>JBBHAA010001475.1:1930000-2530000 GCA_037953035.1 Aquarana catesbeiana
CAGAATGTCAGTCTATGTAAACAAGGCAGATTGTCATTCTGTCACAGAGGAAGAGAGAGATCAGTGACTCCTACTAATCAGGAACACCGATCTCTCTCTTCCTCTAGTGTCACCATCCCCCACACAGTTAGAACGCACACACGGGAAACACATTTAACCCTTTGATCGCCCCCAATTTTAACCCCTTCCCTACAACTAGCTGTTCATTTTCCTTTTCTATGTTTCCTTTTTTATATCTCTGCATCTGAAATGGCCGCCATTTATACTGTTGAAAATGCAGCCTTGTTAAAGGGATGAAATAATTTGCACATATTCACTAAAATGTATTGTAGGCTTTTATTCTGAGAAATATAAACACTGTAATGTGTGTAACACTGTGCAAGTACTCACTTTAATATTTTAGTTTTCTTTTTCTTTTTTTTTCACTGAAATAAATACCCTCTAATATTAATCTTGATTTCAAAATGGCTGTTGTAGGCCCTGTTTAGAATTTGGTTTTGTCAGATGAGATGCTGTATACATGCTCATTGCAATGTTTTTGGGGCTTTTTCTGAGAAATAAATAAACTCTAATGCTGATTTCTTGATTTTTAATTGGCCGGTGTTGTTCCGGTTGAACATGCTGCCTAGTCACAGTATTTGTTTGGGGACTACAGCAAAATAAATATACTCCAGTGTTAAAATCTTGATTTTAAAATGGCTGCTGTGGGTCGGAGCCATCGGTGAGCCGGGAACTGATCCGATGCCGGCAATGGAATGGCAAGATAGCCCCCCACTCGGCTCTATGCCCTTGGAGGACCGGAGAGCGTCACTTCCAGTTCTCAGACTTATGCCGCGTACACACGGTCGGACTTTTCGTCTACAAAAGTCCGACAGCCTGTCCGACAGACTTCCGGCGGACTTTCGGCGGACTTGCAGCAGACTTTCTAACGAACGGACTTGCCTACACACGACCACACAAAAGTCCAACGGATTCGTACGTGATGACGTACACCGGACTAAAATAAGGAAGTTCATAGCCAGTAGCCAATAGCTGCCCTAGCATGGGTTTTTGTCCGTCGGACTAGCACACAGACGAGCGGATTTCGGGGTCCGTCGTAGTTACGACGTAAAGATTTGAAGCATGTTTCAAATCTAAAGTCCGTCGGATTTGAGGCTGAAAAAGTCTGCTGAAAGTCCGGAGAAGCCCACACACGATCGGATTACCAGCCAGCTTTAGTCCGTCGGCGTCCGTTGGACTTTTGTAGACGAAAAGTCCGACCGTGTGTACGCGGCATTAGAGAGATGATTTTATTTTTTTTACTTAAAAGTGTCTTTTTTTTCTTTTAAGGGTAAATGATAGATCTGGGGGTCTTGAGCTCTTAATAAACGAGAAAAGAGAGGGGGCTGAGGGGAAGGGGGAGGAGACCTGGGTGATCACCCCAAATTTATTTCAATTTTTTTTTCCTTTCATTTGCAGGCCTTGCGGGGAGCAAAAGAGGAAGTAAAACCCATCGGGGTTTACTTCCTCTTTAAATGTTATCTCTCAATAAAGAGAGCCTGTCATGCTTATTTCTATAACAAGGGCTATTTACATTACTTGTAATAATAATAAAAGTGATCAAAAAATTAAATAAAATAAAGGGGCAGTGTAAAAATGAAAAGTAAAATAAATAAGAAAGAAAAAAATGTAAAGCCCCCCTTCCCCAGAAGCGAACGCATACGTAAGTCGTGCCCGCCTATGTAAAAGGTGTTCAGACCACACATGTGAGGTATCACCGCCATCGTTAGAGTGAGAGCAATAATTCTAGCACTAGACCTCTTCTGTAACTCTAAACTGGTAACCTGTAAAAATGTTAAAACGTCACCTGTGGAGATTTTTAAGTATCGTAGCTTGTTGCCATTCCACGAGCGCGCACAATTTTAACCACTAGGCATCCGCGCTATAGCCGAAAGACGGCTACAGCGCGGACTCCAATTGCTGGGAGGGCGTCCCTGGACATCCTCCTAGTTACTTCCGCGTTGCGCGCTCCCGCGGGCGCGCATCGGGGAAGTTTTGTGCTGGCCATGTCCCTCGGACACAGCCAGTCACAGATCGCCGTAAACGGCCAATGACAGCGGCCGTTTACAGTGCGACCGCTCTGCCAATGAGAGAGGATCTCATATGTGAACATATGAGATCCTCTCTCATCGCCGGCTCTCCCTCCTCACACAGAGACAGCGTGTGAGGAGGGAGAGCGAACCGCTGCGGCGGTAAGTAAACAGCAAAAAAAAAAAAACGAAAAAAAAGTGTCAGCACTGTCATCTGTCCTGCCATCTGCCATCTGTCCTGCCATCTGCCATCTGTCCTGCCATCTGCCCCTGACATCTTTCCTGACATCTGTCCTGCCATCTGTCCTGCCATCTGTCCTGCCATCTGCCCCTGCCATCTGCCCCTGCCATCTGCCCTGCCATCTGTCCTGCCATCTGTCCCTGCTGTCATGTCCCTGCCATCTGTCCCCAGTGCCATCTGTCCCCAGTGCCACGTAAAAGTGCCATCTGTCAGTGCCACATAGTGCCATCTGTCATCAGTGTCACGTGCCATCTGTCATCAGTAAAGCAAAAAATCTGCGCTTGGAGAGTAAGGTGAAGCTGCGGTTGTAAGTGAGGTACACCAAAACAGAAAAGAAAATATAAAAAACGCGCTAGAAAATAATGACCAAAATAATTAAAAGTGGTAAAAGTCCTATTTGGAGGAATGTCCAATCAACACACAGTGAATAACGTGAATGTTCATAAGTTGTTAAGTGGAAACTCAAAGATTGAAGCAAATCTTATGTGGTGAACTGCTTACCAGAAAGTAAGCCAAACGAGCGAGTGGCTTAAAACCCAGCCTGGGCCTTTAAAGAAAGCGATCAAATGAAAACAGGATGGATCACACTCGTCCCGTGTATTCGGATCCACAAAGGATTACCCAAAAAAAATTATTTGAAGAACATAGCGTAATACTGACAAAAATGGTGAAAAAAATATAATAAAAATAAAATGTGCACCACTCACCAAAGACAAAATCATAAACAATCATAAAAAATCCAGTGTTGTGAACACATAAAGGATCATTGGGTGGGTGACATGCAATCATGCAATAAAGTGTATGATTCCTTTTAGAAAGTGGTGTGTAGACTTTACAGAGAATCTGCTCACCAGATATTAAAACCAAGTGAGCATATAATATCCAAAGGTTGAAAGAGAAGGTGCAGCGAGCCACATAAAAAACCTGCTTACCAGATATTACAACCAAGTGAGCTTATAGTCATCCATCAGATGGAGGGTATGGAAAGGAAGGTCTAACAAGCCACACAGAAATCCTCATAAAATTCCTGCTTACCAGATATCATATAAGATGGACAGATAATCACAGACACAAATCAAAATCCCTGGCTGGAACAGCGTGCCTCCGTTCTGACATCCTAGCCCCGAACTCAGCGGAGCATAATATACAAAAAGCAGGCAATAGTGTGATACTGTATTGACTGAATTTATTCGTATTAAAAGTACACTTACAATAAAAAAGATGTAACGAGCAGTGCCGGCCGGCATAAACACAGACTCCCGTCCTCAACGAGACCGCGTGGTGACGTCAGCATGTCCCTCCCAGACACCAGTTTCATTGAAAACTTCACTTTATGACGAAACGTGTCTGGGAGGGACGTGCTGACGTCACCACGCGGTCTTGTTGAGGACGGGAGTCTGTTTGTATGCCGGCCGGCACTGCTCGTTACATCTTTTTTATTGTAAGTGTACTTTTAATACGGGTCGCAAGAAATTAGATAGGCCATCAGTACTTCAGATGTGATCAATTTTTTATGATTTGCACCATAACTAGTAGACTCTCTAACTTTCACAAAGACCAAATAATATCCACTAATTTGGGTTATTTTTACCAAAGATATGTAGCAGTATAAATTGTGGCCAAAATATATGAAGAAAAATTACTAATTTGCAAAATTTTATCACAGAAACAAAGAAAAATGCGTTTTTTTCAAAATTTTCGGTCTTTTTTCATTTATAGCGCAAAAAATAAAAAACCCAGAGGTGATCAAATACCACCAAAATAAAGCTCTATTTGTATGAAAAAAAGGACAAAAAATTCATTTGGGTACAGTATTGTATGACTGAGTAATTGTCATTCAAAGTGTGAGAGCGCTGAAAGCTGAAAATTGGTCTGGTCACGAGGGGGGTTTAAGTGCCCAGTTGTCAAGTGGTTAAAGCATGACATGTTAGGTATTTATTAACTGCTGTGTAAATACAGTGTGACATAAAATAGTGCAAGGATCGCCATTTTATTCTCTAGGGTCTCTTCAAAAATATATATACAGCTGCATCTCAAAAAATTAGAATATCATCAAAAGGTTCATTTATTTCAGTAATTCAATTCAAAAAGTGAAACTCAAGCATTTCTTTCTTTTAATTCTGATGATTATGGCTTACAGCTAGTTGAAAACCCAAAATTTGGTATCTCAGAAAAGACCAATAAACAAAAAGGATTTTTAATACAGAAATGTTGTCTCAGTGAGAAGTCTGTCCATGTATAGTATAGTATGCACTCAATACTTGGTCGGAGCTTCTTTTACATGAATTACGGCATTAATGCGGTGTGACATGGAGGAGATCAGTCTGTGGCACTGCTGAGGTATTATGGAAGCCCAGGTTACCTTGATATTGGCCTTCAGCTCATCTGCATTGTTGGGTCTGGTGTTTTTCATCTTCCTCTTGACAATACCCCACAGATTCTCTATGGGGTTTAGGTCAGGCAAGTTTGCTGTCCAATCAAGCACAGTGATACCATAATCAATAAACCAGGTATTGGTAGTTTTGGCAGTGTGGGAGGTGCCAAGTTCTGAAAATGAAATCAGCATCTCCATGAAGTTGGTCAGCAGAGGGAAGCATGAAGTGCTCTAGAATTTCCTAGAAGAGGGCTGTGCTGACTTTGGACTTGATAAAACACGGAGGACCAACACCAGCAGATGACATGGCTCCTCAAATCATCACTGACTGGGGAAACTTCACACTGGACCTCATGAAACTTGGATTCTGTGTCTCTCCACTCTTCCTCCAGACTTTGGGACCGCGATTTCCAAATGAAATGCAAAAATATTCCACAGTCCATGATGTCCATCTGTGGGATATTGTCAAGAGGAAGATGAGAGAAACAATGCAGACGAGCTGGAGGCCGCTATCAAAGCAACCTGGACTTCCATAACACCTCAGCAGTGCCACAGACTGATCTCCTCCATGCCACGCCTCATTGATGCCGTAATTCATACAAAAGGAGCCCCGACCAAGTATTGAGTGCATACTATACAGTGCATGGACAGACTTCTCACTAAGACAACATTTCTGTATTTAAAAAACTATTTTTTATTGGTCTTATGTAATATTCTAATTTTCTGATATACTGAATTTTGGGTTGTCACTCGCTGTATGCCATAATCATCAAAATTAAAAGAAAGAAATGCTTGAAATATATCACTCTGTGTGTAACACATCTATATAAAATATATGAGTTTCACTTTTTGAATTGAATTACTGAAATAAATTACAGTTACAGGGAAAAGGTACACCATCAAGCCTTTCTGCACATGTAATTCCAGATATGTGGTATATTTGATTACATGTCCATGCGGCCAACAATATGTTGGCCGCACAACGAGAACTTTCACTAGAAGAGTGGGTGAACATATTGCCCTAATTAAAGGGAGGAAGTCCAAACATAGTGTACCTAGACATTTCAAAGAATTCCATAACGGTAACCCACTAGGTTCACAATTTCTAGTCATTGACCAATACACTCCACCCAGGCGGTGTTAAGACCAGGGGTGTCTCCCGCCTAGAGACTTTCTGGATACATGAGCTACAGTCCCTCTCCCCAAGGGGTATGAATATGGAAATTGACATCAATGCATTTATCAATGATTCCTAGTTTTATTTTGGAGTAAGCATGAGTTTTGTATATTGGTGTTTAACTGTAATGAACTTTTTTTGAGAATATATCTCGAGTCTATTGAGGTCAAAAAAAATTTTTTGTACACATATATACAAAGACTTCACCGATATGCCACCACCGACGACTTTTCACATTTTAGATATATTTTAGATTCACATCATAATATTTGAAGATGTTTTATGTTTTATGTAAATGAAAATTTTCTTTACTACTGCACATCCATTCACATTCACTTTTATTTGTTCTTTTTTCTTCTTTCTTATTTTTTACCATTTTTATTTTCTATTTTCATTATTATTTTTATTTTTAATTTTATTTTTATTTTTATTTTATTTTATTTTCATTTCTATTTTTATTTTTTATTTTTTATTTTAGTATATTTTATTTTATTTTGTTTTTTGTTTTTTTATTTTGTTTTTTATGTTGTATTTTATTTTATTTTATTTTATTTTTTATTTTTTATTTTATTTTTTATTTTTTATTTTTTATTTTTGAATTCTATTTTTATTTATTTTTATTTTTATTTTTAATTTTATTTTTATTTTTATTTTTATTTTTAGTTTATTTTATTATTTTTCAATTTTATTTTACTTTCTATTTGTTTTTTTTTTTTTTTGTTTTTTATCATAATGTCACTGTATATATCAACAGTTAGTATATCCAATTTTTTATTCATTCATTCACTAACATATATTATCTGTGGCCATTGCACATTGTCCTTCTCCACTGTTGTTCACATAGGGTCTTTTACTGATGTCACTATGTTGTTCGTCACTAAAATAAGGCCTGACCTTAGGTTTATTTTTAATCGTTCATGTGATAGGGCGTCACATACTCCCGTCCCGTTTGACGTGGCAATATATGCCCCACTGAAGCATCAAAATGAGGCTTGAACCGCTGTCTATCTGTAGCGGTACATGTGAAGGGAAGTGATGTGCGTTCACCTCATTTGAATGGGTGACGCACATCCGGCATCCCGTTCTTCCTATCCCCACGGATAGGTGGTTAGGCTTCGAAACGAGGCTTGAACCGCTATCTATCTATTGCGGTCCGTGTGAAGGGAAGTGACGTGTGTTCACCCCATTCGAATGGGTGACGCACGTCCGGTATCTCGTCCCCTCTTTTCCTCACCAGGATATAGAGAGTAACAACAGCCATATATTTGAAATATCCTCACTATGAAACGTTTTTCGTTTTTATCACACTCTTATTTTGTCCTTACGCTCACAATTCGATTACATCTTATAGCAATCTCTCAGTATAATGCTGGAACGCATGTATACACATTTAACCGAGGCGTGGAACGCACGCGGGTCCGCCATCTTGGCTAAACCCGGAAGTACTTTTGAAATTTGGACACGAGCTGTATCCTCATTAAGGGGGCTTAGATTTCTATATTAAGGGGTATGGCAGCAGTGAGTGAGCACCCCAGAAGAAGTCTTTTAAGACGAAACGCGTCGGGAGACTCCACTGCCTGCCATAATTTTAACTTGAAGCGCTTTTCTTACTACTGAAATGTAAGTTGATTACTTATTTTAATAAATCTGTTTTCTCAAACGGTATTATGCTATGTGGCTCCCCTTCTTTATTCTTATATGGATTGTCTATCTGAGATGACCCGCGGGAAGGTTTGCCATTCATTTTGAATTCCGTCAGAAGTATGGATATACAATGAAGCTTTACCACCATCCAGTTGTGAAGTTCCCTCTCTTTGATTACCCATTGGGGTCACAAGCTTGATTGACTCATTGAACGTATGTTCCTATGAGTTCAATCCCTCTGGTAAGCCTTCATTTTGTTCTTGTGTGGAGGGTCCATCACATTTTTGCATGTGTTAACCACGTGGTGAATAAGGAACTACATATACCTCTTGACTAACATCAGTCCTCCTCAACCTTTAAAACATTTAAAACATCTGAAGAAATACCAGAGACTTTATTTTGATTTTGTTTATTTTATGTATCTGTCAAGCTATCTTATATTGCAACTGTTGGGGTTTGATACAGATATTTTTTACCTTCATTTTTTATCATCTTCATTTTTATAATCTCATAAGTTTCTTAACTCATAGCGCTACACTTGTATATGCATACTGAAATAAATTAACCTTTTGATGATGTTCTAATTTTATGAGATGCACCTGTGTATATATTTGTGAAGAGACCCTAGAGAATAAAATGGTGATCCTTGCAATGTTTTGTGTCACACTGTAATTGTGCAGCAGGCTTTCTAATGCAATTTATTTGGTAAAAAATGTATTTTAACCACTTAAGGATCAGGTCTATTTATTATTTGTGCAGCGGTTTTTCAAACACAATTTTTTTTGGAAAAAATACACTTCACAAATTTTTCTAAAAATGAAACAGAAAATTTAGCCCAATTTTTTTGTATATTGTGAAAGATGATGTTACGCCGAGTAAATAGATACCCAACTTGTTACAGTTTAAAATTGAGCACACTTGTGGAATGGTGACTAACTAGGGTACTTAAAAATCTCCATAGGCGACGTGTTAAAAAATTATAACGTTTACCAGTTTAGAGTTACAGAGGAAGACTTTTGCTAGAATTATTGCTCTCGCTCTGGCGATCACAGAGATACCTCACTTGTGTGATTTAACCACTTGCCGACCGGGCCATAGCCGAAAGATGGCAACAGCGCGGTCGGCTAGTTCTGGGTGGACGTCCATGGACGTCCTCCCAGAATACTGCTCTCGCGCGCCCCTTGGGGCGCGCACCCGAGAACTTCCGTGACCGCCGGGTCCAGAGGACCCGGCGCATCACGGATCACGGTAAACGACCGCTGATCGCGGCCGTTTACCATGTGATCGCTCCGTCAAATGACGGAGCGATCACATGTCAACAGACCGGCGTCATGTCATGACGCCGGTTCCTCCCTCCCCTCTGTGTACCGATCGGTACAGTGTGAGAGGAGAGGGGGAGGGATCGGATGGCAGCACCGCTGTGGGCTGCATGTGTAGTGCCCACAGCGGTGCTCAGTGACAATTGCAGTCACATCCATCCATCCCTCCATGCTCAGCCATCCCTGCATAATACCCCGCAATACTCTGCATAATACCCTGCAATACTCTGCATAATACCCCCGCAATACTCTGCATAATACCCCCGCAATACTCTGCATAATACCCTGCAATACTCTGCATAATACCCCGCAATACTCTGCATAATACCCTGCAATACTCTGCATAATACCCTGCAATACTCTGCATAATACCCCGCAATACTCTGCATAATACCCCGCAATACTCTGCATAATACCCCGCAATACTCTGCATAATACCCTGCAATACTCTGCATAATACCCCGCAATACTCTGCATAATACCCTGCAATACTCTGCATAATACCCCGCAATACTCTGCATAATACCCCGCAATACTCTGCATAATACCCTGCAATACTCTGCATAATACCCCGCAATACTCTGCATAATACCCTGCAATACTCTGCATAATACTCTGCATAATACCCTGCAATACTCTGCATAATACCCCGCAATACTCTGCATAATACCCCGCAATACTCTGCATAATACCCCGCAATACTCTGCATAATACCCCGCAATACTCTGCATAATAACCGGCACTACTCTGCAATATACCCGGCACTACTCTGCAATATACCCGGCACTACTCTGCAATATACCCAGCAATATACCCTGCAATATACCCCGCAATACTCTGCAATATACCCGGCACTACTCTGCAATATACCCAGCAATACTCTGCACTACTCCGCAATACTCTGCAATATACCCTGCACTACTCCGCAATACTCTGTAATATACCCAGCAATACTCTGCAATATACCCCGCAATATACCCTACACTACTCCGCAATACTCTGCAATATACCCTGCACTACTCCGCAATACTCTGTAATATACCCAGCAATACTCTGCAATATACCCCGCAATATACCCTACACTACTCCACAATACTCTGCAATACCCCGCAATACTCCGCAATTTTTAACCACTTCCCGCCTTCCATCATATGACGTCCTTGACTTTGTGCGGGGATATCTGAATGATGGGTGCAGCTACAGGTATCATTCAGATATCAGCTTTTTTAGCCGGCGATTTCCTACACCATAAGAATGATCATAGCGGCTGTTCCACTGCTTGATCCTTCTTATGGGAGGCGAGAGGGGACGCCCCCCCCTTCCCGCCACCCTCCGGTGCTTCTACCGACTCACCGCTACGATCGAAGCCAAGATCGTTTGTTTTTTTTTTTTTTATTTCAGGCACAGTCTAGAGGTGAGATGTGGGGTCTTATTGACCCCACATCTCACTGTAAAGAGGACCTGTCATGCCATATTCCTATTACATGGGATGTTTACGTTCCTTGTAATAGAAATAAAAGTGATCAAAAATTTTTTTGGGGGGGAAAATGTGTCAAACTAAAATAAATAAAGTAAAATAAACAATAAAAAAAAAAAAAAAAATTTTAAAGCGCCCCTGTCCGTGTGCTCGCATGCAGAAGCGAACACATACGTAAGTCCCGCCCACATATGAAAACGGTGTTCAAACCACACATGTGAGGTATCACTGCGAACGTTGGAGCGAGAGCAATAATTTTGGCCCTAGACCTCCTCTGTAACTCAAAACATGTAACCAGTAAAAAATGTTAAAGCGTCACCTATGGAGACTTTTAAGTAGTGACGTTTGGCACCATTCCACGAGAGTGTGCAATTTTGAAGGGTGACATGTTAGGTATCTATTTACTCAGCGTAACTTCATCTTTCACATTATGCAAAAACATTGGGCTAACTTTACTGTTTTGTTTTTTTTTTAAGCACAAAACTGTTTTTTTTCCCAAAAAAACGCGTTCTAAAAATTGCTGCGCAAATACCGTGCGAGATAAAAAGTTGCAACAACCGCCATTGTATTCTCTAGGGTCTTTGCTTAAAAAAATATATATATAATGTTTTGGGGTTCTATGTAATTTTCTAGCAAATAAATTATTATTTTTACATGTAGGAGAGAAATGTCAGAATTGGCCTGGGTGCTCCAGAACGCCTGACGGTGCTCCCCTGCATGTTGGGCCTCTGTATGTGGCCACGCTGTGTAAAAGTCTCACACATGTGGTATCGCCGTACTCGGGAGTAATAGCAGAATGTGTTTTGGGGTGTAATTTGTGGTATGCATATGCGGTGTGTGAGAAATAACCTTCTAATATGACAATTTTGTGAAAAAAAAAAAAAGAAAAAAAAAAATCTTGATTTTGCAAAGAATTGTGGGAAAAGATGACAATTTCAAAAAAACTCACCATGCATCTTTCTAAATACCTTGGAATGTCTTCTTTCCAAAAAGGGGTCATTTGGGAGGTATTTGTACTTTTCTGGCATGTTAGGGTCTCAAGAAATGAGATAGGCCGTCAGTACTTCAGGTGTGATCAATTTTCAGATATTGGCACCATAGCTTTTGGACTCTCTAACATTCACAAAGACCAAATAATATACACCAAGTTGTACTTATTTTTACCAAAGATATGTAGCAGTATAAATTTTGGCCAAAATTTACGAAGAAAAAATACTAATTTGCTAAATTTTATAACAGAAACAAAGAAAAATTCATTTTTTTACCAAATTTTCAGTCTTTTTTCTTTTATAGCGCAAAAAATAAAAAACCCAACGGTGATTAAATACCACCAAAAGAAGGCTCTATTTGTGTGAAAAAAAGGACAAAAATTTCATAGGGCTAAAGTGTTGTATGACTGAGTAATTGTCATTCAAAGTGTGAGAGCACCGAAAGCTGAAAATTGGTCTGGTTAGGAAGGGGGTTTAAGTGCCCAGTGGTCAAGTGGTTAAACACTGTTTACATTTGCGGGCGCCACTTACATATACATTTTCTTTGGTGCGCGAGACAGGAGCGCTATAAAAAAATGTTTTCTCTTATTTTTAAAAAAAAAATTTATACTGTCCCTGTAAAAAAAAAAAAAAAAAAAAAAAAATCTGATCACTTTTATTGCTGTCACAAGGAATGTAAACATCCATTGTGACAGTAATAGGCAGTGACAGGTCCTCTTTATGGAGGGTTCGGGGGTCTAAAAGACCCCAAATTCCTCCACTGCACTTAAAAGTATTCAAAACACCAAAATCTGCATTTTTGAATACTGGGGAATTTTTCAGATCGGCTCCGTTTGTAAACCAGAAGTGACGTTGTGATGTCGCTCTCGGGGGGTTACTGAGACCCGCTCGAATGTGTCGGCTTGTTGCTCGAGTCTCCCGGTGGGACGGTAAACCTGGGCGGAGCAGCAGAAGGTGGGGGGGAGGGGAGAGACCCTTCCTGTTCTTGTGAAAACAGCAGAGCGGCTGCTGATCTCCTCTGTAAACTCTAAACAGGTAACCTATAAAAAAATTGAAAACGTCGCCTATGTAAATTTTTAAGTACCATTATATATATACATATATATAAACATTATATGTTTATATATAATATATATATATATATATATATATATATATATATATATATATATATATATATATTAATATATTATTTTTGGGGGTATATACAAATATATATGTTTGGGGGTTCTAAGTAATTTTCTAGCAAAAAAAAATGCTGATTTTAACTTGTACACAACAAATGTCAGAAATAGGCCCGGTCCTTAAGTGGTAATGTTGATTTCTAGAATTTAATAAGCTTTTGGGGGGGGGGGTCTGTAAAGAAATTACATTTTAAATGTCTGTCTAGGATTCTGATTTAATTTTGGATGTAGAACAAATAATTTATTACTGAACAAAAAGCTGCCGATAAATGGAACTCTAATGACAATATCTTGATTGTGAAAAGAATGTTGGGGGTTCTGGTCATATTAGTACAAAGAAAGGAATGCTGGCTACGGAGACATAACAATCTTTTTTTGGGTTTTTTATGCAAATAAATAGTTCTGTAATGTTGATTTGTAGATCTAAAATGGAGATTGGGGGTGATGTGTGACTCGGAGTCTGGTGAAAATAATGTCATATTCTACATATGGACACAGCGATATTTGTGCCTCTAATATTGATTATTAGATTATAAATAGATTTTGGGGGTCCTGTTCAGATGGGCCATATTACAAATAATGAAATACTGTGCATGTAGGCACAACAATCTTTTGGGACCATTTTCCTGTGAATGATGGAAATACAGACCAGTTAAACTGTGTAAATAAGGTGCATGTTCTTCCTATAACTAATGACTAGTCCAGTGTGACCAGCGTGGTCCTTCCTTTAACGAATGACTAGTCCAGTGTGACCAGCGTGGTCCTTCCTATAACTAATGACTAGTCTAGTGTGACCAGCGTGGTCCTTCCTATAACTAATGACTAGTCCAGTGTGACCAGCGTGGTCCTTCCTATAACTAATGACTAGTCCAGTGTGACCAGCGTGGTCCTTCCTATAACTAATGACTAGTCTAGTGTGACCAGCGGGGTCTTTCCTATAACTAATGACTAGTCTAGTGTGACCAGCGGGGTCTTTCCTATAACTAATGACTAGTCCAGTGTGACCAGTGTGGTCCTTCCTATAACTAATGACTAGTCCAGTGTGACCAGCGTGGTCCTTCCTATAACTAATGACTAGTCTAGTGTGACCAGCATGGTCCTTCCTATAACTAATGACTAGTCTAGTGTGACCAGCGTGGTCCTTCCTATAACTAATGACTAGTCTAGTGTGACCAGCGTGTCCCTTCCTATAACTAATGACTAGTCTAGTGTGACCAGCGTGTCCCTTCCTATAACTAATGACTAGTCTAGTGTGACCAGCATGGTCCTTCCTATAACTAATGAATAGTCTAGTGTGACCAGAGTGGTCCTTCCTATAACTAATGACTAGTCTAGTGTGACCAGCGTGGTCCTTCCTATAACTAATGACTAGTCTAGTGTGACCAGCGTGGTCCTTCCTATAACTAATGACTAGTCTAGTGTGACCAGCGTGGTCCTTCCTATACTAATGACTAGTCTAGTGTGACCAGAGTGGTCCTTCGTATAACTAATGACTGGTCCAATGTGACCAGCGTGGTCCTGTTTGCAATGTGACCCAGTAAAAGTGTATAAATACTGCGCACATATTCACTACTATTGGGTTCTTTTCAGATTTATTATTGATTTATTGATTTTGACATGACTGCTGCGTGTCCTATTGAAAACTCAGTCTAGTTTAATTATTTTATCAATGTGCATTTGCTGAATACAATATTTTGGGAGGTTTGGGGGGTTGGTTGATATAACTATACTCTGGGGGTTGACTTCTTGATGTAAAAGTTGCTGGTGTTGGTCGGGTTCTGTTTTAAATGCGACCACTCAAAATATTTTAATACTGTGCATGTGGCCATGACAACATTTTGGGGGGTTTTCAGCAAAATAAATGTAGATTTATAAAATGTCTGTTGTGGGTCCCGTTGAATATCACCTAGTCAAAGGATTTAAATACTGTGTATGTACTCACTTTAATATTTTAGGATCTTTTTTCAGAAAAACAAATACATTCTAATATTGATTTTGATATTGAAATGGCTGCTGTTGGTCCTGTTGAAAATCCGGCCTAATTAAACTTAAGGACCAGGCCTTTTCCTGACATTTGTTGTTTACAAGTTTAAATTAGTATTTTTTTGCTAGAAAATTACGTAGAACGTGAGAACGCGGGACGCTGTGCGGCTCTCCCCACCCCCCGCTGCACATCTCTGGCTAGTTCAGCGCTCTCCTCGGGCTTATCCGTGAGCACACCTGGGCCTGGATGAAAGTCACCAGAGGGTGAAGAGAGAGCCCTGGACATTCAAACCATCTTCCAGCCTTCCCCTTAACTCCCCTGCCCTAGGTGGGCTGTGGGAGCCAAAGAATCTGCAGGTGTGTTGTCAAATCCCCGCCCACCAACGGAGCTCCGAGACAGCGGACCGAGCGGACCGAGCGGACCGAGCGTGTGAGAGGCGACCGGCCGCATTCAGTTTTACCCAGGAGGAGTCTGTCACCTGAAGGCGGTGGGGTACAGTAAGTGGCTGTGTGCACACAAATTTACTTCTCAAACGCAGGTAATATCCAGTATAATCATGTTAAGGGGAAGATTTCTCCTGTGAAGCCCAGTTTGCTTTCTATCGCTTATGCTGCTCTCCTTCCCAGCTGTGCGGACTGCTTGATATTGATATTGATATATTGCCCCAGGAGGGGAAAATGCTTTTTACACAATCCAGCTACTCTGCTTAATGTGGGACTGTTATGGAAGTGGAGTAGGGGCTGTGGGAGGACTACATGGGACGGCCAGTACCACTAGGGTGTTTTGAATCTCAAGGTGAAGTTACCCCCCACATACTACCCTGTGCATATGCTAACTAAAGGGTAATCCAGTTGGTAACCCAGCACCTTTTTCATACGCTATACAGCATGGGCCATTCAGCTGGACTCATACCTCGGTGTAATTGGTGTTTTCTCTTTTTTTTTGCTTCCTTTTTTTTTTTTGTTGTTTCCCTGCTCCTTATACTCCACTTATATAAGCACTGTGCTGGCTAGCAGTGGTGAGGAAAGGAGCGTACAATGCAGAACCTACGTTCTGCTAAAGATAAAAGCCCGCACCTTTCAGTAGCGGCGTCAGCAGCAGCGAAGTTAGAGCAATATGCTCACGCTCCAGTTGTGACTCCCCCAAAGAAGGGGTCACAATCAAAAACAAACCAGGGGGGGCACCTGATAGGAAAAGTCTGGGTCAACAGCAGGTACTGCCATCAGGAGCTACTCAAGCGGTATATTCATCTAAAACGCACAATACAAAAGGGCTGGGGTTAAGTGATCAAAATACGAATATAAATATGGAAGTTAGTACCGATTCAAACTTGCCTAAAGAACCAACTCTTACAGATGTATTTATGGCAGTGGGGGTGTGTAACTCCTCGCTTAAAGAACTTTGTGAGCTGATGAGGGGAGTAAAAGCGGACCTGTTGTTGGTCAGGCAAGACCTACAGAAAACGGCCGAGAGAACAACAGCTCTGGAAGAAAGAGTAGGGCTGCTGGAAGATGACATGTCCCCATTGATTAAGGAAATTAAATGGTTAAAGGAGCAAATATCCAAACAAGCTTCCAAACTAGACGAAATGGAGAATAGGAGCCGAAGGGATAATGTGAGGCTGGTGGGACTACCTGAAAAAAGCGAGGGCATTGATCCGCCAGAATTCATAGAAAAGTGGTTGGTGGAATTATTTGGAAGAGAATCATTTTCAGCATCCTTTTCAGTAGTAAGGGCCCATAGGGTCCCCTTTAGGGCTCCCCCAGCAGGGGGCTTTCCCAGACCTCTACTTATAAGGTTCCTTAATTATAGAGACAAAGTGGTATTGCTCCGTAAAATAAGGGAGGCAGGAAATGTCCTCTTTAAAGGGGCTAGAGTATCTTTTTATGCAGATTTTTCTCCAGACCTGCAGAAGAGAAGGGCAGCGTTTATTCAATCAAAACGCACCTTACAAAAATTTAACCTTTCTTATGCCCTCCTCTATCCGGCGAAGCTACGGGTATCAGCTTTGGGAGATACCCTGTTCTTTGATTCCCCTGCTGGCGTGGAGAAATGGCTCGAGGAGAACAGAGAAAAACTTTCAAGCTCAGCATAGAGTGCTATGAGTGGCATGATAAGACTTGGGATATACTGGCTTTTTTTTGGGGGGGTGGGGGGGTAGGGTCACGCAGGCGCCTGTTGGGGGGGTGTTGAATGGGAGAGGAGTACAGGAGGCAGTGTATGATACTAGATGGAGTTAGTTGGGTAATGGTCACGGTTAACCCCCAGGGGGTTCATCTAGATAGGTGGTTGGGGGGTTAGAGGAGGATGGGAAGGGGGATGGGTCTGGGTAGGGGGGTAGGGGAGGTGGGAGGGGTAGAACGATTGGTAAAATCTTCACAGGTAATGCTCACAGGATATATATACACCTTCGGAAAAACACACAGGTCGGTTCCAGGGTCTCACACTTAGATATAATGACAGGAAACTGGCTCTTAAATTATTATTTGTAAAACACATATGTTCACTATGCACGTTCATATTAAGGTAGTGCAGATGTGGATTTTTCACACCTTTTTTGTTTGCTCTTTAGTTTCACTAGCGTTTAAAAGGTTAAAGGTGACAGGTTCCCCACTGGATATGTCTACACATGGGGGCTGTAAGGCGCAAAATAATTTGTATAGTAACTAGGTCAGTCGTAGGTAGAGGTACCTGCCTGGGCTCCTCTTCCCATTCCTTTTTTTTTGTTGTTCCCTTTTTTTTATTTTTTTTTCTTGTTTTTCCTTTTCCCCCTGTTATATTTCTAAATAACTATGATGCAGGCCAGAACAGTGAAGATAGGATCTTGGAATGTTAGGGGTTTAGGGACACCGCTTAAAAGGCTGGCAGTGCTCTCTGTGATGGAGAACTATGGGGTAGACCTGATTTGCCTGCAGGAAACTCACCTTACCAAGGATACAACCCAGCATATGCAGTCGCATAAATTTTCATGTCAATTCCATGCGGTCCATTCTTCATATAGTAGAGGGGTGAGTGTCCTGGTGAAAACGGGGGTGAAATTTTCCTGCAGGCAATCCAGGATAGATGAAATGGGCCGTTATATTTTTTTATTATGCTCTATTGACAATGTTACGTATGTACTGGCAAATATATATATTCCACCCCCTTTTAATTTAGATGTTATGCTTAAATTGAATGAATTTCTATTAGATAAAAAGGAGTTTCCGGTTATAGCAGTTGGGGACTATAACGAGGTCCTAGATAAAAGGTTGGACCGCTTTCCGGTGAGAACCCTCTCAGAGTATGCTGCAAAGACCCGTTTGAGTCAGTTTATGGAGGAAGTGGGGTTGGTAGACCTGTGGAGGGTGCGTAACCCGGGGGTGTTACAATATTCCTGCAGCTCAGTATCATATTCAGCACTCTCGAGGATAGATCTGGCCCTGGGGAACGATAGAGCACTTCAGCTATCAGGCAAGATTCTTTATGGGCCAAGAGGGGTCTCAGACCACTCCCCTATGGTAGTTACACTGAAGGCAGGAGGATATAGCCCCCGGAAGGAATGGAGAATAAGCCCGCACTGGTTTGAGGTAATCAGAAAGGAAAATGGAGTCCTTCTCTCTCTGAGGGAGTTCGTAGATTTTAATCAGGGTACAGCACCATCCACTGTGCTATGGGATGCTCTTAAGGCTTTCCTTAGGGGGGTCTTAATACAGCAGATAGCCAAATTTAATAAATAAGCTAGGAGGGAGGAAGAGAACTCACTAAGGGAAGCACTAGAGGCTGAAAATAACTTCATTAGTAACCCTACCCCTGAGAAGGAAAAGGTATGGCAAGAGAAACAACAAGTGTATAAACAGGTTACCATGCAGAAGGCAGAGACTAGGCGGTTACTCCAACGTCAGGTATCCCTGGTGGAGGGAGAGAGGGTGGGAAGAGTGTTGGCACAGTTGGTGAAATCCAATACAGCCCCGCCAACGGTTCTCGCTATTAGAGCACAGAGTGGAGATATTCTTTCAAGCCCCTCAAAAATAGTGCAAACCTTTAGGGATTATTATAAAAAATTGTACACCTCCCAGAAAAAAAGGTAAATATGAAGCGATGGAGGACTTCCTGGGGAAGTTGCCGATCCCAAGGTTGTCGCAAGAGGAAAAGGAGTTATTAGAATCCCCAATAACAATTGCTGAAGTACAACAAGCAATCGGAAGCATGGCATGCCTCAAGTCGCCGGGTCCTGACGGAATCCCAATCGAGGCCTACAGGCACTTTGGGGAAGTGTTAGTCCCTGCATTGCTGCAAACACTGGGGGACGCATTTGATGGGGGCCGATTGCCGGCATCAATGCTAGAAGCAACAATTATAGTGCTGCAGAAGGAGGGGAAAGATCCCCTAGATGTGGCTGCATATAGGCCAATTTCCTTACTATTTACAGATGCGAAAATCCTGGCCAAAGTACTGGCTGCCAGATTGAATGGTGTTATTCATAAATTAATACATGAAGACCAGGCGGGATTTATGGCCAATAGATCCACAAGTTTGAACATCAGAAGGGCCTTCTTAAACTTACAGTCCAGTATGGAGAATGAGGGCTCAAGAGCCTTATTAACCTTAGATGTTTCCAAGGCTTTCGATAGCGTGGAATGGGGCTATGTGTGGCACGTGTTGGGGAAATTTGGGTTTTGCCCCTCCTTCATAGGTTGGATTAAAATGCTTTATAACAACCCTAAGGCAAGAGTTAAAATAAATAATGAGTTTTCAGACTGGTTTGAGCTGGAGAGGGGGACGAGACAGGGGTGTCCTCTCTCCCCTTTGCTCTTTGCACTGGCGATGGAGCCCCTGGCTATTTCCATTAGAGAAAGCCATGAGATAATAGGTTTCCAGAGGAGGTCGGGGGAAGAAAGAATTGCGCTGTACGCGGATGACATTTTGTTATTTTTGGGAGATATCAGGAACTCAGTACCGGGGGCAATGAGAATAGTGGAGGAATTTGGTAGCTTCTCTGGGTTGGAAATAAATTGGGAGAAATCTGAGTTTCTACCGTTGGACCCACTTGGAGTGCCAACAGTACATGGATTGCCTTAGGTGGCAGTCGTGGAAGCATCGAAGTATTTGGGAATTGTCCTAACGAAGGACCCCGATCAATACATCAGTAAAAACCTGGTTCCTCTCTTGTCAAAATTTAAACAAAAGATAGGCATATGGAGACGTCTCCCTTTGTCAGTAGCAGGAAGATGCAGCCTTATAAAGATGATTTGGATGCCTCAATTACTGTACGTCCTGCATAACTCCCCAGTGTGGATTTGTAAGAGCTGGTTTAAAAGAATTGAGGCTCTGTTTAGGGAACTGATATGGAAAGGGGGACAGGCTAGGATACGGCTCCAAGTGCTCCAGCTCCCCAGTCGGGAGGGGGGGTTGGCTCTTCCCCATGCAGAGGGTTATTTTCTTGCAACCCAGTTGCAGCAATTAATGGGGTGTGGGTCCCCGGAGGGTGGTACTTCGAATGGTAGATTAATACTGACAAGTGCTTGCCATAATACGCTAATCGAGGCCTTGGAGGCAGACATGTTTCAGCATGAATTCCCAACAATGAAATTGTTAACGAAGCTCTGGAAATCTGTTAAGAAATTAATGAGGCAAGAGGGGTTTACAGACTACGCCCCTATCTGGAATAACCGCAACTTACAGGAAATTCTAAAAATCGGGAAAAGCTAGAGTGTGGGAGGCCTGTGGGATTAAAATGCTAAGACAGTTGTACTTAGGTAATACTCTTAAAAAATTCCCTGAGCTGGTCAGGGAATTTAAGATTCCACAGAGTTCCCTTTTTCTGTACGGCCAGATGGAACATGCCCTCAGGGCCCAATTTGGAGATCAGCCTCCGAGATGGGAGGGAATGCCTTTTTTTCAAAATATTCTCCAGGTAGTCCCCACTAAGGGGTTAATATTCAAAATCTATCACCAATTAAGTAATTCAGAGAATAGTAGGGGGTATTACAGAGGGTAAGAGCTAAATAAGAAGAGGATTTGGGGGTAATACCCCAGGAACAATTGAAGAGGATACTTGAGATGGGGTCCCTGGTGTCAGTGTCCCCCTCACAGAAGATATCGCATCTGTTGCTGCTTAACAGAGCTTACTATACTCCGAAACGGCTCTTTAGGTTCGGTAGAAAATCTAACGATAGTTGCCCCAGATGTCGGGAGTCTGGGGATCTTATCCACATGCTATGGAGGTGCCCCAAGCTGGTCCGTTACTGGGAGGGGGTGACTAGTAGCCTGGAAGATATTTTTGGTACCCTAGTGAAAAGGGAGGCAGTGGAATGCATCTTGGGATATAGAAGGGTAGAGGAGGAGTACTACACTGGCAATTTTGAGAGGTCTGTTTCAGGCTAGGAAAATGATAATGCTAAGGTGGCTATCAAAAGACCCCCCAACTGTGAAAGATTGGATAGGTACACTTAGTGACTCCCTGTGCAGGGAAAGAGTGGAGTACATTAAGAGAGGAAATCTCCAGGAATTCGATAGAATGTGGAAGCCGTGGGAGGAAAAGGTGCGTTGCCTAAGGGGAAAGTTTTGAGAGCAGCAGTGTGGGCCATAGCTACAGCAGGATAAATCTGTTAGGAATAATTTTTTTTGGTTAGTACTGGGGGAGTTAGGGTTGGCGGAGACTCGTCATAGTAGATAATAGTAGAATTTCATTAAATCCTGTGGCTGGGTAGGATCCTGCATAGAGGGGGTAGGGGGAAGGAGGGTGGGATTGGGGGTATGGGAGGGGCGGGAGTTATTATGCCCACTCAATAGTTGCCACTGGCCTTAACAGTGAGTGGTGGGCGTGGGGAGCTCACTAGTACAGCCCTTTTCCTTGGTTTTCCTTTTTCTTTCTTTTTTTTTTTTTTGTGTTTTCTCCCTCACTAGGGCCTTTAGGTCAGGGGGCAATAAGGTACAGGTACCCTTGTGGGATTGTGCCGAGTTGGCTGGGCAGCTGGGGAAAAGTAACTAGGAATTTTTTAAGTAAGATATTTAATAAAGTTATGTAAAATGGTTGTATATATCTTGTTAATTTAAAGTAAAAGGAAAGGAAATCCACATTACGTAGAACTCCCAAACATTATATATTTTTTTTAGCAGAGACCCTAGAGAATAAAATGGAGATCATTGTGATATAT
Source organism: Aquarana catesbeiana (assembly GCA_037953035.1). NCBI lineage: Eukaryota > Metazoa > Chordata > Amphibia > Anura > Ranidae > Aquarana > Aquarana catesbeiana. Next base: position 1,951,595 of record JBBHAA010001475.1, read on the forward strand.
GTCACACCGTATTTGCGCAGCGGTCTTAATAAAAATGAATTTTTTGGGTAAAAAAAATAAATTTTTTTGAATATAAAAAAAAAAGAAAACTGTAAAGTTAGCCCAAATTTGTTGTATAATGTGAAAGATGATGTTACGCCAAGTAAATTGATACCTAACATTTCATGCTTGAAAATTGCACACGCTCGTGGAATGGCAACAAACTACAATACTTAAAAATCTACATAGGGGACATTTTAAATTTTTTTTACATGTTACCTGTTTGAAGTTACAGAGGAGGTCTAGTGCTAGAATTATTGCTCTCACTCTAACAATCGTGGTGATACCTCACATGTGTGGTTTGAAGATTGTTTACATATGTGGGCGCATCTTGTATTTGCTTTCGCTTCTGCGCATAAACTCGGAGGGACGAGGCGCTTTTAAAAAAAAAAAATCTTTTTTATATTACTTTTTATTTTGTATTTTTACACTGTCCCTGTATTTTTTTTTTCATCACTTTTATTCCTATTACAAGGAATGTAAACATTCCTTGTAATAGAAATAAGCATGGCAGGCCCTCTTTATTGTGAGATCTGGTGTCAAAAAGACCTCAGATCTCACATTTACATTTAAAAGCAAAAGAAATTAAAAATGTAATATTACACTTACTTTAAAAAACGCCCTTTAAGGCCCACAGGCGGAAGTGACATGAGACTACACTCCGGTCCTCCAAGGACATAGAGTCGAGTGGGGGCCATCTTGCTCTCACTCAACTTCCTGTCCATCACTGAGGAGATCGGATCGTTTTTGGCGCTACTGACTAAAGCGGGGAAAATGACCAGGAACCGGCGGGAGGCACTTCTCCCGCTGCCCATAAAAGTGATCCTGTGGTGAACCCGCCACCGGAACCACTTTTATCGAACGCCGGATCACCCACTGTTTAAAAATAGACTGGATATATGACAGCTAGCTGCTACCATAACCACGGTATATAACGTCAAAGTAATGATGTATATACTGTATATATTGGGCAGTCTGGAAGTGGTTACAAAATGTGTGTTGTGAGTCCTGTTGAATGTCACCTAGTCAAAGGATTTAAATACTGTGCATGTAACTCTCTTTTACTATTTTAGGGTCTTTTTTCCTGAAAACGAATACATTCTAATATTGATTTTTGATATTGAAATGGCTGCTGTTGGTCCTGTTGAAAATCCGGCCTAATCCAGGCCCTTTCCTGACATTTGTTGTTTACAAGTTTAAATTAGTATTTTTTGCTAGAAAATTACTTAGGACCCCCAAACATTATATATTTTTTTTTAGCAGAGACCCTAGAGAATAAAATGGAGATCATTGTGATATTTTATGTCACAAAGTATTTGCGCAGCAGTCTTACAAACGCAATTTTTTTTTAAAAAAAAACTTTTTTGAATAAAGTAAAAAGGAAACAGTAAAGTTAGCACAATTTTTTGTATAATGTTAAAGATGATGTTATGCCGAGCAAATAGATATCTAACATGTCATGCTTGAAAATTGCGCACACTCGTGGAATGGCGACAAACTACGGTACTTAAAAACCTCCATAGGCGACACTTTAAAATAGTTTACAGGTTACCTGTTTGGAGTTACAGAGGAGGTCTAGTGCTAAAATTATTGCTCTTGCTCTAATGATCGCGGTGATACCTCACATGTGTGGTCTGAACACCGTTTACATATGTGGGCGCAAATTATGTATGTGTTTGCTTCTGCACGCAAGCTCGGAGGGGTGGGGCAATTTTCTTTTTTTCTTATTTATTTTACTTCTTATTTTTTATTTTTACACTGTCCCTGTAAAAAAAATGTGATCACTTTTATTCCTATTACAAGGAATGCAAACATCGCTTGTAATATAAATAAGCATGACAGGCCCTCTGTATTGTGAGATCTGGGGTCAAAAAGACCTCAGATCTCACATTTACACTTAAAAGCAAAAAAGTGATTTTAAGTAATTTTACCAATTACCATTTTTTACCATTTACATACACAAAAAAAGGGCCTTAAAGGACAAGAGGCTGAAGTGACATCAGATGTCGCTCCGGTTCTTCAAGGACATAGAGTCTACTGGGGGCTATCTTGCCCTTTCTAGACTTTCTGTCCATCACTGAGGGGAATCGGATCATTTTTGGCACTACCGGCATCTCTGGTAAGCGGGGGAAACGACCAGGAAGTGCCGGGGGAGGGGGGCACCTCTCCCACCACCCTTAAAAGAGATCCTGTGGTGAACCTGCCGCCGGGACCACAAGAGCACAAGAGCGTCAACCCACCTTCTCTCCAATCAGTGTTGACAACCGTCAGTATTTTTTACTGGCAGCCAGTAAGAAACAACACCTTTCTCCTGCCATTAAATGCCAGTGACAGGAAAAGGTTGCAAGTAAACAAATATGGCTGTGACGCTCAGTTGAGACCATCCGAGTGATTGCTACAGGGTGTTCAGTGGTGGGGGCAGGTCTGTTGGGGGCAGGTCTGGTGTCTGAGCGTATCACGTGATGTCATGGTGCAAGGGAGCCGAGCAGAGCAGCGGGAGCCTCTTGTGCGGGTCTGTGGGATGGGAGCAAGACAAGCTGGGAGCAGGACTGACAGTGCTGTTTGGACTGGAGTGGACTGAAGGGACCACCATGGAGAGAGACTGTCACTGTAACTCTGCACACTGCTGTCAGTGTCACTGTGAGAGTCAATTTCATGTGTGTGTGCCACCCATTCTAATTTCTTGCCCCCCTGAATCCTGTCCCTGAGCTACTTACTAAACCGAAAATAAAATAATAATAGAATTCATTTAAAGACCCTAGGAGGTCGGGAAGACCCCACAAGCTTTTATGATCCTCTCTGTCATAAGGTAGGAGGATCTGCATCATCTGGTGAGTGGACATCCATACTTTACTTGTTGGCACAATCCATGTAGGAAGTTTTTGCATCTGGATCATCCAGGATCTTGTTTGGGATTTTGTTTTCTTTAAAATTGTATGAACTATTTTATATATTTTTTAAAAATTTTATTCATATGATTGCCACGTTATAGAGCAGTGATGGCGGACCTATGGCACGTGGCACATCAGCTATACTGGGAAGCTACCGCTGCCAACACTGCCGGCGCTCTCTAATCCTCCCTCCCCCCCGCCTGGCAAAACTGCGGGAGTGAGAAGTGCAGTGGCGCTGTGACAAGGGAAAGAGCGAGTGCGGGCTGTCAGTGTATTTCCTCCGCTTGATCACTTCTTCTGTCAAGCAGCACTGGACAGGGACAGAGTGGCACTTGCAGAGATCGCTGCCCGCTCTGATTCCTCCTGCCCCCCAATTGGCTGCAGCCAGGGACCAATGAGGAGCCAGGACAAGTGCACCATGGGAAATGTAGTCCCGGAAGACTATGGGTCCATTTTAATGTCCATCCCAGTATCACCACCCAGAGAGAGAGAGAGGAGTCATTGCTGCAACAAGCAACCGAGCGTGAGAGGACATCTGTTTGGAGGAAGCGTTGTTGCTGTGTCACTGGGATTGGTGAGAGGCCCTTGTGGCCATTATCTGTGGCTGTCACTAATTGCTGTGTTGGCACTTTAGAAAAATTAGTTTGTTTTGTGTCGCAGTTTGGGCACTTGGGCTCAAAAAGGTTCACCATCACTGTATAATTATCCATTCACAACCCATTCATGGGTTACATAGGTATTTAGGTTTATTTCTTTCTTTCTTTCAACAATTTATTTACTACCTACTAATTAAATTTTTGGGAGATTGGAAAGCGCTGTTTGCACAATAGGTTTGTTCATGTTTTTCCAACTACAAGAAACATCTAACCTCTGTGATTGCCAACAAGGGTTTCTCCACAAAGTACTAAGTCATGTTTTGTGAAAGGGGTCAAATACTTTTTTCACTCATTAAAATGCAAATCAATTAATATGTTTTTTGAAATGCGTTTTTTTTGGATATTTTTGTTGTTGTTCTGTCTCTCACTGTTCAAACTCCAATATGTGATTACCATCCTTAATGAAAACTGCTTGATGGAACACATGTTCACTAAGGCCCACCTCACAATAAATTAATTCCTTCATCTATGGTCCCTTTGGCTAGAAGATTCCAGAAGCTCCCCAATATCTAAATGCATTGGTTTCTTATCCCTAACCTTTCTCCTGGCCTGGCTTCATAGTTACATAGTAGGTGAGGTTGAAAAAAGACAGAATTCCATCAAGTCCAACCTATGTGTGAGATTATGCGTCAGTATTACATTATATATCCCTGTATGTTGAGGTCGTTCAGGTGCTTTTCTAATAGTTTCTTGAAACTATTGATGCCCCCCCGCTGAGACCACCGCCTGTGGAAGGGAATTCCACATCCTTGCCGCTCTTACAGTAAAGAACCCTCTACGTAGTTTAAGGTTAAACCTCTTTTCTTCTAATTTTAATGAATGGTCACGTGCCTTGTTAAACTCCCTTTAGCGAAAAAGTTTTCTCCCTATTGTGGAGTCACCAGTACGGTATTTGTAAATTGAAATCATATCCCCTCTCAAGCGTCTCTTCTCCAGAGAGAATAAGTTCAGTGCTCGCAACCTTTCCTCATAACTAATATCCTCCAGACCCTTTATTAGCTTTGTTACCCTTCTTTGTACTCGCTCCATTTCCAGTACATCCTTCCTGAGGACTGGTGCCCAGAACTGGACAGCATACTCCAGGTGCGGCCGGACCAGAGTCTTGTAGAGCGGGAGAATTATCGTTTTATCTCTGGAGTTGATCCCCTTTTTAATGCCAATATTCTGTTTGCTTTGTTAGTACCAAGTATTAAGTGCATACTATACTGTACATGGACAGACTTCTCACTGAGACAACATTTCTGTATTAAAAATTCCTTTTTTTATTGGTCTTATATAATATTCTAATTTTCTGAGATACTGAATTTTGGGTTGTCACTCGCTGTGAGCCATAATCATCAAAATTAAAAGAAAGGAATGCTTGATATATATCACTCTGTGTGTAACACATCCATATAATATATGAGTTTCACTTTTTGAATTGAATTACTGAAATAAATTAACTTTTTGATGATATTCTAATTTTATGAGAGGCCCCTGTATATAATGTTTGGGGGTTCTAAGTAATTTTCTCGGAAAAAATACAGATTTAAAGTTGTAAACAACAAATGTCAGGAAAGGCCTGGTCAGCACGTGGTCCTGTGTATGTAATCACTGCGCTATTATGGGGGGTTTTCCAACAATAATAATACTCTCTAATATGGATTTCTCATCATAAAATTGGCTGCTTTGAATCCTATTTAAAATCCGACCAAATCAAAGTATTGGAAACCTGCGCAGATCCTGTATAGTAATCACCAGATTTCTGGTCTTTTTCAGTCAAAATAAATACACCTTAATATTGATGTGTGATTTTGAAACAGATAGTTTGGATTACATTAAAAATGCAACTTAGAAAAGTTTTCAGTGAAAAAAAGAACCTCTAATGTTCGTTTTCCAATTTTCAATGAATACGCTCTAATATTGACTCTTGATTTTGAAAAGGCTGGTGAGAGTCCGATAGAAAATTTATCATATTCAGCACAGTTGAGGACCAGGCCTTTGTCTGACATTTGTTGTTTACAAGTAACAATCAGTATTTTTTGCTAGAAACTTACTTAGAACCTACAAATATCTTATATCTTTTTTTTTTAGCAGAGACCCTAGAGAATAAAATGGCGGTTGTTGCAATATTTTATGTCTCACGGTATTTGTGCAGCGGTGTTTCAAAAGCAATTTTTTGGGAAAAAAAATACACTACCATGAATAAAAAAAAAAAAAAAAACAGTAAAGTTAGCCCAATATTTTTTTATAATGTGAAAGACAATGTTACGCCGAGTAAATAGATACCTAACATGTCACGCTTCAAAATTGCGAGTGCTCGTGGGATGGCGAGTAACTACAGTACTTAAAAATCTCCATAGGCGACGCTTGAACATTTTTTTACAGGTTACCTGTTTAGAGTTACAGAGGAGGTCTAGTGCTAGAATGATTGCTCTCACTCTAACGATCGTGGTGATACCTCACATGTGTGGGTTGAACACCATTTACATATGTGGGCATGACTTACGTATGTGTTTGCTTCTGCAGGGGGAGGGGACACTTTACATTTTTTTTTCTTATTGATTTAACTTTTTATATTTTTTATATTTTTACACTGTCCCTTTAAAAAAATGTTTTTAAGCACTTTTATTCCTATCACAAGGAATGTAAACTTTAATTTTACATTTTCTAATAAAGAAAATTGACCCTATAAAGCCGTTAGGCAGAAGTGACACCAGACGTCGCTCAGGTCCTCCAGGGGCATAGAGTAGAGAGGGGGCCATCTTGCCCTCACTCCTGCCCATCGCCCCACAGGATCGGATTGACTTCACCTCTACCGACGGCTTCGATAAGCGGGGAAAATGATCGGGAAGCGCGGTGGTGAGGGGGGGGGGGGGAGTGGCGAATCCGCCTGCGGGACCACTTTTATGTGAAAGAGGATCGCCCACTATGTAAAAATATACCAGGGTAATGGCAGCTATCCCCGGTATACCCCCAGGATATAACATCAGACGAATGATGTAAATATACTGGGGGCGGTCCAGAAACACTGCGCACTTATATTCGGGGCCTATGAAATATATGACAATAATGGAATATTACATTTCGGATGAATGAAATGGCTTTTGTGGATTGATTTGGAAATGTAGCTGACAGTCCTAGTGATCTGATATTGTGTATGTAGTCACTGCAGTATTTTGGGGGGGCTGTCTGGAGGAGCTGCAGAGATTCACAGCTCAGGTGGGAGAATCTGTCCACAGGACAACTATTAGTCGTGTTCTCCACAAATCTGTCCTTTATGTTAGAGTGACAAGAAGAAAGACATTGGTGAAAGAAAGTCATAGGAAGTCCTGCTTACAGTTTGTGAGAAGCCATGTGGGGGACATTCTAATATTGAGTTTTGATATTGAAATGGCTGCTGTTGGTCCTGTTGAAAATCCGGCCTAATTAAATTTAAGGACCAGGCCTTTTCCTGACATTTGTTGTTCACAAATTTAAATTTGTATTTTTTGCTAGAAATTTAACCTAGAACCCCCAAACGTTATATATATTTTTTTAACCTAGACCCTAGAGAATAAAGTGGAGATCATTGCATTACTTTACACCGTATTTGCACAGCAGTCTTACAAATGCATTGTTTTGGGAAAAAATACACTTTTTTGAATAAAAAAAAGAAAACAGCCCAATTGTTTTGTATAATGTGAATGATAATGTTAAACCGATGAAATAGATATCTAACATGACATGCTTGAAAATTGCACACACTCGTGGAATGGCGACAAACTACGGTACTTAAAAATCTCCATAGGTGACACTTTATAATAATTTACAGGTTACATGTTTAGAGTTACAGGAGAGGTCTAGGGCTAGAATGATTGCTCTCACTCTAACGATCGTGGTGATACCTCACATGTGTGGTTTGTACATCGTTTACATATGTGGGCATGACTTGCTTATGCGTTTGCTTCTGCGCACAAGCTCGGAGGGACGTGGTGCTTTAAAAATATATATATTATGTTTCTTATTTATTTTACTTTTTATTTATTTTTTTACACTGTCAATGTAATTTTTTAAATTTTTTTGATCACTTTTATTCCTAATACAATAAATTTAAACATCCCTTGTAGTAGAAATAAGCATGACAGGCCCTCTTTATTGTGAGATCTGGGGTCATAAAGACCTCAGGTCTAACGTAAAAGCAAAAAAAAGTGGTGGAAGTGACGTCAAACATCACTCTGGTCTTCAAAGGGCATAGTGGGGGTCATCTTGCCCTCACTTGACTTCCTGTCCATCACTGGGGGGGATCGGATTGTTTTCGGTGCTACCAACGCCTCCACTAACCGGGGAAAATGACTGAGAAGCGGCAGGGTCACCTTTGACGCCCATAAAAGTGATCCTATGGTGAACCCCCCTCCAGGGCCACTTTTATCGGACGCCGGATCGCCCACTGTTTAAAATAATACCGGGGTTATGGCAGCTTGCTGCTGCTGTAACCACAGTATATAACTTCAAAGTCATGACATATATATATATATATATATATATATATATATATATATATATACAGTGGGCGGTCCGGAAGTGGTTAAAATGTCTGTTGTGAGTCCTCTCGAAGGCCACCTAGTCAGAATATTTAAATACTGTGCATGTACTCACTTTGATATTTTAGGGGTTTTTTTCCCCAAAAATTAATATGTTCTAATATTGATTTTTGATATTGAAATGGCTGCGGTTGGTCCTGTTGAAAATCCGGCCTAATTAAAATGGGTAAATACTTTGTCCATGCTCATTAAACTATTATGTTGATTTTTCTCATAAAATAACATCTCAGAGAGAGATAACAATCTCCGAAAATAACTGCTCTTTAATAATAATGTCTTGATTTTATAAGTGTGGGTCCTGCTTAAAAACTGGCCTAGTTAAAATGTTGAAATTCTGTGCACATGGCGACTACAATATTCTTCGGGGTTTTTATCAAGGAAATATACTCTGATTCATATTTCTTGATTTAAATGTTTAAATACGGCACATATAGTAATTATAATATATTGGGGATTTTCAATTCAATAAATATACTGTAATATTGATTTCCTGATTTTGGCTAGTATGGATCTTATTTAAAAATGTGAGCATTGTCACAGTGTTTAAATACTGATAGTCGGCACAGTATTTTGGGAGACTTTTAAGCTAAATAAATATACTTTCATTTGATTTCTTGATTGAAAAGGATAGATGTGGATCCTGTTGAAGGTGCTACCAAGTTAAAGTGTTTAAATGCTGTGCACATAATTCCTTGATAATTTTATGGTCTTTTTCAGTGAAATAAATCTACTCTAATATAGATTCTTATTATAAATCGGCTAGTGTGAGTCCTGTAAAAAAAATAAAAATCAGGATCTTCAAAATGTTATGATAGTGTGCACATGCCTACTATAATAATAAGTTATGAAAATATCCCACATTATATTATATTCCTATCAGGCTGGCCCGTATATATCCTACCCTCTCGCCCAAATGCTGGAGATGTGGTAAACATGATGGAACTCTACTTCACGTATGGTGGGAATTCCTTTTGGAAAACTATTGCTGCCCTTATCAAATCACTCACTGGTTCTTTTAGCTCCGCAGACAGCTCTCTCGGAGTTGGAACTGGAAGCCTGGCCTACCGCAATGCAGTCTCTAGTATCCCATACCCTCATAGCTGCCCAACTCTCCATTGTTCATCAATTGGAAGAGCGTCAACCCACCTTCTCTCCAATCAGTGTTGCCAACCGTCAGTATTTTTACTGGCAGCCAGTAAGAAACTGCACTTTTATCTTGGCAGCAAATGCCAGTGACAGGAAAGCCAGTAAAAAATATGGCTCTGAAGCTCAGCCGAGACCACCTGAGTGCTTGCTACAGGGTGTTCAGTCAGCGCTGGTGGGGGGCAGGTCTGGTGAAGGCAGTGCCTGAGCATATCGTGTGATGTCATGGTGCAAGGGAGCTGAGCGGAGCTGCCGGAGCCTCGTGTGCGGGCCTGTGGGATGGGAGCAAGGCAAGCCGGGAGCAGGACTGACAGTGCTGTTTGGACTGGAGTGGACTGAAGGGACCACCATGGAGAGAGACTGTCACTGTGACTCAGGAGGGGACGTGTCGTGTTTGTGAGGTGTCATCCTCATCCTGCTGTCAGTGACACTGTGAGAGTCAATGTCATGTGTGTGCGCCATCCATTCTAATTTCTTGCCCTCCTCAGTCCTGTCCCTGAGATACTTACTTACTTTTTTGAATAATAAATAATAAATATGTTTTTTTTGCCTTAATATCTAAATTAAATCAAATTACATATTGTACTTGTTTGCAGCCTAAAAATACAGAACTAAAATTTTCACTTAAAACATTTTTAAAAAAAATGCCAGTAAAAACGTTGCTGTGCCAGTAAATTTTGGGTGTTGTGTCAGTAATTTTCAAGACTCCAATATGTGATTACCATTCTTAATGAAAGGCCCACCCCACAATAACTGTGGCAGGGCGGCCCGGCTGCGTGACACAACGTACCTGTACACTTCCTGGTCTAGGGGCCTGAACGCCGGCCGCCGGCGACCCGCTACCATTGTGATTGGACACAGCGGTTATAAATCAAGGCAGACCGTCATTCTGTCACAGAGGAAGAGAGAGATCAGTGACTCCTACAGGAACACTGATCTCTCCTCTAGTGTCACCATCCCCCACACAGTTAGAAAGCACACACAGGGAACACATTTAACCCTTTGATCACCCCCAATGTTAACCCCTTCCCTACAACTAGCTGTTCATTTTCCTTTTCTATGTTTCCTTTTTTATATCTCTGCATCTGAAATGGCCGCCATTTATACTGTTGAAAATGCAGCCTTGTTAAAGGAATGAAATAATTTGCACATATTCACTAAAATGTATTGTAGGCTTTTATTCTGAATAATATAAACACTGTAATGTGTGTAACACAGTGCAAGTACCTTTTTTTCACTGAAATAAATACCCTCTAATATTAATCCTTGATTATAAAATGGCTGTTGTAGGCCCTGTTTAGAATTTGGTTTTGTCAGATGAGATGCTGTATACATGCTCATTGCAATGTTTTTGGGGCTTTTTCTGAGAAATAAATAAACTCTAATGCTGATTTCTTGATTTTTAATTTTCCGGTGTTGTTCCGGTTGAACATGCTGCCTAGTCACAGTATTTGTTTGGGGACTTTACAGTAAAATAAATATGCTCCACTGGTAAAATCTTGATTTTAAAATGGCTGCTGTGGGTCGGAGCCGTCGGTAAGCCCGGAACTAATCCGATGCCTGCGATGGATAGGCAAGCTAGCCCCCACTCGGCTCTATGCCCTTGGAGGACCGGAGAGCGTCACTTCCGGTTCTCAGGCTTAGAGAGATGATTTTATTTTTTTTACGTAAAAGTGTCTTTATTTTTCTTTTAAGGGTAAATGATAGATCTGGGGGTCTTCTTAACCCCAGGGCTCTTAATAAACGAGAAAAGGGGGGTGGCCTGAGGGGAAGAGGGAAGGGACACCATCGGGGTTTATTTCCTCTTTAAATGTTTATCTCTCAATAAAGAGAGCCTATCATGCTTATTTCTATAACAAGGGCTATTTACTTTCCTTGTAATAATAATAAAAGTGATAAAAAAGTTAAATAAAATAAAGGGACAGTGTAAAAATAAAAAGTAAAATAAATAAGAAAGAAAAGAATGTAAAGCCCCCCTTCCCCAGAAGCGAACGCATACGTAATTCGTGCCCGCCTATGTAAACGGTGTTCAGACCACACATGTGAGGTATCACCGCCATCATTATAGTGAGAGCAATAATTCTAGCACTAGACCTCTTCTGTAACTCTAAACTGGTAACCTGTAAAAATGTTAAAACGTCACCTGTGGAGATTTTTAAGTATCATAGCTTGTTGCCATCCCACGAGCGCGCACAATTTTAAAGCGTGACATGTTAGGTATTTATTAACTGCTGTGTAAATACAGTTTGACATAAAATAGTGCAAGGATCGCCATTTTATTCTCTAGGGTCTCTTCAAAAATATATATACAGCTGCATCTCAAAAAATTAGAATATCATCAAAAGGTTCATTTATTTCAGTAATTCAATTCAAAAAGTGAAACTCAAGCATTTCTTTCTTTTATTTCTGATGATTATGGCGTACAGCTAGTTGAAAACCCAAAATTCGGTATCTCAGAAAAGACCAATAAACAAAAAGGATTTTTAATACAGAAATGTTGTCTCAGTGAGAAGTCTGTCCATGTATAGTATAGTATGCACTCAATACTTGGTCGGGGCTCCTTTTGCATGAATTATGGCATCAATGCAGCGTGGCATGGAAGGGATCAGCCTGCGGCACTGCTGAGGTGTTATGAAAGCCCAGGTTGCTTTGATATCGGCCTTCATCTCGTCTGCATTGTTGGATCTGGTGTCTCTCATCTTCCTCTTGACAATATCCCACAGATTCTCTATGGGGTTTAGGTCAGGTGAGTTTGCTGGCCAATCAAGCACAGTGATAACATGATCAATAAACCAGGTATTGGTAGTTTTGGCAATGTGGGAGGTGCCAAGTTCTGAAAATGAAATCAGCATCTCCATGAAGCTGGTCAGCAGAGGGAAGCATGAAGTGCTCTAGAATTTCCTAGAAGAGGGCTGTGCTGATTTTGTATAAATAGATGGTGCCGCGCTAATCCTATTGTGTGAGCTTCTAATTAGTAGATTAAGTAAAGAAACCGGCCTGGAGGGCCACTGATGTAAAACCAGTGCTATATCTCACTGTGCAAACTAAATAAAAAATATAAATAAGGGGGGGCGTGGCCTGGACATGGCTGAGTGAAGCTGCTTTCTCTGTGAGCTCCCGGCCTAGGCCTACCATCCTCAAACTTTTAGACATCAGATCGGCATGAAATCAGCCAAAAAATACAAAACGAGAGCGACCACTAAAGGGACCCCCTCAAACAAGAACTCCGGAGCTATTCATCGATACCTCAGAAGCCCACGGGATCTCCCCCCCGGAGCTAGGGTTACGGCGCCACGAGGATCCCCACGTGCAGCCATAGACGAGGCCCCTACCAGACTAACGGCATCTCCCTCTGCGATGCCTGGAACGGCATCGGAGACACCGAAACCTCCAATACTGGGAACTATGGAACCACCACAATCTCCGGAACTGGTCCCGGTGGATAGAGACATTCGAGCGCTATTGCAAGCCCTCCCCACAAAAACCGACATCGAGGCGATGATCCTCCGGCTTGAGGAGACGCACCGCCGGGACATACAGGAGGTACGAGGGGAGGTATCCAGCCTGTCAGACAGAGTAACTACAGGGGAGACAGCGGTATCCTCTCTGGAGGACAGAGTGTCGGCACTTGAACGTTCCCGGGAGCAATACAAGGAGAATGCCATTTCCCTCCAGCTGCATCTCGAGGATATCGAAGACCGGAGCCGCCGGAACAACCTGCGGCTCAGGGGGATCCCGGAGACTGTGATCCCTGAGAACCTTGCGGAGGCAGTCACGGGGATTTTTCATACTATCCTGGATGATGCAGGTGTTAACATTGAACTTGATAGGGTGCATCGAACCCTGGGACCGAGACCAGCAGACCCAAACAATCCACGCGATGTGGTGTGTAGACTACACCGATACACCCAGAAAGAGAACATTCTCCGCCGCGCGTGGGATCATGGAGATGTGGACACACACGGATCGCGGGTGCGGGTTCTGCCTGACTTATCTAGGGCCACCCTGAGACGCCGAGCCATGCTGAGACCCCTCCTCGATCTGGCGAAACAGAAGGGCTTCACCTACCGATGGGGGTATCCTCTATCAGTGACTTTCCGCAAAGATGCTGATGCATTTACTCTACAGACCACAGCGGACCTCCCGGCACTCTTCCGCTACTTGGAAGCGGGACCGATCCAGGTACCAGATTGGCTGCAGATCTTACCACGTCCCCCGGGCAGATCAGGCTTTGCAGCTGCACGCGGCCCGCTACCAGCGCGCCAGCGTGGCAGGAGAAGACACCGGTCCGCCTCGGGTGCAGTCCCACGTGAGTAGATCCCAGGAGGGGGGCCCCGGGTAGCCATCTCACCTTTTCTTCAGGGCGTTCGCAAACGTTTGACTCTGCCGCCCCCCCCCCCCTCCCCCCACCACGGGAGATTGTCCATGTACAGTGACTCGGCTCCGGCACATGATGAACCACGGCAACGGGGACGATATCTTGTGCACAATCCCCCCCCTCCCCTCACATGATGCCCGCCCGCAGGGAAGTACATTAATACCTAGTTGTGGCCAGGGAGGGTGGGAATCCGAACGGTGTTTTACACCATGTTATGCAAACCCATTCAGCTCGAGGGAGACATCTGCCTAGTTTAGAGCCCTGGCGGGAGACGGAAGATCACCGCAGTCAATTGTATCTCCCTACATTGCCACCTCATCACAACACTTCTAACCTGCAGAGGCTGTGACAGATTTGAACAGAAACTCTTCCGAGTGAAGCACGCATGGCGAGGACTCACTGGCACTCTGTAAGTAACATGGACAAGCAGGGGAGATGAACTATCTAGACTTTGGGGCTTGTCCTGGGGGAGGCGGGGAGGGGGGGAGACTTCATAAGAGGCCCAGGAGCCACATGTTAATTTTCTGTTGTTCACTTGGTTAACCTGGGGAGTTGAATTCTTGGTCAACGGGAGATCTATAAGATGCAGGTCACTCTAGAACGGGGCCCGATTTGAGAAACGAGAAGAGAAGAAAAGGAGTTTAGATGAGATAGGGGTCCCCCTGGTGAAACTGGACGAGAAATGTTATCTGAACTTTCACCTTGTTACTAATTTCGCTCTGTTACTTTTGGTTATATAAATGATATCCGAGCCAGTTAATACCTTTCAGGTAATTTATTGGTTGCTAGATAAAAAGTGTTATGCCGACCTGAAATATGATTCTTGCATCTGCCGGGGGTGGACGGTTGGGGCTGGGGGCTCCTCCCTCGCCTAGGTTTATCCACTCCCCCACTTAGGACGGCGCAGAACACCCAGATTTTATCTGGGTAGCGCTTCAGCAAGGATTTTTCTTCTTGCACTATTAGTACTTTTTTACGCTGCACACCTCTGTGTCAGCCTATAACTTTCTGTTACTTTGACTTATTTATTTTTATTTTTAGATTTTAATTTTTGTCACTCTATATAATTTTTCTTTTTTGTTCTTAACTGACCCTCCACCTATTGTTTTAACTTTTTACCCCCCCCTATCCGCGAGCATGGAGGCTTTAACAATTGTGTCTTTAAACGTAAAAGGACTGAACACACCTGAAAAAAGACGTATGTTGCTTCATGACATGAGACGCTTAAGGGCTGACATCATCCTATTGCAGGAAACACACTTTAGGGAAAACACCACACCTATACTCAGAAACAAATATTACCCCACCGTATACCATTCCACTAACAGCCAAGCAAAATCTAGAGGGGTCACGATCCTAATCTCAGCTAAAGTTCCGTGGAAATGCCTAGATAAGAAGACAGACTTAGAAGGACGATATTTGTTTCTGAAAGGTCAAATAGGAGACATTAAAGTGACCCTAGCTAATCTTTATGCTCCAAACACACATCAAGATACGTTCCTAACGAGACGCCTTAAACAACTTACATCTTACACTGACGGACAATTAATCATAGGGGGAGACCTAAATACCCCCCTGTCACCGACTGAGGATACATCCTCAGGCAGGTCTTCGACCTCCCGAGACTCACGCAAACGCATCAATAACGCATTACACTCAGCACAATTGATAGATACATGGCGACTCTTCCACCCAGGAGAAAGGGACTACACGTTCTTCTCCCGGCCCCACCAGTTGTACTCCCGCATTGATTATTTTTTAGTCCCCCACAGAAACTTACAGGCAGTCATAAAACCCACGATAGAACCCATCACATGGTCGGATCACGCCCCGATCACAATGCGATATGCCCTTGCAGGAATATACAGAACGCAGCGCCCACCATGGCGGTTGAACGAAAGCCTTCTATCGGACCCGCTGGTCTTAGCAGACGTGACAAAGGAGATTGGACATTACTTCGACGCCAATGATACCCCCGACGCTGACGTAGGCTTGATATGGGAGGCACACAAGACCGTAATCAGAGGGACACTTATTAAACATGGCGCCAGATTAAAAAGACAAAGAACAGAACAATTAACTACACTCCTCCAGAAACTCCAGACATTAGAAACGAAACACAAATTGACCCCTACGAGAGAAATAGGCACCGAGCTAGACATCATCCGCAAACAGGTCACTGACCTGCTGCACTATAAAGCTAAGGCAGCGCTTCAGATCTGCCGGACAAAATCGTACGAATCCGGTAACAAATGTGGAGGGATGCTAGCTCGGTCCCTACAACAACAGAAATTAGCGTCATACATACCACAAATTGTTACCCCTTCTGGACAGAAGGTTTCCTTACCAAAACAAATCACCGAAGAATTCAGAGCTTACTATAACTCTCTATATAATTTAAATACAACGCAACCCACCACAGTCACTACATCAGAATACATAACTTCATCCCAGATGCCGACCTTGCCGGCAGAAACAAAAGATATACTAGAGGAACCCATTACTTTATCTGAAATTCAACTAGCCCTCCGGGACACTAAACAAGGAAAAGCCCCGGGTCCGGATGGTTTGACCGTAACATATTACAAAACATTCCTACCCTCCCTAGGACAGCATCTGACCAAATTATTTAATGACCTGGGATCAGGCTCAAATCTACATACCTCCACTTTACAAGCACAGATATCTGTGATACCAAAAGAAGGTAAAGACCCAACCCAGTGCAGCAGCTATCGCCCGATCTCCCTCTTAAACACCGACCTCAAACTCTTCACAAAAATCATAGCATTAAGATTGCAACAACACCTCCCACACCTGATACACTTAGATCAAGTTGGTTTCATTCCAACAAGGGAGGCTAGAGACAACACCATTAAGGTCCTAAACCTACTCCACATAGCAAACACCAATAAAACACCCTGCGTCTTTCTCAGCACCGACGCTGAAAAAGCGTTCGATCGGATTCAATGGAGCTTCCTATTTGAGACACTGAAACACATAGGAGTGGGTGCTAAAATGTTTAATTGGATTTCAGCAGTCTACACAAACCCGTCCGCCAGAGTCAGGGCTAATGGTGTTGCCTCAGAACCGTTCCCAATTTCCAACGGAACCAGACAGGGATGCCCACTATCACCCTTACTCTTCGCCCTCTCACTAGAACCCTTTCTATGCCATGTGAGATTAAACCCAGACATCACAGGAATACCGGTCCGGGGCTTGCAACATAAAATATCCGCTTACGCGGATGACCTGATGTTCTCCATCACTAATCCAATCATTTCACTCCCTAACTTAATGAAAGAATTTGAGATTTATGGACGCCTCTCCAACCTAAAAATAAATTTTAATAAATCTGAAGCAATGGGAATTTGCATACCACCACCTCAAATCACCAGTCTTAAAAACAGCTTTCACCTAAAATGGACAAATACGGCACTGAGGTACCTAGGAACCCTTATCCCTCCGAAAATATCCCAACTATTTAATTTAAACTTCCCACCCTTACTGAAATCGGTCCAACAATTGCTACAAAACTGGAACAGTGGCCTTCACTCTTGGTTCGGCCGTTGTAACATATTAAAAATGATGATTTTACCCAAATTCCTTTATCTTCTACAGGCTCTACCAATTCACATACCCGCAACCTACTTTAAACAAATCCATTCCACATTCCTCTCTTTTCTGTGGGCCGGGAAAAAACCCCGAATCCCCAGGAAAACGCTCTCAATGCCAAAACAACACGGAGGACTAGCCTTGCCGGAGATCAGAACATATTACCACGCAGTACACCTGAGCAGGCTTGTTGACTGGTGCCGACATAAGGAGACCAAATTATGGCCCCAAATTGAACAAGCACAAACTGTAGTACCACTTCACAGGGCCCCATGGTGCGGCCCAGCTTTACCATATCACATTAGCAGCCATCCTCTGATAGGCAACACTGTAAAAGAATGCTCACGTCTCCTTGCGCAAGCCTCGCTCTCACACAAAAATTCACCATTGAGGCCTATCATAGGTAATCCCCAGTTTGAACCCGGCTTGACAGACCCTAAGTTTCTCAACTTGAAAGGATCAGGGAAATACCAAGCATCCCATTTTAGCACTTTGGGCAGATGGGTCACACTCGCTGATCTATTAGATCCGAGCGGCCCATTCCGTCTGGACTTCTTAAGAGCACGACAACTCTCACACTTTCTTAACCACTTGACGACCGCCTCACGCCGATGTACGTCGGCAAAGTGGCACGGACAGGCAAAATCACGTACATGTACGTGATTTGCCTTCCGCGGGTGGGGGGTCCGATCGGACCCCCCCCCGGTGCCCGAGGTGGTCGTCTTTTGTCCAGCGGCGATCCGTGATGAGGGGGAGACCATCCGTTCGTGGCCCCCCCCTCGCGATCGCCGCCGGCCAATGAGAACACTCCTTTGCTGCTGTATGCTAAACAGCAGCAAAGGAAGTGATGTCATCTCCCCTCGGGTCGGTATTTTCCGTTCCGGCCCGAGGAGAGAAGACATCAATGTGAGTGCACAACACACACACACACAGTAGAACATGCCAGGCACACAAAACACCCCGATCCCCCCCCCGATCGCCCCCCGATCCCCCCCCAATCACCCCCCCCCCCTGTCACAAACTGACACCAGCAGTTTTTTTTTTCTGATTACTGCATAGTGTCAGTTTGTGACAGTTACTGTGTTGGGACAGTGAGTATTACCCCCCTTTAGGTCTAGGGTACCCCCCTAACCCCCCCTAATAAAGTTTTAACCCCTTGATCACCCCCTGTCACCAGTGTCACTAAGCGATCATTTTTCTGATCGCTGTATTAGTGTCGCTGGTGACGCTAGTTAGTGAGGTAAATATTTAGGTTCGCCGTCAGCGTTTTATAGCGTCAGGGACCCCCATATACTACCTAATAAATGTTTTAACCCCTTGATTGCCCCCTAGTTAACCCTTTCACCACTGATCACTGTATAACCGTTACGGATGACGCTGGTTAGTTCGTTTATTTTTTATAGTGTCAGGGCACCCGCCGTTTATTACCGAATAAAGGTTTAGCCCCCTGATCGCCCGGCGGTGATATGCGTCGCCCCAGGCAGCGTCAGATTAGCGCCAGTACCGCTAACACCCACGCACGCAGCATACGCCTCCCTTAGTGATATAGTATCTGATCGGATCAATATCTGATCCGATCAGATCTATACTAGCGTCCCCAGCAGTTTAGGGTTCCCAAAAACGCAGTGTTAGCGGGATCAGCCCAGATACCTGCTAGCACCTGCGTTTTGTGCCTCCGCCCAGCCCACCCAAGTGCAGTATCGATCGATCACTGTCACTTACAAAACACTAAACGCATAACTGCAGCGTTCGCAGAGTCAGGCCTGATCCCTGCGATCGCTAACAGTTTTTTTGGTAGCATTTTGGTGAACTGGCAAGCACCAGCCCCAGGCGTCAGGTTAGCGCCAGTACTGCTAACACCCATGCACGCAGCATACGCCTCCCTTAGTGGTATAGTATCTGATCGCATCAATATCTGATCCGTTCAGATCTATACTAGCGTCCCCAGCAGTTTAGGGTTCCCAAAAACGCAGTGTTAGCGGAATCAGCCCAGATACCTGCTAGCACCTGCGTTTTGCCCCTCCGCCCGGCCCAGCCCACCCAAGTGCAGTATCGATCGATCACTGACACTTACAAAACACTAAACGCATAACTGCAGCGTTCGCAGAGTCAGGCCTGATCCCTGCGATCGCTAACAGTTTTTTTTGTAGCGTTTTGGTGAACTGGCAAGCACCAGCCCCAGGCAGCGTCAGATTAGCGCCAGTACCGCTAACACCCACGCACGCACCGTACACCTCCCTTAGTGGTATAGTATCTGATCGCATCAATATCTGATCCGATCAGATCTATACTAGCGTCACCAGCAGTTTAGGGTTCCCAAAAACGCAGTGTTAGCGGAATCAGCCCAGATACCTGCTAGCACCTGCGTTTTGCCCCTCCGCCCGGCCCAGCCCAGCCCACCCAAGTGCAGTATCAATCGATCACTGACACTTACAAAACACTAAACGCATAACTGCAGCGTTCGCAGAGTCAGGCCTGATCCCTGCGATCGCTAACGTTTTTTGGTAGCGTTTTGGTGAACTGGCAAGCGCCAGTGGCCTAGTACACCCCGGTCATAGTCAAACCAGCACTGCAGTAACACTTGGTGACGTGGCAAGTCCCATAAGTGCAGTTCAAGCTGGTGAGGTGGCAAGCACAAGTAGTGTCCCGCTGCCACCAAGAAGACAAACACAGGCCCATCGTGCCCATAGTGCCCTTCCTGCTGCATTCGCCAATCCTAATTGGGAACCCACCGCTTCTGCAGCGCCCGTACTTCCCCCATTCACATCCCCAACCAAATGCAGTCGGCTGCATGAGAGGCATTTTTATGTCCTCCCGAGTACCCCTACCCAACGAACCCCCAAAAAAGATGTTGTGTCTGCAGTAAGAGCGCGGATATAGGCGTGACACCCGCTATTATTGTCCCTCCTGTCCTGACAATCCTGGTCTTGCATTGGTGAATGTTTTGAACGCTACCATTCACTAGTTGAGTATTAGCGTAGGGTACAGCATTGCACAGACTAGGCACACTTTCACAGGGTCTCCCAAGATGCCATCGCATTTTGAGAGACCCAAACCTGGAACCGGTTACCGTTATAAAAGTTAGTTACAAAAAAAAGTGTAAAAAAAAAAAAAAATATGAAATTAAAAAAAATAGTTGTTGTTTTATTGTTCTCTCTCTCTCTATTCTCTCTCTCTATTGTTCTGCTCTTTTTTACTGTATTCTATTCTGCAATGTTTTATTGTTATTGTTATTGTTATTGTTATTATGTTTTATCATGTTTGTTTTTCAGGTGTGTAATTATTTACACTTTACTGTGCTTTATTGTTAACCATTGTTAACCATTTTTTTGTCTTCAGGTACGCCATTCACGACTTTGAGTGGTTATACTAGAATGATGCCTGCAGGTTTAGGTATCATCTTGGTATCATTCTTTTCAGCCAGCGGTCGGCTTTCATGTAAAAGCAATCCTAGCGGCTAATTAGCCTCTAGACTGCTTTTACAAGCCGTGGGAGGGAATGCCCCCCCCCCCACCGTCTTCCGTGTTTTTCTCTGGCTCTCCTGTCTCAACAGGGAACCTGAGAATGCAGCCGGTGATTCAGCCAGCTGACCATAGAGCTGATCAGAGACCAGAGTGGCTCCAAACATCTCTATGGCCTAAGAAACCGGAAGCTACGAGTATTTCATGACTTAGATTTCGCCGGATGTAAATAGCGCCATTGGGAAATTGGGGAAGCATTTTATCACACCGATCTTGGTGTGGTCAGATGCTTTGAGGGCAGAGGAGAGATCTAGGGTCTAATAGACCACAATTTTTTCAAAAAAGAGTACCTGTCACTACCTATTGC
Source organism: Aquarana catesbeiana (assembly GCA_037953035.1). Lineage (NCBI taxonomy): Eukaryota > Metazoa > Chordata > Amphibia > Anura > Ranidae > Aquarana > Aquarana catesbeiana. Next base: position 1,972,704 of record JBBHAA010001475.1, read on the forward strand.
TATCATAGGGGATATTTACATTCCCCGAGATAACAATAAAAATGATTAAAAAAAAAAATATGAAAGGAACAGTTTAAAAGTAAGATTAAAAAAGCAAAAAAATAATAAAGAAAAAAAAAAAAAAAACACCCCTGTCGCCCCCTGCTCTCGCGCTAAGGCGAACGCAAGCGGCGGTCTGTCGTCAAACATAAACAGCAATTGCACCATGCATGTGAGGTATCACCGCGAAGGCCAGATCGAGTGCAGTAATTTTTCCAGTAGACCTCCTCTGTAAATCTAAAGTGGTAACCTGTAAAGGCTTTTGAAGGCTTTTAAACATGTATTTATTTTGTTGCCACTGCACGTTTGTGCGCAATTTTAAAGCATGTCATGTTTGGTATCCATGTACTCGGCCTAAGATCATCTTTTTTATTTCATCAAACATTTGGGCAATATAGCGTGTTTTAGTGCATTAAAATTAAAAAAAGTGTGTTTTTTCCCCAAAAAATGCGTTTGAAAAATCGCTGCGCAATTACTGTGTGAAAAAAAAAAATGAAACACCCCCCATTTTAATCTGTAGGGCATTTGCTTTAAAAAAATATATAATGTTTGGGGGTTCAAAGTAATTTTTTTGCAAAAAAAAAAAAACTTTTTCATGTAAACAATAAGTGTCAGAAAGGGCTTTGTCTTCAAGTGGTTAGAAGAGTGGGTGATGTGTGACATAAGCTTCTAAATGTTGTGCATAAAATGCCAGGACAGTTCAAAACCCCCCCAAATGACCCCATTTTGGAAAGTAGACACCCCAAGCTATTTGCTGAGAGGCATGTCGAGTCCATGGAATATTTTATATTGCGACACAAGTTGCGGGAAAGAGACAAATTTTTTTTTTTTTTTTTTGCACAAAGTTGTCACTAAATGATATATTGCTCAAACATGCCATGGAAATATGTGAAATTACACCCCAAAATACATTCTGCTGCTTCTCCTGAGTACGAGGATACCACATGTGTGAGACTTTTTGGGAGCCTAGCCGCGTACGGGACCCCGAAAACCAAGCACCGCCTTCAGGCTTTCTAAGGGCGTGAATTTTTGATTTCACTCTTCACTGCCTATCACAGTTTCGGAGGCCATGGAAAGCCCAGGTGGCACAAAACCCCCCCAAATGACCCCATTTTGGAAAGTAGACACCCCAAGCTATTTGCTGAGAGGTATAGTGAGTATTTTGCAGACCTCACTTTTTGTCACAAAGTTTTGAAAATTGAAAAAAGAAAAAAAAAAATGTTTTTTCTTGTCTTTCTTCATTTTCAAAAACAAATGAGAGCTGCAAAATACTCACCATGCCTTTCAGCAAATAGCTTGGGGTGTCTACTTTCCAAAATGGGGTCATTTGGGGGGGTTTTGTGCCACCTGGGCATTCCATGGCCTCCGAAACTGTGATAGGCAGTAAAGAGTGAAATCAAAAATTTTCACCCTTAGAAATCCTGAAGGCAGTGATTGGTTTTCGGGGTCCAGTACGCGGCTAGGCTCCCAAAAAGTCCCACACATGTGGTATCCCCATACTCAGGAGAAGCAGCTAAATGTATTTTGGGGTGCAATTCCACATATGCCCATGGCCTGTGTGAGCAATATATCATTTAGTGACAACTTTATGAAAAAAAAAAAAAAAAAAAAAAAAAAGTGTCACTTTCCCGCAACTTGTGTCAAAATATAAAATATTCCATGGACTCAATATGCCTCTCAGCAAATAGCTTGGGGTGTCTACTTTCCAAAATGGGGTCATTTTGGGGGGTTTTGTGCCACCTGGGCATTCCATGGCCTCCGAAACTGTGATAGGCAGTGAAGAGTGAAAGCAAAAATTTACACCCTTAGAAATCCTGAAGGCAGTGATTGGTTTTCGGGGCCCCGTACGCGGCTAGGCTCCCAAAAAGTCCCACACATGTGGTATCCCCATACTCAGGAGAAGCAGCTAAATGTATTTTGGGGTGCAATTCCACATAGGCCCATGGCCTGTGTGAGCAATATATCATTTAGTGACGACTTTTTGTAAATATTTTTTTTTTTTGTCATTTTTCAATCACTTGGGACAAAAAAAATAAATATTCAATGGGTTCAACATGCCTCTCAGCAATTTCCTTGGGGTGTCTACTTTCCAAAATGGGGTCATTTGGGGGGGTTTTGTACTGCCCTGCCATTTTAGCACCTCAAGAAATGACATAGGCAGTCATAAACTAAAAGCTGTGTAAATTCCAGAAAATGTACCCTAGTTTGTAGACGCTATAACTTTTGCGCAAACCAATAAATATACGCTTATTGACATTTTTTTTACCAAAGACATGTGGCCGAATACATTTTGGCCTAAATGTATGACTAAAATTGAGTTTATTGGATTTTTTTTATAACAAAAAGTAGAAAATATCATTTTTTTTCAAAATTTTCGGTCTTTTTCCGTTTATAGCGCAAAAAATAAAAACCGCAGAGGTGATCAAATACCATCAAAAGAAAGCTCTATTTGTGGGAAGAAAAGGACGCAAATTTCGTTTGGGTACAGCATTGCATGACCGCGCAATTAGCAGTTAAAACGACGCAGTGCCAAATTGGAAAAAGACCTCTGGTCCTTAGGCAGCATAATGGTCCGGGGCTCAAGTGGTTAACAGCATGACTCCCCCGGCTACAAACAATGATCCTCTCACTACTCTCGAAGAACTCTGTACAGAATCAGGAGTGGTATTACACACGCTCTCCCTGACGTATAACTTGTTAATCACACCTCCTGAAAACTACCAACACCCCAGTTTTGACAAGTGGGAAAGGGACTTAAACCGCCAGTTTACCACACATGAGCGAACAGGTATCCTCCAATTTATACATAAATCATCCATATGTTCCAAATTCCAAGAAACCAACTTCAAAATCTTCACACACTGGTACAAAACCCCAGCAGTATTACACAAAATATTTCCAGAGGTCACGGACATATGTTGGAGATGCCAGCAAGATACAGGCACACTACTTCACATCTTCTGGTCATGCCCCAAGCTAAGTAACTTCTGGAAAGAAGTTCGCCGAATAACCCAAAAATTTACAGATCGTGATATCTCGAACGACCCGGCATATTTCCTTCTACATGTCAATAACACACCTTCACGCATATACAAAAAGTCGATAATCCGTCACCTACTAAACGCAGCCAAGGCCTGTATCCCTCTTACTTGGAAATCCCCACAACCGCCCTCAATCTCTCTCTGGCTCAAAAAAATTGACGAAATCAGTAGCTTTGAGGATTTGATGCTATCGAACCAAAACAAGAGTGAGGCATACTCCAGGACATGGCAGCTATGGACTATGTTTCAATACTCAGAAGAAGGACAAATCCTCAGAGGAGGAAACCTGAATGTCTGATTAATGCTGACATAGATAAATAATGGGAAGTTGCTCCACAGCGCTATCCACTTACACAATACACTGAAATTAATAGATAATTTAGATGCTCCATGCTCGCGAATACCAGTACCCCTAGACACCCCCTTGTTTCCTTTTTTCCCCTTCCCCCCGCACCGCCTATCTTAATTTTTTTTTTTTTTTTTTTTTTTTTTTTTTGGTCCTCTTTCTGAGCCGATGGTTTTTATAACCGGCTCGATTTCTTTTCTACTTGGTTATATGTTTTACGAGAAAAAATGAAAAGGGAAGGAGACAAGGTATATGGAACTACATCTCTGAACAAGGATACAATATTCCTAAACAGTTAATCACTCTACCACAGAAACATATGCTAGAAACGGGGGACATCACCTGGAATACACAAGCCTATATTTTTTAAAGCCTTCTCTTATACAATTCCTTGTTTATACCCTAACTCAACTAAAGAGGATTAATGCATTCCTTTCATAATACATCCAACAATATTTCTATGCTATGCCTTTTCATATGTCTGTGGCAAATTGTTGTATAACCAATTTTGTTGACTGAATACTTGTATACCTGTCTCCAGAAATAAATAAAAAATTTAGAAAAAAAAAAAAATATATAAATAAGAATAAATATGTGGATGTGGGCAATAAATAAACAACCTAAATACTTAATAAATAATAAATAATAAATATCCACCGTGACCAACCATAAATAAGACTGTTCTGATCAAAACACAGTGAAATAAATAATAAAATTAAATTACATAATTATCAATCACAAATCAGCAAAGTGCATGGTGCCAACACTGTGCAACCTAGATATCTGAATCATAAAGTAACTATATATTGTGAAACAACAAATTTTCCATAAAGTGCAGGCGTGCAAACAAATATAAAAGTAATGTACAAATGATGACTCCAAAAATGAACGGTAATAAATTGAATGTCCTAATATGTTGAAAATGAAAACCGAGGGAGAATCACACAGGAAAACCGTCCATAATCTTAGATACAGTCTTGTGACATATGGTGCTGGCATGCGCATGTAGCAGTTAAAGTGCCTGGTGATTCAAAATTTCATGCAGCTTCGTGTGTGAACACTCCAGTGAGCAGTGGCCCCTTACCTCACAGGAATGGGGCAACAGCATATGGCCAAACTGGTTCTTTAATTTTTCACCTAGCGGCTCCTACGTGTTCCTCACCGTCCTGGGGTGGGATTCCCTCAGATATGGTCCAGGGGGGTGTTTAAAAACAGGAATGAAAAGGAACCCAATAGTGTAACTCCGTTTAAAAATAACAACGTTTATTAGGCAAAGACAGCAGGTACTCACATTTAAAATGAATGGTGAGGTGTTTGTATCCGACGAGCGGCGAGCTCGTAGCTTTCTTTCAGTGTATCCAGCCTATCCTGTCCCTACGCGTGACGTCACACCACACGTGACTTCTTCAGGGGATAAGTATAGGCTGTAATAGTGTCCTTAAATAGTATAATATTGGCCGGCAATGGGCGGCCATTTTCCCGAAGTTCTATGTATTTAGGTTCCGGCGGCCATTTTCCTAGGGATTTTTTCAATCTAATTCGACTCAGGGTGTATGTCAGCTGACAAATAATGGCCAATAGGGGCTGTCAGCTGGTTCGATACCTCTTATACTGTCAGCAAAGGAGAGCTTTCTTATTTCCAATAATGGAAACCCAGCGGACAGAGAGAACGAATTATTTTTAGGAGTATGATTGCCTATAGGATATTATTGATAATATGGTGTCTTGCAAGAACGCAGGACAAACTAAATTTGTACTACATAATATGTAAATAATCAAACAGAGGGAAAAGGGGCGGCAGGCACTGACAGAATGCTAACCGTGCAATAACAATGAATTTACATATATACAAACATTTCTAACCATAATAGATATATGTATAGGAGCATTAAATTAGCATATAATAAATAAAATTGAAATAGATTAATAACATCAGCCTATCGTTTATAAATGGGAGAATTAAAAAGTATTAAATTTATTAGTTGTAGGAAATGTTTAAGAATAAAAGCTATTTTAATTATATTCCCTGAAAAGCTAGCATATTGTCTCCGCTGCTAGCTACAAGTATAACCTTGCATAAATATGCAGGCTTCCCTAATATAAGGGGCAAGTAAATGAATCAATGTATATAAAAAAACATATACAAAAATATATACAAAAAATTTGTTTCTTTATATATATATAAAAAACATATATAGGAATATATATAAAAAACTTTTTTATTATATATAAAAAACTCCTTTATCAGATAAAAATTAAAATTATAGGGATCAGTGGTCTAGGATCTCTTTTAGGTTATTTTAAAGCCATATTGAAAACATTAAAAAATTATTTTAACAGATTAATTTGAAATTATTTTAAAATTATTTTAAAAGTATTTTAAAAATCACTCAGGAAACAGTTTAAATCAAACTCGATGTTTAAGCCGCGGGGCCAAAAAGTGTCCAAGGTATAGATCCACTTGGATTCCAGCTTACTTAAGGTTCTCACTTTGTGGCCCCCCCGCCAGTGTTTTGTATATGGGGTGATGCCCCAAAATTTCAGGTTAGTGGGGTCTCTGTTGTGGCAAGTAAGAAAGTGCTTAGATACACAGTGCTTGTCATAGCCGTTGATAATGTTTTTGACGTGCTCCTTGATACGGACTCTGAGGGGTCTTTTGGTGCGCCCTACGTACTGAAGGCCACAGCTACATTCAAGCACGTATACTGCCCCTTCTGTGTTACAGCAAACAAAATCTTTGATTACTTGATTTTCTCCTGTGCTGGTTGCCGTAAAACTAAAAACTTTCTTATTGGGACGTTTAGTCCTGAGACATGCAAAACACCTCTTGCATGGGAAAAAACCGTTTACGGAGAAGAAAGTAAACGGTTTCTTGGGTGGGTCCACAACGTTTTTCACTAACATGTCTCTAATTGTTGGGGCTTTCTTGTATACAAATTTTGGGTTCTCAGGGAGAATATCCTGTAATTGTCTATCTGCCCGCAGAATGTGCCAATGGCGCTTTATTATCTTTTCTATTTTTCTATATTGTACATTGAAGTCTAAGATGAGGGGTATTCCTTCCATTGTTTTTTCTTGTTGGGTAGTTTTTTCTTTAATCAATTGGTTCCGGTCTAATTTAGCCACTTCATCTATTTTTGTTTTAATAAATTTTCCATCATAGCCTTTTGTGGTGAATCTCTCGCCCATCTTCTCTGCCTGTTCAAAATATGTCTCGATTTTTGTGCAATTTCTCTTTATGCGCATTAATTGTCCTTTTGGGATATTAAAAATCCAGTTCTTGTGATGGCAGCTTGTGGTTGGGAGGTAGCTGTTTCTATCAACCCCCTTAAAGTGCGTTTTAGTATTAAAAATGAAATTATCAAGCGAAATTTCTAGGTCTAAAAAATTAATTTTTTCTGAGCTGATATCCCAAGTTAATTTAATATTTCTGTCATTGTCATTGAGCTTCGTGAGGAATTCTGTTAAATGTCCTTCTTCTCCATCCCATAATATAAAAATATCATCAATGTACCTTTTATATATGACGAGTTGGCTTGGGCGTTCACTAAAAACATTGTACTCTTCCCACTGTGCCATAAACAGGCCGGCTATACTTGGGGCAAATCTGGCTCCCATGGCCACCCCGGTTTGTTGGTGATAATATGAATGGTTATACCAAAAATAATTATTTTTGAGACTGAATTCCAGACATTTGATTAGGAACTTCCGCTACGTACACGGAAGTTCGGTATATCTTCTTAGACCCCATTTGGCTGCTTCACAAGCCCTATGATGAGGGATAATTGTGTATAACGCCGACACATCTGCGGTGGCCATGATCCATGGTTTATTCTCTCCCTGAATGTTATCTATCACCCTTAGCATTTCTTTACTATCTTTCAAATAAGCTTTAGTTTTCTGAACCGCCGGCTGCAAGAAAGTATCTATATACTGGCCCATCCTTGCTGTTATTGACTCAATGCCGTTCACTATCGGCCTCGGGGGTGGATTAGTTTTATGTTTGTGTAGTTTGGGGACGGAATAAATAATTGGCGTGCGACAAGATTCAGGTATAAGGAATCTTGCTTCTTTTTTATTCAATATTGTCTTTTTGACTCCCAAATGGACCACTTGTTCGAGCGCCTTGCGGCATGCAAAGACTGGGTTTTTTAATAGTTTTGTGTATGTGTTGCTATCCTCCAGCATGAGGGTCATAGTGTTGTGATATTGTTCTTTGGAGAGTATCACAATCCCTCCACCCTTATCAGCTGGCCGGATAACAATATCTTGCCTTTTGGATAGTTTGCGGATCCCACTCTTCATGTGGTTCGGTTCTTCTTTTTTCTTGATTTTTACATCTTTCAATTCATCTAAAACAATTTTCTTAAAAACATCAATATGCTTATTGTCTTTCGCTGGCGGGTTAAAAACTGATCTGTTCCTGAGTGAGCTATGTAAAATCTTATTGTCTTGTGGTTGTATAGTACTAGTTGTTGGGGGGTTTCCTACCATATATTTTTGTATGTTTAATTTTCGTATGAATTTTTGAATACCTATGTAGGTCTCGAATTTGTTGAGGTTTTTTGTGGGTGCATATTTCAACCCTTTGTCGAGTACCCCAACTTCTTCTTGTGACAATTCCAAACCACTAGGATTAAAGATCCCCTCTCCTTTTACCGTCTCCTTCTTTTGTTTTCTCTTACCGGATCTTCGTCCTCTCCTCTTTCCGGACTTTTTCTGGAGCCCCGTGTTTCTTCTAGGTTTCTCACCGGGTGATTTTCTCTGCTCCGATCTAAAAAAGGCTTGTTAGAGTCTTGTTCTCCATATGGTGGGGGGTAGGGTCTAGCTGCTCTTTCATCTCCTTCTCTGTTTGCCAAAGGGGCATAATAATTGTAGGTAGGGATTGGGCTGCGTGTCTCCGGCCGATAATCCCTATAGGCTGGTCCTCTTCTATCTTCATATCCATAATCTTGCATGGGGCTTCTATCTCTTGGTCTATAATATTCCACCTCTCTTTTTTCTCTATATTCTTGCATAGGTCTTCTTTGGTCTCTATATTCATAAGGTGGGCCTCTATAATCACGCTCTTCATGTGGCGGTCTGTGCCAATGGTTTCGATTATAAGGTTTTCTGAAGTTCCTCCCATAGAATGGTTTTCTACCTCCGTTTCGTGGTGTCCGATTATTTTGTTGAGGCCTTGTTCCATTTCGATATGGCGTGTAATTCTGATATTCATAGTTTCTTCTATCATTATCTCTCTGCCTGGGGGTCTCAATTCTAGTTTCTTCTCTTGGGTCTTGATGATTTCTAGTTTCCGTAACTGGCCTAAGTGGTTCATTCTGAGTTTGAGGGTAGAGTCTTACCATTTTTTCAGGTGTAGAGTATGTGGATGCACACTCTATTTTACCTACTTGGCTTTGCCATTTGAACACTTGGTCATTGCGAAAATCATTAGTATCCCTCGTGTGTTTCTTACTTTTTCTTAGTTGGACTTCTTTGTCTTTTTTGACAAGGTCCTTATTCAATTGAGTCATTAAAGTTTTATATTCAGCCGTATCTTTGTATTGTTCAATGCTTCCTCTGAGATCTACAATATTTTGATCTATTATTTTTTCTTTCCTCCTTTTCCTATCTAACAGGAAGCCTATAAGTTCTAGGCCTTTTTCATTGAAGAATTTGTACCACTCTTCGTTGGATTCCTGATCTGTGAGTCCGTCATTTGGGGGGACATCCCACCTTAGCCTTCTGGGGACAATATTTTCCTTCAGGTATGTCTCGAAGGTGCAGATGTCCCACCAAAGGCTCACTTTCTTTTCCATATTGTGTCCTAACTTACGCATAAGGCTTTCAAGATCTAGATTGCTGGTGGTTTTAGTTTTGTTAATATTAAATACTTCTTCTAAATTTACTTGCCTTTTTTCCATATATGAAAAAACATCCATGATTGCTGCAAGAATGGAGAGTGTGGTATAGTAGACAATTGTACAAAAGAATATTCCTGCGCTATCAGATATGGAATTGGCTAAAAGTGGGACAGCTGCACGCACCTATTAGGTATCACTAGGCCTAAATATATGTTGTATAAATAGATGGTGCCGCGCTAATCCTATTGTGTGAGCTTCTAATTAGTAGATTAAGTAAAGAAACCGGCCTGGAGGGCCACTGATGTAAAACCAGTGCTATATCTCACTGTGCAAACTAAATAAAAAATATAAATAAGAATAAATATGTGGATGTGGGCAATAAATAAACAACCTAAATACTTAATAAATAATAAATAATAAATATCCACCGTGACCAACCATAAATAAGACTGTTCTGATCAAAACACAGTGAAATAAATAATAAAATTAAATTACATAATTATCAATCACAAATCAGCAAAGTGCATGGTGCCAACACTGTGCAACCTAGATATCTGAATCATAAAGTAACTATATATTGTGAAACAACAAATTTTCCATAAAGTGCAGGCGTGCAAACAAATATAAAAGTAATGTACAAATGATGACTCCAAAAATGAACGGTAATAAATTGAATGTCCTAATATATTGAAAATGAAAACCGAGGGAGAATCACACAGGAAAACCGTCCATAATCTTAGATACAATCTTGTGACATATGGTGCTGGCATGCGCATGTAGCAGTTAAAGTGCCTGGTGATTCAAAATTTCATGCAGCTTCGTGTGTGAACACTCCAGTGAGCAGTGGCCCCTTACCTCACAGGAATGGGGCAACAGCATATGGCCAAACTGGTTCTTTAATTTTTCACCTAGCGGCTCCTACGTGTTCCTCACCGTCCTGGGGTGGGATTCCCTCAGATATGGTCCAGGGGGGTGTTTAAAAACAGGAATGAAAAGGAACCCAATAGTGTAACTCCGTTTAAAAATAACAACGTTTATTAGGCAAAGACAGCAGGTACTCACATTTAAAATGAATGGTGAGGTGTTTGTATCCGACGAGCGGCGAGCTCGTAGCTTTCTTTCAGTGTATCCAGCCTATCCTGTCCCTACGCGTGACGTCACACCACACGTGACTTCTTCAGGGGATAAGTATAGGCTGTAATAGTGTCCTTAAATAGTATAATATTGGCCGGCAATGGGCGGCCATTTTCCCGAAGTTCTATGTATTTAGGTTCCGGCGGCCATTTTCCTAGGGATTTTTTCAATCTAATTCGACTCAGGGTGTATGTCAGCTGACAAATAATGGCCAATAGGGGCTGTCAGCTGGTTCGATACCTCTTATACTGTCAGCAAAGGAGAGCTTTCTTATTTCCAATAATGGAAACCCAGCGGACAGAGAGAACGAATTATTTTTAGGAGCATGATTGCCTATAGGATATTATTGATAATATGGTGTCTTGCAAGAACGCAGGACAAACTAAATTTGTACTACATAATATGTAAATAATCAAACAGAGGGAAAAGGGGCGGCAGGCACTGACAGAATGCTAACCGTGCAATAACAATGAATTTACATATATACAAACATTTCTAACCATAATAGATATATGTATAGGAGCATTAAATTAGCATATAATAAATAAAATTGAAATAGATTAATAACATCAGCCTATCGTTTATAAATGGGAGAATTAAAAAGTATTAAATTTATTAGTTGTAGGAAATGTTTAAGAATAAAAGCTATTTTAATTATATTCCCTGAAAAGCTAGCATATTGTCTCCGCTGCTAGCTACAAGTATAACCTTGCATAAATATGCAGGCTTCCCTAATATAAGGGGCAAGTAAATGAATCAATGTATATAAAAAAACATATACAAAAATATATACAAAAAATTTGTTTCTTTATATATATATAAAAAACATATATAGGAATATATATAAAAAACTTTTTTATTATATATAAAAAACTCCTTTATCAGATAAAAATTAAAATTATAGGGATCAGTAGTCTAGGATCTCTTTTAGGTTATTTTAAAGCCATATTGAAAACATTAAAAAATTATTTTAACAGATTAATTTGAAATTATTTTAAAATTATTTTAAAAGTATTTTAAAAATCACTCAGGAAACAGTTTAAATCAAACTCGATGTTTAAGCCGCGGGGCCAAAAAGTGTCCAAGGTATAGATCCACTTGGATTCCAGCTTACTTAAGGTTCTCACTTTGTGGCCCCCCCGCCAGTGTTTTGTATATGGGTTGATGCCCCAAAATTTCAGGTTAGTGGGGTCTCTGTTGTGGCAAGTAAGAAAGTGCTTAGATACACAGTGCTTGTCATAGCCGTTGATAATGTTTTTGACGTGCTCCTTGATACGGACTCTGAGGGGTCTTTTGGTGCGCCCTACGTACTGAAGGCCACAGCTACATTCAAGCACGTATACTGCTATACATATTTATTCTTATTTATATTTTTTATTTAGTTTGCACAGTGAGATATAGCACTGGTTTTACATCAGTGGCCCTCCAGGCCGGTTTCTTTACTTAATCTACTAATTAGAAGCTCACACAATAGGATTAGCGCGGCACCATCTATTTATACAACATATATTTAGGCCTAGTGATACCTAATAGGTGCGTGCAGCTGTCCCACTTTTAGCCAATTCCATATCTGATAGCGCAGGAATATTCTTTTGTACAATTGTGCTGATTTTGGACTTGATAAAACACAGAGAACCAACACCAGCAGATGACATGGCTCCCCAAATCATCACTAAAGGTAAAGGTGATGGACTGGCCAAGCATGTCTCTAGACCTAAACCCTATTGATCATCTGTGGGGCATCCTCAAGCGGAAGGTGGAATAGCTCAAGGTCTCTAACATCCACCAGCTCCGTGATTTAGTCATTGAGGAGTGGAAGAGGACTCCAGTGACAACCTGTGAAGCTCTGGTGAACTCCATGCCCAAGAGGGTTAAGGCAGTGCTGGAAAATAATGGTGGCCACACAAAATATTAACACTTTGGGCCCAATTTGGACATTTTCACTTAGGGGTGTACTCACTTTTGTTGCCAGCGCTTTAGACATTAATGGCTGTGTGTTGAGTTATTTTGAGGGGACAGCAAATTTACACTGTTATACAGGCTGATGATAGAAGAAAATATTTACATGTGAGGGGTGTACTTACTTTTGTGAGATACTGTATATGTATATATATATATATATATATATATATATATACTGTTTGAGGGGTTCTAAGTAATTTTCTAGCAAAAAATACTGATTGTAACTTGGAAAAAACAACAAATATCAAAAATAGGCCTGGTCCTTAAGTGGTTAATGTTGATTTCTACATTTTATAAAGCTGATGAGGGGGGGGGGGGGGGGTTTCTGTAAATAATTGAAATTTTAAATGGCTGTCTGGGATTCTGATTTAAGTTTGGATCTAGAACAAATAGTTTATTACTGCTCAAAAAGCTGGAACTCTAATGACAATATCTTGACTGCGAAAAGAATGTTGGGGGTTCTGGTCATATTAGTACAAATAATGGAATTTTGGCTACGGAGACATAACAATCTTTTTTGGGCTTTTTATGCAAATAAATAGTTCTGTAATGTTTATCTGTAGATCTAAAATAGAGATTGGGGGTCATGTGTGACTTGGAGTCTGGTGAAAATAATGTAATATTGTACATACAGTGCCTTGAAAAATTATTCACCCCCCTTGGCTTTTTACCTATTTTGTTACATTACAGCCTTTAGTTCAATGTTTTTTTAATCTGAATTGTATGTGATGGATCAGAACACAATAGTTTAAATTGGTGAAGTAAAATTAGAAAAATATATACATAAAACCTATAATTGGCATGTGCGTATGTATTCACCCCCTTTGTTATGAATCCCATAAAAAGCTCTGGTGCAACCAATTACCTTCAGAAGTCACATAATTAGTGAAATGATGTCCACCTGTGTGCAATCTAAGTGTCACATGATCTGTTATTACATAGACACACCTTTTTGAAAGGCCCCAGAGGCTGCAACACCTAAGCAAGAGGCACCACTAACCAAACACTGCCATGAAGACCAAGGAACTCTCCAAACAAGTAAGGGACAATGTTGTTGAGAAGTACAAGTCAGGGTTAGGTTATAAAAAAATATCCAAATCTTTGATGATCCCTAGGAGCACCATCAAATCTATCATAACCAAATGGAAAGAACATGGCACAGCAGTAAACCTGCCAAGAGACGGCCGCACATCAAAACTCACAGATCGGGCAAGGAGGGCATTAATCAGAGAGGCAGCACAGAGACCTAAGGTAAACCTGGAGGAGCTGCAGAGTTCCACAGCAGAGACTGGAGTATCTGTACATAGGATGACAATAAGCCGTACGTTCCATAGAGTTGGGCTTTATGGCAGAGTGGCCAGAAGAAAGCCATTACTTTCAGCAAAAAACAAAATGGCACATTTGAGTTTGTGAAAAGGTGCGTGGGAGACTCCCAAAATGTATGGAGGAAGGTTCTCTGGTCTGATGAGACTAAAATTTTACTTTTTGGCCATCAAAAAAATAGCTATGTCTGGCGCAAACCCAACACATCACATCACCCAAAGAACACCATCCCCACTGTGAAACATGGTGGTGGCAGCATCATGCTGTGGGGATGTTTTTCAGCAGTCGGACTGGGAAACTAGTCAGAGTTGAGGGAAAGATGGATGGTGCTAAATACAGGGATATTCTTGAGCAAAACCTGTACCACTCTGTATGTGATTTGAGGCTAGGACGGAGGTTCACCTTCCAGCAGGACAATAACCCCAAACACACTGCTAAAGCAACACTTGAGTGGTTTAAGGAGAAACATGTAAATGTGTTGGAATGGCCTAGTCAAAGCCCAGACCTCAATCCAATAGAAAATCTGTGGTCAGACTTAAAGATTTATTTAGAAATTCGTATCACCACAGAGTGGTGCTGTGGATATAACACTTTTGTATATAATGCCACATCCTGATAATTTTAAATATTAAAGGATACATTTTTGGATGATGGACTTTATAGGCATAACACAAGTATATGTTAAAAATAGATTTATTACAAAAATAGAATCAAGACAATTACATAAAATGTCATAAATGCTTCACAAAATGTGCCTATGAGCATAAACAATGCACCACCTACATACATACAAAGTACTTATCAAAAAAATCGGATGACCAAACAGATCACTCTACAGTATTGAGAAAATTTGAAGAGGTAGTGTGTAAAACTCAGCTCTACATGTTGCACGTATTCAACAGACGCTTCTTCAGGAGCTTATGGCGAAGTCTATGAACAGAAAAATTTGCAATTTAGTTCATCACATTTTGTATGTTTGGTGAACATTAGCATATAATATTACTGCCTCGGTGAACTCAGAATGCCGCACAACCACCACAGCTAATTAGGTCCCCCCCCCCCCAAAAAAAGCCTGGATTGAACATGGCGCATGAAGATTATGGGAACGGATGTAACATTTAGATAGTTAAGTGATTGGGCAGTGTGGGGGGGAGCTTGTCAACACATAAATATATTACTTACATTATTCAAAAGGGAGAAGGAAAAAAGTGAGCAGAGAATAAAACCCTAAATATCGGTTCACATTAGAAGCGGCACGACTTGCAGGTCGCCTCACCGAGGCGACCTGCACACGACTGCCGCGGCGACTTGCAAGACGACTTCTGTATAGAAGTCTATGCAAGTCGCCCCCAAAGTAGTACAGGAACCTTTCTTCTAAGTCGGAGCGACTTGCGTCGCTCTGATTAGAACGGTTCCATTGTACAGAACGGGAGGCGACTTGTCAGGCGGCTAGGTCGCCTGACAAGTCGCCCCAGTGTGAACCGGCTCTAACACTCATAGGAATTCAGGGAAACAGATCTTCAGATCACTTCTTAAAATGGTCTGTATATATAAGTATTAAGATTTCAGTATTATGCAATTAGAAAAGCCATCACCGAAAAAAGGAAAAATTTTAATTTTCTCACCTATAATGCCCCGTACACACGGTCGGACTTTGATCGGACATTCCGACAACAAAATCCTAGGATTTTTTCCGATGGATGTTGGTTCAAACTTGTTTTGCGTACACACAGTCGCACAAAGTTGTCGGAATTTCCAATCGCCAAGAACGCGGTCACGTACACCACGTATGACGAGACTATAAAGGGCCATTTCAGAACCAAGCGCGGCACCCTTTGGGCTCCTTTTGCTAATCTTGTGTTAGTAAAAGTTTGGTGAGAGACGATTCGTGCTTTTTCAGACTCGTGGTTTTCAGATCGTTTTCTGCTGTTCAGTTTGTGCTTGTGGGTTTGTATCTGCTCTTCAGTGCATGCAGCGAGTACCCTTGACTTGTCATTGTGTTCTTGTTCGTTTGTTACTGTTTTTCCGGTCGCTCTTCACAGTCCTTGCTGTTCTTCAGTGCGTTCTGTTACTTCGTTCTGAGCAGCCGACCGTTTTCTAGCCATGTTGCATATACGTACTCCTCGTAGAGTTCGTGCAGTACGGGGGCTTGGTGTTGGGGTCCTGACCTTGACACAAGTCCAGTCCATGAACAGGGTGGGGAGGAGTTTATGGACCAAGAATTGGTTGCTTCAGCGTGACCAGTTCTGTCATATGCCTTTGCTCCGTGAGATCCGTGAGAATAATCCTGATGATTTCAGGAACTTTCTCAGGATGACGGACCCCGTATTTCACCGTTTGTTGGCTTTGCTGACCCCCTATATTAGCAGGCAGGATACCTGCATGAGGCAAGCCATCACTCCAGAGCAGAGGCTCATCGCCACCCTGCGGTACTTGGCGACGGGGAGAAGCCTGCAGGACTTGAAGTTCTTGACAGGCATCTCCCCCCAGGCTCTGGGAATCATTATCCCAGAGACCTGTTCTGCCATCATCCAGGTCCTGCAGAAGGACTATATTAAGGTAAGATTTTTATCCTTTAACATCACATTTTATTGTATATAATGTTTGCTAATGTAATGTATTTCTTTCCTCATTCCCTAATTACCATGATTGTAATATGCTGTGAATGTCCCCTTTGTCCTCATGCATGCTGGATTGTTATGTAATTATTTTTGTTCTTCATACATATTTGCCTTCACTTACCTCCCCAGCATGCTCTCCTGGCCCTATATTCACCTCATGTAGTCACTTAACAATTTTATTTGATCAGCTCCATAGTAGTGCTTTATCCCAAACACCCCCTAAAATGTTTTGAAATGTGATTTGTGCTTTAAATTCAGGCAGAGTGCCAGAGGCTTTTTTTGTGGGTCCCCAAATCATTTTTAACCCTCCCTCCCCCCAACTGCTAAGTCAGCTGATACCAATTCTCTATATATCCTCAATCATCTATCTGCTGACTTTGCCAAACCCATACACACTATACCCATCTCTTTTGTGGTCAGATGTATGGATGAATTCCCCAAAGCATGTAGTGCAAGGGCCTGCCTGAATACTCTCAAATGGTACTGTTTAAGGTTTTTGTATTCTATTATTATCTTGATAGGTAATAGCAGAATGCCCAAATGTGCTAAAATGTGTGCAATGTGTATTTATATTTTTGTATTATGACACTTCTTACCTGTCCATTGAGCTGCCAATAGTGTAACTAAGGAGGGGCTGGCCAAAGTAATACCCATTATTTAGGCATTCATCTCTCAATGAAGTGGAGAGGGTTACTTGTCCAAGAGTTCCCCCCCCCCTATTATGTTATAAATGGCCCATGAGGGGGAGGGGGGGGAATCTGATAGTTGTACCTTATACTTTGGTCTTTAAAAAATACCTACAAAAAATGTTATCTTGATGTTGGCCAAGAATGTTTGTGTCTAATCTGCTTTCCCTGTTTATGTGCAAAATGACTAATTTGTGATTTTGTTTTGACTCCACAGTTTCCTTCCACGCCACAGGAATGGCAGACTGTGGCCTCCCACTTTGCCCAGCGGTGGGACTTTCCTAACTGCGGAGAGGCAATTGATGGGAAACACGTCCACATCGTCCCACCACCCAACCCGGGGTCATACTATTACAACTACAAGGGGTTCAGTAGTATTGTGATGTTGGCGGTGGTGTCGGCTACTTACGAGTTCCTGTATGTGGACGTGGGGAAGAATGGCCGGATGTCCGATGGTGGAGTCATCGCCCAGACTGAGTTCTACAGGCGTCTCCAGAATGGCAGCTTGGACTTGCCACCTCCAGAAGACAATGTGGAAGGACTCCGATTCGTCTTTGTTGCGGATGAAGCCTTTGCGCTGGGGGATCATCTTATGCGGCCATTCCCGATGAGGACCCTCACCCCAGACCAGAGGGTTTTTAATTACCGGCTGGCCAAAGCCAGAAGAGTTGTGGAGAACACGTTTGGAATCATGGCCAGCCGGTTCCGCCTATTTCTTACACCCATACACATGGCGGAGTACAAACTGAATCACATTATCCTGGCGTGCTGTGTTCTACACAACTTTCTACGGAAACATTCTGCCAACTATGCTGGCACAGTTGGGCCTGAGACGGGAATTCAAAATGAACCAACACTGACGGCGCATGAAAGTGGGCGTCCTGGTTTGCCCCCCCTAAGTGCCCGTTCGGCTAAGATACCTTGAATTCTTTGCGGGTAGGGGGGCCATCAATATGCCAGACAATGTCTAAAACATTTTTAAAATAAAAAACTAAAAAAAAAAAAAAACTTTGGTGACATTTACTGCTTGCGTTTGTTTCAGCTGACCCTAACACAAATGTGGTGAGTCCTGAAAATGGCGTAATTGTGTAAAATTACAAAGCACTGATGGGTGTTATTTACTAAAGGCAAAGACACTTTGCACTACAAGTGCACTTGAAACTGCACTTGTAGTGCAAAGTGGATTTGCCCTTAGGAAATAACCCCCATTGTCACAGAAAACAGCAATTAGAGCACCACAAAAGTGTTGTAGCGTTGAGACAATAATCCACACATTCTTGATTAACAATCTTTTTAATACCAGCACAATCACATGTGCATTTAGAAACGGTTTTTAAAACAAACCAACATGTTTGTTGTATAACAATTTTTCGGGTCACATTAGAAAAAGTAGAAATGTCCATTTAAGATAAAACAGGCATGTTTAAAACCAACAAGAAAGTCACAAATCTTGAACTTACAAAGTTCACATTTGGTAGAACTTGAAGGCAATATCAGACATGAGTATTTACAAGCTGTGTTTGATATTGCGTTCAGATGGGGTGAAGTCACCCCAGGAAAAGCCAACTTTTGAAGATGCACACAAATTTAAGAATGTCAACATGTGCTAGCTGCCATCACGGGGGATCAAGGGACGTGTTTTGGGGTGCAACCCCTTCCTCACAGCTACTTTATTATTGAGGAAGGGGTTGCACCCCTAAAACGCCTACATTGATCTCCCGTGATGGCAGATAGCACATTTTGACACACTGTGTGCATCTTCAAAATTTGGCTTTTCTAATATTTGTCAAAAAATGGTCAAAAATTGTAGCACACCAAAAAACAACGGGATTTTGAGGGCTTTTAAACTCTCCCTAAAACATCAAAGATGTTCTTATTTTTTTTGAAGAACATCATTGATGTTTTTCTTGATGTTTTCCAAGTCCCTATTACACCTCATGATCTCCCCAATCAGGATCTGGGCACTTTCCGAGGTGAAAGGATCTGGATCCACAACATCACGATCCCCTAAAAAGATAGAAACCAAAAAAAACAAGGTATTATAAATATGCCAGCATCCATCTCTTACCTGAGCCTGTGGTCGCAGACACTCACCTGTTGTGGTGACAATTTCCACCATGTCTTCCTCCTCCTGCTCTGCTTGGCTTTGGGGGATTTCGTACCCCGAAATTCCGATGCAGACTCTTGACCACTTTCGCCATTATCTTGGCCTTTCTGACATTGGGGTTGGGGTAAGGTCCATACTTTCCATCATAGTCGGCCTTCTTCAGGATGTCAACCATCTCCAACATCTCCCCAAAGGACATATTTGTGGCCTTAAATCTTCTCCTTCTGGATCGGGACGTTTCCGGCTCCGGTCTTTCCTCCCCCTCCTCCTCGTTGCTATAATTAACACGCACCTGCTGTGTCTCCGCCATGTGCTCTTCCCCCACTGCGCCGAATGAAAAGGGGCGGGGAATAGACTAGAAAGAACGTCAGGGGCAGGCGGAGTTACGCGCATGCGCAGTGTGTATAAAGCGTAACACGCGTGCGTAGTACGTACGATCTGTGAGAGGAGGAAGGAGTATCGGAGGCACCGATCGTGATATGAAGGTAAGAGCAAAACTTGGGTCTATACTGCTTCGAGATTGAGGCCTATATTGTAACAAGATTAGGAGAGTTTTGCCTGACATTAGGGTTTGTCTCGTGTTGTGTTTTGCAGAAAAAATGGATGGCTTCAATGACCACAACTTCCTCCCCCTGTTCATAGACAAGTACAGGGAGCTGCCCTGTCTGTGGCAGGTGAAACATCCGCATTATAATAATAAACAAAAGAGACAGGCAGCACTGGAGAAACTGCTGGAGTTGGTGAAGCCGGTGGTCCCCACGGCAACCATCCCCTATTTAAAAACCAAAATAGGTGGCCTGAGGAGCACTTATCTAAGGGAGCGCAAGAAGGTCACGGATTCCCAGAGATCAGGAGCTGGAGCAGATGACGTTTATGTCCCCAGGCTGTGGTACTATGAGAGACTGCGATTTCTGTCAGACCAGACTGGAGTCAGGGAATCCCTCTCAACCCTTCCTTCCACTCTTCCTTCCACCCTATCTTCCACCCCAGCTGAGGCTTCCGATGTCCAACCTGGGACTTCCAGCCAGGAAGAAGTGGAGGAGCCCAGCTTGAGCCAGGTATAGCATTCTTCTACAGATTTCTTTGCAAAACATAAATAATGTTTACTAGATGTTATTATTGATCACTAATTGCAGATTTATTAAAGTGTTTTACATATCAATAGACAGTAGTGGGCAAAAATATTTGGGACAAGAATGAAAAATGCTGGGCTCAGAATGATCATCAGTTATATTTCTTAACATTCAATTTGCAACAGTCATGAGGTGACAATTGTGTGTGATTGATGAAGAAAAAACTAAAACGATGTCCCTTTTTCATACACAGGAAGACCTCAGCCAGGAGGAGGCTGTGGCATGCGCAGCCAGGAGGAGGCGGGGGTTAGTGGCAGCCAGGAATAGGCGGGGCTAAGTGGCAGCCAGGAGAAGCCTGGGACCAATCAGAGCCTGACCGAATCGCAGGTTCCTCCCCTCCGCCTTCCATACAAAAGACAGAGGAAGGGGAGTAACGTGCAGGATTCAGCGCTCAGGCTCATTCAGGAGGCCTCTGCGTCCCTCAGAGCCTTCCCCACTCCTGAAGAGGCCTTTGCCTGCATGGCTGCCACCAAACTGAAGGGCATGCAGGAGGGCCAATGCCTCATGTGTGAGAAACTTATTTATAAAGTCCTAACTAAGGGGGTGAGTGGCGAAATCACACCCAATACCGACGTGATTGAGTTGGACCATCCTCCTCCTTCTGTCACAACTCCACCACCACAGCCACAGCGTGGAAGGAAGCGTGGAAGGAAGACCAGAGAGTGATGACCCTGGGTTCAGTCTGGTCTGACAAAAGATGCAGTCTCTTGTAGTACCACAGCCTGGGGACACAGATGTCATCTGCTGCTTTCCAGATCTCTGTGACTTCTAGACCAGACTGCACTCCTTTAGATATGGACTCCTCATGCCACCAATTTTGCAGTAAAATAACTGATGTGTGCCCTGGGGGCCAAAGGCTTCACCAATTTCTGCTGTTTCTCCAGTGTTGCCTCCCTCTTTGTTTGGTTCTGAGACCTTAATAAAGGAATTTTTGGTTCAATTATACTTGCCTATGTGTGTTTTCCTTAAAAAAAAACAGTTTGTTGGTGAGGAAGCAGGTACATTTCAAAAATACAATGTGAAATTAACAAGAGACACCAACACCAAACAATCTCATTGAGATTAAATAATACGTAAGATACTGTATCAATGGTGTTGTGGTGTTGTGGTAACTTTACACACAAAACACACACAAAAATATTCTGGACTAAAAAGCCAAAAAAATTACAAAAAAAAAACAGCCTTGAAACAAAATTTTTTACAATTAAAAACAAACAAAAAAAGGGGGGCGTGGCCTAACTCCGGACCTGAATGGACGCTTAATCCACTCTCTCCTGCACACAGGGGCAACTAAACTGCTATACAGGAGACACTAAAGCAATCCCAAACATGGGAAAGGGTGACCGGATCCCCTCAACAGCCCGAGAACCCCCGGAACATAGTCAGATGTCTCAAGGCAACATTCCAGCAATGTTCCGGACGCCGCAGGGAGAAGGCCTCAAAGCCGCGGCCTCGCCTAAACCACCCGGCCCGCCAGGCGGCTCCGGCCTAGCGACGGACGGCGCGATCGGCGCTCAAGGCCACACTCCTCAGCCTCCAACCCAGCACCCTTCTCCCCATCCCTGCAACCCATCAGCCTCACAAACCCTTTGCCTGGCAGACCTACAAGCAGTGGCTATGGACATTAAAGCCACGCTGTCTGCAGCCATCACGGATCTAAAGACAGAGATGCAGGGCATTGCAACAAGGATGGGATCGGTGGAGCAGGCCTCATCACGCCATGCAGAGGCAATAAGACAGGTACAAAAATCTTCTGATATACATCTAAACCATATTATAGAGATTCATCGCCACTTAGAAGACCTCGATAACAGAGGAAGAAGGCATAACATAAGAATTAGAGGGGTACCAGAAACAGCAGACCAAAACCCTGTAGAACACACTGCCACGACCATATTCAATGATTTATTAGACAGACCTCCAGACTCCCCTATTGACTTCGAAAGGATTCACAGAGCCCTCAGACCGAGAGGAAGAGACACAGATCCCCCCAGGGACATAATATGTTGCTTGGTAAACTTCCCCCTAAAAGAAGCCATCTTAAAAAAGGCGAGAGAAAAAAATAGAGTGTTGTTTAATGGAACTGAGATAAAATTATTTCAAGATTTATCAAACATCACACTACAACAACGCAGGGCTCTGCGTCCGATACTTGACCAATTGCGTACCAGAGGTATACCATACAGGTGGAAGTTCCCATTCTGTCTATCAGCCACCTGGAGAGGTCACACAGCACTGCTACGCACACCCGAAGACTTACAATCATTCTGTGAAACACTCAATATCCCGCCAACTGAAGTGCCAGATTGGTATAATACATTTATGCTAAATGAAACATGGATCGAAGTAACAAACAACTATACTCCTAGAGCTCAAAGAAACAGAGATAGACGTCGCAGATCACCATCAACACATCAAAACAGAAGAGGAAACAACCAAGGAAGTCCAGGACTCTCACCTCCTAGACGCAGAGATCGCATGGATAGACAAGACCAAATGGACACCTGAATTGCATTCAACCATAAGAACCGCAGAAACCACCCCACGCACGAATATCTTCAATCAAACTCCAGCTATCAAGTCAGCCATTGGACTTTCAGTTGTAACAACCTCAGACCACTCAATAAGAACTTATTCAACCACAGAGATTAGAATTCTTGCTTAAAAGCTAAAAGATCGTTGGCTTTCACACCCCCCCCCCCTATATTTTGCATCTTTTTCCTTTTTTTCCCCCCCTTATACGTCTTTATATTTTTCCTTTTTCTTGCTCTCTTCTCTCTCCCCCTTTTTCATCCCCCTTTTCTACTCTTCAATCTACTCTCTTATTTAGCAACGGGGCCGTACAAGATCAGAAGCACATCAATACAACCAAGCCAAAGAAAATATGTACAGATATCCTGATCATAACTATCAACACAAGGGTATGATAAATATGTTTAAACTAAAAAATGTATGTTTGTAAGTAAGATACCTAAAGAATATTTACATCTCTACCCTGTAGCATATTAAGATACGGCTCTACCCATTACTTCATTTACTACGAACCATTAACCATTCTTAAACTTTCACGATCGATATTATCCTCAGTGAATCTATTAATCTTTTACAAAAATTTGTTACATATAAAATGCTCCAAGTAAGCAATACAAGATGGGGCGGGTTCAGGGAGGGGGGAGTGGGGGAGGGGAGGAGGTAGGGGTAAGGGGAGTTGGGCGGGCGGGGGGAGGGGTGGGGGAGGGAGAGGGAGAGGGGTGAATTTCAGAGAGAAATGTATATATTCTTCTAAATATAATAGAACTGGTAACACACCTGCTCTTATAAATACCAAAAGTCGCAAAAAGTTACTGTGGTACTGAATATCATTGACTTTATTAGATCTAAAATGGCTGATTAACGTCTTGATTTTCGTAAAAAGGGTTGAACTTAAACCAACCAAGGTTATGATAATTACAGAAGATGTTTATATTCAACATAAGGAATAAGCATGATGGTGGTTCACTCAAGACATACCTCAATTGCGTCCACATAAGGACACTTTCATACACAAAAATACAATATTTTTTCCAGATTTTGTAAAATAGGAGGAAATTAACAATGGTAAACAGCACTCCTAACAACAGCCAAATTTTTTGGTAAAATAGGATCTGGCTATTTTTGAGGAAAAAAAAGGAAGAAAAAAAAAAAAAAAAAAAAAAAAAAGTTACGTTGACCACCATAATGCCTTATACCTGCAATCCCTATCTAAGGGAAAAATTTTCTTTCCTTTGAAAAAGGAGTTTTGTTTTTATTTTCCAAGTTTGTTTGTTACAGTTAAAGATTTATAGAATATGTAAACGCTATGGTACTAATTAATGTACACGAAGATTCTCCATATAACATACAGATCCCCTTAAACACAAGACGCTCTTAATTCCTATGACAAGGTCTCCCCCCAGTGGCTATCGAATATAATTATCTGGGGTATTATATCTTATATACACCCAGTAACCACATCAAAACCCAAAGCTCAAAAGAATCCTTTAAAAAAAAAAAAAAAAAAAAAAAAAAAATAAACAGGATCCATTACCAACACGTTTCTGTACATAACCATTAGAACGCTCCCAAATCCCTATCCACACACAAAATGCATACAATATTTCATTTTCTCCCATGCTCAAAATATCCTTCATACATCCTGTAAGATCTGATCACTACAATTAGGTAGTTGCCCCGAAGTGCTAAGAATTTTAGTAAACTAAATAAAGGAAAAAGAAAAGAGAACATAAAGTCTCGAATTAAAATCCATCCGATCCTACTTAGACATTGCCCCCACACAAGGAGTGAAATAACTTTCACTCTTTGAACTTACCGGCTCTTCTTAACAGGGTAGATTAGTTGATCTAAATCTACCTCCGGTACATTCTACCACCCTATCCTTGAGGTAGGAAAACTTCTTCCCCCACCCACATCCCCCCTTCCCCCCCCCTTTTTTTTTTTCTCTTTCTCCTCTTCCACTTCCCTAACCCCACTTAGCTCCAGAGAACGTGTATCTGACCTAAAACAAGACACACATTTAAAGTAAACCTTTTTATAACCCTGAGCCCAAACTCCCTTACTTTCAGATACAGGAATACACTAAAAATGCCTATTCCTAAACACCAAACTGTCTCAACGACACTTAAGCTAATTTCAGTAAATGCCAATGGACTTAACATCCCTGAAAAACGAACCAAATTCCTCAATGAATTTCATAAACTCAAAGCTAATATCATTTGCATACAAGAAACTCACTTTAAAACTAATAAAGCTCCCAAACTACAAGATAAAAGATTTCCAACTGCATATCATGCCACCAATCCTGAGGGGAAATCCAAAGGAGTCTCAATTTTGATTTCCAAACAAACTCCCCTTCAGGTCCATGACACAATGCTTGATCCAGGGGGAAGATACATATTCATTAAAGGGAAGCTGGGACCTCATCCCATCACAATTGCCAACATATACACCCCTAACTCAAAACAGGTAACCTTCTTTCGTAAAATAAAGGACCTTTTAACAAACTTTGCGGCAGGTATGATTATCTTAGGGGGAGATTTCAATATTCCACTAAATCCGCTCATAGACACCTCGAGTGGTACATCTAGCCTTCCTTTTAAAGCACTGAAACAAATTAAAATCCAACTACAAGAGCTAATGTTACATGACACCTGGAGAATCCTTAACCCCCAAACCAAAGACTTCACCTACTTCTCCACAATTCATCAAAAGTACTCTAGGATTGATTACTTTCTGATCTCACAACCTGACCTTGACTTATTGACAGACTCTACAATTGAAACCATGACGTTATCCGACCATCACCCGATCACCATAACATTAACTTTCCCAGAAAAATCTACCATAACTAAAACTTGGAGACTAAACACAACGGTACTGAAAGACCCTTTAGACGTAATACACTTTAATGACAAACTAAATGAATACTTTTCACTAAATGGAAATGACGAGACATCTTTGATCACTCAGTGGGAAGCACACAAGTGTGTTATGAGAGGCGAGTTCATAAATAAGTTAGCTAAACTAAAGAAGGAAAAACAATCCAAAATAAGATCGTTATTAGAACAAATTCATAGATTAGAACTAACCCATAAAAGAACTGTGGCACTCTCTACATTTGAAGACTTAACTAAAGCAAGAACTCTACTCTCAGAAGAGTTGAGCATGAAAACTAAAAGACAATATATCTTGAGACATAAAATATATTATGAGCAAGGCAATAAAAGCGGAAGGTTGCTCGCAAAAGCAGTCCAAAACAAGAAAGTTGCTTCAACAATTCATCAAATAAGAGACAAACAAGGTGCACTACACTCTTCGAATGAGGAGATTGCCAAACAGTTCGAGCTCTATTACCAATCCTTATACAACATCCCATCTAACCCCAAATGCCCACAAAACTCAGACGAGAGAACAAAACTAATTCAAGAGTTCCTAGAAAAATACTGCCCACCTCAAATTTCGAAAATTTCAGCACAAGAACTAGAAATGCCCATAACTGGTCTAGAATTTGATAAAGCCTTAAAGGATATGAAAATTGGAAAAGCACCAGGCCCAGACGGTTTACCCCTTCAATATTACAAAACATTTACCAACATACTAAAGCCAAGATTTTTAAAAACCTTTCAGTCTCTTCACTCTGAACAATATCCCCCCAAACAACTCTTGGAAGCACATATTTCGGTAATACCAAAAGAAGGCAAAGATACAACTCAGGTTACTAACTATAGACCAATTTCCCTAATTAACGTCGATATTAAGATATACGCCAAAATATTAGCAAATAGACTCTTACCCCTGCTCTCATCCCTCATTTCCTTAGACCAAGTAGGCTTTATCCCTGGAAGAGAAGGACGAGACAACACAACCAAAGCAATAAACATTAATCACTGGCTAACAACCCAAAAGAAACAGGGTTTCTTCCTCTCCCTTGATGCCGAGAAGGCGTTTGACAGAGTGGCCTGGGACTTCATCGATGCTACATTAAAACATATAGGAATTCTTCCTTTAATGAGGTCCTATATCAAAGTACTATACTCAAATCCATCAGCAAGAGTCAGAGTAAACGGCCACCTGTCAAACGCCTTCAATCTTCGTAATGGCACAAGACAGGGTTGCCCCCTTTCACCACTATTGTTCGTCCTCACATTAGAACCACTATTAAATAAAATTAGATCCAATCCAGACATCAAGGGTATCGATATCCACAAACGCACGTATAAAGTTGCAGCATTCGCCGACGATATGCTTCTATTCCTTTCAGAACCCCATATATCCCTACCCAATGTCATTCAAGACCTAGAATATTTCCAATCACTCTCAAACTTAAAAATCAACCATTCAAAATCTAGCGCCTTAAATATCACACTACCCCCAAAATCAGTAGAATTATGTAAAAAAAACTTTCCCTTCTCGTGGGCCAATCTAAGTATAACATATCTTGGAACTGAAATCCCTACAAATTTAAATGATCTCTACAAACTCAATTACCTACCCATCCTAAAAGAGACACAGGACGATTTAAAAAGATGGAATTCTCTAAATGTTTCTTGGTTTGGCAGAGCTTCTCTAATCAAGATGACAATCCTTCCTAGGTTTCTGTATGTAATGCAAACGATCCCCATCAAACTCCCATCCTCATTCTTTAAATCCTTCCGTAAAGCATGCGCTTCCTTTATCTGGAGGAGCAAACCTCCCAGAATAAAATTTTCCAGACTAAACCTACCTAAAAATAAAGGGGGAATAGCCCTGCCGGACTTACAGAAATACCACCAAGCAGCCCTTCTGACAAGAATAGTAGACTGGAACATCCACGACAAAGTTAAAGACTGGGTTAATTTAGAACAGTCCCTTTTCTCCCACCAATTGAAATCCTTCCCATGGATCTGTCCGAAGCACCACCCAAAAAACACTAAATCCCACCCACTTATCGGTTCCACACTTGAAACATTCAACAATACTTACAAAAAAAACAACCCACTCCCTTGGATGAGTCCTCTAACACCATTAAAGAATAATCCAGACTTTCTCCCAGGTACAGAAAAAAATTTTCTATCTAAGTCATGGCCACACAAAGAAATTCTTGTCAAACACTTCTTTAAAAATAGTAAACTACTATCAAGAGACGAAATAAACAAAGACAGCGAACCTCCCCAGATCTCTCAATGGAATTACATACAAATTAAACATTACCTGACCAGCAATGAGAAAACCCAACATTGGACTAGACCTCTTACGACTCTAGAAGACCTCTGCACTAAAACAACCCCACAGAGACATATCATATCTATTCTATATAACTCGCTTTTTGTGAGCAATTCTGAATTCTCCAGCTCGTCATGCCAAACCTGGGAACAAGATCTTAACCTAACTCTGTCAAAAGAAAACTGGGAAAGAATTTTTATATACACTCATAAAGGCTCTCTTAATGTTGCCACTCAAGAGTGTGGCTTTAAAATCATCACTAGATGGTATAGAACCCCCACCCTATTGCACAAATTCTTTCCCCAGACCTCGAACAGATGTTGGAGATGCAAACGGGAGGAAGGCTCGATGATACACATCTGGTGGACTTGCCCACTAATCAAAAATTTTTGGAAAATGGTTCACGAAACCATCACTTCAATCACCTCAGTAAATTTAAGTTTCAACCCAGCACAGTACCTATTACACTACAATACTATTCCCAAAAAACAATACCTAAAATCTCTAACCATGTTTATGGTAAATGCTGCAAGACACTGTATCCCATGCCACTGGCGCTCTAACTCTATACCGTCAAAAAAAGAATGGTTCCGCAGATTAAACAACATAGAAAAAATAGAAGAACTCATAAGCATATCTCAGGAGAAAATAACCTATTTTGCTTCAACATGGTACAAATGGATAGAATTCAAAAATTCTCAGACGTACAAAGCACTCAACATTTAATAGGTCTCATAAGAAGGTTTAAGAAAACATAACGAAAATAACAGGTCATTTAAACAATCCCCTATCCCCCCCCTTCTTTTTTTTTTTTTTTTTCTCTTTCCCTTAATGCCAAAATCTGGGTCACTTATTACCCAAAACTCTAATTTAAGATTTCCATGATGTTACTTGAAAATATATATAGCATAAATAAAAATGTTTATTTTTGTAACTTTCCATAACCATATTGTATGTATATACTGTCCTTTACTATATTTAAACCAAATCTCATATGTACCATTTTTATGCAAATGTACTATTACAATGCTACCATGTAATTACATGTTCAATCAATAAAAAACCTTTGTGAAACAAAAAAAAAAAAAAAAAAAAAAAATTGGTCAGATGTGACAAATCAAAATATATTGAGGGAATCCCGATAAATAATAAAGAAAGAAGTTTGTGAGAAGTGTGTGTGAATATAAGCAGCAAAACTACTTCATTCTTCTCACATTATAAAGAAGAAGAGAGTGCGCTGTATTAAACCATTTTTTACATTGCAGCGTGACGAAAGTGCTGTATCCATTGCGAACGCTAATTTTACCAGACCAAGCTGTTCCGTCTCGGAATTTCTTCTGAGCATGTGTGGCACTTTGTGCGTCGGAACTGGCCACACACGGACGGAATTGACGCGATCGGGTTTTGTTGTTGGAAAATTTTATAGCCTGCTCTCAAACTTTGTGTGTCGGAAAATCTGATGGAAAATGTCCGATGGAGCCCACACACGGTCGGAATGTCCGACAACACGCTCCGATCAGACATTTTCCATTGGAAAATCCGACCGTGTGTACGGGGCATTAACTGTAAATACTGTAGCTGCCTGCCTGTGGTACTAATAGGATCAGAAGAACACCACCAATTTTCTTCAGGTAGCTTTTGGTGCACACTGTGCAGAGGACACAGTACACTAACTGTAAATACTGTAGCTGCCTGCCTGTGGTAATAATAGGATCAGAAGAACACCAGCAATTTTCTTCAGGTAGCTTTAGGTGCACACTGTGCAGAGGACACAGTACACTAATTGTAAATACTGCAGCTGCTTGCCTGTGGTATCAATAGGATCAGAACAAC
The DNA here is from genome assembly GCA_037953035.1 of Aquarana catesbeiana. Lineage (NCBI taxonomy): Eukaryota > Metazoa > Chordata > Amphibia > Anura > Ranidae > Aquarana > Aquarana catesbeiana. Next base: position 2,002,512 of record JBBHAA010001475.1, read on the forward strand.
AGCAAATGTCTTCAGGTAGCTTTAGGTGCACACTGTGCAGAGGACACAGTACACTAGCTGTAAATACTGCAGCTGCCTGCCTGTTGTACTAATAGGATCAGAAGAACACCAGCAATTTTCTTCAGGTAGCTTTAGGTGCACACTGTGCAGAGGACACAGTACACTAACTGTAAATACTGCAGCTGCCTTCTTGTGGTATTAATAGGATCAGAAGAACACCACCAATTTCCTTTAGGTAGCTTTACGTGCACACTGTGCAGAGGACACAGTACACTAACTGTAAATACTGCAGCTGCCTTCCTGTGATATTAATAGGATTAGAAGAACACCACCAATTTTCTTCAGGTAGCTTTTGGTGCACACTGTGCAGAGGACACAGTACACTAACTGTAAATACTGTAGCTGCCTGCCTGTGGTAATAATAGGATCAGAAGAACACCAGCAATTTTCTTCAGGTAGCTTTAGGTGCACACTGTACACAGGACAGAGTACACTAATTGTAAATACTGCAGCTGCTTGCCTGTGGTATTAATAGGATCAGAACAACAGCAATTGTCTTCAGGTAGCTTTAGGTGCACACTGTGCAGAGGACACAGTACACTAACTGTAAATACTGCAGCTGCCTGCCTGTTGTACTAATAGGATCAGAACACCACCAATTTCCTTTAGGTAGCTTTACGTGCACACTGTGCAGAGGACACAGTACACTAACTGTAAATACTGTAGCTGCCTGCCTGTGGTACTAATAGGATCAGAAGAACACCAGCAATTTTCTTCAGGTAGCTTTAGGTGCACACTGTGCAAAGGACACAGTACACTAACTGTAAATACTGTAAAAACACCTGTCTGCCTGTCAGTAGGAAGAGAATAACAGGAACGGATCTAGCTAAACTGTATACGGTATATATATATATATTTATATATACACACACACACACAACACCTAGGATGTATATATATACACAATACACTGTAAGTGCAGCTAACTGACTCACCTGCCTACTCTAACTTAAATCAAATGACACTGTCTCTCTCTCTCTCTGTCTCTCTCTCTCCGCTGCCACAACACACTACACAAGGCCACCACGCAGGCGGCCTTATATAGTGTGGGGCGTTTACTAAACCCCCTGAGCCATAATTGGCCAAAGCCACCCTGGCTTTGGCTAATTACGGCTCTCTGTACAGATGGTGCTGTGATTGGCCAAGCATGCGGGTCATAGTGCATGCTTGGCCAATCATCAGCCAGCAATGCACTGCGATCCCGCAGTGAATATGGGCCGTGACGCGCCACTCGAATTTGGCGCGAACGGCCCATAACATTTGAAATTCGGCGAATGGTCGAACAGGCGATGTTCGAGTCGAACATGGGTTCGACTAGAACTCGAAGCTCATCCCTACTCTATACTAATCCTGATTCTTTAAAGGGGTTGTAAGGGGCTCTACAAGACTCTGGTCCAGCCGCACCTAGAGTATGCTGTCCAGTTCTGGGCACCAGTCCTCAGGAAGGATGTACTGGAAATGGAGCGAGTACAAAGAAGGGCAACAAAGCTAACAAAAAGGGTCTGGAGGATATTAGTTATGAGGAAAGGTTGCGAGCTCTGAACTTATTCTCTCTGGAGAAAAGACGCTTGAGAGGGGATATGATTTTAATATATAAATACCGTACTGGTGACCCCACAATAGGGATAAAACTTTTTTGAGGAAGGGAGTTTAACAAGACTCGGGGCCACTCATTAAAATTAGAAGAAAAGAGGTTTAACCTTAAACTACGTAGAGGGTTCTTTACTGTAAGAGCGGCAAGGATGTGGAATTCCCTTCCACAGGCGGTAGTCTCAGCGGGAAGCATTGATAGTTACCAGAAACTGTTAGATAAGCACCTGAATGACCGCAGCATACAGGGATATACCTTGTAATACTGACATATAATCACACACATAGGTTGGACTTGATGGACTTGTGTCTTTTTTCAACCTCACCTACTATGTAACTTTGTAAAGGTTCATGTTTTTTCATCTTAATGCACCCTATGCATTAAGGTGAAAAAACACCTTGCAGTGTCCGGCACCCCAGCCCCCCCGTTTTCTTACCTGAGCCATGAATTTCCATGGGCGCGATCCCGCGTCACTCTCTCCATGGCTTCTTGTCTCTTCATTGGATAGATTGATAGCAGCTCAGCCATTGGCTCCTGCTGCTGTCAATCAAATCCAATGACATGGGCGCCGGGGGGGCGGGGCTGAGTCATACACTCGGCGTCTATGAACGCCGAGTGTATGACACAGGAGCGTGCCCGCAAGGTAACCCCCTCGGGAGAGAGCTTTCCATAGGGGGTTATCTAATGCGGGGAGGAGCCACGAGAGCCGCCGTGGGACCACAGAACAGGTGGATCAGGGCCACTCTGTGCAAAACGAACTGGACAGTGGAGGTAAGTATGACATGTTATAGACAGAAAAGTCAGTGCTACTACCCATACATCACATAGAAAGCAGAGCTCCCGGGTGCTCGATCCACAGTTGCTGGCTGAGTAATGAGGGAAAGATGATGCGCTCTCCGGTCGTTGCTTTCTAACCACTTCAGCCCCGGACCATTTGGCTGCCCAAAGACCAGAGCACTTTTTGCGATTCGGCACTGCGTTGTTTTAACTGACAATTGCGCGGTTGTGCGACGTGGCACCCAAACAAAATTGATGTCCTTTTTTCCCCACAAATGGAGCTTTCTTTTGGCGGTATTTGATCACCTCTGCGGTTTTTATTTTTTTTTAAAAAAATGCATTATTTTTACCTTTTTGATATAATAAATATCCCCCAATAATATATATATATATATAAAAAAACTTTTTTTTTCCTCAGTTTAGGCCGATACGTATTCTTGTAAATATTTTTGGTAAAAAAAAAAAAAAAATCACAATAAGCATTTATTGATTGGTTTGCACAAAAGTTAGAGCGTCTACAAAATAGGGGATAGTTTTATGGCATTTTTATTAATAATTTTTTTTTACTAGTAATGGCGGCGATCAGTGATTTTTATCGTGACTGCGACATTATGGCTAACAGATCGGACACTTTTAGCGCGGTATTGGGACCATTCACATTTATACAGCGATCAGTGCAATTAAAAAAACGGATTTTTAAAACAGCTTACCTGTAAAATCCTTTTCTTTGAGTACATCACGGGACACAGAGGTCCCTCCCCTCTTTTTTTGGTATTGTCATTGCTTGCTACAAAACTAAGGCACTTCCTGTATAGGAGGGGTTATATGGGAGGAACCGTCTTACTATTGGTTGCCAGTGTCCAATCACCTGAAGGTAAGCATATAACCCACATAGTCATTATTATGGTGCTCTGTATCCCGTGATGTACTCAAAGAAAAGGATTTTACAGGTAAGCTGTTTTAAAAATCTGTTTTTTTAATTGCACTGATCGCTGTATAAATGTGAATGGTCCCAATACCGCGCTAAAAGTGTCCGATCTGTCAGCCATAATGTCGCAGTCACGATAAAAATCACTGATCGCCACCATTACTAGTAAAAAAAAACTTAAAAAAGTTAAAAAAAAGTGCCTCAGTTTTGTAGCAAGCAATGACGATACCAAAAAAAGAGAGGAGGGAACTCTGTGTCCCGTGGTGTACTCAAAGAAAAGGATTTTACAGGTAAGCTGTTTTAAAAATCCGTTTTTCTTTATCATACATCACGGGACACAGAGCACCATAATAATGAGATTATAAAGCAGCCCGCAACACGCTGTGGCCAAAGACAGTCTCATTTTGAGATCTCACATCCACCTGGTAAAACCTGGTGAACGTATGAACTGAAGATCAAACGGCTGCTTTTCAAACCTGAGCCATAGACACCTGTTGGCGTACTGCCCATGATGCACTAACCCCTCTAGTGGAGTGTGCTCTTAAATCCCGGGGTGGAAACTGCGCTTTAATCCATACGCCTGGACAATAGTCTGGCGAATCCACGTGGATATAGATGAACTTGTTGCCGGCTGTCCTTTTTTAGGACCCTCAGGCAAGACAAAAAAGTAGTCAGTTTTCCGAAAAGGAGCTGACATTTCCAAGTAAACTTTTATCGCTCTCGCCACATCCAGTGAGTGAAGCGACTTTTCTTCCCTAGTCTTAGGGTTTGGAAAAAAGGAAGGTAAAATGATATCCTGATTCAGATGAAATTTGGACACTACCTTCGGTAAAAAATCCGGACGAGGGCGCATGACCACCCTGTCCTGATGAAGAACCATAAAAGGTTCCTTGCAAGAAAGGGCGGCCAATTCTGACACCCCTCTAGCCGATGTTATAGCCACTAGGAAAACTAATTTCCTGGTCAATAGGACAAACGGAAAATGCCTAATAGGTTCAAAGGGCTGACTCTGTAAGGCTGAAAGTACTAAATTTAGGTCCCATGGACATAAGGGCGGTTTAAGCGGTGGTCTCAGGTGCGTTACTCCTTTAACAAAAGTCCGCACCAAAGAATGGGATGCAATTGGTCTCTGGAAGAAAACAGCTAAGGCCGAAATCTGTCCCTTAATTGTCCCTAAAGTGAGCTGCAAGTCTACTCCTGTTTGGAGAAAGGCGAGGACTCTTCCAATCGTATACTTACGAGGGTTCTATTTCCTTTTCTCAGACCAAGAAATGTATGACTTCCATACTCTGTAATAGATAGCCCTAGAAACGGATTTTCTAGCATTTATCAAAGTGGACAAGACCGAACCCATAATACTACGGTCTTTTAATATTCTGGTCTCAATAGCCAGGCCATCAAATTCAGCGACCGTAAAGAAGGGTGGAATATGGGCCCTTGAGACAACAGGTCTGGGCGACAAGGGAGGACCAATGGTTTCCCTACTGCCAATTTCACAATTTCCGAGTACCATGATCTCCTGGGCCACGCTGGGGCCACTAAGATCACCGGCTTCTGTTCCTCCCGTATTCTGCGTAGTAAGTGCGGCAGAATCTGGATTGGAGGAAAGGCATAAATTAGAGAATACTGATCCCAAGGAACCACTAATGCGTCTGTCCCGACAGCCAGCGGGTCCTTGGTCCTGGATACAAACCTGTCCAGTTTGGCATTGAATCTGGATGCCAACAGATCCACATCTGGGGTCCCCCAGTATTGGCAGATCTGTAGAAACACCTCGGGATGCAGGGACCATTCCCCTGGTAACAATTTCTGGCGACTCAGGAAGTCCGCCTGCCAATTGTCCACCCCCGGGATAAACACTCCTGACAAAAAAGGCACGTGTTTTTCTGCCCATGTTAGAATATGATCTACCTCTCTTTGGGCTGCCCGACTCCTGGTACCTCCCTTTGTGGTTGATATATGCCACTACTGTGGAGTTGTCGGACTGGACTCTGACAGGAAGCCCCTGCAACCTGGACGTCCAGAATCGCAGGGCCAGACGTGCTGCCCGAATCTCTAATAGGTTGATGGGCAGAGTCCTCTCTGTCTGGGACCATACTCCCTGAACAGATGCTTCCACTAGGACTGCTCCCCAGCCGAGAAGACTGGCATCCCTGGTTACCACCTTCCAGGCTACAGGTGGGAAAGACTTCCCCCTTTTTAAGTTGCTGGTTCTTAACCACCAAGAGAGGTTCCATAGAACCTGTGGGGATAGAACCATAGGCTGATCCAGGGTTCGAACTGACTTGTCCCAGGCTTTTAGAATACTGTTCTGGAACACTCTGGAGTGGAACTGTGCATATGGCACTGCGCTGAAAGATGACACCATTTTGCCCAGTAATCTCATGCACAGCCGAACAGAAGGGGCTGGTTCTTTTATCACCTTCTGTACCAGTTACACTATAGAGGCGACCGTTAGGAGTGGAAGGAACACCTTTTCTTGGACGGTGTCCAAGACTAGACCCAAATACATCAAGGCTTGGGTCGGGCAAAGAGCTGATAAGTCCAAATTTAGTACCCAACCTAGGCACTGTAAGACGCTCACTGTAGTTGACACATTTAAAATTAGTGCAGGGCGAGAGCATTCCCTTAGAAGTAGATCGTCCAGATATCCTATTATGGAAACTTCTTGAGATCTTAGGGAAGCCAACACTGGGGCTAGAACCTTTGTGAAGATCCTGGGGACCGTGGCTAGACCAAAAGGTAACGCCACAAACTGGAAATGACTGCACTCTACCGCGAAGCGTAAAAACCTTTGGTGTGGCCCGAAGATCGGCACATGAAGGTACGCATCCTTGATATCTATGGATGCTAAAAAGTCTCCCTTTCTCAGGGACCTTATGACCGAGCGAACCGACTCCATGCGGAAGGAGCGGACGTCTACAAAGAAGTTCAGAGCCTTGAGGTCCAAAAGGGGCCTTACTTCCCCATTTGGTTTTGGCACGGTAAACAGGTTTGAGTAAAACCCCTTGAATCTTTCTTTGTGCGGGACCTCTGTGATTACACCTTGCGTCAGCAGATGGTGTAAAGCTAGAAATAGGCATCTTCTTTTTCCTGGATCCACCGGGACCCTTGAATGTAGAAAACGGTTCGGGGGGAATCTCCCGGAACTCTATTCTGTAACCATTCTTTACAGTGGAAATGACCCATCTGTCTTGAACCAGTTCCTCCCAGGCCTCCCCAAACAGCCGAAGCCTGCCCCCCACCCGTGAGGGCGGGGGCGCCCCTTCACAAGGTAGACTTGGAGCTAGGCTTGGGTGGCTTTTGGGCCCAGGGTTTTTTCTAAACCTGTGGTCTTTTGAACCCAGAAGGCTGAGGCCGTCGATACCGCTTAGGAGAAGAGGAACCAGGCCCTGGAGGATTAGGAATTTTATAAGAGGGCTTCTTCCCCTTCTTTTTAATAGGAAGCAGAGCGCTCTTACCTCCTGAGATCTTTTGGATGTATTTATCCAGATCATCACCAAACAGGCGCTCTACATGAAAAGGAAAAGCAGCCAGTAACCTTTTACATGGCGTCTCAGCAGACCAGTTCTTTAGCCACAATACTCGGCGCATATGAACTGATAACAACGCAAAACGAGACATCTGTTGAATTGAGTCTTTTAAAGAGTCAACCGCAAAACATAAGGCATGAGGGATCTCTGATAGCTCTTCAGCAGATTCCCCCTGGCAAGGTATGTTCCTTACTACCTTCTTAAAGCGATCTTTTAGGGCTTGACATATTCCAATAGCCGCAATAGCCGGTTAAACTGCTGCACTGGCAACTGAAAAGGAAGCCTTTAATAAGGATTCCAGCTTTTTATCCGCCGAATCCTTGAAAACCTGGGCGTTATCCACTGGACAGGTTAAATTTTTATTCACAGAAGATATGGCAGCGTCTACAAAGGGCGTGCTCCATTTCTTCCTAAACTTTTCCTCCATAGGGTATAACACTGAAAACCTTTTGGGAGGTAAGTATATCCTGTCAGGATGTTCCCAGTCCGCATAAATTACCTGCTCCAATAATGGATGCAAGGGAAATGCTTGGGAAATTTGCTTATGTCGCAAAGATCCCAGAGTAGAACAAGAGAGTGCAGACTCCTGAACCGGAGGTAACTTAAACCCAATTCGTACCATCTCCATTAGAGATTGGATAAACATTTTTTGGGAATGGGAGGCTGACATAGGCTCTTCAGAGCCAGAATCCTCATCTGAGGAATCCTCAGCCTCCCCCAGGTTCTTTAAGGCCAATTCCTCCGGATCCTCTGCCCACTCTGGTTCCAAGTCACCTGCACCCATCTGGCTATAAGAGTCCTGGGGCTCTAGTGACTCACCACTTGGCCCAGGTTCAGGGGAGGGAGATCTATTACGCTTCCTTCCCCCCTGTGTTACAGTAGCAATCATGCCAGCTATCTTGCCTTCCAGGCCTGCTAGGGCAGATGCCAAATCATCCTTAGTAACATAAGCCGAGGCAAGTGCATCAGTATTGGCTACTATGCCTGACAAGTGCAGTGGCTCAGCCAGGTCAGAAGCCGTAGGTCTTTCAGTAGAGACAGGCCGCATCAGTATGGGGTTGGTCTCCTGCTATTTGTGGAGGGACCTTTACCCCTGGGCTTGCCTTGGTCCCTGTTGCTCATTTTCTGGAAGACATCGCTTACATACGAGAACACCAAGGAGTACTCCCCACAACTACCCCAGACCTTAACCTGTCGCCGCTGTCCAAGACCGTCCGACTCACGTGCCCACATTCGCTCCGCGCACGCCAGGAGCTCCATGCTATATACACTAGCATGGAATCGAGCGCGCGTGCCTCGGCGGCCCCGCCGCCGTACGGCTCATGCGCCGACCTGACGCACGCGGCGCCATGACGTGGACCGCGGTGCACGCGCACCAGCGATGCCGCCGGCGGTGTGCACGCGACGGACGCCCGGCGCGCACGTGCATGCGCGCTCGCCTGTACCTTTTTTTTTTTTAAAAGCGTGCAAATCGGCCTCCCTGGACAACGGATCAAGGCCCACTGTGGCAGTTTAATAAAAACAGGGGAATATATATATCCCATCCCAAGCAGCAGGGCCTGTCTTGCCAGGCCCAATCTTCCCCCATCACGGCGGGTAGCGCCTCTAAGGACCTTCAGGGACCGGGTCCCCCATATGTTGGGGTCCACACCCCTGGACCTGTAAAGCACCCTTTGTGGTTTCCTTGAGCAAGGTCGACCAGGAATACCAACTTTAACAAGGGTCCAACGCCTAAAAAGGACACATTACAAGCAATACCTCGTTCTTGAACCGAGGTTCGGGTACCATCCACTTTAGCTTTTATAACGTCCTCAGTGGGACATTTCTTTGAAGAAACTGAAGAGCTTCAACAGCCATGACCATCACCTTCAAGGCACTGGCGAAAAAACTGAGGCACTTCCTGTATAGGAGGGGTTATATGGGAGGAACCGTCTTACTATTGGTTGCCAGTGTCCAATCACCTGAAGGTAAGCGTATAAACCACATAGTCATTATTATGGTGCTCTGTGTCAAGTGATGTATGATAAAGAAATGCATTGATTACTGTGTAAATGTGACTGGCAGTGAAGGGGTTAACCACTAGGTGGCGCTGTAGCGGTTAAGTGTGTCCTAGGGAGTGATTCTAACTGTGGGGGGGAGGGGCTATGTGTGGCACCACACTGATCACTGCTCCAGATTACAGGGAGCTCTGATCAGTGACAGTGTCACTAGACAAAATGGGGAAATGCTTGTTTACATCAGCATTTCCCCGTTCTTCCTTTCCGTGAGACGATTGCGGGTATTCCCGCGGACATTGAGTCCGCAGGACCCCCGATCTCACTCACGGAGGCAGCGGCGGCGGACAAGTACATTAATCTGTCTGTACATGCCCTTCTGCCGATGTATATCGGCGTGAGCCGGTCGGCAAGCGGTTAAAAAATCTTCATTTTTATTAACAAGCCACAGTGAACAAACACAAATGAGAACAGTTTCAGCCTATAAGGCCTTAGTCATAACCACATTACAGACAGGAAACTTTGAAATAAATAGTAGCTCTAAAGATCACTGGCTCCACCCATTAATTGTCTTAATCCACCGCAGGCAATTATCCAATAAAGGGAATCAGCTGCAATGCATATCGGGTGATCCATGTGTATGCCATTATTTTTCACACACCTTGTAGTGATAATATGTACATGTATGCACACACTCGTGCATGCATCCATACACATATGCATAATTAAAACACACCATGAAATAAAAAAAAAACATTAAATACAAAGGATAAAAATAATAACACAGGTATGTGAAAAAAGGCACCAGAAGAGGAAAAGAAAGAAAGGGAGAGGAGGCTCTGGGAAGAGGCATTCTTAATGTAACTGAAAGTCCAGATCCCACCTCAGGTTAAACCCCTGAGGCCATCTAGTTCCTAATCTAAAAATCCACCATGCTTCTCTCCCCAGTAGCCTTCTCTCCCTATCACCTCCTCTGGGCGAGTGAGACAATTGTTCTATTCCTCTAAAACGGAAAGAGGAGAGATCGCCCTGATGACATTCTCTAGTGACGTGTTGCAATCCAAATATTTTTGGATTATTTGTGTCACAATAATGTTCCCCTATACAGGCTCTCAAAGCACGTGTGGTACAGCCTACATATTGGAGGCTGCATGAAATACGGGTGTGACAGACTCACCCGGGACAGAGGCTTTTGGAGGGGACTGAATGCCAGCCTCTTGCCTACCGATTATGGGCCCTGGCATTTGGGGGAACGGTACACTTTGTGAGCTGTATACCTGGGGACCCTTGAGGTGGTGTTACTTTGGATTCGGGTCCTTGTCCCCCAGGACACACAAACTCTGGGGACCCTGTATTTGCCATATTAGAAATAGTGACTGATTCATACTGTTGGGACACAGACTGTGAGGAGATGCTAATATCATCAACTCCAGCCACCTGTCTGTTATCCTCTATAATGTAAATGAGTCTAGTCTGGTTTACCACAGCTTCTAAGAGTATTCCACCCATTGTGTTTATGGTAATGTGTATTGAATAGTCAGTGAGCTAGGAGAAGTAGAGTCTTACCCTGAAAGGTCATATCTCCGCGTCACCTAGTCCAGGTCAATAATTAGATAACTAGCTCATGTTAATTAGGTTCTGGGTACAGTTTTATTGTAAGCCTGCTGTATATATATTTGTGTGTCATCTCAAATAAAACAGTCCATGTTAGCAGCTAAACAAGAGTCGTCTTGTTTTGTGCTTGTGAGCAGTTGGAATACCTGATATCTATATTCAGACTGGGAGGAAGCAGTATATGACGAAAGCACTCAAGTGGAGTGTGGGACATTTCGTTACAACGGGCAATCAGGTAAATTACAAAGTTTGTGCCACAAATGATGTATTGATGTATAGTAAACTCTTCATCTGTGGCAACAAAAGTTTTACCCAGTTCACACAAAGTACAGTACCTACAGGTTTTTATATTACAAGGGTAACTTCCAGGATAGGAGAGCCAGGTGGGTTGGCATTGTTTAGATGAGAAGAGACTAGGTGATAGTGCAGTCCCTAGTGTGGGGGCGCACGTCGGCTTTTATTATTCTGACTATTTGATTATATTCTTGGGAAAATGTAGTTACAAACGTAATGGGTTTGCCTGTTATTCTATTTCTAGAGTTGTAAGGTCTACTCTTATTTTATACTCTCTCGGTTTTAACCACTTCAGCCCCGGAAGAATTTACCCCCTTCCTGACCAGAGCACTTTTTACAATTTGGCACTGCGTCGCTTTAACTGCTAATTGCGTGGTCATGCAATGCTGTACCCAAACGAAATTTGCGTCCTTTTCTTCCCACAAATAGAGCTTTCTTTTGATGGTATTTGATCACCTCTGCCGTTTTTATTTTTTGCGCTATAAACGGAAAAAGACCGAAAATTTAGAAAAAAAATTATATTTTCTACTTTTTGTTATAAAAAAAATCCAATAAACTCAATTTTAGTCATACATTTAGGCCAAAATGTATTCGGCCACATGTCTTTGGTAAAAAAAATGTCAATAAGCGTATATTTATTGGTTTGCGCAAAAGTTATAGCGTCTTCAAACTAGGGTACATTTTCTGGAATTTACACAGCTTTTAGTTTATGACTGCCTATGTCATTTCATGAGGTGCTAAAATGGCAGGGCAGTACAAACCCCCCCAAATGACGCCATTTTGGAAAGTAGACACCCCAAGGAAATTGCTGAGGTGCATGTTGAACAAATTAATATTTATTTTTTTGTCCCAAGTGATTGAATAATGACAAAAAAAAAAAAAAAAAATTACAAAAAGTTATCACTAAATGATATATTGCTCACACAGGCCATGGGCATATGTGGAATTGTACTCCAAAATACATTCAGCTGCTTCTTCTGAGTATGGGGATACCACATGTGTGGGACTTTTTGGGAGCCTAGCCGCATACGGGGCCCCGAAAACCAAGCACCGCCTTCAGGATTTCAAAGGGCATAAATTTTTGATTTCACTCCTCACTACCTATCACAGTTTTGAAGGCCATAAAATGCCAAGATGGCACAAAACACCCCCAAATGACCCCATTTTGGAAAGTAGACACCCCAAGTTATTTGCTGAGAGGCATGTTGAGTCCATGGAATATTTTATTTTTTGACACAATTTGCAGGAATGTGACAATTTTTTTTTTGCACAAAGTTGTTACTAAATGATATATTGCTCACACAGGCCATTGGCATATGTGGAATTGCACCCCAAAATACATTTAGCTGCTTCTCCTGAGTACGGGGATACCACATGTGTGGGACTTTTTGGGAGCCTAGCCGCGTACGGGGCCCCAAAAACCAAGCACCGCCTTCAGGATTTCTAAGGGCATAAATTTTTGATTTCACTCCTCACTATCTATCACAGTTTTGAAGGCCATAAAATGCCAAGATGGCACAAACCCCCCCCCCCCAAATTACCCCATTTTGGAAAGTAGACACCCCAAGCTATTTGGTGAGAGGCATGTTTAGTCCATGGAATATTTTATATTTTGACACAAGTTGCGGGAAAGTGACAATTTTTTTTTTTTTTGCACAAAGTTGTCACTAAATGATATATTGCTCAAACATGCCATGGGCATATGTGGAATTACACCCCAAAATACATTCTGCTGCTTCTCCTAAGTATGGGGATACCACATGTGTGGGACTTTTTGGGAGCCTAGCAACGTACGGGGCCCCGAAAACCAAGCACCGCCTTCAGGATTTCAAAGGGCATACATTTTTGATTTCACTTCTCACTACCTATCACAGTTTTGAAGGCCATAAAATGCCAAGATGGCACAAAACCCCCCCAAATGACCCCATTTTGGAAAGTAGACACCCCAAGCTATTTGCTGAGAGGCATGTTGAGTCCATGGAATATTTTATTTTTTGACACAAGTTGCGGGAAAGTGACAATTTTTTTTTTTTTTGCACAAAGTTGGCACTAAATGATATATTGCTCACACAGGCCATGGGCATATGTGGAATTGCACCCCAAAATACATTCTTCTGATTCTTCTGAGAACGGGGATACCACATGTGTGGGACTTTTTGGGAGCCTAGCCGCGTACGGGGCCCCGAAAACCAAGCACCGCCTTCAGGATTTCTAAGGGCGGAAAGTTGTGATTTCACTCCTCACTACCTATCACAGTTTTGAAGGCCATAAAATGCCCAGATGGCACAAATCCCCCCCAAATGACCCCATTTCGGAAAGTAGACACCCCAAGCTATTTGCTGAGAGGCATGTTGAGTCCATGGAATATTTTATATTTTGACACAAGTTGCGGGAAAGTGACAATTTTTTTTTTTTTTTGCACAAAGTTGTCACAAAATGATATATTGCTCAAACATGCCATGGGCATATGTGGAATTACACCCCAAAATACATTCTGCTGCTTCTCCTGAGTACGGGGATACCACATGAGTGGCACTTTTTGGGAGCCTAGCTTCATACGGGGCCCCGAAATCCAATCACCGCCTTCAGGATTTCTAAGAGCGTTAATTTTTGATTTCACTACTCACTACCCATCACAGTTTCGAAAGCCATAAAATGCCAAGATAGCACAAAACCCCCCAAAATGACCCCATTTTGTAAAGTAGACACCCCAAGCTATTTGCTGAGAGGCATGGTGAGTATTTTGCAGCTCTCATTTGTTTTTGAAAATGAAGAAAGACAAGAAAAATGTATTTTTTTTTCTTTTTTCAATTTTCAAAAGTTTGTGACAAAAAGTGAGGTCTGCAAAATACTCACTATACCTCTCAGCAAATAGCTTTGGGTGTCTATTTTCCAAAATGGGGTCATTTGGGGGGGGGGGTTTGTGCCATCTGGGCATTCCATGGCCTCCGAAACTGTGATAGGCAGTGAAGACTGAAATCAAAAATGTACGCCCTTAGAAAGCCTGAAGGCGGTGCTTGGTTTTCGGGGTCCCGTACATGGCTAGGCTCCCAAAAAGTCTCACACATGTGGTATCCCCGTACTCAGGAGAAGCAACAGAATGTATTTTGGGGTGTAATTTCACACATTCCCATGGCATGTTTGAGCAATATATCATTTAGTGACAACTTTGTGCAAAAAAAAAAAAAAAAAAAAATGTCTTTTTCCTGCAACTTGTGTCACAATATAAAATATTCCATGGACTCAACATGCCTCTCAGCAAATAGCTTGGGGTGTCTACTTTCCAAAATAGGGTCATTTGGGGGGGTTTTGAACTGTCCTGGCATTTTATGCACAACATTTAGAAGCTTATGTCACACATCACCCACTCTTCTAACCACTTGAAGACAAAGCCCTTTCTGACACTTTTTGTTTACATGAAAAAATTATTTTTTTTTGCAAGAAAATTACTTTGAACCCCCAAACATTATATATTTTTTTAAAGCAAATGCCCTACAGATTAAAATGGTGGGTGTTTCATTTTTTTTTTTCACACAGTATTTGCGCAACGATTTTTCAAACACATTTTTTGGGGAAAAAACACACTTTTTTAAATTTTAATGCACTAAAACACACTATATTCCCCAAATGTTTGATGAAATAAAAAAGATGATCTTAGGCCGAGTACATGGATACCAAACATGACATGCTTTAAAATTGCGCACAAATGTGCAGTGGCGACAAACTAAATACATTTTTAAAAGCCTTTAAAAGCCTTTACAGGTTACCACTTTAGATTTACAGAGGAGGTCTACTGCTAAAATTACTGCCCTCGATCTGACCTTCGCGGTGATACCTCACATGCATGGTGCAATTGCTGTTTACATTTGACGCCAGACCGATGCTTGCGTTCGCCTTTGTACGAGAGCAGGGGGGGACAGGGGTGTTTTTTTTTGTTTTTTTTTTCTTTATTATTTTTTTGCTTTTTTATCTTACTTTTAAACTGTTCCTTTCATTTTTATTTTTTTTTAATAGTTTTTATTGTTATCTCAGGGAATGTAAATATCCCCTATGATAGCAATAGGTAGTGACAGGTACTCTTTTTTGAAAAAATTGGGGTCTACTAGACCCTAGATCTCTCCTCTGCCCTCAAAGCATCTGACCACACCAAGATCGGTGTGATAAAATGCTTTCCCAATTTCCCAATGGCGCTGTTTACATCCGGCGAAATCTAAGTCATGAAATGCTCGTAGCTTCCGGTTTCTTAGGCCATAGAGATGTTTGGAGCCATTCTGGTCTCTGATTAGCTCTATGGTCAGCTGGCTGAATCACCGGCTGCATTCTCAGGTTCCCTGTTGGGACAGGAGAGCCAGAGGAAAACATAGAAGACGGTGGGGGTGGGGGGTGCATTCCCTCCCACTGCTTGTAAAAGCAGTCTAGAGGCTAATTAGCCACTAGGATTGCTTTTACATGAAAGCCGACCGCTGGCTGAAAAGAATGATACCAAGATGATACCTAAACCTGCAGGCATCATTCTGGTATAACCACTCAAAGTCCAGCAACATACCAGTAGGTTGCTGGTCCTTGTTGGGCATACATTGTAAACTTTTTTTTCATGCAGCCTGTGGGCTGAACGAAAAAAAAATATTGATCGGTGGGTATGCCCACCATTAGAATACCTCCCTTCATCCACCCACTTCTAATGATGGGCATACATGCACCGTTTATATATGCCGAAGCATGGGGGCATCCTCCCGCAAAAGGCAGGAGCAAATCGCTCCTCCACCCACTGCTGCCCCCACGCTTCGGCATATATGCTGAAGTATGTAACTGTGGTGGTGAAATCACCTCCGACAGCGCTGGAGTCACGGCTTTATGTATCGTGGGAGCAAACGCTGTTGCTGTCAAGATAAATAAATCCGCACTGCAACTGAATGGCGTACCTGCTAAGCAAATGATGGTTAACAAAAAAACAAAGTAACATTACAGTATAACAGTAATACTTACCATACCTGCAAAGCAAAATACAAAAAAAAATATAGTAAAAAATAAAACATTTAACGCAACCTGTGCCTACCTAAAATATATATATGCCGAAGCATGGGGGCATCCTCCCGCAAAAGGCAGGAGCAAATCGCTCCTCCACCCACTGCTGCCCCCACGCTTAGGCATATATGCTGAAGTATGTAACTGTGGTGGTGAAATCACCTCCGACAGCGCTGGAGTCATGACTTTATATATCGTGGGAGCAAACGCTGTTGCTGTCAAGATAAATAAATCCGCTCTGCAGCTGAATGGCGTACCTGAAAACAAAAAAGTGGTTAACAATAAAAAAACAAAGTATAAAAAAATTTCATACCTATAAAGCAAACATGATAAAAACATAACAATAAAACATTGCAGTATAGAATGCAGAACAATAGAGAGAGAATAGAGAGAGAACAATAAAACAACAACTATTTTTGTTTTTTTTATTTTATATATTTTTTTGTGTTTTTTTCTTTTTTTTTACTTTTTTTTGTTTTTTTGTTTTTTTTACACTTTTTTTTGTAACTTTAACTTTTTTAACTGGTACCAGGTTTGGGTCTCTCAAAATGCGACAGCATCTTGGGAGACCCTGTGAAAGTGTGTCCTAGTCTGTGCAGTGCTGTACCCTACGCTAATACTCCACTAGTGTATGGTAGCGTTCAAAACATTCACCAATGCAAAGACCAGGATTGCCAGGACAGAGGGGACAATAATATCGGGTGTCACGCCTAAATCCGCGCTTGCTGCAGACACAACATCTTTTTTGGGGGGCTCGTTGGGTAGGGGTACTCGGGAGGGCATAAAGAAAATGCCTCTCATGCTTACTGCATTTGATTGGGGAAGGTGAGGTGGAGCACCGTCTGGAAACAGAAGGGCTCTGACGATCTCTTCCTGGAATTTAAGGAAGGATCCAGTCCGTCCTGAAGCTCTGTATAGCACATGAGCGTTCAGCAAAGCCAATTGAAATAAATAAACAGACACTTTTTTGTACCAGCGTCTGGCCTTACGGGCAATTAGGTACGGCGCCAACAACTGGTCGTTGAGGTCCACCCCTCCCATATTTTGGTTATATTCGTGGACACAGAGGGGTTTCTCCACAACACCTGTCGCCGTAGGAATTTGGACCGTCGTGTCTGCATGAAGGGAGGTAAGAACGAAAACATTCTTCTTGTCCCTCCACTTCATAGCGAGCAAGTTATTACACTTCAAGCAGGCTCTCTCCCCCAGCCTAAGACGGGAATCTACAAGCCACTGGGGAAAGCCCCAGCGATTAGATCACACGGTGCCACATGCTCCAATCTGATGATCAAACAAGTGACTAAAAAGTGGCACGCTCTACATATGTAGTTAGGGCAGTTTGTCGGCTCTACGTGACTATCTCTTCCCTCGTAAACCATAAAACTACATGTATAGCCTGTGGCCCTGTCACAGAGCTTATACATCTTGACCCCGTATCTGGCACGCTTGCTGGGAAGGTACTGTTTGAATGACAAGCGGCCAGAAAACTTAATCAGGGACTCATCAACGCAGACAACTTGATGGGGGGTAAACAAGTCTGCAAAACGTTGGTTGAAGTGGTTTACGAGGGGCCGAATTTTGTAGAGCCGATCGTATCCAGGGTCTCCACGAGGACGACAGAGTTCATTGTCGTTGAAGTGCATGAACCGCAAAATCTGCTCGTATCGTGCCCTGGCCATGGAAGCAGAGAACACGGGCATATGGTGAATTGGGTCAGTGGACCAATATGACCGCAACTCACTCTTTTTATTTATGCCCATGAGGAGGGAAAGGCCCAGAAAGATCTTAAATTCGGAAACCGTAATTGGTTTCCAATCTCTGGCAAGGGTGGACTGGGGAATAGTGGCGATGTGTTGACCAGCGTACAAATTGCTTTGGTCCACAATAGATCTATAGAGATCTTCGGTGAAAAACAGCGAATAAAAATCCAGTGGCATAAAGTCAACTGTTTCCACCTGAATTCCGGGTTGGCCAGTGAATGGGGGAAGTACGGGTGCTCCAGAAGTGGTGGGTACCCAATTCGGATTGGCGAATACAGCAGGAAGGGCACTATGGGCACGACGGGCCTGTGTTTGTCTTCTTGGTGGCAGCGGGACACTACTTGTGCTTGCCACCTCGCCAGCTTGAACTGCACTTATGGGACTCGCCACGTCACCACGTGATACTGCAGTGCTGGATGTACGACCAGGGTGTACTAGGCCGCTGGTGCTTGCCAGTTCACCAGAAGGAATAGCGGCACTAGTACTTCTCTGCTCCATATGAGAGCCCTGCGGTTCTTGCACTTCAAGGACAGAAGAAGAAGTTCAGGGTCTGGTACGCCTGACCTTAGCAGGGACCACAACTCTGTCGTCAGAGCTATCTGTCATGGAGCCGCTGTCCTCTACAGGATCATATTCTGAGCCTGAATCTGACAGATGAGTGACTTCCTCTTCACTATCTGTCATGCTCAGAAACGTGTAGGCCTCTTCACTAGTGTACCTTCGATTTGCCATTTTGGGCTCCAAATTTAGGGGTACACTAGTGAGACTCACAGGCAAAAAAGCTCCTGACTGTTAGCGGCTGATTAAAAATGCTACCAAAAAACTGTTAGCGATCGCAGGGATCAGGCCTGACTCTGTGAACGCTGCAGTTATGTGTGCTTAGTGTTTTGTGTCAGTGATCGATCGATACTGCACTTGGGTGGGCTGGGCCGAGGAGCAAAACGCAGGTGCTAGCAGGTATCTGGGCTGATCCCGCTAACACTGTGTTTTTTTGGGGGACCCTAAACTGCTGGGGAGTATAGATCTGATTGGATCAGATATCGATCCGTTCAGATACTATAGCACTAAGGGAGGCGTATGCTGCGTGCGTGAGTTTTAGCGGTACTGGCGCTAACCTGACGCTGCCTGGGGCGACGCAGACCTTATCTGATCCTAAAAACTTAACTTATATCACCGCCGGGCAATTAGGGGGTTAAACCTTTATAAGGTAATAAACGGCGGGTGCCCTAAAACTATAATAAACTATAATAAACTATAATAAACTGTAATAAACTACAAAAAACAAACTAGCTAACCAGCGTCACCCGTAACACTTATACGGTGATCGCTGGTGAAAGGGTTAACTAGGGGGCAATCAAGGGGTTAAAACCTTTAGCAGGTAGTATATGGGGGTCCCTGTCGCTATAAAACACTGACAGCGAACCTATATACTTACCTCCCTAACTAGCGTCACCTGTGTCACTAATACAGCGATCAGAAAAACGATCGCTTAGCGACACTGGCGACGGGGGGTGATCACGGGGTTAACCTTTATTAGGGGGGGTTAGGGGGGTACCCTGGACCTAAAGGGGGTACCCTAGACCTAAAGGGGGCTAACCTAACTGCCCTAACACTTATAAATGTCACAAACTGACACCAATGCAAAAAAAAAAAAAAACTGCTATTGGTATCAGAGTGACAGGGGGTACAGGGGGGTGATCGGGGGGTGATCGGGGTGTGAAGGGGGGGAAAAGTGTGCTTGCGTGTTCTACTGGAAGTGTAGTGTTGGTGCACTTACTTGGATGTCTTCTCTCCTCGGCTCGAGGAGGGATGACATCACTTCCTCTCCCTCTGTTTACATTACAGAGGGAGAGGAAGCATTTGATGCGCTGGGAGCGATCGGGAGGGGGTGGCCATCAATGGATGGCCTCCCCCTGACCTCTCATCGCCCGCGAACAAGAGCCGACCGCCTATGGCAACGGGGGGGGGTCTGATCGGACCCCCCGCCCGCGGGAAGGCATCACGTATCAGGTACGTGATTTTGCCTGCCCGTGCCATTCTGCTCACGTATATAGGCGTGAGGCGGTCGGCAAGTGGTTAATTTCTCTCTGTCCATTATCAAAACCCTTTCCAGTCCTTGGTGTATAACAGATTCGTTATAACCTCGGTCCAATAAGCGCTGATGGATGACCTTACATTCTAGTTCAAAGGTTGAGTCTGTTGAACAGTTACATTTGGCTCGAATAAACTCCCCATAAGGGATGGCATTGATGGTGTGGGATGGATGACAACTGGCTGCAAAAAGTGTAGTATTACCAGAGCATGGTTTCCTTTAGGGTAATGTCTAAAAAGTTGATACTGGAAACATCATGCTCAATTGAAAAATGCAGATTTAACTGATTATCATTAACCACTTCAGCCCCGGAAGAATTTAGCCCTTCCTGACCAGAGCGTTTTTTGCGATTTGGCACTGCGTCGTTTTAAGTGACAATTGCACAGTCATGCGACGTGGCACCCAAACAAAATTTACGTCCTTTTTTTCCCACAAATAGAGATTACTTTTGGTGGTATTTGATCACCTCTGCGGTTTTTATTTTTTGCGCTATAAACAAAAAAATAGTGTCAATTTTGAAAAAAACACAATATTTTGTACTTTTTGCTATAATAAATATCCCCATTTTTTTTATTTTTAAAAAGCTAATTTTTTCTCAGTTTAGGCCGATATGTATTCTTCTACATATTTTTGGTAAAAATAAATCGCAATAAGGGTATATTGATTGGTTTGTGCAAAAGTTATAGAGTCTACAAAATAGGGGATAGATTTATAGCATTTTTATTATTATTTTTTTTTACTAGTTATGGCAGCGATCAGTGATTTTAATCATGACTGCGACATTATGGCGGACACGTCGGACAATTTACTTTAAAAATGTCACTGGTAGGGAAGGGGTTAACACTAGGGGGAGGTGAAGGGGTTAACTGTGTTCCCTGGGAGGTGATTCTAGCTGAAGGGGAGGGGACTAACTACAGGAAGTGACGGATTGTGGTTCCTACCTAATAGGAACACATGATCTGTCACTCCTGTCAGAACAGAACCGGGAAGTGTGTGTTTACACACACTCGTCCCTGTTCTGTCTCTCCTGGTCGCGACCGTCGGCCACAAGCATCAGCACCCCGGCTGTGCAGCGGGCGCACACGCCCCTGCTATCCGGACCCCGCAAGCTGAAGTACAGCTATGTGGTTTCACGCAGGGGAGACAACCTGCCGGTGTATAACTGCGTCGGCTGGTCCGGAAGCGGTTAAGAAATTTCCAAAATTCATGCAATCCCATAATATAATCATCCCACACCATCACGAGGTCATCCAGAAGTAAGGGGTTTGATTACCCCCCCTTACTTCTGAAAGAAGCTTCTGGAGCTTAAGGTGGGAGGTTAAAAATTCCTGGCCTGAATTTTTAATAGTACCTAACCAATCCCTGGGGAGGTGTGCTCAGGTTGTGGCTGGGTTGCAGTTAAATGGGCTTGAACCCTGAAGAGTCTGTTCTCTTCTCCCCCTGTGGGGATGGATCCAGGAGCTCAAGGGAAGGGGGACTGCTTGCCGTTGGACCCCCCTTCCTGGAATGGAAGCCAGGCTACTCTGCTGGAGGACATATTTCATGGACTACTCAATGAAGCAATCCCCCCTGTGGGCAGTGCTCGATGGTCCTGCAGCCGCCAGAAGCTAGACCATCTCAGTCCATTTTCTACTAAAACCTATTTAGCAATCCCCCTAGCCCCCAGAGGAGGAGGATACAGTATTGCTGCTGGGTAAATGGACAACAGAGTCCTCTGCAATTTGTGCACCATGCTTTTTGGAGTATATCATACCCTACTGTCCTCCTAAATTATTAGTTACTTAGCAATAAACTTCAAAAAGACATCCCTGGAGGGTTTATTGAACCTGTGTGGATGAGATGCCGGTGTGTGCCAGGTTACCTGCGCTGATTGGGGAAAGAACCTGTGGACAGCTACAGCGGCCCTTACAGGGGGTAGTCCTACATAGGGTTAGTCTCCTACTTAGCCCATTTTACCCATTTAGAAAGAGGATTGCAACATGCAGAACCATGTCATGTTTCCATATATAATAGAAGACCCCAAATTTGTTGCGCTGGGAGCATATAATATCTTAAACTTAAATTAGTACTAAACAGCAGCTATCACAGTATTCATGGACAAAACACAAACAAAATATATAGAAAACGGTGAAGCGCTTGAAAAAAGTCCAATATGAACCCAAAATATATTGCTGGCTCAGACTCAACTGGCAAAAACATATAAATGTAATCCAATTTTAAAAAGTCCGAAATAAGCCAAAGAGATGTGTCTTGAGGTATCAAATAAGTGAAGAGACCGCCACCGTCACCCAAACACACTGCCTCTTACCCATAGGTAGATATTAACAAGCATGGATATAAATCACTGACAGCGCCTCAGCAGCACGGGGATGACTCTGTATCTCCTTTATGGTCTCAATACCCAGTTGAGAGAACATATATGTAGCTGTGGTCATCTGCCTCCTATGCCTGATCCTTGGGAAGTCGGACTAGCATACAGACGAGCGGATTTTTCGACTGGACTCGAGTCCGTCGGAAAGATTAGAAACATGTGTCAAATCTAAAGTCTGTCAGATTTTTGACCGAAAAAGTCCGCTGCAGGTCCGATGGAGCCCACACACGGTCGGATTGTCCGCCGGATTCGGTCCGTCGGACCAGTCTGGTCGAAAAGTCCGCCCATGTGTACACGGCATAACAGTGACTTACCTGCTAGTTGAAGTTATCTATGTTCTTCCTGATGTCTGCATAATTGTCATTTCCCAAGGTGTCTCTCCTGGGTGCTCTAATACCTCATATTCCCATCGCACACATTCCTGGATGGGCTCACGAATATCGGTGCTGCAGCAACAACCAGCTGGATACTGGTTCAAGTCACAATGAAGATTTTTGCCAGCACACCATGGAACGGCGTAGATAGCGTCCAAACTTGTAATTTATTGCATGATCACAACACAAGGACAGTGCAACGTTTCAGAGTCACGCAGGACCCCTTCGTCAGGCATGTGATGAAGGGGTCCTGCGTGGCTCCGAAACGTTGCACTCTCCTTGTGTTGTGATCATGCAATAAATTACACATTTGGACGCTATCTACACTGTTCCATGGTGTGCTGGCAAATATCTTCATTCTCCTGGGTGCTCTATCGCCAAGTACTGATAAGGAAATTGTCAGGTGGTGTAAGGTAATGTGATGTCACAGAGTATAGACTTCACAAGAATTTTAGTTTATGTATTATTTTATTGAATGTAATCTTTACTTTCTATACTCTAGCATTATAGATATACCTTGAGTTAATGAATTATCATAACATGAAGATGGTGATTTCCAGAATAGGTATTACACGTTTAAATGACAAAGTTCAAATTGATATGATAACAGTTTCAGATGACAAACATGACTTGATATTACAAAGTTCAAACAGAGTACAACTTTATCTGACAAGACATGAAATGACATGTAGTTAGGTGAAAGGTTTTCCTAATAACACGCCAGCCTTACAATACATAGACATTATATAATAAGCAAAGATACAATTAGTTAAGTTATGCTTTTGTAGTACTCTGGGGTTTAGTCAGGGATGCTCCTCACAAATTTACTTGCCAGGAGTAGTCACCCTGGTCAATTGTTAGAGATCCATCAATTTCTCCCTAAGTTTGCCCTTGTTGCACTTTTCTCTTCTACCACCAGGTGGCTGGGTACTTGGTGGTGCTAGATACGAGAAGGACAACCCAAGGTCAGGTTATGGGTATGTGGGGTGTCTCAGGCAATGGACAGGGGTTTTCTTGGATCCCTTGGCCTGCTGGGAGAGCCTTTATGTCTGGGTGAGGTCAGGTGATCTATGGTCTGTGCCACCCGGACGGCTGTCTGGGTGGACGTGTGTCGTGTGCCCCGGGCTGCTAGGCCAGAGATTGGGCCTATCCTGTGGCATCTGGCTGCTAGGCTGTGTGAGGGCCTATCCAGAAGTAAGAGAGCAGCACAGGGTTGGGATTGCGGCTTGCAATCCAACCAGAAGTGGCTGTTCTGCCAGCCGGAGAACCTGTCAGTGGTCGGAGGTAGAGGGGAAGCTGTCTTCACAAAGGGACCGACCATCTTATTACCAGGGGCCACAGTGAGTAACTGAAGCAAGTACCAGAGCCGCATTCTCACCGAATGGGCGCTGTGGAGAATCGGGAAACTTCAGGGGGT
Source organism: Aquarana catesbeiana (assembly GCA_037953035.1). Taxonomy (NCBI): domain Eukaryota; kingdom Metazoa; phylum Chordata; class Amphibia; order Anura; family Ranidae; genus Aquarana; species Aquarana catesbeiana. Next base: position 2,026,342 of record JBBHAA010001475.1, read on the forward strand.
GATCAAGTCAGGGACCCAACCAGCAGAGGTGACGCTTGCAGAGCAGCCGTGTGACTCAAACCAGGGACTGAGCCAGTCAGCAGGGGTGAAACTTGAGAAGTATCTGGAGTGCCAAGCTAAGGACCCAGCAGGGAAGCGGGGGTGATGCTTGAGGAAGATACCACCGCAAAGATTGGAGGAGCTCAAGGGATTCAGAGTCAGTGAATCATCTAGTCTAGTAAGAGTGTTGAAGAACTAAAAGAGGCAGTTTTGAAGCTGAAGGAACTGTTACATTTGAGTTAGGAACTGTTAAGGACTGTTGCCATAGGAGACAGCATTCCTGCATGTGCAGACGTGGCGCCTTGCTGGGGCCTTTCCTTGTATGGCTGTCCTCCTATTGAAGTCTCAAAGTCTGCTAAACTAATCTACAACTATTTAAGGGTGTCCTGGCCCTATCCCTCTTTACCCAAAAATATAAAAAGGACTGTTAAGAGAAATAAAACCTCGTTTACATCCAAGAAGTGTCTGGCGCCCAAATACTTTGTCCACCTTGCACCCACTATGCCTCACCACCCACCACATACAGAAGGATGTCAGCTATCTTTGGCCTGGAAAGTTCTCATTAGACTGGACAAGGTCAGGTACCTTGCTACACTTTCATAAATTCTTTCACAATACCTCTATGACATTCAGTAAGGGTTTTCATCTACTTTATCAGACCTGCCAATCCCTACAATCCCTACACTAATCTCTCCCTGTGTGCTTTATCAGCAGCACTCCTTATGCTTTCCCTATCACAGCTAAAGCACATGTGTCACGGTCAGGGGTCAGACTTGGAGACCCGTAAGTATAGCAATAGAGAGGCACTCACCAACCAGCTAGATAGGTACACAAGCTGGTCGCCCTGGTGGAGGATGTGGACTCACCTGAGATGTAAGGTCTATATACTACCAGAGCTACTGATGGAGATGGGTTTTGCTGCATGCTAATAAGATATTGGTTGTAGAGAGCACCATAATCTGACAAACAGGCAATGCAGAGACATAGCTTAAATCAGGAAGTTTATGGAAGGAGCAAAGGGTTCAAGGTTCACGTGAAACAAGACATAAGGCAAGGTTATCTAAGCAATAAGGCATGAGCAGTCCAGCATCTCAGGTGTCTCAGTGAGTTACAGCAACATACAGCAGAGGTCCCGTGTTCTATCGATACATGCCCTCTGTCGCAAAGTGCCTGAGCATGCGCAGGACAGAGCTGATGTGGATCCGAGTTACCTTCTTCCCTGTCACTCAGGGTCGGATCAAGGGGGGGGACAATGAGGCAATTCCCCCCCCCCCGAGAAATTAGTTACGGTTGAGTGAGCGGGCGGGTGGGTGAGTGAGCGGGCTGGCGACTCGGTGCGTGAGCAGGCCGGCCAGTCGGCAGGTGAGTGGGCGGCTGGCCAATCAGCGAGCCGGCGGGCAGGGGAGCAGAGAGATGACATCATCTCTCACTGCCTGATGCCTGCTCTGCATCCCTGCAGTTCTGCCCTCACTGTGCAGGCAGCTGCGGCAGCAGAGAGATTACATCATCTCTCTGCTGCCTGACTTCAATCTGGGACACAGAAAGGGACAATCTCCGCCTCAGCAGGAAAGTGACAATTGTAGCAGGCAAGACGTGGCAAGTGACAATCTGTAATTTGTGGAAGGTGAAGTAGCAAGTAACGATCTACATCTGGTGGCAGGCGACGGTGGCAAGTGACACACTCAGGGCTCCCACTGATTCTGCATTATGGTGAGTTGAACTATTTCATTATATATTACAATGTAATGATAGAAATAATGCGCTTCAATCATCCTGACACCATAACAACCATGGCGCCGTGATGATTGAAGCGCTAACACCAGCCATTTCCCTGATAAATTTCCCGCAAAAAAAAAATATTTTCTGGCAGTGTCCCTCCCGAGACTAGACTCCGGACTTGCCCTTGGTGTCACTGATGAGGGATTTATTGCACTTAGTGGAGGACTTGATTTTTGTATGTTGCGCATAATTAAGGGAATTTCACCATTTTGTACATTTTATGGCACTTTTATTGTGGGACGAGGTTTGTATGTTAAATCACTGGAGATCTATGTCTTCATTTTACACTGTTTGGCACTTTTGTTTTTGCACATTTATTATGTTTTATGTAAGAGTGATTATATTTATTTGAGGATTATTGATTAATATTATAGAATATAAGCTGCTTTCAGTGAGTATGATTTGACAGTTTATGGGAAGGGACCGGGGGGATCATTACTTCTTGACCACTTAAGCACTCCACAGAAACTGCCTTACTAAAACTCACTAACGATTTACTAACTGCTAAAACCAATAGCCAGTACTCCATACTTCTACTACTGGACCTCTCTGTGGCCTTTGATACTGTTGACCACCCGCTCCTTCCCAATAAACTCCATTCCCTTGGCCTCCGAGATTCTGCTCTATCCTGGTTCTCTGCCTATTTATCACAGTGCTCCTTCAGTGTCACCTACAACTCTGTCTCCTCCTCTCCATTGCCCCTTTCTGTGGGGGTCCCCCAAGGCTCTGTTCTTGGACCCCTTCTCGTCTCTATCTACACCTCCTCCCTTGGTCACTTGATAACCGCCCATGGTTTCCAATACCACTTATACTCCGATGACACCCAAATCTATCTGTCTACTCCTCACCTCACTCCTTCAGTCTTCTCTCACATTACTAACTTACTAACTGACATATCAGCATGGATGTCGCACCACTTCCTTCAACTATATCTCTCTAAAACTGAGCTATTAATATTCCCCCCCGCCCGTGTCCCCCTCCATGACTTTTCCATCAAAATCAACAATGCAACCATCAGTCCCTCCCCTCACGCCAGGGTACTCGGTGTAATCCTAGACTCTGACTTGTCATTTCAGCCGCAAGTCCAATCGCTGTCAAACGTTTGTAGAATTCACCTCCGTAACATCTCTAAAATTCGCCCTTTTTTAACAAATGAAACCACCAAGCTCCTCATTCACTCCCTTGTTATCTCTCGCCTTGACTATTGCAACTCCCTTCTCATTGGCCTGCCTCTCCATAGGCTCCTCCCCTCTTCAGTCTACCATGAATGCTGCTGCCAAACGTATCCACCTTACCAATCCGCGGGACCCGCGATCCGACTCACGGAGCTCCCGGCAGGCAAATTCAAAGGGACATACCTGTATGCCCATATGCCCAGTTGTGCCATTCTGCCGACGTATATGTACATGCGGCGGTCGGCAAGTGGTTAAAGTGATATTAAAGTCTAGTTTGTTTTTTTTTGGTTAAAAATAACAAACACATTATACTTACCTCCTCTGTGAAATGGTTTTGCAGCCCGGATCCTCCTCTTCTCAGTTCCCTCTTCTGTGCTCCTGGAACCTCCCTCCTGCCGAGTGCCCCCACAGCAGGCAGCTTCCTATGGGGACACCCGGGCCGAGCTGCTGCTCTGTGTGTATATTCAGACATGAAGTAACGGCTCAGCCCCACCCCCTCTTTCATTCTTTCGTCATTGGCTCACTGACTTTGATTGACAGCAGCAAGAGCCAATGAAGCCTGCTGCTGTGTCCATTAGGGATGCCCGGGCGCCACCCCCTCTGTCACTCCACCCCCTCTGTGTAGAATGGATAAATTCATGCATAGCATGCATCTATCCATGGCCGCTGTAGCCACCCCCTATTCAGGCGTCCAGCCCCTTTTTGATTCTGAATTACAGCGGCCGGGGGGGGGGAGGGTGTATTTTTGAAGCACCTGATTAGAGCCACAGGCTCTAATAGGTTTAAAAAAAGGTGGACTCGGAGCGCAGAGCATTGCACTCGGAGCCCACCCAGGTGTGTTAGAAAAGCAAATTAATACTTGCTTTTTTAACACTAAACCGCCTCTCAGCCAATCGGGAGGTGTGGGTCTAATACCCATCACCTGATTGGCTGAAGGCACAGGCGATCTGATTGGATGCCTAGCAGGAAGGAAGAAGAGACAAATGAAGGACACAGGAGACGCCGCCTGACCTGCTGCTCATTCCACCATCCCACAGCTCGCCGCCGTCACCCACGGCCTGATCCCCTCAAGATGGGGTAAGTGCCGGGCAGTCAGCGAGTGGGCGGGTCACAGTGGCTGCATTTGATAGACACAGAAGCTGCATTTGATGGGCACAGTGGTGGCATTTGATGGGCAGTGGCTACATTTGATGGGCACAGTGGCTGCATTTGAAGGGGCACAGTGGCTGCATTTGATGGGCACAGTGACGGCATTTGATGGGGCACAGTGGCTGCATTTGATGGGCACAGTGGCTGCACTTGATGGGCACAGTGGCTGCATTTGAAGGGGCACAGTGGCTGCATTTGATGGGCACAGTGGCTGCATTTGATGGGCACAGTGGCAGCATTTGATGGGCACAGTGGCTGCATTTGAAGAGGCACAGTGGCTGCATTTGATGAGCACAGTGGCAGAATTTGATGGGCGAAGTGGCTGCATTTGATGGGCACAGTGGTGGCATTTGATGGGCAGTGGCTGCATTTGATGGGCACAGTGGTGGCATTTGATGGGCAGTGGCTGCATTTGATGGGCACAGTGGTGGCATTTGATCGGCAGTGGCTGCATTTGATGGGCACAGTGGTGGCATTTGATGGCAGTGGCTGCATTTGATGGGCACAGTGGCTGCATTTGAAGGGGCACAGTGGCTGCATTTAATGGGCACAGTGACGGAATTTGATGGGCACAGTGGCTGCATTTGATGGGCACAGTGGCTGCATTTGAAGGGGCACAGTGGCTGCATTTGATGGGCACAGTGACGGAATTTGATGGGCACAGTGGCTGCATTTGACGGGCACAGTGGCTGCATTTGAAGGGGCACAGCGGCTGCATTTGATGGGCACAGTGGTGGCATTTGATGGGCGCAGTGGCTGGATTTAAAGGGCACAGTGGCAGCATTTGAAGGGCACAGTGGCTGCATTTGATGGGCACAGTGGTGGCATTTCATGGGCAGTGGCTGCATTTGATGGGCACAGTGGCTGCAACTGATGGGCACAGTGGCTGCATTCTGATGACATAGTGGCTGCATTTGATGGGCACAGTGGTAGCATTTGATGGGCAGTGGCTGCATTTGATCTCCACAGTGGCTGCAATTGATGGGCACAGTGGCTGCATATGATGGGCACAGTGGCTGCATTTGATAGTTTTTTCAGTATTTTTCAGAATTGTTTAGTTTGTTTGCGCCCCTCCCCCCAAAAAAATTTTGAGCACCAGCTGCCACTGGTCTCAGCCAATCAGGAGGGATATTCCTCGACAGCCGAGATACTCCTGCAAAATCCATGGATTGAGATGGGACTCAGGTAAGTGTTGTGGGGGCTGAGGGGGGCTGCTGCCTATGACTTTAGAAACACTCTAATCTCTTTGGCCTCGTTTGGATTTGCGGTTGGAGAATTGCAAAAATGCACCATTGAAATATGTTTTGGTTGCCTGCCAACTGCCCCCCCCCCCAAGCTGCAATAGGCAGGGGACCGAGGTGTTTGCATGGTGTGGGTGTGATGCTTCGCTTTACACAGGTGGTAATGCTGACCTGACTTGTATCGATCATCCAGCGGGAAGCCCGCCAGACGCTACACATTCAAGTCAATGGGGAAGCACCGCGACTGTGTACAATGCACATGGTTGCAACGTGTTTGCCGGCAAAAATTAAGTTAAAACAGGCGATGGGTGAGAAAGTGTCCCATCACTTCACCACCGCCTGTCAGTAGCTTCTGGAGTGCGATCCGAGCGTGGATCGGGCTTCTGGGGCAAGGGAGATTTAGACACATGTGTGAATCGACCCTTAAAAGAGAAGTAAGGGATTTTTTTTAGAGAGAGAATCATACTTACCTAGGTGGATGTAGCTGGGGTCCGATGCTTCACCTGTCTCCCGCCAGCTCTAAGTAGGGATGAGCTTCGAGTTCAAGTCGAACTCATGTTCGACACGAACATGGGCTGTTCGCAAGTTTGCCAAACAGCGAACAATTTGGGGTGTTCGCGGCAAATTCAAATGCCGCGGAACACCCTTTAAAAGTCTATGGGAGAAATCAAAAGTGCTAATTTTAAAGGCTTATATGCAAGTTATTGTCATAAAAAGTGTTTGGGGACCTGGGTCCTGCCCCAGGGGACATGGATCAATGCAAAAAAAGTTTTAAAAACGGCCCTTTTTTCGGGAGCAGTGATTTTAATAATGCTTAAAGTGAAACAATAAAAGTGTAACATCCCTTTAAATTTCATACCTGGGGGGTGTCTATAGTATGCCTGTAAAGGGGCGCATGTTTCCCGTGTTTAGAACTGTCTGACAGCAAAATGACATTTCAAAGGAAAAAAAGTCATTTAAAACTACTCGCGGCTATTAATGCATTGCCGGTCCGACAATACACATAAAAGTTCATTGATAAAACGGCATGGGAATTCCCCACAGGGGAACCCAGAAACAAAATTTAAAAAAAAAAATGACGTGGGGGGTCCCCCTAATATCCATACCAGGCCCTTCAGGTCTGGTATGGATATTAAGGGGAACCCCCCGCCAAAAAAAAAAAAACAGCGTGGGGTCCCCCCAAAAATCCAGACCCTTATCCGAGCACGCAACCTGGCAGGCCGCAGGAAAAGAGGGGGGGACGAGAGAGCGCCCCCCCTGAACCGTACCAGGCCACATGCCCTCAACATTGGGAGGGTGCTTTTGGGTAGCCCCCAAAACACCTTGTCCCCATGTTGATGAGGACAAGGGCCTCATCCCCACAACCCTGGCCGGTGGTTGTGGGGGTCTGCGGGCGGGGGGCTTATCAGAATCTGGAAGCCCCCTTTAACATGGGGACCCCCAGATCCTGGCCCTCCCCCTGTGTGAAATGGTAAGGGGGTACCATTTCACTAAAAAATTGTAAAAAATGTTAAAAATGACAAGAGACAGTTTTTTATTTAAATGCTTCTTCTTTCTTCTATCTTCCTTCATCTGCTTCTTCTTCTGGTTCTTCTGGTTCTTCTGGTTCTTCCTCCGGTGTTGTCGTCCAGCATCTCCTCCGCGGCATCAGCGTCTTATTCCCTTCTTCTCCTCGGGCCACTCTGCATCCATGATGGCATGGAGGGAGGCTCCCGCTGTGTGACGCTTTTCCTCTTCTGACGGTTCTTAAATAATGGGGGGGGCACCCGGTGACCCCGCCCTCCTCTGATGCACGGGGACATGACGGGACTTTCCTGTGGCATTCCCCGTGACGCCACAGGGAAGTCCCATTAAGTCACCGTGCGTATGAGGGGGCGGGGTCACCGGGTGGCCCCGCCCCCCGTTATTTAAGAACTGTCAGAAGAGGAGAAGCGTCACACAGAGGGAGCCTCCCTCCATGCCATCATGGATGCGGAGCGGCCCGAAAAGAAGATGAAGACAATAAGATGAAGACAAGAAGATGAAGACAAGAAGATGAAAAGAAGAAGATGAAGAGAAGAAGATGAAGAGAAGAGCGGGAGCCTCCCTCCATGCCATCATGGATGCGGAGCGGCCCGAGGAGAAGAAGGGAAGAAGACGCCGCGGAGGAGATGCTGGACGAGAACACCGGAGGAAGAACCAGAAGAACCAGAAGAAGAAGAAGATGAAGGAAGATAGAAGAAAGAAGAAAGAAGAAGCATTTAAATAAAGGAATTGTCAAAAACTGTCTCTTGTCATTTTTAACATTTTTGACAGTTTTTTAGGGAAATGGTAGGTACCCTCTTACCATTTCACACAGGGGGGAGGGCCGGAATCTGGGGGTCCCCTTGTTAAAGGGGGCTTCCAGATTCCGATAAGCCCCCCGCCCGCAGACCCCCACAACCACTGGCAAGGGTTGTGGGGATGAGGCCCTTGTCCTCATCAACATGGGGACAAGGTGTTTTGGGGGGCTACCCCAAAGCACCCTGCCAATGTTGAGGGCACGTGGCCTGGTACGGTTCAGGAGGGGGGGCGCTCTCTCGTCCCCCACTCTTTTCCTGCGGCCTGCCAGGTTGCATGCTCGGATAAGGGTCTGGTATGGATTTTTGGGGGGACCCCACGCCGTTTTTTTTTTTTTTTTTTTTTAAATTTTGGAGCGGGGTTCCCCTTAATATCCATACCAGACCTGAAGGGCCTGGTGTGGAATTTAGGGGACCCCCCACATCATTTTTTTTTACATTTTGGCCGGGGTTCCCCTTAATATCCATACCAGACCTGAAGGGCCTGGTATGGAATTTAGGGGGACCCCCCACATCATTTTTTTTTAAATTTTGGTTCGGGGTTCCCCTGTGGGGAATTCCCATGCCGTTTTTATCAATGAACTTCTATGTGTATTGTCGGACCGGCAATGCATTAATAACCGCGAGTGGTTTTAAATGACTTTTTTTCCTTTGAAATGTCATTTTGCTGTCAGACTGTTCTAAACACAGGAAACATGCGCCCCTTTACAGGCATACTATAGACACCCCCCAGGTACGAAATTTAAAGGGATATTACACTTTTATTGTTTCACTTTAAGCATTATTAAAATCACTGCTCCTGAAAAAACGGCCGTTTTTAAAACTTTTTTTGCATTGATCCATGTTCCCTGGGGCAGGACACAGGTCCCCAAACACTTTTTATGACAATAACTTGCATATAAGCCTTTAAAATTAGCACTTTTGATTATTCATTTTCTTGTCCCATAGACTTTAACTGTGTTCGCGTGTTCGAACAAATTTTTTGCCTGTTCGCATGTTCTGGTGCGAACCGAACAGGGGGGTGTTCGGCTCATCCCCAGCTCTAAGGCTGAGAACTGAGCGATCAAACACCACTGATCGCTCAGTTCTCAGAGCTCTGGGAGCAGAGAGCTGAATCCTGTCAGTCAGCGGCTCTCTGCTCTGCCCCCCCTCCATTCACTGAAGTGCTGGGCTGTGGGGAGGATGGGAGCGGCCGCTGAGAGCCTGAGCCAGGAGCCAGTCCCAATCATATGGTCACGTTCTTGCCCGAGCCTGGATCGGCTCTGTGACATCAGCTGACAGGCTTCAGCACGCTGTCTGCTGAAAACAGGTCACAGGGGTGCAGAACGGACTACACTCCAGTAAAGCCCAGAGCGAAAAGAAATAAAATTAAAAATAGCAGAGGGCTGGAATGACAGGGGAAACAGAGTACAGACAAAATGAGAGGTCTTACCCGATTGGGGGAGCCTGGGGGAGGAGGGGACATGAGAGTAAAAAGGAGCTGGCCCCTCCCCCCAGCATCAGTACAGTGTGAAGGAACAAGCTTGGTGCTGGCTGCGAGATGGAGACAGGGCTGAGGTGGTACGTCTGATGGTCTAGCTGTGGATGGCAGCGGCCACACTGGGAGCTGGAGGCTGCATACAAGAATCGCAGGGTGAGCAGGCCTGAGGTTCCGGTAAGGAGGGTGGAAGTCCTCATGAGCGCGGAGGTTTCGGCTTCCAAAGCACTTCTCCCAGGACTCCTCCCCTGCAGCCAGCTACACGCCAGAAGTCCCGTTTGAGCCCCTCTAGGACCACCCACGATATGCTTCACGGTGCTTGCTGATGGGGGGCCCGGGAGGAACCCCCCCACCACACTAAAGGAGCTCTGGGATCACTGAGGCAGCTCCGTGGCCTGCCAGGCAGCAGGAGAGGGAGAGCGTGGGCTTCGTCCCTGGTGGTGAGTCGGCAGGGGGTGGAGCCTTAGCGGGGGAAGCAGTCAGCTGCGGCCACCAGGCCCTCTACTGCCACAGCCGGCGGCTATCACAGCACCAGACGGTAGCCGCAGAATGCTGCGCAGCGGAGGGAGAACAGTCAAGGGACCGAGGTGAGCCCCCCGGGACTGGGCAGGGTGATGCAGCTGTCAGTGGGCGGATCCGGTGCGTGGAGGCAGGGCCAGCAGCCACATGGATCCTCAGCATCCAGGGACGATTCCACTGGAGGGCTGTCGTGAGATGGGGCGAAGGTCGTTGTAAAGGTTAGAGGGCGCACTGTCGTGTCAGAGGTGGAGGAAGAGCCCCAGAGACAGTCGGCAATGATGGAGGCGAGACCTTCGGCTGGTGGGACCCTTCCTAGGCAGCCTGGTAAGTCCATTTTATAAACGTTGCTATTTCGGGTCAGTGTGCGGGTAGGAGGAGGTGGTTAGCTGGGGAGGGCCTAGGCCATGAAGGGAGGGGTCGGACACGTGGTCAAGTTTTTCCCACAGGGTCTCCCCAGGCTACTTTGGCCTGCTGGCACGCCGCCCTGGGGTCGATACGGGATTACAGGAGTTCCTGGTTCTACTGAAGGCACAAGTTAGCCCTTCAGCGGCCTGGGTTCCGCAGGTGGGGTGGACATGTCTGGGACAGCAGGGGGTGGCTTCTAGCAGACAGGTGGCTGGTGGTTTCACCGACTCAAAATTGAATGGGTGGTGTAGGTGTTTTGGAGGGGCTCCTAGGGGCGCACCTTGAATCGGGGGGTTCGGGGAACACTCTGGAAGGTGAGTATGGGGAACTGTTCTCCCTGCTGCAGTGGATAAGTGCAAGCCGGTTGGGGTTAAGACACAGTAGGGCAAGGAGCCTACAGCGTCTACAGGGGTACTGCCTGGCTGAGGGACGACGGGCATTTCCGACAACATAGGGCGATACGCCTGTCCTTGCGGTGGGAGCACTAGGGCATTAGTTGGGGATGCGGCTCCTGACCTCGGCGCAGGCCACAAATCAGTTTTTTCTTTTTCAAAGGGGGCCGGTGCGGTTGGCAGTACAACAAGCGTTCTGGTGAGTTGGGGGGGCTTGCCGGTACAAGCACAGGTGCTGTGGTTACGGAGGTGCCCACCCCCTGTTCCCGCTGCTTCAAACACAGTGAGTGTCAGGTCAGGTTATATGCTAACAATAGGGACGTCACCGGGGAGGGTGGAAGGGCTGCAGTTCTTCCACGATGGATACCCTGATAAGGAGGCGGCATGATTATTGGGTGCGGGTGCCTCGGTGGGATTGGGCATACCTGGGGCTTTTGCCATGATGCCTCTAGTGTCCTGTAACTTGCGCTCGGCCTGGCGACATTCGGAAGTGGTTTCCAAGAAACTATGTACAGCAGTGGTGGGTGCCGCATTGGTGGCATTTCCCTTCACTACCTTTAGCGGTTTGGTTATCACTCTCTTGTGGGGGCATGCCAAGCTGGAGCCCGGGGAAATTTGGGTTTAGTCACCGCCTTTCATGCCCAAAGGGGGGGTCAGCCCATGCAGCGATTGACTCATAGGTGGGTGGGGTACGTTACACTTCCTTTGATGCGGCTGTGTTCTGGGGTTGCTGAGAGCCAATATTCGTCATTTTTTGGGTGAGACTGCTTCCAGTTCACACTGTTAGTGTTCGGGTGCTGGGATGCCATGGGAACAAGTAATTCTACGGGGATCACTGCCTTCCCACGGGTTGTTCTATCTCCTGGGCATTATTGGAGCAGTTCAGCTCGTTTGTGGGGTGGGTGGTTAGTGATGTATCTGGAGTGCATTCTATCACACATTATGTGGACGGTTTTCTTTGTGAGGGCCAGGCATCATCCTGGAGCTGCGTGGTGCTACTGATTACGTGGGAACACTTCGCTGAGCGTTTTGGGTATCTCCTTGGCCCTGGATAAAACGGAGGGGCCGAACACAATCCTTAGTTTCTTTGGCATTGCATTGGATGCCCTCAAGACTGAGATTCTGAGTTGTTTGGGACAGCGCAAGGTTCAACTTCGAAAATTGCAGTCGTTGTTAGGAAGTTTCATTTTTCATGCCAAATACTACCTGGAGGTGAGTGGTTCACCTGCGGCTGTTGGCAAGTAAGGCGGGGTCACATTGCACACGCAATTTTGGGCATCTGCTGGAGGGTGGATTGGCGAGGGTTGCACTCTTTCCTGGGTTCTTTTAAGGGGACGGTCATTGTGTATGTCCAGGCTGGTTAGTCATATCAATCTGGCTTTTGCAGATGTGGCTGGCTTCACAGGTTGGGGGCTTCCTTTCTAGGCCGGTGGAGTGTGGGACTCCACCGCATTCGTGGAAGTAAGCGGGTTTGCTTCGTAATTGGTGTTACCAGTATTGTTTCGGTGGTGCTGGCCGGGGTGTGATGGGATGAGCTTTCAGGGGCTGCCGGGCGCTTACACAGGGACAATCTCGGGGTAATACTGGTCATCTATTAGGCCTCAGCCTCGTCTCCGCCGGTGGTGTGACTTCTCCTAGGTTTGATGTTGAGATGTATGCAGTTAAAAGGGTTATGGGTGCTGTTCGCCTCTCGGCGGCGAGCATGTCGTAGCTGAAGCTTGGTCAAGCTTGAAGCGGCGATAGAGTCCGGGAGTTGGGCACTGGCGTCGTAGCAACAGGGGGGGTTCCTTGTCCTGAATGGTGGTAGAGATTTTCCTTGGGGTTGTTTCTGTAGTGCTTGGGCAGTCTGCAAGGTAAGTGACATGGGCTGCATACTGTGGGATTTTGGCAGTAATGTTTGTGGTTGGTGCACCAGGCAGGGGTAGGACAGGAAGGCCCGGAGGGATGGTGGCTGGTTCTGTACTTGGTCTTGCAGAACTTTGCAAAGGGAGTGTCGGGTTTGTATATAAAAAATTTAAAAATAAAAAAAATAAGAATAAAAATAAAATAATACTTCTATATATAATAAGAATTGCAGGTTGGCAACTTTCTTTAAATTACAGGGTTGCCGGTAATAACTGGAAGATTTTGGGCAAGCACGGACAGGGTATTGACTCTCTCGTAAGCGCTGAGACACTGAGCGCCCTGTGTTGTTTGAGCTTCCGGGAAAGATTTTAGCCCAGGGGTCTGCCGGTGTTCATTGGACTACGAGGTTAGTGGTTCGCAACAGCTTCCTCCCTGTCGTTCATTTGGTCCTTGTTGGAGCGGCGAACTGGTGAGTGCTTTCAAGAGGTACAAAAGGGAGGTGAAGGCACAGTAGGTCACCTGCAGGGAAGATAGGAAATCCCTGGTGCTGTGCTAGGCACAAAACGGAGCAGGTGGGCATGGGGAGGTAGGTCCAAGTATTTTCCAGGCCGGACTCCTCATTATGTCCGGTGGGGGTGGTAAAGGGTTTTTTTTTAGCGGTGCTCCCGAAGGTGGTTGGGTCAATTTGGATAATGCTAATAGGTCCCCAACGTCCAGATTTCAATTCATTTGGCTGTCTGTAAAGGTGTACGGGCAGTGGGTGTGGGAAAAAAAGAATTTATTCTCATTCCGTTGGGGCAGCCACGTAGGCGGCCACGTGTGGGTCGGGTGCAGAGGCGACCAAGCGCATTGCCAGGTGGGAATCTTGAAAGTTCCGGGGGTCTGTTCTCCTCACCTGTTTACAACAATTACAGGGGAGGGGATGCTTACAGGCTGGTTTGGGGGTTATACATGTTTATGCATGCCTGTTGGTGTTATGAATGGTGCGTTTGTTTTTTCTTCTTCTCTTTCAGGTTGAACACAAGGTCTGGTCTGGATATTGGGCCACTTTGTTAGGTGTGGGGGGCAGAAAAGAGCAGATATTAGGCATGTGGCAAGACAATGGGGCATTGCTGGACACTAAGCCTGGGTCTGGTCTGGATATTGGGCCTCTAGTAGGTGTGGTGTGAGGCAAAAAGAGCGGACGTTAGGCCTGCGGGGAGACAATTGGGCATTGCTAGACAGAATACCTGTGTCCTTTGGTGGGAGTACCGGGCATGCTGGGGAGCAGTGGGGTGCCAGAAGTGCATTGCTTTGCACGACTGGACAGGCCGCCGGACATTGTGGGGTTACACATCGGTGGCAATGATTTTGACTTTGGGTCCATGTTGGCCATAACGCGGGATTTCAAGTTTGATTTCAGGCGTCTCTGCCTGGCTTTCCCGGGGATGCTTATTGTGTGGGCCGACATCATCGATCGGAAGACTTGGAAATTGGCCAGATCGGTAGAGGGGCTCAACAAAAAGCTTGTACGGCAGGTTATCAGGGATGTTGGCAGATTTGTGGTTAGGAAGTGGGGGGGCTGGTCATCAGGCATTTAGAGTTGGAAGTGGATACTTTGAGGTACCTTTGAGGTGGCAAGGCACGGCACAGCTTCATGCTGTGGGAATTGATATGTGGGCCCTGGGGTTGCAGGATGGCATCCAGAGAGAGTTGAGGGTTTGGCGGGGAACTCAAGGGGTAAGGTTTTCCCCTTGGGTGCTGTGGCGGGTGTTGGTCTTTGCGGGTGAAGGAAGAAACTTCGGATAAGGAGAGTTCGGGACCCATCGGTGGTATGGGTCCCGATGGTGGTATTCCAGTTAACGGTGGTTTAGCTGAAATTTGCTAACGGGTGCACTGCGGTCAGTTGGTTGTATCCAAGCCAGTATGTCGGCTAGAGGCCTATTATCATATATAAAAAGGTACCGCAGTGCATTTATTAAACAGATGGTATGTGGAGTGCCTGCAAAGACCAACGAGAATATAAAATATTTTTTATGGTTATGTTAATTTAAATTTATTGGTTAATAAAAAGACTGCTACGGCCAAAATTTACTCCAACTTGGTGTGTTCTCTATTAATGGGTTATGGTATGGGGGTTGGAGTAGGGGTTGGTCAGGCAGTATGGGAAGGATAGTACATCTGTTATACAATGGTCTTGGGATCCACAGGAGAAGTGCAACCAAACGAGCTTTCCCCGTACTTCTCCTTCAAGCTTTGTCTTTGACACGTCTGACCAGGAGATCTTAGAGCTTGCACACATACCTCCTTACATGGTCCTTATTAGTAAGACCCTCCAGTGAAAAGTGCATTTAACTCCTTGGTTGTGGTAATTCTGATGTTTAACCACTTCACCCAAATCGCCGTACCTGTGCGTCGCTATTTTGATGCTAAATATTGGGGTTATGGCAGCAGCTATTGGAGGGAAGAAGCGACATCAAACGTCCCTTCCGCCCAATGCTCTTAAAGAGGAATTTTTTTAAATGACATTTAATTAATTAATTTTTTTATTGCATTTTAGTGTACATGTGAGATCTGAAGTCTTTTTGACCCCAGATCTCATATTGTGCTTGGAGGAGGCTAGGGGGCGGAGACAAAGGCTGACTTGGGAGATGGGAGTTCCTGCACCTAATCTCTGAGAAAAAAAGCCCTGATTAGATCCTATAACATAAAAGTTCTTTAAAATTAAGTCAACCTATCACTTAAAATGTGAAATTACTGAGAATGTGCTCTCATCAGCTTTAACTTGTATTAATAATCATTTTAGAATTCACCAATCAAAATATAATTATTAATATTGACAGATACATCTACATAGATATTTGATTCCACAACTAAAATTGCATCATTATTTAATCCTTATGGAAGGTGGTGGCCGGGGGACATCTTCCTCTCTTGAAGAGCGATGGGTGATGGGTATTTAGGGTATCTGACACTTTAGGTTGTTTTTGATACTTTGTCCTCCTTTAGTCACTGTGGTTCCTCCTCACTAAGTGACCACACTATTCTCTAATGATATAACGGCTGGTGGGAAGAACCACTACAACCCGCAGGAGACAAGGATTCCACCAAACCCAACATGTCTGATACCAGCAGTGTGCAGAACAAAGATTAAATCCACCGTCCACCTAAGAGGTAACTATGAAATGTTCAGATTTAATAATGTTCATTCTCAATACATTAGCAAAATACTACAAATAACATTAATAGAGATAATGTTATAACTACTGGTAACCCAGTGTTGCTCCATACTTATTAGTGGATAAGTGTTTTTGTATTCAGGTCTGGTCTGAACAGAATTATGTAACATTTTTGGAAAAATATACAACCAAGAAGTCCAGAACTTGAGGCTATTATAGCAAAAATCTCCACAGCCACCATGTATTTTCCTCTGGTGCTCAGATAGGCTGGGATCATGGCAATCCAGACACTGCAGAAGACCAGCATGCTGAAGGTGATGTACGTAGCTTCATTAAAACTGTCCGGTAATATCCTGGCTAAAAAAGCGATAATGAAACTCACAGCTGCCAGAAGCCCCATATATCCCAGGACAGAGTAGAAGCCAATTACTGAACCCTCATTACACTGAATGATGACCTTCCCCTGATCAGAGTGAGTGTCCTGATCCTGGAAGGGAGGAGAAATAGACAACCAAATGACACAGATTAAGACATGAACCATTGATTTTTTTTTTTTTTCTTTTTTTTTTTGCCACATCAGCCAAGTACTATTCATGAGGGGATGTTGTTTCAACTTTTCAGTCAAGCTTGTTCCTCAATACTTACACATCATTGTGGCGTTTTCTGTATGTGAATATGTTTTACATTCCATGAGTGCCTTATAAAATGTTTGCCCTCTACCATTTCTGGTTCTTTATTATCATACTACTATATCCCCCCCTCCCTACCTCCCACCCCAGACTCCCCCCCTATTTGAGAGAGAAAGACCCAACGCAACCATCAGACTGTTGTTAATCCATTTCTGCTGTTTCTGGTTTTTCCAGAGCCTGTCAAGGTACATAGCTTATTTCTTTATTTATCTATTTTATTTAGGGTGTGTTTTCTGCCTTGTCCTCCCATACTTCAGCTGCCTGGTTTGAGGCCTTGAACCTAACTCATATTCCTCCATCTCCAATCCTTCACTATATCTTAAGTACTCCATGCAATAGATTTCGTCTATTTTGTCGAACCACTCCCGCATTGATGGTCTCCTACTGTTCCTCCAGTACCTAGGGATGAGACTCTTAGCTGCATTAAGGAGATGCGGCAGCAAGATTTTCCGGTAGTTTTTGAAAGGTGTATTGCTGCCGTGATGCAGACACACCCAGGGGTCATCTGGCACTTTCTTGTTGGTTATCATGTATATAATCTCCCTTACCTCCTCCCAGAATTTTCTTATTTCTGGACACGCCCACCAAATATGCGCAGCAGTCCCTATTTCTCTGCACCCTCTCCAGCAGAACTGCAACGTCTCATCCTGTATTTTATGTGCTAAGTCCGGGGTGATATACATTCTAGCCAAAACTCTAAAGTTCATTTCTGCGATCCTGTAATTTACTGATGTGCCATTAGCTCTACTCAGGATTCTCCTCGTCTCATTGTCACTAATCTTGTTTCCTATCTCCTCCTCCCATTTCCCAAGAAATCCTGGTCGCTCAGTCTCTCCCATTTCTATCAGGGTTTTATAGATCCTTGACATTCCTCCCCTCCTACTTTTCTTTATGAGTACTTTCTCAAGTGGATAGAGGTCTTCTATTGATCTTATTGGCTGCGGGAGGGACTCTACGAAATGTTTGACCTGCCTATATTTCCATCTGTCCATAGCAAAACAGGTGTCTCTTGCCTTGAGTTCCTGGTAGGTACACAGTGTTCCCTGGCTGGTGATATCCTTAAGCTGGACATCATTATTCAGGATCCATCTTCCAGCCACATCTTCCCTCCCCGGCGGGAAATAATCCGTGCCCCTAAGAGGGACTAGCGGCGAGTTATATTTCCACTTCTCTCTAATGTATATCTTATCCCAAGTGTTTAAAACATGTTTCGTGATATCAAATATTTTTATATTTAATTTTCTAAATTGTGGTGGTATCCAAACATTTTTTCCCAAATCTTCTCCACTCCTTGTGTTCTCTATTTTCACCCATTGTTTATCTGTGTTGTTATTAACCCATTCTAGGATACGTGACAATATCACAGCTGTGTAGTATTTTTTAATATCTGGTGCTCCCCAACCCCCTCTCTTTTTGCCATTCACTAATTGTGCGTACTTTACTCGTGGCTTCTTCCCCCTCCAAATAAATTTTAGAAACAGTGTGTGTATTTTATTCAGATAGCTCTGTGTGACAGCCAGTGGTAGCATTTGAAATTTATATGTGATTTTGGGAAGGATTGACATTTTGAGTAAGTTTATTCTGCCACCCCATGACAGTCTATTCCGCGGAAATCTATTTAGCTCTACTCCGATTTCGTTGAGGAGGGTCATGTAGTTGGCTTGGAACATTGTTTCTCTTGTTAATGTTATTTTTACTCCCAAATAATTCAATTCCCTTACCCCCCATTTGAAAGGTAGACTCTTTTGGTAGGCCTTGTCTCCTCCTTTATCTTCTACCACTTCCATTATTTCCGACTTGGTCGCGTTTACCCGGAAGTTTGATAATTGACCATAATTTCTGAGGGTCGCTAGTAAGTTAGGGAGGGTGATCCTTGGACGGGTGACAAACAACAAAACGTCATCTGCGAAGGCTGCTATTTTATATTCATCTTCCCCAATTTTTATACCGCTGATATCCGGGCTGAGTCTGATCTTGGCCAGCAACGGTTCTAGCGTCAGCACGAACAGCAGCGGGGAGAGTGGGCATCCCTGTCTTGAACCATTGATAAGACACAAATGATAAAAGTGGGTAGTTTGGCTCCCATCCATTTCCTCCAGGGGCTCCCAGGTTTGGTGGCTTTAAAAGCAATACACACTATGATACTTTTGGCAAGAAGAGAAGAGACGGCAACTGAGAAGATGACACCAAAAGAGGAGACACGGAGCATGCAGGTCACATCTACTGGATGGCCGAGGAACAAGAAGACAAAGAGCAAGCTCACCATGATGGAGACCAGGAGAAGATAGCTCAGGTTCTGGTTATAGCTTTAACAATGGGGGTGTCCTGGTAATGTATAAATATCACCAATATTAAACCAGTCAGAAGACAACAGAATATGGAGACAGCTGAAAATACTACAACAATGGTGTCATCATTGTAGGAGAGGAAATCCACCAATTTTGGAACACACCGATCCTTCTTCTCATTTGGCCATTCTTCATCAGGACATTTCATGCAGTTTTCACTGTCTGCAAGAAGAACAATACAAACACAATGAACATCGGGGTCAGAGCATCAATCAGTGCATTTTAGGGCCTCGAGAAATGAGATCGGCTGTCACTACATCAAGATGGATCAATTTTCACATATACAATATATCCCATAGTCTGTAACTTTCACGATCAAGGGGTTAATATGGCGCACAATGGAGGTAGCCGAGTACATATAACTAAAAATGGTGGGGCGAAGGGGGTGGGTTGGGGGTTCCTGAGAGGGGGAACTTGATGGTGGTAGTTAATGTTTCACAACAAGTTCGGGTATTAGTCCATGTGAGGATAAAATGATGCTGAATAAATGGAAGGCAGCCAGTCTATAAAAGCTAGAAGAAGCTCTGGAACAAATAAAAAAGAAAGAAGGACGGCGCCCTCTAAGTGCAGCATGTATGTTAAAAATATTTATTACAATAGATAAAAACACTCACATTTGAGTTGCTAAAAACCAGCATGTAAAGTAGTTTCATCCGCGTGCTCTCGGGGGATGTGGGTGTCACGGGCCAGTGGAGGGGTTCCTGGGATGTGGGTCCTGTAACCTGGGTCCTGGTAGCTGTTCCGGTGGTGCCGAGGGTCCTCAGAGCCTCCGGGCGGCCAGGATATCGGTCATGGATCCTCCGTGGAGCGCCGTGCTGACCTGCGTCTTCACTTCCGGGAGCTGGGTGAGGCGGGCGGTGCTTCGCGTTCGGAGCATGCGTGCTCCTTCATCAGGCTATGCTGGTGGCCATATTCAGTGTGGGAATTTATACCATAGGCAATGGGAGGGGTGGAGAGGTAATTGAGAGGAGGGCGGGACTATGTATAATGATTGGGCACGTAGGTAACCATGGAGATGGGATGTACACAATGTGGAAGGGGAGTGAAGGGAGACGGGGAGTGGGCGGGGCGGGGAGTGAGGAGGGGGGGAAAAAAAGGAGATATGCAAATGAGTGTGTTGTGGTAAGAACATATATGTGTGTGTATGGAATGTGGGGTAAGGAGAAGGCGGTCTATAGGAAGAGGAATGTTGTATTGATCATAGTGGACGGGAACAAAATATACATACATATACATATATATACATATACATACACACATATCCATATATATACATATATACATACACGTCGACATATATGGGAAGGGAATACAAAAATGCAGAAAATGGTATATAATTAAATAGGTATATAATTATAGGGAGAGATTGGTAGTATATATGAGAAGAAATGACGCAATGATGGAAAAGGGATAAAACATGTACAAAGTATATACGTGTGTAAACACAAAGAACCGTTTAAAAAGGATCCCTTCACACACACATACACATATATACACATTTAAATGACGCGTAAGATTGGGACAAAAGAAGGGGGGGGAGTGTGTTTCCAGACGGGTATTTGGGAATGAGAGGAATGTTATGGGAAATACTGGGAAATTATTAAAAAAAAAAAATAATAAAAATATATAGAAATATAAATAAAAATAAATATAAATATATATATATGTAAAAATAAAAATACAAATACAAGTACAAATATATATAAAAAAATATATATAAAAAATATATATAAAAATAAGGAAGTTAAAAATAAGATATTTTTTAAAAAGAATAAAAATAAATATAAATATAAATAAAAAATAAAGATAGGAATAAAAATAATAATAATAATACACAACAATAACCCATATGCGCCCCACATAGTCTATTACGGGCGCTACATAGATGACGTAGTCATTATCTGGGATGGTCCAGAAACCACCATCCTACCCTTCGTCCAACACTGCAACAACAACTCCATGGGTCTATCATTCACATCAGTCACAGACAATAACAAACTGGCCTTTTTGGATCTGGAACTCTTCCACTATGAAAACACCATCTGCGCCCAGAATTATACAAAATCCACCTCAGGAAATTCTTACCTACACTTCAACAGTTGTCATCACCCACGATGGGTTAAAAACATCCCAAAAAGCCAGTTCTGCCGCCTGAAACACAATTGCACGCGCCTACAGGACTATGAAACACACGGCCTACTACTCAAAGCCAAATTCAAAGACAAGGGTTATCCAGACCACATCATAGAAGATGCCTTCCAATACTATCTCAGTGAAAACGCGAAGGACAAGAGACAAACCAGTACAGATGACACTACCCAACCCGTCAGATTTGTGACACAATACCACAACAGATTTAAGCAAATGGAAAAGATCTTCACCAAACACTGGTCCATTCTGCGTGAGGATCCGCATCTTAAACCCACCATAAGTGATAAACCACTGGTCACCTACAGACGGGCTAAGAATATAAAGGCCCAAATAGCACCAAGCAAAGTGAAAACAGCACGCCCCACCGCCAGTGCCCCCTTAACCTTCTTCAACATCAAGGGCATGTATCAATGTAGGAAGCCCCTCTGCCTCACATGCGCCCATGTTACACATAGGCAAAAAGACTTCCACCATAAGGGTAAACTATATGTCATCCCCGACTTCTTCAATTGTGGTTCAGATTATGTGGTCTATTGCCTCACATGCCCCTGCGGCCTACTATACGTAGGCCGCACTATACGCCCGCTCCGCAAAAGGTTTGGTGAGCATCGTAACCTTGTAGAGAAGGGCATTGACAAGCATAGTGTACCAAGACATTTTAAAGAACATCATGGACAAGCATCCTCAGGGCTACGCGTGTGGGTTATTGAGTCTATTCCACCCACCCTCCCTACCGCTGAACGCTACAAAAGGTTGTGTGAAAGAGAAAACTACTGGATATACACACTGGACACTTTATCGCCAGGAGGCCTCAATGAAGGCATTGAAATTAACATTTTGCTGTGACCCCAACCATATCCCTGCCTCATCACATCATCTCATCTCAATTCAC
Organism: Aquarana catesbeiana; assembly: GCA_037953035.1. NCBI lineage: Eukaryota > Metazoa > Chordata > Amphibia > Anura > Ranidae > Aquarana > Aquarana catesbeiana. Next base: position 2,047,919 of record JBBHAA010001475.1, read on the forward strand.
CACGTATTGTTTCATCCATTGTCCTACCTGTTGTCTCATTTATTGTTTTATTCATCATCTAGTCACTACCCCATTAACTTACAGTCTATGTGGAGCACGTGTATGGGTATACCCGTCTCCCACCCATTACCCCTATCCACATAGCCCTAGTGTACAACACATACCATTCTTATTTTTATTCCTATCTTTATTATTATTATTATTATTATTATTTTTATTCCTATCTTTATTTTTTATTTATATTTATATTTATTTTTATTCTTTTTAAAAAATATCTTATTTTTAACTTCCTTATTTTTATATATATTTTTATATATATATTTTTTTATATATATTTGTACTTGTATTTGTATTTTTATTTTTACATATATATATATATTTATATTTATTTTTATTTATATTTCTATATATTTTTATTATTTTTTTTTTAATAATTTCCCAGTATTTCCCATAACATTCCTCTCATTCCCAAATACCCGTCTGGAAACACACTCCCCCCCCTTCTTTTGTCCCAATCTTACGCGTCATTTAAATGTGTATATATGTGTATGTGTGTGTGAAGGGATCCTTTTTAAACGGTTCTTTGTGTTTACACACGTATATACTTTGTACATGTTTTATCCCTTTTCCATCATTGCGTCATTTCTTCTCATATATACTACCAATCTCTCCCTATAATTATATACCTATTTAATTATATACCATTTTCTGCATTTTTGTATTCCCTTCCCATATATGTCGACGTGTATGTATATATGTATATATATGGATATGTGTGTATGTATATGTATATGTATGTATATTTTGTTCCCGTCCACTATGATCAATACAACATTCCTCTTCCTATAGACCGCCTTCTCCTTACCCCACATTCCATACACACACATATATGTTCTTACCACAACACACTCATTTGCATATCTCCTTTTTTTCCCCCCCTCCTCACTCCCCGCCCCGCCCACTCCCCGTCTCCCTTCACTCCCCTTCCACATTGTGTACATCCCATCTCCATGGTTACCTACGTGCCCAATCATTATACATAGTCCCGCCCTCCTCTCAATTACCTCTCCACCCCTCCCATTGCCTATGGTATAAATTCCCACACTGAATATGGCCACCAGCATAGCCTGATGAAGGAGCACGCATGCTCCGAACGCGAAGCACCGCCCGCCTCACCCAGCTCCCGGAAGTGAAGACGCAGGTCAGCACGGCGCTCCACGGAGGATCCATGACCGATATCCTGGCCGCCCGGAGGCTCTGAGGACCCTCGGCACCACCGGAACAGCTACCAGGACCCAGGTTACAGGACCCACATCCCAGGAACCCCTCCACTGGCCCGTGACACCCACATCCCCCGAGAGCACGCGGATGAAACTACTTTACATGCTGGTTTTTAGCAACTCAAATGTGAGTGTTTTTATCTATTGTAATAAATATTTTTAACATACATGCTGCACTTAGAGGGCGCCGTCCTTCTTTCTTTTTTATTTGTAACTTTCACACAGACTAAATAATATACACTGATTTGCATAGGCGTGCGCAGGGGGTGTGCCTGGGCACACCCTAATCACTATGTGAGGTGCAGATTCCCCCTATTGCCCGGGCTTCCCCTTTTCCTGTTGGCCCCCCTACCCTGCAGTGCTGCTGGCTTCCCTCCTCCCCTCTCCCCCTGGAGGATGTTTCAGGATGGACAGCAGGGGAAGGGGCTAGTAAAAAAATAATAATTTAACGACCCATTCCTTTTCTAAATGAACACAGTATATACACTCACTGTGTCCATTCAAAACGGAAGCATAGAAAAACTGTATTTGCTATGCCTCAGTTTGTGAATGAACAGGAAGCCGCTCAGAGCAGAGCACTTCCCATTCATTAACTGCCCCGTGCAGCTGAGGCTGCAGAGAAAGGCGTGTGTGTTTGAGCTTTGGGGTGCACACCCTAATGCAATAGGCTGCACACACCTATGCTGATTTGGGGTATTTTCACCAAAGAATTGGAACAGAATACATTTTGGCCTAAATATATGAAGAAAGATTTTGAATTTTTTCAAAATTTTATAACAGAAACATAGTTACATAGTTAGTCAGGTTGAAAAAAGACACAAGTCCATCTAGTTCAACCATAAATACAATAAAAAATATTGTACAATCCCATATACCCAATTCTATACCCACAGTTGAGCCAGAGGAAGGCAAAAAACCCCAGCAGCGCATGATCCAATTTGCTACAGCAGGGGAAAAATTTGTTCCTGATCCCCCGAGAGGCAATCGGATTTTCCCTGGATCGACTTTACCTATAAATGTCAGCACTGTACCCAGTTATATTCTGTATATTTAGGAAAGTATCCAGGCCTTTCTTAAAGCAATCTACTGAGCTGGCCAGAACCACCTTTCCGTATTTGGAGGTGAAATCTCTTTTCCTCTAGACGTAAAGAGAGCCCCGTGTCCTCTGGGTTGACCGTAAAGTGAATAACTCAACACCAAGTTCACTATATGGACCCCTTATATATTTGTACATGTTGATCATATCCCCCCTTATTCTCCTCTTCTCAAGAGAAAATAAATTAAGTTCCTCTGATCTTTCCTCATAGCTGAGCTCCTCAATGCCTCTTATCAGTTTGGTTGCCCTTCGCTGCACTTTCTGCAGTTCCCCGATATCCTTTTTGAGAACTGGAGCCCAAAACTAGACTGCATATTCCAGATGAGGTCTTACTAATGATTTGTACAGATGATATCTCTCTCTCTGGAGTCCATATCTCTTATACAAGAAAGGGTTTTGCTTGCTTTGGAAACCGCAGCTTGGCATTGCATGTTATTATTGAGCTTATGATCTACCAAAACCCCCAGATCCTTCTCCACCACGGATTCCCCCAGTTGTACTCCCCCTAGTATGTATGATGCATATTCTTAGCCCCCAAGTGCAGAACTTTACATTTCTCAACATTAAACCTCATCTGCCACATAGTCGGCCAAATAGACAGAGCATTGAGGGTCGGGTTGTAAATTGGAGACATCCTGTAAGGACGTTATTCCACTGCATAGCTTGGTGTCATCTGCAAAGACTGAAATGGTACTTTTAATCCCGGACCCAATATCATTTATAAAGATAATAAAAAGTAAGGGTTCCAGCACTGAACCTTGGGGTACACCACTGATAACCTTAGACCATTCAGAGTAAGAATCATTAACCACGACTCTCTGAATTCTGTGTTTTAGCCAGTTTTCCATCCATTTACAAACTGATATTTCCAAGTCTGTAGACTTTACCTTACACATGAGCCATGTGTGGGGAACTGTATCGAACGCTTTTGCAAAATCTAAGTATACCACGTCCACCGCCACCCCTCTGTCCAAGTATACCACGTCCACAGCCCCCTCTCTGTCCAAGAATACCACGTCCACAGTCAGTCACCCCTCTGTCCAAGTATGCCACGTCCACCGCCACCCCTCTGTCCAAGTATACTACGTCCACAGTCACCCCTAAATATAGGCACCACATTGGCTCTGCGCCAATCCAGTGGCACTATTCCCGTCATTAATAAGTCCCTAAAAATTAGATACAATGGCTTTGAAATGACAGAGCTCAATTCTTTTAGGATCCATGGGTGGATGCCATCCGGTCCAGGTGCTTTATCCACCTATATTCTGTCTAAATATTTCTGGACCATATCACTTTTGAGCCATTGTGGATCATTTGGAGCTGTGTCACTACCACCCCCATTATGGACATGAACTCCACCATGCTCCTTTGTATACACAGAGCTGAAGAAAGTATTTCATAAATTAGCCTTCTCTTTGTCCCCAGTCACCCACTCTAGATTATTTTGTAAAGAGCCTACACAAACAAAGAGAAATGTGTCTGAGTAATTGTCATTCAAAGTGTGAGAGCGCTGAAAGCTAAAAATTGGCCTGGGCAGGAAGGGGGTGAAGTGTCCCGTATGGAAGGGGTTAAACACATCAGAAACAGACATTACAGCACACAGAAAAAAAGACAAAAATCTAGAAGATATCTGTGTCATATTATTAATGACATGAGCTTCAGCATTTATATATACACTATATTACCAAAAGTATTGGGACGCCTGCCTTTACACACACATGAACTTTAATGGCATCCCGGTCTTAGTCCGGAGGGTTCAATATTGAGTTGGCTCCGCCCTTTGCAGCTATAACAGCTTCAACTCTTCTGAGAAGGCTGTCCACAAGGTTTAGGAGTGTGTCTATGGGAATGTTTGACCATTCTTCCAGAAGAGCATTTGTGAGGTCAGGCACTGATGTTGGACGAGAAGGCTCGGCTTGCAGTTTCCGCCCTAATTCATCCCAAAGATGTTCTATCGGATTGAGGTCAGGACTCTGTGCAGGCCAGTCAAGTTCCTCCACCCCAAACTCGCTCATCCATGTCTTTATGGACCTTGCTTTGTGCACTGGTGAGCAGTCATGTTGGAACAGGAAGGGGCCATCCCCAAACTGTTCCCACAAAGTTAGGAGCATGAAATTGTCCAAAATGTCTTGGTATGCTGACACACGACCGGTTTTGCCGTCGGAATAAACTCCGAAGGTTTCTCCGACGGAACTCCGACGAAATTCCGCTCAAGCGGTCTTGCCTACACACGGTCAAACCAAAGTCCGACTGACCAGAACGCGGTGACGTACAACACATACGACGGGACTAGAAAAAGGAAGTGCAATAGTAGCCAATGGCTTCCGTCTCGTACTTGCTTCAGAGCATGCGTCGTTTTTGGTCCATTGGAACAGCATACAGACGAGCAGTTTTCCCGATAGGAATTGGTTCCAGGGGAAATATTTAGAACATGTCCCATTTCTAGGTCCGTCAGAATTAAAAAAAAAAAAAGTCCGATGATGCCTACACACAATCGGAATAGACGATGAAAAGCTTCTGTCTGACTTTTTCTGTCAGACACTCCGCTCGTGAGTACGCGGCTTAAGAGTCTCCTTCATTGGAACTAAGGGGCCAAGCCCAACCCCTGAAAAACAACCCCCACACCATAATCCCCCCTCCCCCCGACACCATAATCCCCCCTCCACCAAATGATTTGGACCAGTGCACAAAGCAAGATGGACCTGATCACGGACCCCACCCAACCATCGCTCCAGCACACCATACCCCCCTCTGGTCGTCGGCTCACTTACCCCGTGCAGGTCAGGCTCTCCACCATGTTTGAATCCATCAGCGGTGGCTTCCCCCCTCCATCTCCTCCGTGTCCCCCCTCCGTCTTCTCCTCCTGGCCAATCGGGTCTTTGGAATATTAATTCACTAATGTCTCACAACTGGGTGGGCTCGGGGCGCAGTGCACACCTTTTTGAAGCCAATTAGAGCCTCTGGCTCTAAAAAAAAACCTCAATTGAAATTCATGCGTCCGGCGCATGTAGATTACGGGGCTGCATGCATGGATAGGGGGGGAGCGGCACCTGTGCGCCCCCTATAGATGGGCCACCACTGTTACAATCTGTGTATTGGAAAATCAAAAGAAAGTGAAAGCAGTGATAGTTTAAAGTTATTTATATGTGAAATAATAGCTTTTGATGCTGACAGAAAGAAGTTGGGGGATTGTGTAGCTTTTAATGGCAGTTGTATTCGGCACATCGCGGATCTTGTGGACAGATTACTGGGAGGGGCTGGGGAAGACCCGGCTGTCATGGTTCACGTTGGCACCAATGACAAAGTCAGAGGCAGATGGAGTGTCCTAAAGAACGATTTTAGGGACTTAGGAGCTAAATTGAGGAAAAGGACCTCCAAGGTAATATTCTCAGGAATACTACCGGTAGATCGAGCCACACCAGGAAGGCAGAGGGAGATTAAGGAAGTAAACAAGTGGCTGAAGAACTGGTGTAGTAAGGAGGGGTTTGGGTTCCTGCAGGACTGGGCCAACTTCTCAGTCAATAACCGGTACTATAGAAGGGACGGACTGCACCTAAATGAGGAGGGTGCAGATCTGCTGGGAATGAAGATGGCCAAAAAGTTAGAGGGGTTTTTAAACTAGGCGATGGGGGGGAGGGACCAGAGGTAGAGATAGTCAGCGCGGAAGATATTCCAGAGGGTAGTATTGGGGGCATTAGTGGTAGGTTGACCAAAGCACAAAAACACAAGGTAAGTATAGTAGCAAGTCCTAGTTGCAATCTCGAAACACCCAATATGAGGACAATATGCGACCGGTCTAAACTATGTGGCATGTTCACCAATGCCAGGAGCATGGCGGACAAGATGGGTGAACTAGAGATACTGTTGTACCAGGTGGATTTGGATTTTGTGGGAATTTCAGAGACCTGGTTCAACAGCTCTCATGATTGGCTGGCAATCATTCAAGGGTATACCCTTTACCGCAAGGATAGAGAGGGTAAAAAGGGGGGAGGGGTATGCCTATATATCAAGAATAATGTATAAGTGAATGTGAGAGATGACATCACTGAGGGAGCTTGGGAGGAGGTGGAATCCTTATGGGTAGAGCTCCAAAGGGATGAAGCTAAGGGGAAAATAATACTGGGAGTATGCTATAGCCCCCCTAACTTGAGAGAGGAAGGGGAGATGGATCTCCTATCACAATTTGGATTAGCAGCAAGGATGGGAAGTGTTATCATAATGGGGGATTTTAATTATCCAGACATAAACTGGGCAGAGGGAACCGCGCATTCATTTAAGGCTCTCCAGTTCCTTAATGTCTTGCAGGACAATTTTATGGGTCAGATGGTAGACGCACCAACTAGAAATAAAACATTACTGGATCTACTGATTACCAACAATACAGACCTGATCACGGATGTGGAAATACGGGGCAATTTAGGTAACAGCGATCACAGGTCAATTAGTTTCAGTATAAAGCACACAAATAGGAAACATAAAGGGAATACAAAGACACTGAATTTCAAAAGAGCCAACTTCCCTAAACTACAAACCTTGCTAAAAGGCATAAATTGGGATAAAATATTAGGAACAAAGAAAAGGAGGAGAGATGGGTTTGCTTTAAGGGTGTATTAAATAAGGGCATTAGCCAATATATCCCATTGGGTAATAAATTTAAAAGAGTGAACAAAAGTCCTGGATGGCTTAACTCCATTGTAAAAATGCATATAAAAGCAAAGGAGAAGGCCTTCAAAAAATACAAGGTTGAGGGATCATCCTCAGCATTCAGACTTTATAAAGAATGACACAGGAAATGTAAGGGTGCAATTAGGACAGCTAAGATAGAACATGAAAGACACATAGCGGAGGAGAGCAAAAAAAATCCCAAGAAATTCTTTAAGTATGTAAACAGTAAAAAAGGGAGGACAGACCATATTGGCCCCATAAAGAATGAGGAAGGACATCTGGTTACAAAGGATGGGGAGATGGCAAAGGTATTGAATTTATTCTTCTCCTCAGTCTTCACGAGTGAATCGGGGGGCTTCAGTAACCAAAACTGCAGTGTTTATCCTCATGACACAACACAGGAAGCACCTACATGGTTAACAGTGGACGGAATTAAAATTAGACTTGAGAAACTTAACATTAACAAATCACCGGGACCAGATGGCTTGCATCCGAGGGTACTTAGGGAACTCAGTCAGGTGATTGCCAGACCGTTGTTCCTAATTTTTACAGACAGTCTATTGACTGGAATGGTACCAGCTGATTGGAGAAAAGCCAATGTAGCACCAATATTTAAAAAGGGCCCAAAAAACATCCCTGGGAATTACAGACCAGTTAGCCTAACATCAATAGTATGTAAACTCTTGGAGGGGATGATAAGGGACTATATACAAGATTTTAGTAATAAGAATGATATCATTAGCAGTAATCAGCATGGATTCATGAAGAATCGTTCTTGCCAAACCAATCTATTAACCTTCTATGAGGAGGTGAGTTGCCATCTAGATAAAGGAAGGCCCGTAGACGTGGTGTATCTGGATTTTGAAAAGCATTTGACACAGTTCCCCATAAACATTTACTGTACAAAATAAGGTGCATTGGCATGGACCATAGGGTGAGTACATGGATTGAAACCTGGCTACAAGGGCGTGTTCAGAGGGTGTTGATAAATGGGGAGTACTCAGAATGGTCAGGGGTGGGTAGTGGGGTTCCCCAGGGTTCTGTGCTGGGACCAATCCTATTTAATTTGTTCATAAACGACCTGGAGGATGGGATAAACAGTTCAATCTCTGTATTTGCAGACGATACTAAGCTAAGCAGGGCAATAACTTCTCTGCAGGATGTGGAAACCTTGCAAAAAGACCTGAACAAATTAATGGGGTGGGCGACTACATGGCAAATGAGGTTCAATGTAGAAAAATGTAAAATCATGCATTTGGGTGGCAAAAATATGAATGCAATCTATACACTGGGGGGAGAACCTCTGGGGGAATCTAGGATGGAAAAGGACCTGGGGGTCCTAGTAGATGATAGGCTCAGCAATGGCATGCAATGCCAAGCTGTTGCTAATAAAGCAAACAGAATATTGGCATGCATTAAAAGGGGGATCAACTCCAAAGATAAAACGATAATTCTCCCGCTCTACAAGACTCTGGTCCGGCCGCACCTAGAGTATGCTGTCCAGTTCTGGGCACCAGTCCTCAGGAGGGATGTACTGGAAATGGAGTGAGTACAAAGAAGGGCAACAAAGCTAATAAAGGGTCTGGAGGATCTTAGTTATGAGGAAAGGTTGCGAGCACTGAACTTATTCTCTCTGGAGAAGAGACGCTTGAAAGGGGATATGATTTCAATTTACAAATACTGTACTGGTGACCCCACAATAGGGATAAAACTTTTTCGCAGAAGAGAGTTTAATAAGACTCGTGGCCACTCATTACAATTAGAAGAAAAGAGGTTTAACCTTAAACTACGTAGAGGGTTCTTTACTGTAAGAGCGGCAAGGATGTGGAATTCCCTTCCACAGGCGGTGGTCTCAGCGGGGAGCATTGATAGCTTCAAGAAACTATTAGATAATCACCTGAATGACCACAACATACAGGGATATACAATGTAATACTGACACATAATCACACACATAGGTTGGACTTGATGGACTTGTGTCTTTTTTCAACCTCACCTACTATGTAACTATGTAACAAGTGAAAGTGACAGAGAAAAATATATTTTACCAAAACATCAAAACATTCCACATTCTAGCATTCTTAAAAACAAAATATTTTAAGTAGAAGCAACAATGTTGCAAAGGAAAATTTATTTCAGAGAAAGATACATTTCATCTCAACATTAAAAGATTTTTTTTTGTGAAAGTTACAATTGTTTCATTAGAATTATATCCCAAAATACATTCTGCTGAGCAAAGGGTAAACAAAAGATTAACTGTAGTTTTACTAGTGCAGTTGTCCACAGAGGGGAGAATTGGTCTCAGCAGCAGGCCGGGATGTAGTCAGTGACAGCAAAAGGTATTGTCTAGACAGCAGGCAGAACTATTGTCCATAGTCAGTATAGGAAGCAGGCAGAAATACTGTCAGCACAGCCAAAGCATTGGTCCAGGCAGAAGACAGTGATGTGGTCAGCAACAGCCAAAGGAATTGTCTAGGCAGAGACATGGTTAGCACAGCCAAAATATTGTTCCTTGTAGTAGGCAGAAACATGGTCCATAGTACAGGTAGCAGGCAGAGTTGTGGTCAGTTCATGCGACAGGCATGATGGTAGTAAGTTGGCAGCAGGCAGAAATATCAAGCTTAGGGCCTCGGTCAGGTAAGACCTGGGCCCAGGTGTAGAGACTTCTCCCACCCAAATCTCTTTGAAGCCTCTAGTCTCCAGACCCTAATCTGGGAATTACAAAACTCTGAGAAAACCAAAAAAAATGTGTTTTCTCTATCCAGAAAAAAACTATTCTGGAGCCCCTCACATATGTTAGACCCATGTGTTATCATGAATCCCACTACTACATCTGTAGCCGCTGTAACTATGGTTGGCCATATAGATACCAGTCTTATTAATTAATTTATTTTTTGCTATTTATAGACTGCACTCCGTTTGGATGTGTATATCTATGGTTTGGTCTAGGGTCCTCTTTGGAGGTTTTTAAGCAATCTATTCATGTTCATAATATTGAGTATTGATGTATATATACCCACCCTTCGACACCGTCTGAATCTGGGGATCTGACCACCATACCCCCCTTCTATCCATTCATCCTATGTTATCTATGTATACACAGCACCATTTTTTGAGGTATATACTACTTTTTATAGATACACATATATATAATTCTCTTCCATGGCTTTTTTAGTATGAATATATTAGTCTTTTTGTTTATCCTTAGGCCTATCTCTTTGGATGAGGATACTTGGCAATAAATTTGGATAATTAAAAAATGTATAAGGCCAAATCTAGCTGCAGACTGTTATATTTGTTTCCTCTCCATATTCCCAGCTACCTGTTGATGCGGTCCAGGTTTGCGCACAGAGGATCTTTGCTCCCACTTATCTCATCAATCAGGAAGCTTTCTTCTTTTATTTCTTCTTTTGCTGTAATCATCTGTTTTTTTGGTCTATCCGGCCATTTCTTCATGACCTTTTCGGAGTCTGATGTTCTGCTGTACATGTGAGTATATGAGCAGCACATGTGTGTCCCTTACTCTGCCTAAACCACCGTTTGCCATTGAACAGGATGTGAATGCTGTTTTGGTATATGTTGTTGTTGAAAATGTGTATCTCTTCTTTTTATATTGTAGATTGCTACATTTAGAATAAATTGCATATCGAACTATCCCTGAAGAAGGAGTGCATAAGACTCCGTAACGCGTAGGCAACATCGAATGCATATGATTTATTGCTATCCATTTACACTTTAAATGCGTATGTTTTTGTGATTTTTAGAGAATATTATGCACTCAAAAGTAGGGATGAACCGAACACCCCCCCCCGGTTCAGTTCGCACCAGAACCTGCGAACGGACCGAAAATTCGTACGAACGTTAGAACCCCATTGACATCTATGGGACTCAAATGTTCGAAATTAGAAGTACTCATTTTAAAGGCTAATTTGCATGGTATTATCCTAAAAAGGGTTTGGGGACCCGGGTCCTGGCCCAGGGGACATATATCAATGCAAAAAAAGTTTTAAAAACTGCCGTGTTTTTTCGGGAGCAGTGATTTTAATGATGCTTAAAGTAAAAAAAAAAAAGTGAAATATTCCTTTAAATATCGTACCTGGGGGGGTGTCTATAGTATGCCTGTAAAGTGGCGTGTGTTTCCCGTGCTTAGAACAGTCCCTGCACAAAATGACATTTTTAAAGGAATAAAAGTCATTTAAAACTGCTTGCAGCTTTAATGTCAGGTCCTGGCAATATGGATGAAAATCAGTGAGACAAACGGCATGGGTACCCCCTAGTCCATTACCAGGCCCTTTGGGTCTTGTATGGGTATTAAGGGGAACCCCGCACCCAAATTAAAAAAGGAAAGGTGTGGGGCCCTATATACTCTGAACAGCAGTATACAGGCGGTGCAAACAAGACAGGGATTGTAGGTTTGTTGTTAAGTAGAATCTGTTTGTAATTTTGAACTGGTACATTTTTAACGTGTTTAGCTCCAGCCAAAAATCTATTTTAAGCTTTTTGGAAAACATAGGGAAGGCTTATCACCCCTGTGACTTTTTTTGCTGTCTGTGCTCCTCTTCAGAAGATTTCACCTCACTTTTTGTCCCAATAACAAATGTTTTTTGAAAATTTGAGGTTTTTAGTGAAACAAGGATTGGTGATAAAGCATCAGTGGAAAGGAGAAACGTTTTTCAAATATTAACTCTTACAGGAGAGAATTTCCCTTCCTAGGGGTAGATTTCATCTCACTTCCTGTTGTCTCCTTCCGTTTGCAAGTAGGAGTCATTTGTAAGTTGGATGTTAGGGGCCTGCCCTATATACTCAGCAGAAATTTGGGCCTTAGGTGTTGTTGTGGCCACAACACTGTAAGCCCTCACATGGCCCTGCTGTGAAATATTAGATCAAGCATTGTAATTACATGCCCCTTTTGAACAGGGGCAAAAAAATTGGGCCTTTGGTGGTGGTGGTGCCACAACACTGTAAGTCCTCACAGTTACTCTTGGTGGGCGCAGAAACGGGCCCTGCTGTGAAATATTAGATCAAGAATTCTAATTACATGTCCCTGTTGAACAGGGGCTGAAAAATTGGGCCTTAGGCACCGGTGCTGGTGCCACAACACTGCAAACCCTCACAGATACTCTAGTTGGAGCGCAGGAACTAGCCCTGCTGCAAAGAATTGCATCAAAAATTGTAATTAAACGCCCCTGTTAAACAGGAGCTGAAAAATTGGGCCTTAGGCACTGGTGCTGGTGCCACAACACTGCAACCCCTCACAGATACTCTAGTTGGAGTGCAGGAACTAGCCCTGCTGCAAAGAATTGCATCAAAAATTGTAATTACACGCCCCTGTTAAAAAGGGGCTGAGAAATTGGGCCTTAGGCACTGGTGCTGGTGCCACAACACTGCAACCCCTCACAGATACTCTAGTTGGAGAGCAGAAACTAGCCCTGCTGCAAAGAATTGCATCAAAAATTGTAATTACACGCCCCTGTTAAACAGGGGCTGAAAAATTGGGCCTTATGCACTGGTGCTGGTGCCACAACACTGCAACCCCTCACAGATACTCTAGTTGGAGCGCAGGAACTAGCCCTGCTGCAAAGAATTGCATCAAAAATTGTAATTACATGCCCCTGTTAAACAGGGGCTGAAAAATTGGGCCTTAGGCACTGGTGCCACAACACTGCAAACCCTCACAGATACTCTAGTTGGAGCACAGAAACTAGCCCTACTGCAAAGAATTGCATCAAAAATTGTAATTACACACCCCTGTTAAACAGGGGCTGAAAAATTGGGCCTTAGGCACTGGTGGCGGCGCCCAGAATAAAAAATGTTCTTACAAGCTATCAGCATGATCATTGAGGAGGAAGAGGATAATTACTCAGCATAACAGGATAGTCACTAAGCATCAGCATAGGCAGTCTTTGAAGGGATCAGACATTTAAAAAAAATATATTCGGTTACATCAACATCAGGTGCTTGGTAGCTGGTGGTGATCCAAAACTGATTCATTTTTATGAAGGTCAGTCGATAGACCGAGTAAGTGGGCAGGCGCACCCTGTGATCGGTTACAAAGCCTTCAGCAGCACTGAATGTGCGTTCTGAAAGAACGCTGGATGCAGGACAGGCCAGTAGCTCAATTGCATACTGTGCAAGCTCTGGCCAGTAATCCATCTTCAAGACCCAGTAACCCAAAGGATTTTCGGTGGGAAAGGTGGCTAAGTCAAATCTTGCCCCTAGCTATTCCTGCACCATGTAAAACAGACGCTGGCGATGGTTGCTGGAACCGATCATACCCTGGGGCTGCTGATTAAAAAATTAACGCATCGGTCAGACAGCCACCTTCTCCACTGCTCCTTCTTTGACTGACCGAAGCCTCAGCAACACATTGTCCAGAAACAGGAGTTTGTAACCTCCCAGTCTATAGGAAAGCATTGCACAGACCTTTCTGCAAGGCCTCCCAAAGATGTTTCATCCTCTGCTCCCTCTGCGACGGCAAGATAAGGTCCGCAACCTTACCCTTGTAACGTGGATCAAGGAGAGTTGCCAGCCAGTATTGTTCCTTCTCCTTGATACCACAAATACGAGGATCCTTCCACAGGCTTTGCAGGATCAGGGAGGCCATGCAGCGTAGGTTTGCTCAGGCATTTGGTCCGGAGTCCTCTGGGTCACTAAGGATGACATGATCCGCAGCCACCTCCTCCCGGCCACGTACAAGTCTATGTGTTTCTTGGGACTGTAATTGATCCCTTAAAGACTGCTGCTGATGCTGAGTGCCAGGCTCCACCTCCATACTGACACAATCCTCCTCATCCTCTTCCTGTGTGATCGGCGGGCACTCAAAAACACTGTCTGGATAAAGGGGCCTTGAGAGCTAAGGAAGTCCTTCTCTTCCTGCCTCTGTTCTGCCTCAAGTGCCCTGTCCATTATTCCACGCAGTGTGTGCTCCAACAGGTGGACAAGGAGACAGTGTCACTGATGCATGCACTGTCACTGCTCACCATCCTCGTGGCCTCCTCAAATGGTGACAGGACAGTGCATGCATCCCTGATCATGGCCCACTGGTGTGGGGAAAAAAAAACAAGCTCCCCTGACCCTGTCCTGGTGCCATAGTCGCACAGGTACTTATTGATTGTCGCAAACCACCATTCCTGCCTTAAGTTCGCGTGGCGTCAACCACCTCTGAACCTGCCCCTGCAGAGCTGACAGAACCTCTGCCCCAGTGTGGCTCCTGTCCCCCAAGCACACCAGCTCAACACCGCATGGCATCTTTTGGCCTGCGTACTTGCGTAGCCCCTTGAACGCCTACGGAGCACCACTGGTTCAGAGGACAAAGCACAGGAAGAGGCCATGGAGGAAGAAGAAGAGGAGGGGGTGGAGGAGAGAGGTGTGTCAGAATCACTAGTAGTGGCATTTTGGAGGCATGGTGGCGGAACAACCTCCAACACTACTGCACCTTGTCCTGCATCCTTCCCAGCTGCCAGAAGAGTCACCCAGTGCGCCGTGAAACTTAGGTAACTTCCCTGTCAATGCCTGCTGGACGATGAGTCAGCGGTAATATGCACCTTTCCACTGACCGCCCTGTCCAGCGAGGCATGGACATTGCCTTCCACATGTCGGTAGAGAGCCGGAATTGCCTTCCGTAAGAAAAAGTGGCATTTGGGAACTTGCCACTGAGGAACCGCACATTCCACAAACTCATGAAAGGGGGCAGAGTCTACCAACTGAAAAGGTAGCAGTTGAAGTGCTAGTAATTTTGCCAAGCTAGCATTCAACCGCTGGGCATGTGGATGGCTGGGAGCGAACTTCTTTTTGCGGTGCAGCAGCTGGGGCAGGGAAATTTGCCTGGTACAATCTGACGTTGGTGTACCGATAGCAGATTGCCTGCATGTACTTGGCTGTGACACACCTAATTCTACACCTTCATTCCTCTCAGTGCAGGTCTCAGAGAGGACTGAAGGTATAGTGGGGTTGGAGATCTCAGCTGATGAGGAGCAAGGAGAGGCCCTCTTTGTTCTTTGGTGTGGGTCTTTTAAATACGCTTGCCAACGAACTGCATGGCAGGTCAACATATGTCTGGTAAAGCATGTGGTGCCCAAGTAGGAGATGTTTTGGCCACGTGAGATATGCTTGAGACATATGTTGCAAATAGCAGTGGTGCCATCTGATGCACTCCTCTCAAAAAAGGCCCACATCAAAGAACTTTTGGAATAACGTGCAGAGACAGCAATGCCCTGCACATGCGGAGCTCTGAGGTGTGATGCAGTCAGTGTGCTGCCCTTAGGCTGGCCCCTGGAGGGCATCCTGCCTCGTTGGTGATGTGCCTCCTCCTCCTCCTCTCTCCTATCAGGCACCCACATTGAGTCAGTGACCTCATCATCCCCTCCCTCCTCATCACTGGAGCAAACCTGGCAGTATGCTGCAGCAGGGGGAACATGACTGCCAGATTGCTGTCCTTCTTGGGCACCCCCTCTGTCTGTGCTCACGTTACTGGCTTCATCTAGCTCAGTATCATCATCAGAGCCTTCTAAACGCTGGGCATCCTCCTGGAGCATGTACCCAACACTGTAGTCAAACAGTTCGAGGGACTCCTCAGGAGGACATGGTGGAGCTAGGGAAGGAGTCACTGATGCCATTGAGCTGAGGGAAGAGGCCGCATTGGCAGCTGCTTTGCCAGACAAAGTACCCTGAGCATGGGTGAGAGAGGATGAGGAGGATGAGGACGGCTTGGTCATCCAATCGACCAAGTCTTCCGCATGTTGCGGCTCAACACGGCCAGCTGCTGAAAAAAAGGCCAAGCATTTCCCATGGCCACGTGCTGATGGGGATGCACCGTGTCCACGACCAGCACTGTTGCCTCTAGACACAGAGTCTGCTTGCCCTCTTTCATTGGCTTGTGACTGTCTGCCTCTCCTTGTTGGCCTTCCAGACATACTAATGGCCTGAGTGAGATGTAGCTGCACAAAGCTGGGATATATATATATATATATATATATATATATATATATATATATATATATATATATACTGATAGAGCAGCTAGAAAAATTAACTGCCTGCCTGTAGTATTATTAGTATGAAAACACCACCAATCTTCTACAGGTAGCTTTAGCAGAACACTGTGCAGAGGTCACACTACACTAACTTGTAGCTTTAGCTGAACACTGTGCAGAGGTCGCACTACACTAACTTTTAGCTTTAGCTTAACACTGTGCAGAGGACGCACAACACTAACGTTTAAATAATGTAGCTGCCTGCGGTAGTGATATGATCAGGAAATCACCACCAACTTTATACAGGTAGCTTTAGCTGAACACTGTGCAGAGGTCGCACTACACTAACGTGTAAATAATGTAGATGCATGTGGTAGTGATAGGATCAGGAAAACACCAACATTCTGCAGGTAGCTTTAGCTGAACACTGTGCAGAGGTCGCACTACACTAACTTGTAGCGTTAGTTGAACACTGTGCAGAGGTCGCACTACACTAACTTGTAGCTTTAGCTGAACACTGTGCAGAGGACGCACTACACTAACGTTTAAATAATGTAGCTGCCTGCGGTAGTGATAGGATCAGGAAAACAACACCAACCTTCTACAGGTAGCTTTAGCTGAACACTGTGCAGAGGTCGCACTACACCAACGTGCAAATAATGTAGCTGCCTGCCTGGTCGCACTACACTAACTTGTAGCTTTAGCTGAACACTGTGCAGAGGTCGCACTACACTAACTTTTATCTTTAGCTTAACACTGTGCAGAGGACGCACTACACTAACGTTTAAATAATGTAGCTGCCTGCGGTAGTGATAGGATCAGGAAATCACCACCAACCTTCTACAGGTAGCTTTAGCTGAACACTGTGCAGAGGTCGCACTACACTAACGTGTAAATAATGTAGATGCCTGCGGTAGTGATAGGATCAGGAAAACACCAACATTCTGCAGGTAGATTTAGCTGAACACTGTGCAGAGGTCGCACTACACTAACTTGTAGCTTTAGCTGAACACTGTGCAGAGGTCTCACTACACTAACTTGTGGATTTAGCTGAACACTGTGCAGAGGACGCACTACACTAACGTTTAAATAATGTAGCTGCCTGCGGTAGTGATAGGATCAGGAAAACAAAACCAACCTTCTACAGGTAGCTTTAGCTGAACACTGTGCAGAGGTCGCACTACACCAACGTGCAAATAATGTAGCTGCCTGCGGTAGTGATAGGATCAGGAAAACAACACCAACCTTCTACAGGTAGCTTTAGCTGAACACTGTGCAGAGGTCGCACTACACTAACGTGTAAATAATGTAGCTGCCTGCGGTAGTAATACAATCAGGAAAACGACACCAACTTTCTACAGGTAGCTTTAGCTGAACACTGTGCAGAGGTCGAAATACACTAACTTGTAGCTTTAGCTGAACACTGTGCAGAGGACACACTACACTAACGTGTAAATAATGTAGCTGCCTGTGGTAGTGATAGGTTCAGGAAAACAACACCAACCTTCTACAGGTAGCTTTAGCTGAACACTGTGCAGAGTTCGCACTACACTAACGTGTAAATAATGTAGCTGCCTTCGGTAGTAATGCAATCAGGAAAACAACACCAACCTTCTACAGGTAGCTTTAGCTGAACACTGTGCAGAGGTCGCACTACACTAACTTGTAAATAATGTAGCTGCCTGCGGTAGTAATATAATCAGGAAAACAACACCAACCTTCTACAGGTAGCTTTAGATGAACACTGTGCAGAGGTCGCACTACACTAACTTTTAGCTTTAGCTGAACACTGTGCAGAGGATGCACTACACTAACATTTAAATAATGTAGCTGCCTGCGGTAGTGATAGGATCAGGAAAACACCACCAACCTTCTACAGGTAGCTTTAGCTGAACACTGTGCATAGGTTGCGCTACACTAACGTGTAAATAATTTAGCTGCCTGCGGTAGTGATAGGATCAGGAAAACACCACCAAACTTCTACAGGTAGCTCTAGCTGAACACTGTGCAGAGGTCGCACTACACTAACGTGTAAATAATGTAGCTGCCTTCGGTAGTGATAGGATTAGGAAAACAACACCAACCTTCTACAGGTAGCTTTAGCTGAACACTGTGCAGAGGTCGCACTACACTAACGTGTAAATAATGTAGCTGCCTGTGGTAGTGATAGGATCAGGAAAACAACACCAACCTTCTACAGGTAGCTTTAGCTGAACACTGTGCAGAGGTCGCACTACACTAACGTGTAAATAATGTAGCTGCCTGCGGTAGTGATAGGATCAGGAAAACAACACCAACCTTCTACAGGTAGCTTTAGCTGAACACTGTGCAGAGGTCGCACTACACTAACTTGTAAATAATGTAGCTGCCTGCGGTAGTAATACAATCAGGAAAACAACAACATTCTGCAGGTAGCTTTAGCTGAACACTGTGCAGAGGTCGCACTACACTAACTTGTAGCTTTAGCTGAACACTGTGCAGAGTTCGCACTACACTAACTTGTAGCTTTAGCTGAACACTGTGCAGAGGACGCACTACACTAATATTTAAATAATGTAGCTGCCTGCGGTAGTGATAGGATCGGGAAAACAACACCAACCTTCTACAGGTAGCTTTAGCTGAACACTGTGCAGAGGTCGCACTACACTAATGTGTAAATAATATAGCTGACTGCGGTAGTGATAGGATCAGGAAAACAACACCAACCTTCTACAGGTAGCTTTAGCTGAACACTGTGCAGAGGTCGAAATACACTAACTTGTAGCTTTAGCTGAACACTGTGCAGAGGACACACTACACTAACGTGTAAATAATGTAGCTGCCTGCGGTAGTGATAGGTTCAGGAAAACAACACCAACCTTCTACAGGTAGCTTTAGCTGAACACTGTGCAGAGTTCGCACTACACTAACGTGTAAATAATGTAGCTGCCTGCGGTAGTAATGCAATCAGGAAAACAACAACATTCTGCAGGTAGCTTTAGCTGAACACTGTGCAGAGGTCGCACTACACTAACTTGTAGCTTTAGCTGAACACTGTGCAGAGTTCGCACTACACTAACTTGTAGCTTTAGCTGAACACTGTGCAGAGGACGCACTACACTAACGTTTAAATAATGTAGCTGCCTGCGGTAGGGATAGGATCGGGAAAACAACACCAACCTTCTACAGGTAGCTTTAGCTGAACACTGTGCAGAGGTCGCACTACAGCAACGTGCAAATAATGTAGCTGCCTGCGGTAGTGATAGGATCAGAAAAACAACACCAACCTTCTACAGGTAGCTTTAGCTGAACACTGTGCAGAGGTCGCACTACACTAACGTGTAAATAATGTAGCTGCCTGCGGTAGTAATACATTCAGGAAAAAAACACCAACCTTCTACAGGTAGCTTTAGCTGAACACTGTGCAGAGGTCGCACTACACTAACGTGTAAATAATGTAGCTGCCTTCGGTAGTGATAGGATTAGGAAAACAACACCAACCTTCTACAGGTAGCTTTAGCTGAACACTGTGCAGAGGTCGCACTACACTAACGTGTAAATAATGTAGCTGCCTGTGGTAGTGATAGGATCAGGAAAACAACACCAACCTTCTACAGGTAGCTTTAGCTGAACACTGTGCAGAGGTCGCACTACACTAACGTGTAAATAATGTAGCTGCCTGCGGTAGTGATAGGATCAGGAAAACAACACCAACCTTCTACAGGTAGCTTTAGCTGAACACTGTGCAGAGGTCGCACTACACTAACTTGTAAATAATGTAGCTGCCTGCGGTAGTAATACAATCAGGAAAACAACAACATTCTGCAGGTAGCTTTAGCTGAACACTGTGCAGAGGTCGCACTACACTAACTTGTAGCTTTAGCTGAACACTGTGCAGAGTTCGCACTACACTAACTTGTAGCTTTAGCTGAACACTGTGCAGAGGACGCACTACACTAATGTTTAAATAATGTAGCTGCCTGCGGTAGTGATAGGATCGGGAAAACAACACCAACCTTCTACAGGTAGCTTTAGCTGAACACTGTGCAGAGGTCGCACTACAGCAACGTGCAAATAATGTAGCTGCCTGCGGTAGTGATAGGATCAGGAAAACAACACCAACCTTCTACAGGTAGCTTTAGCTGAACACTGTGCAGAGGTCGCACTACACTAACGTGTAAATAATGTAGCTGCCTGCAGTAGTAATACAATCAGGAAAAAAACACCAACCTTCTACAGGTAGCTTTAGCTGAACACTGTGCAGAGGTCGCACTACACTAACTTGTAAATAATGTAGCTGCCTGCGGTAGTAATACAATCAGGAAAACAACAACATTCTGCAGGTAGCTTTAGCTGAACACTGTGCAGAGGTCGCACTACACTAACTTGTAGCTTTAGCTGAACACTGTGCAGAGGTCGCACTACACTAACTTGTAGCTTTAGCTGAACACAGTGCAGAGGACGCACTACACTAACGTTTAAATAATGTAGCTGCCTGCGGTAGTGATAGGATCAGGAAAACAACACCAACCTTCTACAGGTAGCTTTAGCTGAATACTGTGCAGAGGTCGCACTACACCAACGTGCAAATAATGTAGCTGCCTGCGGTAGTGATAGGATCAGGAAAACAACACCAACCTTCTACAGGTAGCTTTAGCTGAACACTGTGCAGAGGTCGCACTACACTAACGTGTAAATAATATAGCTGACTGCGGTAGTGATAGGATCAGGAAAACAACGCCAACCTTCTACAGGTAGCTTTAGCTGAACACTGTGCAGAGGTCGAAATACACTAACTTGTAGCTTTAGCTGAACACTGTGCAGAGGACACACTACACTAACGTGTAAATAATGTAGCTGCCTGCGGTAGTGATAGGTTCAGGAAAACAACACCAACCTTCTACAGGTAGCTTTAGCTGAACACTGTGCAGAGGTCGCACTACACTAACTTGTAAATAATGTAGCTGCCTGCGGTAGTAATACAATCAGGAAAACAACAACATTCTGCAGGTAGCTTTAGCTGAACACTGTGCAGAGGTCGCACTACACTAACTTGTAGCTTTAGCTGAACACTGTGCAGAGTTCGCACTACACTAACTTGTAGCTTTAGCTGAACACTGTGCAGAGGACGCACTACACTAATATTTAAATAATGTAGCTGCCTGCGGTAGTGATAGGATCGGGAAAACAACACCAACCTTCTACAGGTAGCTTTAGCTGAACACTGTGCAGAGGTCGCACTACACTAATGTGTAAATAATATAGCTGACTGCGGTAGTGATAGGATCAGGAAAACAACACCAACCTTCTACAGGTAGCTTTAGCTGAACACTGTGCAGAGGTCGAAATACACTAACTTGTAGCTTTAGCTGAACACTGTGCAGAGGACACACTACACTAACGTGTAAATAATGTAGCTGCCTGCGGTAGTGATAGGTTCAGGAAAACAACACCAACCTTCTACAGGTAGCTTTAGCTGAACACTGTGCAGAGTTCGCACTACACTAACGTGTAAATAATGTAGCTGCCTGCGGTAGTAATGCAATCAGGAAAACAACAACATTCTGCAGGTAGCTTTAGCTGAACACTGTGCAGAGGTCGCACTACACTAACTTGTAGCTTTAGCTGAACACTGTGCAGAGTTCGCACTACACTAACTTGTAGCTTTAGCTGAACACTGTGCAGAGGACGCACTACACTAACGTTTAAATAATGTAGCTGCCTGCGGTAGGGATAGGATCGGGAAAACAACACCAACCTTCTACAGGTAGCTTTAGCTGAACACTGTGCAGAGGTCGCACTACAGCAACGTGCAAATAATGTAGCTGCCTGCGGTAGTGATAGGATCAGGAAAACAACACCAACCTTCTACAGGTAGCTTTAGCTGAACACTGTGCATAGGTCGCGCTACACTAACGTGTAAATAATGTAGCTGCCTGCGGTAGTAATACAATCAGGAAAACAACACCAATCTTCTACAGGTAGCTTTAGCTGAACACTATGCAGGGGTCGCACTACACTAACTTGTAAATAATGTAGCTGCCTGCGGTAGTAATACAATCTGGAAAACAACACCAACCTTCTACAGGTAGCTTTAGATGAACACTGTGCAGAGGTTGCACTACACTAACTTTTAGCTTTAGCTGAACACTGTGCAGAGGATGCACTACACTAACATTTAAATAATGTAGCTGCCTGTGGTAGTGATAGGATCAGGAAAACACCACCAAACTTCTACAGGTAGCTTTAGCTGAACACTGTGCAGAGCTCGCACTACACTAACGTGTAAATAATGTAGCTGCCTGCGGTAGTGATAGGATCAGAAAAACAACACCAACCTTCTACAGGTAGCTTTAGCTGAACACTGTCCAGAGGTCGCACTACACTAATGTGTAAATAATGTAGCTGCCTGCGGTAGTGATAGGATCAGGAAAACAACACCAACCTTCTACAGGTAGCTTTAGCTAATCACTGTGCAGAGGTCGCACTACACTAACTTGTAGCTTTAGCTGAACACTGTCCAGAGGTCACACTACACTAACTTGTAGCTTTAGCTGAACACTGTGCAGAGGATGCACAACACTAACGTTTAAATAATGTAGCTGCCTGTGGTAGTGATAGGATCAGGAAAACACAACCAACCTTCTACAGGTAGCTTTAGCTGAACGCTGTGCAGAGGTCGCACTACACTAACGTGTAAATAATGTAGCTGCCAGCGGTAGTGATAGGTATAGGAAAACAACACCAACCTTCTACAGGTAGCTTTAGCTGAACACAGTGCAGAGGTCGCCTACACTAACTTGTATCTTTAGCTGAACACCGTGCAGAGGTCGCACTACACTAACTTATATCTTTAGCTGAACAATGTGCAGAGGACGCACTACACTAACGTTTAAATAACGTAGCTGCCTGCGGTAGTGATAGGATCAGGAAAACAACACCAACCTTCTACAGATAGCTTTAGCTGAACACTGTGCAGAGGTCGCACTAAACTAACGTTTAAATAATGTAGCTGCCTGCGGTAGTGACAGGATCAGGAAAACAACACCAACCCTCTACAGGTAGCTTTAGCTGAACACTGTGCAGAGGTCGCACTACACTAACGTTTAAATAATGTAGCTGCCTGCGGTAGTGATAGGTATAGGAAAACAACACCAACCTTCTACAGGTAGCTTTAGCTGAACACTGTGCAGAGGTCGCACTAAACTAACGTTTAAATAATGTAGCTGCCTGCGGTAGTGATAGGTATAGGAAAACAACACCAACCTTCTACAGGTAGCTTTAGCTGAGCACAGTGCAGAGGTTGCACTACACTAACTTGTATCTTTAGCTGAACACCGTGCAGAGGTCGCAGTACACTAACTTGTATCTTTAGCTGAACACTGTGCAGAGGACGCACTACACTAACGTTTAAATAATCTAGCTGCCTGCGGTAGTGATGTGATCAGGAAAACACCACCAACCTTCTAGAGGTAGCTTTAGCTGAACACTGTGCAGAGGTCGCACTACACTAACGTGTAAAAAATGTAGCTGCCTGCAGTAGTGATAGGACCAGGAAAACACCAACCAACCGTTTACAGGTAGCTTTAGCTGAACACTGTGCAGAGGTCGCACTACACTAACGTGTAAATAATGTAGCTGCCTGCTGTAGTGATAGGATCAGGAAATCAACACCAACCTTCTACAGGTAGCTTTAGCTGAACACTGTGCAGAGGTCGCACTACACTAACGTGTAAATAATGTAGCTGCCTGCGGTAGTGATAGGATCAGGAAAACAACACCAACCTACTACAGATAGCTTTAGCTGAACACTGTGCAGAGGTCGCACTACACTAACGTGTAAATAATGTAGCTGCCTGCGGTAGTGATAGGATCAGGAAAACAACCCCAACCTTCTACAGGTAGCTTTAGCTGAACACTGTGCAGAGGTCGCACTACACTAACTTGTATCTTTAGCTGAACACCGTGCAGAGGTCGCACTACACTAACTTGTATCTTTAGCTGAACAATGTGCAGAGGACGCACTACACTAACGTTTAAATAACGTAGCTGCCTGCGGTAGTGATGTGATCAGGAAAACACCACCAACCTTCTATAGGTAGTTTTAGCTGAACACTGTGCAGAGGTCGCACTACACTAACGTGTAAATAATGTAGCTGCCTGCAGTAGTGATAGGACCAGGAAAACACCACCAACCTTCTACAGGTAGCTTTAGCTGAACACTGTGCAGAGGTCGCACTACACTAACGTGTAAATAATGTAGCTGCCTGCTGTAGTGATAGGATCAGGAAATCAACACCAACCTTCTACAGGTAGCTTTAGCTGAACACTGTGCAGAGGTCTCACTACACTAACATGTAAATAATGTAGCTGCCTGCGGTAGTGATAGGATCAGGAAAACAACACCAACCTTCTACAGATAGCTTTAGCTGAACACTGTGCAGAGGTTGCACTACACTAACGTTTAAATAATGTAGCTGCCTGCGGTAGTGATAGGATCAGGAAAACAACACCAACCTTCTTCAGGTAGCTTTAGCTGAACAATGTGCAGAGGTCGCACTACACTAATGTGTAAATAATGTAGCTGCCTGCGGTAGTGATAGGATCAGGAAAACAACACCAACCTTCTACAGGTAGCTTTAGCTGAACAAAGTGCAGAGGTCGCACTACACTAACTTGTATCTTTAGCTGAACACTGTGCAGAGGTGGCACTACACTAACTTGTAGCTTTAGCTGAACACTGTGCAGAGGACGCACTACACTAACGTTTAAATTATGTAGCTGCCTGCGGTAGTGATAGGATCAGGAAAACACCACCAACCCTCTACAGGTAGCTTTAGCTGAACACTGTGCAGAGGTCGCACTACACTAACGTGTAAATAATGTAGCTGCCTGCGGTAGTGATACGTTTAGGAAAACACCACCAAAGTTCTACAGGTAGCTTTAGTTGAACACTGTGCAGAGGTCGCACTAAACTAACGTTTAAATAATGTAGCTGCCTGCGGTAGTGATAGGTATAGGAAAACAACACCAACCTTCTACAGGTAGCTTTAGCTGAACACAGTGCAGAGGTCGCACTACACTAACTTGTATCTTTAGCTGAACACCGTGCAGAGGTCGCACTACACTAACTTGTATCTTTAGCTGAACACTGTGCAGAGGACGCACTACACTAACGTTTAAATAATCTAGCTGCCTGCGGTAGTGATGTGATCAGGAAAACACCACCAACCTTCTACAGGTAGCTTTAGCTGAACACTGTGCAGAGGTCGCACTACACTAACGTGTAAATAATGTAGCTGCCTGCAGTAGTGATAGGACCAGGAAAACACCAACCAACCGTCTACAGGTAGCTTTAGCTGAACACTGTGCAGAGGTCGCACTACACTAACGTGTAAATAATGTAGCTGCCTGCTGTAGTGATAGGATCAGGAAATCAACACCAACCTTCTACAGGTAGCTTTAGCTGAACACTGTGCAGAGGTCGCACTACACTAACGTGTAAATAATGTAGCTGCCTGCTGTAGTGATAGGATCAGGAAATCAACACCAACCTTCTACAGGTAGCTTTAGCTGAACACTCTGAACACTGTGCAGAGGTCTCACTACACTAACATGTAAATAATGTAGCTGCCTGCGGTAGTGATAGGATCAGGAAAACAACACCAACCTTCTACAGATAGCTTTAGCTGAACACTGTGCAGAGGTTGCACTACACTAACGTTTAAATAATGTAGCTGCCTGCGGTAGTGATAGGATCAGGAAAACAACACCAACCTTCTTCAGGTAGCTTTAGCTGAACAATGTGCAGAGGTCGCACTACACTAATGTGTAAATAATGTAGCTGCCTGCGGTAGTGATAGGATCAGGAAAACAACACCAACCTTCTACAGGTAGCTTTAGCTGAACAAAGTGCAGAGGTCGCACTACACTAACTTGTATCTTTAGCTGAACACTGTGCAGAGGTGGCACTACACTAACTTGTAGCTTTAGCTGAACACTGTGCAGAGGACGCACTACACTAACGTTTAAATTATGTAGCTGCCTGCGGTAGTGATAGGATCAGGAAAACACCACCAACCCTCTACAGGTAGCTTTAGCTGAACACTGTGCAGAGGTCGCACTACACTAACGTGTAAATAATGTAGCTGCCTGCGGTAGTGATACGTTTAGGAAAACACCACCAACCTTCTACAGGTAGCTTTAGTTAAACACTGTGCAGAGGTCGCACTAAACTAACGTTTAAATAATATAGCTGCCTGCGGTAGTGATAGGTATAGGAAAACAACACCAACCTTCTACAGGTAGCTTTAGCTGAACACAGTGCAGAGGTCGCACTACACTAACTTGTATCTTTAGCTGAACACCGTGCAGAGGTCGCACTACACTAACTTGTATCTTTAGCTGAACACTGTGCAGAGGACGCACTACACTAACGTTTAAATAATCTAGCTGCCTGCGGTAGTGATGTGATCAGGAAAACACCACCAACCTTCTACAGGTAGCTTTAGCTGAACACTGTGCAGAGGTCGCACTACACTAACGTGTAAATAATGTAGCTGCCTGCAGTAGTGATAGGACCAGGAAAACACCAACCAACCGTCTACAGGTAGCTTTAGCTGAACACTGTGCAGAGGTCGCACTACACTAACGTGTAAATAATGTAGCTGCCTGCTGTAGTGATAGGATCAGGAAATCAACACCAACCTTCTACAGGTAGCTTTAGCTGAACACTGTGCAGAGGTCGCACTACACTAACGTGTAAATAATGTAGCTGCCTGCGGTAGTGATAGGATCAGGAAAACAACACCAACCTACTACAGATAGCTTTAGCTGAACACTGTGCAGAGGTCGCACTACAGCAACGTGCAAATAATGTAGCTGCCTGCGGTAGTGATAGGATCAGGAAAACAACACCAACCTTCTTCAGGTAGCTTTAGCTGAACAATGTGCAGAGGTCGCACTACACTAATGTTTAAATAATGTAGCTGCCTGCGGTAGTGATAGGATCAGGAAAACAACACCAACCTTCTACAGGTAGCTTTAGCTGAACACAGTGCAGAGGTCGCACTACACTAACTTGTATCTTTAGCAGAACACTGTGCAGAGGTCGCAATACACTAACTTGTAGCTTTAGCTGAACACTGTGCAGAGGACGCACTACACTAACGTTTAAATAATGTAGCTGCCTGCGGTAGTGATAGGATCAGGAAAACACCACCAACCCTCTAGAGGTAGCTTTAGCTGAACACTGTGCAGAGGACGCACTACACTAACGTGTAAATAATGTAGCTGCCTGCGGTAGTGATAGGATCAGGAAAACACCACCAACCTTCTACAGGTAGCTTTAGCTGAACACTGTGCAGAGGTCGCACTAAACTAACGTGTAAATAATGTAGCTGCCTGCGGTAGTGATAGGTATAGGAAAACAACACCAAACTTCTACAGGTAGCTTTAGCTGAACACTGTGCAGAGGTCGCACTACACTAACGTGTAAATAATGTAGCTGCCTTCGGTAGTGATGGGATCAGGAAAACAACACCAACCTTCTACAGGTATCTTTAGCTGAACACCGTGCAGAGGTCGCACTACACTAACTTGTATCTTTAGCAGAACACTGTGCAGAGGTCGCACTACACTAACTTGTAGCTTTAGCTGAACACTGTGCAGAGGACGCACTACACTAACGTTTAAATAATGTAGCTGCCTGCGGTAGTGATAGGATCAGGAAAACACCACCAACCCTCTAGAGGTAGCTTTAGCTGAACACTGTGCAGAGGACGCACTACACTAACTTTTAAATAATGTAGCTGCCTGTGGTAGTGATAGGATCAGGAAAACACCACCAACCTTCTACAGGTAGCTTTAGCTGAACACTGTGCAGAGGTCGCACTAAACTAACGTGTAAATAATGTAGCTGCCTGCGGTAGTGATAGGTATAGGAAAACAACACCAAACTTCTACAGTTAGCTTTAGCTGAACACTGTGCAGAGGTCGCGCTACACTAACGTGTAAATAATGTAGCTGCCTGCGGTATTGATAGGATCAGGAAAACAACTCCAACCTTCTACAGGTAGCTTTAGCTGAACACTGTGCAGAGGTCGCACTACACTAACGTGTAAATAATGTAGCTGCCTGCGGTAGTGATAGGATCAGCAAAACACCACCAACCTTCTACAGGTAGCTTTAGCTGAACACTGTGCAGAGGTTGCATTACACTAACGTTTAAATAATGTAGCTGCCTGCGGTAGTGATAGGATCAGGAAAACAGCACCAACCTTCTACAGGTAGCTTTAGCTGAACACGGTGCATAGGTCGCGCTACACTAACGTGTAAATAATGTAGCTGCCTTCGGTAGTGATAGGATCAGGAAAACAACACCAACCTTCTACAGGTATCTTTAGCTGAACACCGTGCAGAGGTCGCACTACACTAACTTGTAGCTTTAGCTGAACACTGTGCAGAGGACGCACTATACTAACGTTTAAATAATGTAGCTGCCTGCGGTAGTGATGGGATCAGGAAAACAACACCAACCTTCTACAGATAGCTTTAGCTGAACACTGTGCAGAGGTTGCACTACACTAACGTTTAAATAATGTAGCTGCCTGCGGTAGTGATAGGATCAGGAAAACAGCACCAACCTTCTACAGGTAGCTTTAGCTGAACACGGTGCATAGGTCGCGCTACACTAACGTGTAAATAATGTAGCTGCCTGCGGTAGTGATGGGATCAGCAAAACACCACCAACCTTCTACAGGTAGCTTTAGCTGAACACTGTGCAGAGGTCGCACTACATTAACTTGTTGCTTTAGCTGAACACTGTGCAGAGGTCGCACTACACTAACTTGTAGCTTTAGCTGAACACTGTGCAGAGGTCGCACTACACTAACTTGGAGCTTTAGCTGAACACTGTGCCGAGGTCGCACTACACTAACTTGTAGCTTTAGCTGAACACTGTGCAGAGGTCGCACTGCACTAACTTGTAGCTTTAGCTGAACACTGTGCAGAGGTCACACTACACTAACTTGGAGCTTTAGCTGAATACTGTGCAGAGGTCGCACTACACTAACTTGTAGCATTAGCTGAACACTGTGCAGAGGTCGCACTACACTAACTTGTAGCTTTAGCTGAACACTGTGCAGAGGACACACTACACTAACGTGTAAATAATGTAGCTGCCTGCGGTAGTAATACAATCAGGAAAACAACAATAACCTTCTACAGGTAGCTTTAGCTGAACACTGTGCAGAGGTCGCACTACACTAACGTGCAAATAATGTAGCTGCCTGTGGTAGTGATAGGATCAGGAAAACACCACCAACCTTCTATAGGTAGCTTTAGCTGAACACTGTGCAGAGGACGCACTACACTAACGTTTAAATAATGTAGCTGCCTGCGGTAGTGATAGGATCAGGAAAACAACACCAACCTTCTACAGGTAGCTTTAGCTGAACACTGTGCAGAGGTTGCACTACACTAACGTGTAAATAATGTAGCTGCCTGCGGTAGTAATACAATCAGGAAAACAACAATAACCTTCTACAGGTAGCTTTAGCTGAACACTGTGCAAAGGTCACACTACACTAACTTGCAGCTTTAGCTGAACACTGTGCAGAGGACACACTACACTAACGTGTAAATAATGTAGCTGCCAGCGGTAGTGATAGGATCAGGAAAACAACTCCAACCTTCTACAGGTAGCTTTAGCTGAACACTGTGCAGAGGTCGCACTACACTAACGTGTAAATAATGTAGCTGCCTGCGGTAGTGATAGGATCAGCAAAACACCACCAACCTTCTACAGGTAGCTTTAGCTGAACACTGTGCAGAGGTCGCACTACATTAACTTGCAGCTTTAGCTGAACACTGTGCAGAGTTCGCACTACACTAACTTGTAGCTTTAGCTGAACACTGTGCAGAGGTCGCACTACATTAACTTGTAGCTTTAGCTGAACACTGTGCAGAGGTCACAGTACACTAACTTGTAGCTTTAGCTGAACACTGTGCAGAGGTCGCATTACACTAACTTGGAGCTTTAGCTGAACACTGTGCAGAGGTCACACTACACTAACTTGTAGCTTTAGCTGAACACTGTGCAGAGGTCGCACTACACTAACTTGTAGCTTTAGCTGAACACTGTGCAGAGGACGCACTACACTAACGTTTAAATAATGTAGCTGCCTGCGGTAGTGATAGGATCAGGAAAACAACACCAACCTTCTACAGGCAGCTTTAGCTGAACACTGTGCAGAGGTCGCACTACACTAACGTGTAAACAATGTAGCTGCCTGCGGTAGTAATACAATCAGGAAAACAACAACAACCTTCTACAGGTAGCTTTAGCTGAACACTGTGCAGAGGTCGCACTACACTAACTTGTAGCTTTAGCTGAACACTGTGCAGAGGACACACTCCACTAATGTGTAAATAATGTAGCTGCCTGCGGTAGTGATAGGATCAGGAAAAGAACACCAACCTTCTACAGGTAGCTTTAGCTGAACACTGTGCAGAGTTCGCACTACACTAACGTGTAAATAATGTAGCTGCCTGCGGTAGTAATACAATCAGGAAAACAACACCAACCTTCTACACGTAGCTTTAGCTGAACACTATGCAGAGGTCGCACTACACTAACTTGTAAATAATGTAGCTGCCTGCGGTAGTAATACAATCTGGAAAACAACACCAACCTTCTACAGGTAGCTTTAGATGAACACTGTGCAGAGATTGCACTACACTAACTTTTAGCTTTAGCTGAACACTGTGCAGAGGATGCACTACACTAACATTTAAATAATGTAGCTGCCTGTGGTAGTGATAGGATCAAGAAAACACCACCAACCTTCTACAGGTAGCTTTAGCTGAACACTGTGCATAGGTCGCGCTACACTAACGTGTAAATAATGTAGCTGCCTGCGGTAGTGATAGGATCAGCAAAACACCACCAAACTTCTATAGGTAGCTGTAGCTGAACACTGTGCAGAGGTCGCACTACACTAACGTGTAAATAATGTAGCTGCCTTCGGTAGTGATAGGATCAGGAAAACAACTCCAACCTTCTACAGGTAGCTTTAGCTGAACACTGTGCAGAGGTCGCACTACACTAACGTGTAAATAATGTAGCTGCCTGCGGTAGTGATAGGATCAGCAAAACACCACCAACCTTCTACAGGTAGCTTTAGCTGAACACTGTGCAGAGGTCGCACTACATTAACTTGCAGCTTTAGCTGAACACTGTGCAGAGTTCGCACTACACTAACTTGTAGCTTTAGCTGAACACTGTGCAGAGGTCGCACTACATTAACTTGTAGCTTTAGCTGAACACTGTGCAGAGGTCACAGTACACTAACTTGTAGCTTTAGCTGAACACTGTGCAGAGGTCGCATTACACTAACTTGGAGCTTTAGCTGAACACTGTGCAGAGGTCACACTACACTAACTTGTAGCTTTAGCTGAACACTGTGCAGAGGTCGCACTACACTAACTTGTAGCTTTAGCTGAACACTGTGCAGAGGACGCACTACACTAACGTTTAAATAATGTAGCTGCCTGCGGTAGTGATAGGATCAGGAAAACAACACCAACCTTCTACAGGCAGCTTTAGCTGAACACTGTGCAGAGGTCGCACTACACTAACGTGTAAACAATGTAGCTGCCTGCGGTAGTAATACAATCAGGAAAACAACAACAACCTTCTACAGGTAGCTTTAGCTGAACACTGTGCAGAGGTCGCACTACACTAACTTGTAGCTTTAGCTTAACACTGTGCAGAGGACACACTCCACTAATGTGTAAATAATGTAGCTGCCTGCGGTAGTGATAGGATCAGGAAAACAACAACAACCTTCTACAGGTAGCTTTAGCTGAACACTGTGCAGAGTTCGCACTACACTAACGTGTAAATAATGTAGCTGCCTGCGGTAGTAATACAATCAGGAAAACAACACCAACCTTCTACACGTAGCTTTAGCTGAACACTATGCAGAGGTCGCACTACACTAACTTGTAAATAATGTAGCTGCCTGCGGTAGTAATACAATCTGGAAAACAACACCAACCTTCTACAGGTAGCTTTAGATGAACACTGTGCAGAGATTGCACTACACTAACTTTTAGCTTTAGCTGAACACTGTGCAGAGGATGCACTACACTAACATTTAAATAATGTAGCTGCCTGTGGTAGTGATAGGATCAAGAAAACACCACCAACCTTCTACAGGTAGCTTTAGCTGAACACTGTGCATAGGTCGCGCTACACTAACGTGTAAATAATGTAGCTG
The DNA here is from genome assembly GCA_037953035.1 of Aquarana catesbeiana. NCBI lineage: Eukaryota > Metazoa > Chordata > Amphibia > Anura > Ranidae > Aquarana > Aquarana catesbeiana. The sequence goes on from JBBHAA010001475.1 coordinate 2,080,194, forward strand.
CCTGCGGTAGTGATAGGATCAGCAAAACACCACCAAACTTCTATAGGTAGCTGTAGCTGAACACTGTGCAGAGGTCGCACTACACTAACGTGTAAATAATGTAGCTGCCTTCGGTAGTGATAGGATCAGGAAAACAACACCAACCTTCTACAGGTAGCTTTAGCTGAACACTGTGCAGAGGTCGCACTACACTAACGTGTAAATAATGTAGCTGCCTGCGGTAGTGATAGGATCAGGAAAACAACACCAACCTTCTACAGGTAGCTTTAGCTGAACACTGTGCAGACGTCACACTACACTAACGTGTAAATAATGTAGCTGCCTGCGGTAGTGATAGGATCAGGAAAACAACCCAACCTTCTACAGGTAGCTTTAGCTAAACACTGTGCAGAGGTCGCAATACACTAACTTGTAGCTTTAGCTGAACACTGTGCAGAGGTCGCACTACACTAACTTGTAGCTTTAGCTGAACACTGTGCAGAGGACCAACTACACTAACGTTTAAATAATGTAGCTGCCTGCGCTAGTGATAGGATCAGGAAAACAACACCAACCTTCTACAGGTAGCTTTAGCTGAACACTGTGCAGACGTCACACTACACTAACGTGTAAATAATGTAGCTGCCTGCGGTAGTGATAGGATCAGGAAAACAACCCAACCTTCTACAGGTAGCTTTAGCTGAACACAGTGCAGAGGTCGCACTACACTAACTTGTATCTTTAGCTGAACACCGTGCAGAGGTCGCACTACGCTAACTTGTATCTTTAGCTGAACACTGTGCAGAGGACGTACTACACTAACGTTTAAATAATGTAGCTGCCTGCGGTAGTGATGGGATCAGGAAAACACCACCAACCTTCTACAGGTAGCTTTAGCTGAACACTGTGCAGAGGTCGCACTACACTAACGTGTAAATAATGTAGCTGCCTGCAGTAGTGTTAGGATCAGGAAAACACCACCAACCTTCTACAGGTAGCTTTAGCTGAACACTGTGCAGAGGTCGCACTACACTAACGTGTAAATAATGTAGCTGCCTGCGGTAGTAATACAATCAGGAAAACAACAATAACCTTCTACAGGTAGCTTTAGCTGAACACTGTGCAGAGGTCACACTACACTAACTTGCAGCTTTAGCTGAACACTGTGCAGAGGACACACTACACTAACGTGTAAATAATGTAGCTGCCTGCGGTAGTGATAGGATCAGGAAAACAACTCTAACCTTCTACAGGTAGCTTTAGCTGAACACTGTGCAGAGGTCGCACTACACTAACGTGTAAATCTTGTAGCTGCCTGCGGTAGTGATAGGATCAGCAAAACACCACCAACCTTCTACAGGTAGCTTTAGCTGAACACTGTGCAGAGGTCGCACTACATTAACTTGTAGCTTTAGCTGAACACTGTGCAGAGTTCGCACTACACTAACTTGTAGCTTTAGCTGAACACTGTGCCGAGGTCGCACTACACTAACTTGGAGCTTTAGCTGAACACTGTGCAGAGGTCACACTACACTAACTTGTAGCTTTAGCTGAACACTGTGCAGAGGTCGCACTACACTAACTTGGAGCTTTAGCTGAATACTGTGCAGAGGTCGCACTACACTAACTTGTAGCTTTAGCTGAACACTGTGCAGAGGTCGCACTACACTAATTTGTAGCTTTAGCTGAACACTGTGCAGAGGACGCACTACACTAACGTTTAAATAATGTAGCTGCCTGCGGTAGTGATAGGATCAGGAAAACAACACCAACCTTCTACAGGCAGCTTTAGCTGAACACTGTGCAGAGGTCGCACTACACTAACGTGTAAATAATGTAGCTGCCTGCGGTAGTAATACAATCAGGAAAACAACAACAACCTTCTACAGGTAGCTTTAGCTGAACACTATGCAGAGGTCGCACTACACTAACTTGTAGCTTTAGCTGAACACTGTGCAGAGGACACACTACACTAATGTGTAAATAATGTAGCTGCCTGCGGTAGTGATAGGATCAGGAAAACAACACCAACCTTCTACAGGTAGCTTTAGCTGAACACTGTGCAGAGTTCGCACTACACTAACGTGTAAATAATGTAGCTGCCTGCGGTAGTAATACAATCAGGAAAACAACACCAACCTTCTACACGTAGCTTTAGCTGAACACTATGCAGACGTCGCACTACACTAACTTGTAAATAATGTAGCTGCCTGCGGTAGTAATACAATCTGGAAAACAACACCAACCTTCTACAGGTAGCTTTAGATGAACACTGTGCAGAGATTGCACTACACTAACTTTTATCTTTAGCTGAACACTGTGCAGAGGATACACTACACTAACATTTAAATAATGTAGCTGCCTGTGGTAGTGATAGGTTTAAGAAAACACCACCAACCTTCTACAGGTAGCTTTAGCTGAACACGGTGCATAGGTCGCGCTACACTAACGTGTAAATAATGTAGCTGCCTGCGGTAGTGATAGGATCAGCAAAACACCACCAAACTTCTACAGGTAGCTGTAGCTGAACACTGTGCAGAGGTCGCACTACACTAACGTGTAAATAATGTAGCTGCCTTCGGTAGTGATAGGATCAGGAAAACAACACCAACCTTCTACAGGTAGCTTTAGCTGAACACTGTGCAGAGGTCGCACTACACTAACGTGTAAATAATGTAGCTGCCTGCGGTAGTGATAGGATCAGGAAAACAACACCAACCTTCTACAGGTAGCTTTAGCTGAACACTGTGCAGACATCACACTACACTAACGTGTAAATAATGTAGCTGCCTGCGGTAGTGATAGGATCAGGAAAACAACCCCAACCTTCTACAGGTAGCTTTAGCTAAACACTGTGCAGAGGTTGCACTACACTAACTTGTAGCTTTAGCTGAACACTGTGCAGAGGTCGCACTACACTAACTTGTAGCTTTAGCTGAACACTGTGCAGAGGACGCACTACACTAACGTTTAAATAATGTAGCTGCCTGCGGTAGTGATAGGTTCAGGAAAACAACACCAACCTTCTACAGGTAGCTTTAGCTGAACACTGTGCAGAGTTCGCACTACACTAACGTGTAAATAATGTAGCTGCCTGCGGTAGTAATGCAATCAGGAAAACAACAACATTCTGCAGGTAGCTTTAGCTGAACACTGTGCAGAGGTCGCACTACAGTAACTTGTAGCTTTAGCTGAACACTGTGCAGAGTTCGCACTACACTAACTTGTAGCTTTAGCTGAACACTGTGCAGAGGACGCACTACACTAACGTTTAAATAATGTAGCTGCCTGCGGTAGTGATAGGATCGGGAGAACAACACCAACCTTCTACAGGTAGCTTTAGCTGAACACTGTGCAGAGGTCGCACTACAGCAACGTGCAAATAATGTAGCTGCCTGCGGTAGTGATAGGATCAGGAAAACAACACCAACCTTCTACAGGTAGCTTTAGCTGAACACTGTGCAGAGGTCGCACTACACTAACGTGTAAATAATGTAGCTGCCTGCGGTAGAAATACAATCAGGAAAAAAACACCAACCTTCTACAGGTAGCTTTAGCTGAACACTGTGCAGAGGTCGCACTACACTAACGTGTAAATAATGTAGCTGCCTTCGGTAGTGATAGGATTAGGAAAACAACACCAACCTTCTACAGGTAGCTTTAGCTGAACACTGTGCAGAGGTCGCACTACACTAACGTGTAAATAATGTAGCTGCCTGTGGTAGTGATAGGATCAGGAAAACAACACCAACCTTCTACAGGTAGCTTTAGCTGAACACTGTGCAGAGGTCGCACTACACTAACGTGTAAATAATGTAGCTGCCTGCGGTAGTGATAGGATCAGGAAAACAACACCAACCTTCTACAGGTAGCTTTAGCTGAACACTGTGCAGAGGTCGCACTACACTAACTTGTAAATAATGTAGCTGCCTGCGGTAGTAATACAATCAGGAAAACAACAACATTCTGCAGGTAGCTTTAGCTGAACACTGTGCAGAGGTCGCACTACACTAACTTGTAGCTTTAGCTGAACACTGTGCAGAGTTCGCACTACACTAACTTGTAGCTTTAGCTGAACACTGTGCAGAGGACGCACTACACTAATGTTTAAATAATGTAGCTGCCTGCGGTAGTGATAGGATCGGGAAAACAACACCAACCTTCTACAGGTAGCTTTAGCTGAACACTGTGCAGAGGTCGCACTACAGCAACGTGCAAATAATGTAGCTGCCTGCGGTAGTGATAGGATCAGGAAAACAACACCAACCTTCTACAGGTAGCTTTAGCTGAACACTGTGCAGAGGTCGCACTACACTAACGTGTAAATAATGTAGCTGCCTGCAGTAGTAATACAATCAGGAAAAAAACACCAACCTTCTACAGGTAGCTTTAGCTGAACACTGTGCAGAGGTCGCACTACACTAACTTGTAAATAATGTAGCTGCCTGCGGTAGTAATACAATCAGGAAAACAACAACATTCTGCAGGTAGCTTTAGCTGAACACTGTGCAGAGGTCGCACTACACTAACTTGTAGCTTTAGCTGAACACTGTGCAGAGGTCGCACTACACTAACTTGTAGCTTTAGCTGAACACAGTGCAGAGGACGCACTACACTAACGTTTAAATAATGTAGCTGCCTGCGGTAGTGATAGGATCAGGAAAACAACACCAACCTTCTACAGGTAGCTTTAGCTGAATACTGTGCAGAGGTCGCACTACACCAACGTGCAAATAATGTAGCTGCCTGCGGTAGTGATAGGATCAGGAAAACAACACCAACCTTCTACAGGTAGCTTTAGCTGAACACTGTGCAGAGGTCGCACTACACTAACGTGTAAATAATATAGCTGACTGCGGTAGTGATAGGATCAGGAAAACAACACCAACCTTCTACAGGTAGCTTTAGCTGAACACTGTGCAGAGGTCGAAATACACTAACTTGTAGCTTTAGCTGAACACTGTGCAGAGGACACACTACACTAACGTGTAAATAATGTAGCTGCCTGCGGTAGTGATAGGTTCAGGAAAACAACACCAACCTTCTACAGGTAGCTTTAGCTGAACACTGTGCAGAGTTCGCACTACACTAACGTGTAAATAATGTAGCTGCCTGCGGTAGTAATGCAATCAGGAAAACAACAACATTCTGCAGGTAGCTTTAGCTGAACACTGTGCAGAGGTCGCACTACACTAACTTGTAGCTTTAGCTGAACACTGTGCAGAGTTCGCACTACACTAACTTGTAGCTTTAGCTGAACACTGTGCAGAGGACGCACTACACTAACGTTTAAATAATGTAGCTGCCTGCGGTAGTGATAGGATCGGGAAAACAACACCAACCTTCTACAGGTAGCTTTAGCTTAACACTGTGCAGAGGTCGCACTACAGCAACGTGCAAATAATGTAGCTGCCTGCGGTAGTGATAGGATCAGGAAAACAACACCAACCTTCTACAGGTAGCTTTAGCTGAACACTGTGCAGAGGTCGCACTACACTAACGTGTAAATAATGTAGCTGCCTGCGGTAGTAATACAATCAGGAAAAAAACACCAACCTTCTACAGGTAGCTTTAGCTGAACACTGTGCAGAGGTCACACTACACTAACTTGTAAATAATGTAGCTGCCTGCGGTAGTAATACAATCAGGAAAACAACAACATTCTGCAGGTAGCTTTAGCTGAACACTGTGCAGAGGTCGCACTACACTAACTTGTAGCTTTAGCTGAACACTGTGCAGAGGTCGCACTACACTAACTTGTAGCTTTAGCTGAACACAGTGCAGAGGACGCACTACACTAACGTTTAAATAATGTAGCTGCCTGCGGTAGTAATAGGATCAGGAAAACAACACCAACCTTCTACAGGTAGCTTTAGCTGAACACTGTGCAGAGGTCGCACTACACCAACGTGCAAATAATGTAGCTGCCTGCGGTAGTGATAGGATCAGGAAAACAACACCAACCTTCTACAGGTAGCTTTAGCTGAACACTGTGCAGGGGTCGAAATACACTAACTTGTAGATTTAGCTGAACACTGTGCAGAGGACACACTACACTAACGTGTAAATAATGTAGCTGCCTGCGGTAGTGATAGGTTCAGGAAAACAACACCAACCTTCTACAGGTAGCTTTAGCTGAACACTGTGCAGAGTTCGCATTACACTAACGTGTAAATAATGTAGCTGCCTGCGGTAGTAATGCAATCAGGAAAACAACACCAACTTTCTACAGGTAGCTTTAGCTGAACACTGTGCAGAGGTCGCACTACACTAACTTATAAATAATGTAGCTGCCTGCGGTAGTAATACAATCAGGAAAACAACACTAACCTTCTACAGGTAGCTTTAGATGAACACTGTGCAGAGGTCGCACTACACTAACTTTTACCTTTAGCTGAACACTGTGCAGAGGATGCACTACACTAACATTTAAATAATGTAGCTGCCTGCGGTAGTGATAGGATCAGGAAAATACCACCAACCTTCTACAGGTAGCTTTAGCTGAACACTGTGCATAGGTCGCGCTACACTAACGTGTAAATAATTTAGCTGCCTGCAGGTAGTGATAGGATCAGGAAAACACCACCAAACTTCTACAGGTAGCTTTAGCTGAACACTGTGCAGAGGTCGCACTACACTAACGTGTAAATAATGTAGCTGCCTTCGGTAGTGATAGGATCAGGAAAACCACACCAACCTTCTACAGGTAGCTTTAGCTGAACACTGTGCAGAGGTCGAACTACACTAACGTGTAAATAATGTAGCTGCCTGCGGTAGTGATAGGATCAGGAAAACAACACCAACCTTATACAGGTAGCTTTAGCTGAACACTGTGCAGAGGTCGCACTACACTAACTTGTAAATAATGTAGCTGCCTGCGGTAGTAATACAATCAGGAAAACAACACCAACCTTCTACAGGTAGCTTTAGATGAACACTGTGCAGAAGTCGCACTACACTCACTTTTAGCTTTAGCTGAACACTGTGCAGAGGTCGCACTACACTAACGTGTAAATAATGTAGCTGCCTGCGGTAGTGATAGGATCAGGAAAACAACACCAACCTTCTACAGGTAGCTTTAGCTGAACACTGTGCATAGGTCGCGCTACACTAACGTGTAAATAATGTAGCTGCCTGCGGTAGTAATACAATCAGGAAAACAACACCAATCTTCTACAGGTAGCTTTAGCTGAACACTATGCAGGGGTCGCACTACACTAACTTGTAAATAATGTAGCTGCCTGCGGTAGTAATACAATCTGGAAAACAACACCAACCTTCTACAGGTAGCTTTAGATGAACACTGTGCAGAGGTTGCACTAAACTAACTTTTAGCTTTAGCTGAACACTGTGCAGAGGATGCACTACACTAACATTTAAATAATGTAGCTGCCTGTGGTAGTGATAGGATCAGGAAAACACCACCAAACTTCTACAGGTAGCTTTAGCTGAACACTGTGCAGAGCTCGCACTACACTAACGTGTAAATAATGTAGCTGCCTGCGGTAGTGATAGGATCAGAAAAACAACACCAACCTTCTACAGGTAGCTTTAGCTGAACACTGTCCAGAGGTCGCACTACACTAATGTGTAAATAATGTAGCTGCCTGCGGTAGTGATAGGATCAGGAAAACAACACCAACCTTCTACAGGTAGCTTTAGCTAATCACTGTGCAGAGGTCGCACTACACTAACTTGTAGCTTTAGCTGAACACTGTCCAGAGGTCACACTACACTAACTTGGAGCTTTAGCTGAACACTGTGCAGAGGACGCACAACACTAACGTTTAAATAATGTAGCTGCCTGTGGTAGTGATAGGATCAGGAAAACACAACCAACCTTCTACAGGTAGCTTTAGCTGAACGCTGTGCAGAGGTCGCACTACACTAACGTGTAAATAATGTAGCTGCCAGCGGTAGTGATAGGTATAGGAAAACAACACCAACCTTCTACAGGTAGCTTTAGCTGAACACAGTGCAGAGGTCGCCTACACTAACTTGTATCTTTAGCTGAACACCGTGCAGAGGTCGCACTACACTAACTTATATCTTTAGCTGAACAATGTGCAGAGGACGCACTACACTAACGTTTAAATAACGTAGCTGCCTGCGGTAGTGATAGGATCAGGAAAACAACACCAACCTTCTACAGATAGCTTTAGCTGAACACTGTGCAGAGGTCGCACTAAACTAACGTTTAAATAATGTAGCTGCCTGCGGTAGTGACAGGATCAGGAAAACAACACCAACCCTCTACAGGTAGCTTTAGCTGAACACTGTGCAGAGGTCGCACTACACTAACGTTTAAATAATGTAGCTGCCTGCGGTAGTGATAGGTATAGGAAAACAACACCAACCTTCTACAGGTAGCTTTAGCTGAACACTGTGCAGAGGTCGCACTAAACTAACGTTTAAATAATGTAGCTGCCTGCGGTAGTGATAGGTATAGGAAAACAACACCAACCTTCTACAGGTAGCTTTAGCTGAACACAGTGCAGAGGTCGCACTACACTAACTTGTATCTTTAGCTGAACACCGTGCAGAGGTCGCACTACACTAACTTGTATCTTTAGCTGAACACTGTGCAGAGGACGCACTACACTAACGTTTAAATAATCTAGCTGCCTGCGGTAGTGATGTGATCAGGAAAACACCACCAACCTTCTAGAGGTAGCTTTAGCTGAACACTGTGCAGAGGTCGCACTACACTAACGTGTAAAAAAAGTAGCTGCCTGCAGTAGTGATAGGACCAGGAAAACACCAACCAACCGTTTACAGGTAGCTTTAGCTGAACACTGTGCAGAGGTCGCACTACACTAACGTGTAAATAATGTAGCTGCCTGCTGTAGTGATAGGATCAGGAAATCAACACCAACCTTCTACAGGTAGCTTTAGCTGAACACTGTGCAGAGGTCGCACTACACTAACGTGTAAATAATGTAGCTGCCTGCGGTAGTGATAGGATCAGGAAAACAACACCAACCTACTACAGATAGCTTTAGCTGAACACTGTGCAGAGGTCGCACTACACTAACGTGTAAATAATGTAGCTGCCTGCGGTAGTGATAGGATCAGGAAAACAACCCCAACCTTCTACAGGTAGCTTTAGCTGAACACTGTGCAGAGGTCGCACTACACTAACTTGTAGCTTTAACTGAACACTGTCCAGAGGTCGCACTACACTAACTTGTAGCTTTAGCTGAACACTGTGCAGAGGACGCACAACACTAACGTTTAAATAATGTAGCTGCCTGCGGTAGTGATGTGATCAGGAAAACACCACCTACCTTCTACAGGTAGCTTTAGCTGAACACTGTGCAGAGATCGCACTGCACTAACGTGTAAATAATGTAGCTGCCTTCGGTAGTGATAGGATCAGGAAAACAACACCAACCTTCTACAGGTAGCTTTAACTGAACACTGTGCAGAGGTCGTACTACACTAACGTGTAAATAATGTAGCTGGCAGCGGTAGTGATAGGTATAGGAAAACAACACCAACCTTCTACAGGTAGCTTTAGCTGAACACAGTGCAGAGGTCGCACTACACTAACTTGTATCTTTAGCTGAACACCGTGCAGAGGTCGCACTACACTAACTTGTATCTTTAGCTGAACAATGTGCAGAGGACGCACTACACTAACGTTTAAATAACGTAGCTGCCTGCGGTAGTGATGTGATCAGGAAAACACCACCAACCTTCTATAGGTAGTTTTAGCTGAACACTGTGCAGAGGTCGCACTACACTAACGTGTAAATAATGTAGCTGCCTGCAGTAGTGATAGGACCAGGAAAACACCAGCAACCTTCTACAGGAAGCTTTAGCTGAACACTGTGCAGAGGTCGCACTACACTAACGTGTAAATAATGTAGCTGCCTGCTGTAGTGATAGGATCAGGAAATCAACACCAACCTTCTACAGGTAGCTTTAGCTGAACACTGTGCAGAGGTCTCACTACACTAACATGTAAATAATGTAGCTGCCTGCGGTAGTGATAGGATCAGGAAAACAACACCAACCTTCTACAGATAGCTTTAGCTGAACACTGTGCAGAGGTTGCACTACACTAACGTTTAAATAATGTAGCTGCCTGCGGTAGTGATAGGATCAGGAAAACAACACCAACCTTCTTCAGGTAGCTTTAGCTGAACAATGTGCAGAGGTCGCACTACACTAATGTGTAAATAATGTAGCTGCCTGCGGTAGTGATAGGATCAGGAAAACAACCCCAACCTTCTACAGGTAGCTTTAGCTGAACGAAGTGCAGAGGTCGCACTACACTAACTTGTATCTTTAGCTGAACACTGTGCAGAGGTGGCACTACACTAACTTGTAGCTTTAGCTGAACACTGTGCAGAGGACGCACTACACTAACGTTTAAATTATGTAGCTGCCTGCGGTAGTGATAGGATCAGGAAAACACCACCAACCCTCTACAGGTAGCTTTAGCTGAACACTGTGCAGAGGTCGCACTACACTAACGTGTAAATAATGTAGCTGCCTGCGGTAGTGATACGTTTAGGAAAACACCACCAAAGTTCTACAGGTAGCTTTAGTTGAACACTGTGCAGAGGTCGCACTAAACTAACGTTTAAATAATGTAGCTGCCTGCGGTAGTGATAGGTATAGGAAAACAACACCAACCTTCTACAGGTAGCTTTAGCTGAACACAGTGCAGAGGTCGCACTACACTAACTTGTATCTTTAGCTGAACACCGTGCAGAGGTCGCACTACACTAACTTGTATCTTTAGCTGAACACTGTGCAGAGGACGCACTACACTAACGTTTAAATAATCTAGCTGCCTGCAGTAGTGATAGGACCAGGAAAACACCAACCAACCGTCTACAGGTAGCTTTAGCTGAACACTGTGCAGAGGTCGCACTACACTAACGTGTAAATAATGTAGCTGCCTGCTGTAGTGATAGGATCAGGAAATCAACACCAACCTTCTACAGGTAGCTTTAGCTGAACACTGTGCAGAGGTCGCACTACACTAACGTGTAAATAATGTAGCTGCCTGCTGTAGTGATAGGATCAGGAAATCAACACCAACCTTCTACAGGTAGCTTTAGCTGAACACTGTGCAGAGGTCTCACTACACAAACATGTAAATAATGTAGCTGCCTGCGGTAGTGATAGGATCAGGAAAACAACACCAACCTTCTACAGATAGCTTTAGCTGAACACTGTGCAGAGGTTGCACTACACTAACGTTTAAATAATGTAGCTGCCTGCGGTAGTGATAGGATCAGGAAAACAACACCAACCTTCTTCAGGTAGCTTTAGCTGAACAATGTGCAGAGGTCGCACTACACTAATGTGTAAATAATGTAGCTGCCTGCGGTAGTGATAGGATCAGGAAAACAACACCAACCTTCTACAGGTAGCTTTAGCTGAACAAAGTGCAGAGGTCGCACTACACTAACTTGTGTCTTTAGCTGAACACTGTGCAGAGGTGGCACTACACTAACTTGTAGCTTTAGCTGAACACTGTGCAGAGGACGCACTACACTAACGTTTAAATTATGTAGCTGCCTGCGGTAGTGATAGGATCAGGAAAACACCACCAACCCTCTACAGGTAGCTTTAGCTGAACACTGTGCAGAGGTCGCACTACACTAACGTGTAAATAATGTAGCTGCCTGCGGTAGTGATACGTTTAGGAAAACACCACCAACCTTCTACAGGTAGCTTTAGTTGAACACTGTGCAGAGGTCGCACTAAACTAACGTTTAAATAATGTAGCTGCCTGCGGTAGTGATAGGTATAGGAAAACAACACCAACCTTCTACAGGTAGCTTTAGCTGAACACAGTGCAGAGGTCGCACTACACTAACTTGTATCTTTAGCTGAACACCGTGCAGAGGTCGCACTACACTAACTTGTATCTTTAGCTGAACACTGTGCAGAGGACGCACTACACTAACGTTTAAATAAACTAGCTGCCTGCGGTAGTGATGTGATCAGGAAAACACCACCAACCTTCTACAGGTAGCTTTAGCTGAACACTGTGCAGAGGTCGCACCATACTAACGTGTAAATAATGTAGCTGCCTGCAGTAGTGATAGGACCAGGAAAACACCAACCAACCGTCTACAGGTAGCTTTAGCTGAACACTGTGCAGAGGTCGCACTACACTAACGTGTAAATAATGTAGCTGCCTGCTGTAGTGATAGGATCAGGAAATCAACACCAACCTTCTACAGGTAGCTTTAGCTGAACACAGTGCAGAGGTCGCACTACACTAACGTGTAAATAATGTAGCTGCCTGCGGTAGTGATAGGATCAGGAAAACAACACCAACCTACTACAGATAGCTTTAGCTGAACACTGTGCAGAGGTTGCACTACACTAACGTGTAAATAATGTAGCTGCCTGCGGTAGTGATAGGATCAGGAAAACAACACCAACCTTCTTCAGGTAGCTTTAGCTGAACAATGTGCAGAGGTCGCACTACACTAATGTTTAAATAATGTAGCTGCCTGCGGTAGTGATAGGATCAGGAAAACAACACCAACCTTCTACAGGTAGCTTTAGCTGAACACAGTGCAGAGGTCGCACTACACTAACTTGTATCTTTAGCAGAACACTGTGCAGAGGTCGCAATACACTAACTTGTAGCTTTAGCTGAACACTGTGCAGAGGACGCACTACACTAACGTTTAAATAATGTAGCTGCCTGCAGTAGTGATAGGATCAGGAAAACACCACCAACCCTCTAGAGGTAGCTTTAGCTGAACACTGTGCAGAGGACGCACTACACTAACGTGTAAATAATGTAGCTGCCTGCGGTAGTGATAGGATCAGGAAAACACCACCAACCTTCTACAGGTAGCTTTAGCTGAACACTGTGCAGAGGTCGCACTAAACTAACGTGTAAATAATGTAGCTGCCTGCGGTAGTGATAGGTATAGGAAAACAACACCAAACTTCTACAGGTAGCTTTAGCTGAACACTGTGCAGAGGTCGCACTAAACTAACGTGTAAATAATGTAGCTGCCTGCGGTAGTGATAGGTATAGGAAAACAACACCAAACTTCTACAGGTAGCTTTAGCTGAACACTGTGCAGAGGTCGCACTACACTAACGTGTAAATAATGTAGCTGCCTTCGGTAGTGATGGGATCAGGAAAACAACACCAACCTTCTACAGGTATCTTTAGCTGAACACCGTGCAGAGGTCGCACTACACTAACTTGTATCTTTAGCAGAACACTGTGCAGAGGTCGCACTACACTAACTTGTAGCTTTAGCTGAACACTGTGCAGAGGACGCACTACACTAACGTTTAAATAATGTAGCTGCCTGCGGTAGTGATAGGATCAGGAAAACACCACCAACCCTCTAGAGGTAGCTTTAGCTGAACACTGTGCAGAGGACGCACTACACTAACTTTTAAATAATGTAGCTGCCTGCGGTAGTGATAGGATCAGGAAAACACCACCAACCTTCTACAGGTAGCTTTAGCTGAACACTGTGCAGAGGTCGCACTAAACTAACGTGTAAATAATGTAGCTGCCTGCGGTAGTGATAGGTATAGGAAAACAACACCAAACTTCTACAGTTAGCTTTAGCTGAACACTGTGCAGAGGTCGCGCTACACTAACGTGTAAATAATGTAGCTGCCTGCGGTATTGATAGGATCAGGAAAACAACTCCAACCTTCTACAGGTAGCTTTAGCTGAACACTGTGCAGAGGTCGCACTACACTAACGTGTAAATAATGTAGCTGCCTGCGGTAGTGATAGGATCAGCAAAACACCACCAACCTTCTACAGGTAGCTTTAGCTGAACGCTGTGCAGAGGTTGCATTACACTAACGTTTAAATAATGTAGCTGCCTGCGGTAGTGATAGGATCAGGAAAACAGCACCAACCTTCTACAGGTAGCTTTAGCTGAACACGGTGCATAGGTCGCGCTACACTAACGTGTAAATAATGTAGCTGCCTTCGGTAGTGATAGGATCAGGAAAACAACACCAACCTTCTACAGGTATCTTTAGCTGAACACCGTGCAGAGGTCGCACTACACTAACTTGTAGCTTTAGCTGAACACTGTGCAGAGGACGCACTATACTAACGTTTAAATAATGTAGCTGCCTGCGGTAGTGATGGGATCAGGAAAACAACACCAACCTTCTACAGATAGCTTTAGCTGAACACTGTGCAGAGGTTGCACTACACTAACGTTTAAATAATGTAGCTGCCTGCGGTAGTGATAGGATCAGGAAAACAGCACCAACCTTCTACAGGTAGCTTTAGCTGAACACGGTGCATAGGTCGCGCTACACTAACGTGTAAATAATGTAGCTGCCTGCGGTAGTGATAGGATCAGCAAAACACCACCAACCTTCTACAGGTAGCTTTAGCTGAACACTGTGCAGAGGTCGCACTACATTAACTTGTTGCTTTAGCTGAACACTGTGCAGAGGTCGCACTACACTAACTTGTAGCTTTAGCTGAACACTGTGCAGAGGTCGCACTACACTAACTTGGAGCTTTAGCTGAACACTGTGCCGAGGTCGCACTACACTAACTTGTAGCTTTAGCTGAACACTGTGCAGAGGTCGCACTGCACTAACTTGTAGCTTTAGCTGAACACTGTGCAGAGGTCACACTACACTAACTTGGAGCTTTAGCTGAATACTGTGCAGAGGTCGCACTACACTAACTTGTAGCATTAGCTGAACACTGTGCAGAGGTCGCACTACACTAACTTGTAGCTTTAGCTGAACACTGTGCAGAGGACGCACTACACTAACGTGTAAATAATGTAGCTGCCTGCGGTAGTAATACAATCAGGAAAACAACAATAACCTTCTACAGGTAGCTTTAGCTGAACACTGTGCAGAGGTCGCACTACACTAACGTGCAAATAATGTAGCTGCCTGTGGTAGTGATAGGATCAGGAAAACACCACCAACCTTCTATAGGTAGCTTTAGCTGAACACTGTGCAGAGGACGCACTACACTAACGTTTAAATAATGTAGCTGCCTGCGGTAGTGATAGGATCAGGAAAACAACACCAACCTTCTACAGGTAGCTTTAGCTGAACACTGTGCAGAGGTTGCACTACACTAACGTGTAAATAATGTAGCTGCCTGCGGTAGTAATACAATCAGGAAAACAACAATAACCTTCTACAGGTAGCTTTAGCTGAACACTGTGCAAAGGTCACACTACACTAACTTGCAGCTTTAGCTGAACACTGTGCAGAGGACACACTACACTAACGTGTAAATAATGTAGCTGCCTGCGGTAGTGATAGGATCAGGAAAACAACTCCAACCTTCTACAGGTAGCTTTAGCTGAACACTGTGCAGAGGTCGCACTACACTAACGTGTAAATAATGTAGCTGCCTGCGGTAGTGATAGGATCAGCAAAACACCACCAACCTTCTACAGGTAGCTTTAGCTGAACACTGTGCAGAGGTCGCACTACATTAACTTGTAGCTTTAGCTGAACACTGTGCAGAGTTCGCACTACACTAACTTGTAGCTTTAGCTGAACACTGTGCAGAGGTCGCACTACATTAACTTGTAGCTTTAGCTGAACACTGTGCAGAGGTCACAGTACACTAACTTGTAGCTTTAGCTGAACACTGTGCAGAGGTCGCATTACACTAACTTGGAGCTTTAGCTGAACACTGTGCAGAGGTCACACTACACTAACTTGTAGCTTTAGCTGAACACTGTGCAGAGGTCGCACTACACTAACTTGTAGCTTTAGCTGAACACTGTGCAGAGGACGCACTACACTAACGTTTAAATAATGTAGCTGCCTGCGGTAGTGATAGGATCAGGAAAACAACACCAACCTTCTACAGGCAGCTTTAGCTGAACACTGTGCAGAGGTCGCACTACACTAACGTGTAAACAATGTAGCTGCCTGCGGTAGTAATACAATCAGGAAAACAACAACAACCTTCTACAGGTAGCTTTAGCTGAACACTGTGCAGAGGTCGCACTACACTAACTTGTAGCTTTAGCTGAACACTGTGCAGAGGACACACTACACTAATGTGTAAATAATGTAGCTGCCTGCGGTAGTGATAGGATCAGGAAAACAACACCAACCTTCTACAGGTAGCTTTAGCTGAACACTATGCAGAGGTCGCACTACACTAACTTGTAAATAATGTAGCTGCCTGCGGTAGTAATACAATCTGGAAAACAACACCAACCTTCTACAGGTAGCTTTAGATGAACACTGTGCAGAGATTGCACTACACTAACTTTTAGCTTTAGCTGAACACTGTGCAGAGGATGCACTACACTAACATTTAAATAATGTAGCTGCCTGTGGTAGTGATAGGATCAAGAAAACACCACCAACCTTCTACAGGTAGCTTTAGCTGAACACTGTGCATAGGTCGCGCTACACTAACGTGTAAATAATGTAGCTGCCTGCGGTAGTGATAGGATCAGCAAAACACCACCAAACTTCTATAGGTAGCTGTAGCTGAACACTGTGCAGAGGTCGCACTACACTAACGTGTAAATAATGTAGCTGTCTTCGGTAGTGATAGGATCAGGAAAACAACACCAACCTTCTACAGGTAGCTTTAGCTGAACACTGTGCAGAGGTCGCACTACACTAACGTGTAAATAATGTAGCTGCCTGCGGTAGTGATAGGATCAGGAAAACAACACCAACCTTCTACAGGTAGCTTTAGCTGAACACTGTGCAGACGTCACACTACACTAACGTGTAAATAATGTAGCTGCCTGCGGTAGTGATAGGATCAGGAAAACAACCCAACCTTCTACAGGTAGCTTTAGCTAAACACTGTGCAGAGGTCGCAATACACTAACTTGTAGCTTTAGCTGAACACTGTGCAGAGGTCGCACTACACTAACTTGTAGCTTTAGCTGAACACTGTGCAGAGGACCAACTACACTAACGTTTAAATAATGTAGCTGCCTGCGCTAGTGATAGGATCAGGAAAACAACACCAACCTTCTACAGGTAGCTTTAGCTGAACACTGTGCAGACGTCACACTACACTAACGTGTAAATAATGTAGCTGCCTGCGGTAGTGATAGGATCAGGAAAACAACCCAACCTTCTACAGGTAGCTTTAGCTGAACACAGTGAAGAGGTCGCACTACACTAACTTGTATCTTTAGCTGAACAACGTGCAGAGGTCGCACTACGCTAACTTGTATCTTTAGCTGAACACTGTGCAGAGGACGTACTACACTAACGTTTAAATAATGTAGCTGCCTGCGGTAGTGATGGGATCAGGAAAACACCACCAACCTTCTACAGGTAGCTTTAGCTGAACACTGTGCAGAGGTCGCACTACACTAACGTGTAAATAATGTAGCTGCCTGCAGTAGTGTTAGGATCAGGAAAACACCACCAACCTTCTACAGGTAGCTTTAGCTGAACACTGTGCAGAGGTCGCACTACACTAACGTGTAAATAATGTAGCTGCCTGCGGTAGTAATACAATCAGGAAAACAACAATAACCTTCTACAGGTAGCTTTAGCTGAACACTGTGCAGAGGTCACACTACACTAACTTGCAGCTTTAGCTGAACACTGTGCAGAGGACACACTACACTAACGTGTAAATAATGTAGCTGCCTGCGGTAGTGATAGGATCAGGAAAACAACTCCAACCTTCTACAGGTAGCTTTAGCTGAACACTGTGCAGAGGTCGCACTACACTAACGTGTAAATCTTGTAGCTGCCTGCGGTAGTGATAGGATCAGCAAAACACCACCAACCTTCTACAGGTAGCTTTAGCTGAACACTGTGCAGAGGTCGCACTACATTAACTTGTAGCTTTAGCTGAACACTGTGCAGAGTTCGCACTACACTAACTTGGAGCTTTAGCTGAACACTGTGCAGAGGTCACACTACACTAACTTGTAGCTTTAGCTGAACACTGTGCAGAGGTCGCACTACACTAACTTGGAGCTTTAGCTGAATACTGTGCAGAGGTCGCACTACACTAACTTGTAGCTTTAGCTGAACACTGTGCAGAGGTCGCACTACACTAACTTGTAGCTTTAGCTGAACACTGTGCAGAGGACGCACTACACTAACGTTTAAATAATGTAGCTGCCTGCGGTAGTGATAGGATCAGGAAAACAACACCAACCTTCTACAGGCAGCTTTAGCTGAACACTGTGCAGAGGTCGCACTACACTAACGTGTAAATAATGTAGCTGCCTGCGGTAGTAATACAATCAGGAAAACAACAACAACCTTCTACAGGTAGCTTTAGCTGAACACTATGCAGAGGTCGCACTACACTAACTTGTAGCTTTAGCTGAACACTGTGCAGAGGACACACTACACTAATGTGTAAATAATGTAGCTGCCTGCGGTAGTGATAGGATCAGGAAAACAACACCAACCTTCTACAGGTAGCTTTAGCTGAACACTGTGCAGAGTTCGCACTACACTAACGTGTAAATAATGTAGCTGCCTGCGGTAGTAATACAATCAGGAAAACAACACCAACCTTCTACACGTAGCTTTAGCTGAACACTATGCAGAGGTCGCACTACACTAACTTGTAAATAATGTAGCTGCCTGCGGTAGTAATACAATCTGGAAAACAACACCAACCTTCTACAGGTAGCTTTAGATGAACACTGTGCAGAGATTGCACTACACTAACTTTTATCTTTAGCTGAACACTGTGCAGAGGATACACTACACTAACATTTAAATAATGTAGCTGCCTGTGGTAGTGATAGGATCAAGAAAACACCACCAACCTTCTACAGGTAGCTTTAGCTGAACACGGTGCATAGGTCGCGCTACACTAACGTGTAAATAATGTAGCTGCCTGCGGTAGTGATAGGATCAGCAAAACACCACCAAACTTCTACAGGTAGCTGTAGCTGAACACTGTGCAGAGGTCGCACTACACTAACGTGTAAATAATGTAGCTGCCTTCGGTAGTGATAGGATCAGGAAAACAACACCAACCTTCTACAGGTAGCTTTAGCTGAACACTGTGCAGAGGTCGCACTACACTAACGTGTAAATAATGTAGCTGCCTGCGGTAGTGATAGGATCAGGAAAACAACACCAACCTTCTACAGGTAGCTTTAGCTGAACACTGTGCAAACGTCACACTACACTAACGTGTAAATAATGTAGCTGCCTGCGGTAGTGATAGGATCAGGAAAACAACCCCAACCTTCTACAGGTAGCTTTAGCTAAACACTGTGCAGAGGTTGCACTACACTAACTTGTAGCTTTAGCTGAACACTGTGCAGAGGTCGCACTACACTAACTTGTAGCTTTAGCTGAACACTGTGCAGAGGACGCACTACACTAACGTTTAAATAATGTAGCTGCCTGCGCTAGTGATAGGATCAGGAAAACACCACCAACCTTGTACAGGTAGCTTTAGCTGAACACTGTGCAGAGGTCGCACTACACTAACATGTAAATAATGTAGCTGCCTGCGGTAGTGATAGGTATAGGAAAACAACACCAACCTTCTACAGGTAGCTTTAGCTGAACACAGTGCAGAGGTCGCACTACACTAACTTGTATCTTTAGCTGAACACCATGCAGAGGTCGCACTACGCTAACTTGTATCTTTAGCTGAACACTGTGCAGAGGACGTACTACACTAACGTTTAAATAATGTAGCTGCCTGCGGTAGTGATGGGATCAGGAAAACACCACCAACCTTCTACAGGTAGCTTTAGCTGAACACTGTGCAGAGGTCGCACTACACTAACGTGTAAATAATGTAGCTGCCTGCAGTAGTGTTAGGATCAGGAAAACACCACCAACCTTCTACAGGTAGCTTTAGCTGAACAGTGTGCTGAGGTCGCACTACACTAACGTGTAAATAATGTAGCTGCCTGCGGTAGTGATAGGATCAGGAAAACAACACCAACCTTCTTCAGGTAGCTTTAGCTGAACAATGTGCAGAGGTCGCACTACAATAACGTGTAAATAATGTAGCTGCCTGCGGTAGTGATAGGATAAGGAAAACACCACCAACCTTCTACAGGTAGCTTTAGCTGAACACTGTGCAGAGGTCGCACTACACTAACGTTTAAATAATGTCGCTGCCTGCGGTAGTGATAGGATCAGGAAAACAACACCAACCTTCTTCAGGTAGCTTTAGCTGAACAATGTGCAGAGGTCGCACTACACTAACGTGTAAATAATGTAGCTGCCTGCGGTAGTGATAGGATCAGGAAAACAACACCAACCTTCTATAGGTAGCTTTAGCTGAACACAGTGCAGAGGTCGCACTACACTAACTTGTATCTTTAGCTGAACACTGTGCAGAGTTCGTACTACACTAACTTGTAGCTTTAGCTGAACACTGTGCAGAGGTCGCACTACACTAACTTGTAGCTTTAGCTGAACACTGTGCTGAGGTCACAGTACACTAACTTGTAGCTTTAGCTGAACACTGTGCAGAGGTCGCACTACACTAACTTGGAGCTTTAGCTGAACACTGTGCCGAGGTCGCACTACACTAACTTGGAGCTTTAGCTGAACACTGTGCAGAGGTCACACTACACTAACTTGTAGCTTTAGCTGAACACTGTGCAGAGGTCGCACTACACTAACTTGGAGCTTTAGCTGAATACTGTGCAGAGATCGCACTACACTAACTTGTAGCTTTAGCTGAACACTGTGCAGAGGTCGCACTACACTAACTTGTAGCTTTAGCTGAACACTGTGCAGAGGACGCACTACACTAACGTTTAAATAATGTAGCTGCCTGTGGTAGTGATAGGATCAGGAAAACACCACCAACCCTCTACAGGTAGCTTTAGCTGAATACGGTGCATAGGTCGCGCTACACTAACGTGTAAATAATGTAGCTGCCTGCGGTAGTGATAGGATCAGGAAAACAACACCAACCTTCTATAGGTAGCTTTAGCTGAATACAGTGCAGAGGTCGCACTACACTAACTTGTATCTTTAGCTGAACACTGTGCAGAGGTCGCACTACACTAACTTGTAGCTTTAGCTGAACACTGTGCAGAGGTCGCACTACACTAACGTGTAAATAATTGTAGCTGCCTGCGGTAGTGATAGGATCAGGAAAACACCACCAACCTTTTACTGGTAGCTTTAGCTGAACACTGTGCAGAGGTCGCACTACACTAACGTGTAAATAATGTAGCTGCCTGTGGTAGTAATAGGATCAGGAAATCAACACCAACCTTCTACAGGTAGCTTTAGCTGAACACAGTGCAGAGGTCACACTACACTAACTTGTATCTTTAGCTGAACACCGTGCAGAGGTCGCACTACACTAACTTGTATCTTTAGCTGAACACTGTGCAGAGGACGTACTACACTAACGTTTAAATAATGTAGCTGCCTGCGGTAGTGATGGGATCAGGAAAACACCACCAACCTTCTACAGGTAGCTTTAGCTGAACACTGTGCAGAGGTCGCACTACACTAACGTGTAAATAATGTAGCTGCCTGCAGTAGTGTTAGGATCGGGAAAACACCACCAACCTTCTACAGGTAGCTTTAGCTGAACACTGTGCAGAGGTCGCACTACACTAACGTGTAAATAATGTAGCTGCCTGCGGTAGTGATAGGATCAGGAAAACAACACCAACCTTCTTCAGGTAGCTTTAGCTGAACAATGTGCAGAGGTCGCACTACAATAATGTGTAAATAATGTAGCTGCCTGCGGTAGTGATAGGGTAAGGAAAACACCACCAACCTTCTACAGGTAGCTTTAGCTGAACACTGTGCAGAGGTCGCACTACACTAACGTGTAAATAATGTCGCTGCCTGCGGTAGTGATAGGATCAGGAAAACAACACCAACCTTCTTCAGGTAGCTTTAGCTGAACAATGTGCAGAGGTCGCACTACACTAATGTGTAAATAATGTAGCTGCCTGCGGTAGTGATAGGATCAGGAAAACAACACCAACCTTCTATAGGTAGCTTTAGCTGAACACAGTGCAGAGGTCGCACTACACTAACTTGTATCTTTAGCTGAACACTGTGCAGAGGTCGCACTACACTAACTTGTAGCTTTAGCTGAACACTGTGCAGAGGACGCACTACACTAACGTTTAAATAATGTAGCTGCCTGCGGTCGTGATAGGATCAGGAAAACACCACCAACCCTCTATAGGTAGCTTTAGCTGAACATGGTGCATAAGTCACGCTACACTAACGTGTAAATAATGTAGCTGCCTGCGGTAGTGATAGGATCAGGAAAACAACACCAACCTTCTATAGGTAGCTTTAGCTGAACACAGTGCAGAGGTCGCACTACACTAACTTGTATCTTTAGCTGAACACTGTGCAGAGGTCGCACTACACTAACTTGTAGCTTTAGCTGAACACTGTGCAGAGGTCACACTACACTAACGTGTAAATAATTGTAGCTGCCTGCGGTAGTGATAGGATCAGGAAAACACCACCAACCTTTTACTGGTAGCTTTAGCTGAACACTGTGCAGAGGTCGCACTACACTAACGTGTAAATAATGTAGCTGCCTGTGGTAGTAATAGGATCAGGAAATCAACACCAACCTTCTACATGTAGCTTTAGCTGAAAACTGTGCAGAGATCATACTACACTAACGTGTAAATAATGTAGCTGGCTGCGGTAGTGATAGGATCAGGAAAACAACACCAACCTTCTACAGGTAGCTTTAGCTGAACACTGTGCAGAGGTCGCACTACACTAACGTGTAAATAATGTTGCTGCCTGCGGTAGTGATAGGATCAGGAAAAAACTACCAACCTTCTACAGGTAGCTTTAGCTGAACACTGTGCAGAGGTCGCACTACACTAACTTGTAAATAATGTAGCTGCCTGCGGTAGAAATACAATCAGGAAAACAACACCAACCTTCTACAGGTAGCTTTAGATGAACACTGTGCAGAGGTCGCACAACACTAACTTTTAGCTTTAGCTGAGCACTGTGCAGAGGATGCACTACACTAACATTTAAATAATGTAGCTGCCTGCGGTAGTGATAGGATCAGGAAAACACCACCAACCTTCTACAGGTAGCTTTAGCTGAACACTGTGCATAGGTCGCGCTACACTAATGTGTAAATAATGTAGCTGCCTGCGGTAGTGATAGGATCAGGAAAACACCACCAAACTTCTACAGGTAGCTTTAGCTGAACACTGTGCAGAGGTCGCACTACATTAAGGTGTAAATAATGTAGCTGCCTTCGGTAGTGATAGGATCAGGAAAACAACACCAACCTTCTACAGGTAGCTTTAGCTGAACACTGTGCAGAGGTCGCACTACACTAACGTGTAAATAATGTAGCTGCCTGCGGTAGTGATAGGATCAGGAAAACAACACCAACCTTCTACAGGTAGCTTTAGCTGAACACTGTGCAGAGGTCACACTACACTAAAGTGTAAATAATGTAGCTGCCTGCAGGAGTGATAGGATCAGGAAAACTACCCCAACCTTCTACAGGTAGCTTTAGCTAAACACTGTGCAGGGGTCGCACTACACTAACGTGTAAATAATGTAGCTGCCTGCGGTAGTGATAGGATCAGGAAAATAACACCAACCTTCTACAGGTAGCTTTAGCTGAACACTGTGCAGAGGTCGCACTACACTAATGTGTAAATAATGTAGCTGCCTGCGGTAGTGATAGGATCAGGAAAACAACTCCAACCTTCTACAGGTAGCTTTAGCTGAACACTGTGCAGAGGTCGCACTACACTAACGTGTAAATAATGTAGCTGCCTGCGGTAGTGATAGGATCAGCAGAACACCACCAACCTTCTACAGGTAGCTTTAGCTGAACACTGTGCAGAGGTCGCACTACATTAACTTGTTGCTTTAGCTGAACACTGTGCAGAGTTCGCACTACACTAACTTGTAGCTTTAGCTGAACACTGTGCAGAGGTCGCACTACACTAACTTGTAGCTTTAGCTGAACACTGTGCAGAGGTCACAGTACACTAACTTGTAGCTTTAGCTAAACACTGTGCAGAGGTCGCACTACACTAACTTGGAGCTTTAGCTGAACATAGTGCCGAGGTCGCACTACACTAACTTGGAGCTTTAGCTGAACACTGTGCAGAGGTCACACTACACTAACTTGTAGCTTTAGCTGAACACTGTGCAGAGGTCGCACTACACTAACTTGGAGCTTTAGCTGAATACTGTGCAGAGGTTGCACTACACTAACTTGTAGCTTTAGCTGAACACTGTGCAGAGGTCGCACTACACTAACTTGTAGCTTTAGCTGAACACTGTGCAGAGGACGCACTACACTAACGTTTAAATAATGTAGCTACCTGCGGTAGTGATAGGATCAGGAAAACAACACCAACCTTCTACAGGCAGCTTTGGCTGAACACTGTGCAGAGGTCGCACTACACTAACGTGTAAATAATGTAGCTGCCTGCGGTAGTAATACAATCAGGAAAACAACAACAACCTTCTACAGGTAGCTTTAGCTGAACACTGTGCAGAGGTCGCACTACACTAACTTGTAGCTTTAGCTGAACAATGTGCAGAGGACACACTACACGAATGTGTAAATAATGTAGCTGCCTGCGGTAGTGATAGGATCAGGAAAACAACACCAACCTTCTACAGGTAGCTTTAGCTGAACACTGTGCAGAGTTCGCACTACACTAACGTGTAAATAATGTAGCTGCCTGCGGTAGTAATACAATCAGGAAAAAAACACCAACCTTCTACACGTAACTTTAGCTGAACACTATGCAGAGGTCGCACTACACTAACTTGTAAATAATGTAGCTGCCTGTGGTAGTAATACAATATGGAAAACAACACCAACCTTCTACAGGTAGCTTTAGATGAACACTGTGCAGAGATTGCACTACACTAACTTTTAGCTTTAGCTGAACACTGTGCAGAGGATGCACTACACTAACATTTAAATAATGTAGCTGCCTGTGGTAGTGATAGGATCAAGAAAACACCACCAACCTTCTACAGGTAGCTTTAGCTGAACACGGTGCATAGGTCGCGCTACACTAACGTGTAAATAATGTAGCTGCCTGCGGTAGTGATAGGATCAGCAAAACACCACCAAACTTCTACAGGTAGCTGTAGCTGAACACTGTGCAGAGGTCGCACTACACTAACGTGTAAATAATGTAGCTGCCTTCGGTAGTGATAGGATCAGGAAAACAACACCAACCTTCTACAGGTAGCTTTAGCTGAACACTGTGCAGAGGTCGCACTACACTAACATGTAAATAATGTAGCTGCCTGCGGTAGTGATAGGTATAGGAAAACAACACCAACCTTCTACAGGTAGCTTTAGCTGAACACAGTGCAGAGGTCGCACTACACTAACTTGTATCTTTAGCTGAACACCGTGCAGAGGTCGCACTACACTAACTTGTATCTTTAGCTGAACACTGTGCAGAGGACGTACTACACTAACGTTTAAATAATGTAGCTGCCTGCGGTAGTGATGGGATCAGGAAAACACCACCAACCTTCTACAGGTAGCTTTAGCTGAACACTGTGCAGAGGTCGCTCTACACTAACGTGTAAATAATGTAGCTGCCTGCAGTAGTGTTAGGATCAGGAAAACACCACCAACCTTCTACAGGTAGCTTTAGCTGAACACTGTGCTGAGGTCGCACTACACTAACGTGTAAATAATGTAGCTGCCTGCGGTAGTGATAGGATCAGGAAAACAACACCAACCTTCTATAGGTAGCTTTAGCTGAACATGGTGCATAGGTCGCGCTACACTAACGTGTAAATAATGTAGCTGCCTGCGGTAGTGATAGGATCAGGAAAACAACACCAACCTTCTATAGGTAGCTTTAGCTGAACACAGTGCAGAGGTCGCACTACACTAACTTGTATCTTTAGCTGAACACTGTGCAGAGGTCGCACTACACTAACTTGTAGCTTTAGCTGAACACTGTGCAGAGGTCGCACTACACTAACGTGTAAATAATTGTAGCTGCCTGCGGTAGTGATAGGATCAGGAAAACACAACCAACCTTTTACTGGTTGCTTTAGCTGAACACTGTGCAGAGGTCGCACTACACTAACGTGTAAATAATGTAGCTGCCTGTGGTAGTAATAGGATCAGGAAATCAACACCAACCTTCTACAGGTAGCTTTAGCTGAACACAGTGCAGAGGTCGCACTACACTAACTTGTATCTTTAGCTGAACACCGTGCAGAGGTCGCACTACACTAACTTGTATCTTTAGCTGAACACTGTGCAGAGGACGTACTACACTAATGTTTAAATAATGTAGCTGCCTGCGGTAGTGATGGGATCAGGAAAACACCACCAACCTTCTACAGGTAGCTTTAGCTGAACACTGTGCAGAGGTCGCACTACACTAACGTGTAAATAATGTAGCTGCCTGCAGTAGTGTTAGGATCAGGAAAACACCACCAACCTTCTACAGGTAGCTTTAGCTCAACACTGTGCAGAGGTCGCACTACACTAACGTGTAAATAATGTAGCTGCCTGCGGTAGTGATATGATCAGGAAAACAACACCAACCTTCTTCAGGTAGCTTTAGCTGAACAATGTGCAGCGGTCGCACTACAATAACGTGTAAATAATGTAGCTGCCTGCGGTAGTGATAGGATAAGGAAAACACCACCAACCTTCTACAGGTAGCTTTAGCTGAACACTGTCCAGAGGTCGCACTACACTAACGTGTAAATAATGTCGCTGCCTGCGGTAGTGATAGGATCAGGAAAACAACACCAACCTTCTTCAGTTAGCTTTAGCTGAACAATGTGCAGAGGTCGCACTACACTAACATGTAAATAATGTAGCTGCCTGCGGTAGTGATAGGTTCAGGAAAACAACACCAACCTTCTATAGGTAGCTTTAGCTGAACACAGTGCAGAGGTCGCACTACACTAACTTGTATCTTTAGCTGAACACTGTGCAGAGGTCGCACTACACTAACTTGTAGCTTTAGCTGAACACTGTGCAGAGGACGCACTACACTAACGTTTAAATAATGTAGCTGCCTGCGGTCGTGATAGGATCAGGAAAACACCACCAACCCTCTACAGGTAGCTTTAGCTGAACATGGTGCATAAGTCACGCTACA
The DNA here is from genome assembly GCA_037953035.1 of Aquarana catesbeiana. Classification (NCBI taxonomy): domain Eukaryota; kingdom Metazoa; phylum Chordata; class Amphibia; order Anura; family Ranidae; genus Aquarana; species Aquarana catesbeiana. The sequence goes on from JBBHAA010001475.1 coordinate 2,107,211, forward strand.
CTAACGTGTAAATAATGTAGCTGCCTGCGGTAGTGATAGGATCAGGAAAACAACACCAACCTTCTATAGGTAGCTTTAGCTGAACACAGTGCAGAGGTCGCACTACACTAACTTGTATCTTTAGCTGAACACTGTGCAGAGGTCGCACTACACTAACTTGTAGCTTTAGCTGAACACTGTGCAGAGGTCACACTACACTAACGTGTAAATAATTGTAGCTGCCTGCGGTAGTGATAGGATCAGGAAAACACCACCAACCTTTTACTGGTAGCTTTAGCTGAACACTGTGCAGAGGTCGCACTACACTAACGTGTAAATAATGTAGCTGCCTGTGGTAGTAATAGGATCAGGAAATCAACACCAACCTTCTACATGTAGCTTTAGCTGAAAACTGTGCAGAGATCATACTACACTAACGTGTAAATAATGTAGCTGCCTGCGGTAGTGATAGGATCAGGAAAACAACACCAACCTTCTACAGGTAGCTTTAGCTGAACACTGTGCAGAGGTCGCACTACACTAACGTGTAAATAATGTTGCTGCCTGCGGTAGTGATAGGATCAGGAAAAAACTACCAACCTTCTACAGGTAGCTTTAGCTGAACACTGTGCAGAGGTCGCACTACACTAACTTGTAAATAATGTAGCTGCCTGCGGTAGAAATACAATCAGGAAAACAACACCAACCTTCTACAGGTAGCTTTAGATGAACACTGTGCAGAGGTCGCACAACACTAACTTTTAGCTTTAGCTGAGCACTGTGCAGAGGATGCACTACACTAACATTTAAATAATGTAGCTGCCTGCGGTAGTGATAGGATCAGGAAAACACCACCAACCTTCTACAGGTAGCTTTAGCTGAACACTGTGCATAGGTCGCGCTACACTAATGTGTAAATAATGTAGCTGCCTGTGGTAGTGATAGGATCAGGAAAACACCACCAAACTTCTACAGGTAGCTTTAGCTGAACACTGTGCAGAGGTCGCACTACATTAAGGTGTAAATAATGTAGCTGCCTTCGGTAGTGATAGGATCAGGAAAACAACACCAACCTTCTACAGGTAGCTTTAGCTGAACACTGTGCAGAGGTCGCACTACACTAACGTGTAAATAATGTAGCTGCCTGCGGTAGTCATAGGATCAGGAAAACAACACCAACCTTCTACAGGTAGCTTTAGCTGAACACTGTGCAGAGGTCACACTACACTAAAGTGTAAATAATGTAGCTGCCTGCAGGAGTGATAGGATCAGGAAAACTACCCCAACCTTCTACAGGTAGCTTTAGCTAAACACTGTGCAGGGGTCGCACTACACTAACGTGTAAATAATGTAGCTGCCTGCGGTAGTGATAGGATCAGGAAAATAACACCAACCTTCTACAGGTAGCTTTAGCTGAACACTGTGCAGAGGTCGCACTACACTAATGTGTAAATAATGTAGCTGCCTGCGGTAGTGATAGGATCAGGAAAACAACTCCAACCTTCTACAGGTAGCTTTAGCTGAACACTGTGCAGAGGTCGCACTACACTAACGTGTAAATAATGTAGCTGCCTGCGGTAGTGATAGGATCAGCAGAACACCACCAACCTTCTACAGGTAGCTTTAGCTGAACACTGTGCAGAGGTCGCACTACATTAACTTGTTGCTTTAGCTGAACACTGTGCAGAGTTCGCACTACACTAACTTGTAGCTTTAGCTGAACACTGTGCAGAGGTCGCACTACACTAACGTGTAAATAATTGTAGCTGCCTGCGGTAGTGATAGGATCAGGAAAACACAACCAACCTTTTACTGGTAGCTTTAGCTGAACACTGTGCAGAGGTCGCACTACACTAACGTGTAAATAATGTAGCTGCCTGTGGTAGTAATAGGATCAGGAAATCAACACCAACCTTCTACAGGTAGCTTTAGCTGAACGCAGTGCAGAGGTCGCACTACACTAACTTGTATCTTTAGCTGAACACCGTGCAGAGGTCGCACTACACTAACTTGTATCTTTAGCTGAACACTGTGCAGAGGACGTACTACACTAACGTTTAAATAATGTAGCTGCCTGCGGTAGTGATGGGATCAGGAAAACACCACCAACCTTCTACAGGTAGCTTTAGCTGAACACTGTGCAGAGGTCGCACTACACTAACATGTAAATAATGTAGCTGCCTGCGGTAGTGATAGGTATAGGAAAACAACACCAACCTTCTACAGGTAGCTTTAGCTGAACACAGTGCAGAGGTCGCACTACACTAACTTGTATCTTTAGCTGAATACCGTGCAGAGGTCGCACTACACTAACTTGTATCTTTAGCTGAACACTGTGCAGAGGACGTACTACACTAACGTTTAAATAATGTAGCTGCCTGCGGTAGTGATGGGATCAGGAAAACACCACCAACCTTCTACAGGTAGCTTTAGCTGAACACTGTGCAGAGGTCGCTCTACACTAACGTGTAAATAATGTAGCTGCCTGCAGTAGTGTTAGGATCAGGAAAACACCACCAACCTTCTACAGGTAGCTTTAGCTGAACACTGTGCTGAGGTCGCACTACACTAACGTGTAAATAATGTAGCTGCCTGCGGTAGTGATAGGATCAGGAAAACAACACCAACCTTCTATAGGTAGCTTTAGCTGAACACGGTGCATAGGTCGCGCTACACTAACGTGTAAATAATGTAGCTGCCTGCGGTAGTGATAGGATCAGGAAAACAACACCAACCTTCTATAGGTAGCTTTAGCTGAACACAGTGCAGAGGTCTCACTACACTAACTTGTATCTTTAGCTGAACACTGTGCAGAGGTCGCACTACACTAACTTGTAGCTTTAGCTTAACACTGTGCAGAGGTCGCACTACACTAACGTGTAAATAATTGTAGCTGCCTGCGGTAGTGATAGGATCAGGAAAACACAACCAACCTTTTACTGGTAGCTTTAGCTGAACACTGTGCAGAGGTCGCACTACACTAACGTGTAAATAATGTAGCTGCCTGTGGTAGTAATAGGATCAGGAAATCAACACCAACCTTCTACAGGTAGCTTTAGCTGAACACAGTGCAGAGGTCGCACTACACTAACTTGTATCTTTAGCTGAACACCGTGCAGAGGTCGCACTACACTAACTTGTATCTTTAGCTGAACACTGTGCAGAGGACGTACTACACTAACGTTTAAATAATGTAGCTGCCTGCGGTAGTGATGGGATCAGGAAAACACCACCAACCTTCTACAGGTAGCTTTAGCTGAACACTGTGCAGAAGTCGCACTACACTAACGTGTAAATAATGTAGCTGCCTGCAGTAGTGTTAGGATCAGGAAAACACCACCAACCTTCTACAGGTAGCTTTAGCTCAACACTGTGCAGAGGTCGCACTACACTAACGTGTAAATAATGTAGCTGCCTGCGGTAGTGATAGGATCAGGAAAACAACACCAACCTTCTTCAGGTAGCTTTAGCTGAACAATGTGCAGCGGTCGCACTACAATAACGTGTAAATAATGTAGCTGCCTGCGGTAGTGATAGGATAAGGAAAACACCACCAACCTTCTACAGGTAGCTTTAGCTGAACACTGTGCAGAGGTCGCACTACACTAACGTGTAAATAATGTCGCTGCCTGCGGTAGTGATAGGATCAGGAAAACAACACCAACCTTCTTCAGGTAGCTTTAGCTGAACAATGTGCAGAGGTCGCACTACACTAACGTGTAAATAATGTAGCTGCCTGCGGTAGTGATAGGATCAGGAAAACAACACCAACCTTCTATAGGTAGCTTTAGCTGAACACAGTGCAGAGGTCGCACTACACTAACTTGTATCTTTAGCTGAACACTGTGCAGAGGTCTCACTACACTAACTTGTAGCTTTAGCTGAACACTGTGCAGAGGACGCACTACACTAACGTTTAAATAATGTAGCTGCCTGCGGTAGTGATAGGATCAGGAAAACACCACCAACCCTCTACAGGTAGCTTTAGCTGAACACGGTGCATAGGTCGCGCTACACTAACGTGTAAATAATGTAGCTGCCTGCGGTAGTGATAGGATCAGGAAAACAACACCAACCTTCTATAGGTAGCTTTAGCTGAACACAGTGCAGAGGTCGCACTACACTAACTTGTATCTTTAGCTGAACACTGTGCAGAGGTCGCACTACACTAACTTGTAGCTTTAGCTGAACACTGTGCAGAGGTCGCACTACACTAACGTGTAAATAATTGTAGCTGCCTGCGGTAGTGATAGGATCAGGAAAACACCACCAACCTTTTACTGGTAGCTTTAGCTGAACACTGTGCAGAGGTCGCACTACACTAACGTGTAAATAATGTAGCTGCCTGTGGTAGTAATAGGATCAGGAAATCAACACCAACCTTCTACATGTAGCTTTAGCTGAAAACTGTGCAGAGATCGCACTACACTAACGTGTAAATAATGTAGCTGCCTGCGGTAGTGATAGGATCAGGAAAACAACACCAACCTTCTACAGGTAGCTTTAGCTGAACAATGTGCAGAGTTCGCACTACACTAACGTGTAAATAATGTAGCTGCCTGCGGTAGTGATAGGATCAGAAAAACAACACCAACCTTCTACAGGTAGCTTTAGCTGAACACAGTGCAGAGGTCGCACTACACTAACTTGTATCTTTAGCTGAACACTGTGCAGAGGTCGCACTACACTAACTTGTAGCTTTAGCTGAACACTGTGCAGAGGTCGCACTACACTGACGTGTAAATAATTGTAGCTGCCTGCGGTAGTGATAGGATCAGGAAAACACCACCAACCTTTTACTGGTAGCTTTAGCTGAACACTGTGCAGAGGTCGCACTGCACTAACGTGTAAATAATGTAGCTGCCTGTGGTAGTAATAGGATCAGGAAATCAACACCAACCTTCTACGTGTAGCTTTAGCTGAAAACTGTGCAGAGATCGCACTACACTAACGTGTAAATAATGTAGCTGCCTGCGGTAGTGATAGGATCAGGAAAACAACACCAACCTTCTACAGGTAGCTTTAGCTGAACAATGTGCAGAGTTCGCACTACACTAACGTGTAAATAATGTAGCTGCCTGCGGTAGTGATAGGATCAGAAAAACAACACCAACCTTCTACAGGTAGCTTTAGCTGAACACTGTGCAGAGGTCACACTACACTAACTTGTAGCGGTAGCTGAACACTGTGCAGAGGTCGCACTACACTAACTTTTAAATAATGTAGCTGCCTGCGGTAGTGATAGGATCAGGAAAACAACACCAACCTTCTACAGGTAGCTTTAGCTGAACACTGTGCAGAGGTCGCACTACACTAACTTGTATCTTTAGCTGGACACTGTGCAGAGGTCACACTACACTAACATGTAGCTTTAGCTGAACACTGTGCAGAGGACGCACTACACTAGCGTTTAAATAATGTAGCTGCCTGCGGTAGTGATAGGATCAGGAAAACACCACCAACCTTCTACAGGTAGCTTTAGCTGAACACTGTGCAGAGGTCGCACTACACTAACTTGTAGCTTTAGCTGAACACTGTGCAGAGGACACACTACACTAACGTGTAAATAATGTAGCTGCCTGCGGTAGTAATACAATCAGGAAAACAACACCAACCTTCTACACGTAGCTTTAGCTGAACACTATGCAGAGGTCGCACTACACTAACTTGTAAATAATGTAGTTGCCTGCGGTAGTAATACAATCAGGAAAACAACACCAACCTTCTACATGTAGCTTTAGATGAACACTGTGCAGAGGTCGCACTACACTAACTTGTATCTTTAGCTGAACACCGTGCAGAGGTCGCACTACACTAACTTGTATCTTTAGCTGAACACTGTGCAGAGGACGTACTACACTAACGTTTAAATAATGTAGCTGCCTGCGGTAGTGATGGGATCAGGAAAACACCACCAACCTTCTACAGGTAGCTTTAGCTGAACACTGTGCAGAAGTCGCACTACACTAACGTGTAAATAATGTAGCTGCCTGCAGTAGTGTTAGGATCAGGAAAACACCACCAACCTTCTACAGGTAGCTTTAGCTCAACACTGTGCAGAGGTCGCACTACACTAACTTGTAAATAATGTAGCTGCCTGCGGTAGTGATAGGATCAGGAAAACAACACCAACCTTCTTCAGGTAGCTTTAGCTGAACAATGTGCAGCGGTCGCACTACAATAACGTGTAAATAATGTAGCTGCCTGCGGTAGTGATAGGATAAGGAAAACACCACCAACCTTCTACAGGTAGCTTTAGCTGAACACTGTGCAGAGGTCGCACTACACTAACGTGTAAATAATGTCGCTGCCTGCGGTAGTGATAGGATCAGGAAAACAACACCAACCTTCTTCAGGTAGCTTTAGCTGAACAATGTGAAGAGGTCGCACTACACTAACGTGTAAATAATGTAGCTGCCTGCGGTAGTGATAGGATCAGGAAAACAACACCAACCTTCTATAGGTAGCTTTAGCTGAACACAGTGCAGAGGTCGCACTACACTAACTTGTATCTTTAGCTGAACACTGTGCAGAGGTCTCACTACACTAACTTGTAGCTTTAGCTGAACACTGTGCAGAGGACGCACTACACTAACGTTTAAATAATGTAGCTGCCTGCGGTAGTGATAGGATCAGGAAAACACCACCAACCCTCTACAGGTGGCTTTAGCTGAACACGGTGCATAGGTCGCGCTACACTAACGTGTAAATAATGTAGCTGCCTGCGGTAGTGATAGGATCAGGAAAACAACACCAACCTTCTATAGGTAGCTTTAGCTGAACACAGTGCAGAGGTCGCACTACACTAACTTGTATCTTTAGCTGAACACTGTGCAGAGGTCGCACTACACTAACTTGTAGCTTTAGCTGAACACTGTGCAGAGGTCGCACTACACTAACGTGTAAATAATTGTAGCTGCCTGCGGTAGTGATAGGATCAGGAAAACACCACCAACCTTTTACTGGTAGCTTTAGCTGAACACTGTGCAGAGGTCGCACTACACTAACGTGTAAATAATGTAGCTGCCTGTGGTAGTAATAGGATCAGGAAATCAACACCAACCTTCTACATGTAGCTTTAGCTGAAAACTGTGCAGAGATCGCACTACACTAACGTGTAAATAATGTAGCTGCCTGCGGTAGTGATAGGATCAGGAAAACAACACCAACCTTCTACAGGTAGCTTTAGCTGAACAATGTGCAGAGTTCGCACTACACTAACGTGTAAATAATGTAGCTGCCTGCGGTAGTGATAGGATCAGAAAAACAACACCAACCTTCTACAGGTAGCTTTAGCTGAACACAGTGCAGAGGTCGCACTACACTAACTTGTATCTTTAGCTGAACACTGTGCAGAGGTCGCACTACACTAACTTGTAGCTTTAGCTGAACACTGTGCAGAGGTCGCACTACACTGACGTGTAAATAATTGTAGCTGCCTGCGGTAGTGATAGGATCAGGAAAACACCACCAACCTTTTACTGGTAGCTTTAGCTGAACACTGTGCAGAGGTCGCACTACACTAACGTGTAAATAATGTAGCTGCCTGTGGTAGTAATAGGATCAGGAAATCAACACCAACCTTCTACGTGTAGCTTTAGCTGAAAACTGTGCAGAGATCGCACTACACTAACGTGTAAATAATGTAGCTGCCTGCGGTAGTGATAGGATCAGGAAAACAACACCAACCTTCTACAGGTAGCTTTAGCTGAACAATGTGCAGAGTTCGCACTACACTAACGTGTAAATAATGTAGCTGCCTGCGGTAGTGATAGGATCAGAAAAACAACACCAACCTTCTACAGGTAGCTTTAGCTGAACACTGTGCAGAGGTCACACTACACTAACTTGTAGCGGTAGCTGAACACTGTGCAGAGGTCGCACTACACTAACTTTTAAATAATGTAGCTGCCTGCGGTAGTGATAGGATCAGGAAAACAACACCAACCTTCTACAGGTAGCTTTAGCTGAACACTGTGCAGAGGTCGCACTACACTAACTTGTATCTTTAGCTGGACACTGTGCAGAGGTCACACTACACTAACATGTAGCTTTAGCTGAACACTGTGCAGAGGACGCACTACACTAGCGTTTAAATAATGTAGCTGCCTGCGGTAGTGATAGGATCAGGAAAACAACACCAACCTTCTACAGGTAGCTTTAGCTGAACACTGTGCAGAGGTCGCACTACACTAACGTGCAAATAATGTAGCTCTCTGTGGTAGTGATAGGATCAGGAAAACACCACCAACCTTCTACAGGTAGCTTTAGCTGAACACTGTGCAGAGGTCGCACTACACTAACTTGTAGCTTTAGCTGAACACTGTGCAGAGGACACACTACACTAACGTGTAAATAATGTAGCTGCCTGCGGTAGTAATACAATCAGGAAAACAACACCAACCTTCTACACGTAGCTTTAGCTGAACACTATGCAGAGGTCGCACTACACTAACTTGTAAATAATGTAGTTGCCTGCGGTAGTAATACAATCAGGAAAACAACACCAACCTTCTACATGTAGCTTTAGATGAACACTGTGCAGAGGTCGCACTACACTAACTTTTAGCTTTAGCTGAACACTGTGCAGAGGATGCACTACACTAACATTTAAATAATGTAGCTGCCTGCGGTAGTGATAGGATCAGGAAAAAACCACCAACCTTCTACAGGTAGCTTTAGCTGAACACGGTGCATAGGTCACGCTACACTAACGTGTAAATAATGTAGCTGCCTGCGGTAGTGATAGGATCAGGAAAACACCACCAAACTTCTACAGGTAGCTTTAGCTGAACACTGTGCAGAGGTCGCACTACACTAACGTGTAAATAATGTAGCTGCCTTCGGTAGTGATAGGATCAGGAAAACAACACCAAACTTCTACAGGTAGCTTTAGCTGAACACTGTGCAGAGGTCGCACTACACTAACGTTTAAATAATGTAGCTGCCTTCGGTAGTGATAGGATCAGGAAAACAACACCAACCTTCTACAGGTAGCTTTAGCTGAACACTGTGCAGAGGTCGCACTACACTAACGTGCAAATAATGTAGCTGCCTGTGGTAGTGATAGGATCAGGAAAACACCACCAACCTTCTACAGGTAGCTTTAGCTGAACACTGTGCAGAGGTCGCACTACACTAACTTGTAGCTTTAGCTGAACACTGTGCAGAGGACACACTACACAAACGTGTAAATAATGTAGCTGCCTGCGGTAGTGATAGGATCAGGAAAACAACACCAACCTTCTAAAGGTAGCTTTAGCTGAACACTGTGCAGAGTTCGCACTACACTAATGTGTAAATAATGTAGCTGCCTGCGGTAGTAATACAATCAGGAAAACAACACCAACCTTCTACACGTAGCTTTAGCTGAACACTATGCAGAGGTCGCACTACACTAACTTGTAAATAATGTAGCTGCCTGCGGTAGTAATACAATCAGGAAAACAACACCAACCTTCTACATGTAGCTTTAGATGAACACTGTGCAGAGGTCGCACTACACTAACTTTTAGCTTTAGCTGAACACTGTGCAGAGGATGCACTACACTAACATTTAAATAATGTAGCTTCCTGCGGTAGTGATAGGATCAGGAAAACACAACCAACCTTCTACAGGTAGCTTTAGCTGAACACGGTGCATAGGTCACGCTACAATAACGTGTAAATAATGTAGCTGCCTGTGGTAGTGATAGGATCAGGAAAACACCACCAAACTTCTACAGGTAGCTTTAGCTGAACACTGTGCAGAGGTCGCACTACACTAACGTGTAAATAATGTAGCTGCCTTCGGTAGTGATAGGATCAGGAAAACAACACCAACCTTCTACAGGTAGCTTTAGCTGAACACTGTGCAGAGGTCGCACTACACTAACGTGTAAATAATGTAGCTGCGTGCGGTAGTGATAGGATCAGGAAAACAACACCAACCTTCTACAGGTAGCTTTAGCTGAACACTGTGCAGAGGTCGCACTACACTAACGTGTAAATAATGTAGCTGCCTGCGGTAGTGATAGGATCAGGAAAACAACACCAACCTTCTACAGGTAGCTTTAGCTGAACACTGTGCAGAGGTCGTACTACACTAACTTGTAGCTTTAGCTGAACACTGTTTAGAGGACACACTACACTAACGTGTACATAATGTAGCTGCCTGCGGTAGTGATAGGATCAGGAAAACAACACCAACCTTCTACAGGTAGCTTTAGCTGAACACTGTGCAGAGTTCGCACTACACTAACGTGTAAATAATGTAGCTGCCTGCGGTAGTAATACAATCAGGAAAACAACACCAACCTTCTACACGTAGCTTTAGCTGAACACTATGCAGAGGTCGCACTACACTAACTTGTAAATAATGTAGCTGCCTGCGGTAGTAATACAATCAGGAAAACAACACCAACCTTCTACAGGTAGCTTTAGATGAACACTGTGCAGAGGTCGCACTACACTAACGTGTAAATAATGTAGCTGCCTTCGGTAGTGATAGGATCAGGAAAACAACACCAACCTTCTACAGGTAGCTTTAGCTGAACACTGTGCAGAGGTCGCACTACACTAACGTGTAAATAATGTAGCTGCCTTCGGTAGTGATAGGATCAGGAAAACAACACCAACCTTCTACAGGTAGCTTTAGCTGAACACTGTGCAGAGGTCGCACTACACTAACGTGCAAATAATGTAGCTGCCTGTGGTAGTGATAGGATCAGGAAAACACCACCAACCTTCTACAGGTAGCTTTAGCTGAACACTGTGCAGAGGTCGCACTACACTAACTTGTAGCTTTAGCTGAACACTGTGCAGAGGACACACTACACTAACGTGTAAATAATGTAGCTGCCTGCGGTAGTGATAGGATCAGGAAAACAACACCAACCTTCTAAAGGTAGCTTTAGCTGAACACTGTGCAGAGTTCGCACTACACTAACGTGTAAATAATGTAGCTGCCTGCGGTAGTAATACAATCAGGAAAACAACACCAACCTTCTACACGTAGCTTTAGCTGAACACTATGCAGAGGTCGCACTACACTAACTTGTAAATAATGTAGCTGCCTGCGGTAGTAATACAATCAGGAAAACAACACCAACCTTCTACATGTAGCTTTAGATGAACACTGTGCAGAGGTCGCACTACACTAACTTTTAGCTTTAGCTGAACACTGTGCAGAGGATGCACTACACTAACATTTAAATAATGTAGCTGCCTGCGGTAGTGATAGGATCAGGAAAACACCACCAACCTTCTACAGGTAGCTTTAGCTGAACACGGTGCATAGGTCACGCTACACTAACGTGTAAATAATGTAGCTGCCTGCGGTAGTGATAGGATCAGTAAAACACCACCAAACTTCTACAGGTAGCTTTAGCTGAACACTGTGCAGAGGTCGCACTACACTAACGTGTAAATAATGTAGCTGCCTTCGGTAGTTATAGGATCAGGAAAACAACACCAACCTTCTACAGGTAGCTTTAGCTGAACACTGTGCAGAGGTCGCACTACACTAACGTGTAAATAATGTAGCTGCGTGCGGTAGTGATAGGATCAGGAAAACAACACCAACCTTCTACAGGTAGCTTTAGCTGAACACTGTGCAGAGGTCGCACTACACTAACGTGTAAATAGTGTAGCTGCCTGCGGTAGTGATAGGATCAGGAAAACAACACCAACCTTCTACAGGTAGCTTTACTGAACACTGTGCAGAGGTCGCACTACACTAACGTGTAAATAATGTAGCTGCCTTCGGTAGTGATAGGATCAGGAAAACAACACCAACCTTCTACAGGTAGCTTTAGCTGAACACTGTGCAGAGGTCGCACTACACTAACGTGTAAATAATGTAGCTGCGTGCGGTAGTGATAGGATCAGGAAAACAACACCAACCTTCTGCAGGTAGCTTTAGCTGAACACTGTGCAGAGGTCGCACTACACTAACGTGTAAATAATGTAGCTGCCTGCGGTAGTGATAGGATCAGGAAAACAACACCAACCTTCTACAGGTAGCTTTAGCTGAACACTGTGCAGAGGTCGCACTACACTAACTTGTAGCTTTAGCTGAACACTGTTTAGAGGACACACTACACTAACGTGTAAATAATGTAGCTGCCTGCGGTAGTGATAGGATCAGGAAAACAACACCAACCTTCTACAGGTAGCTTTAGCTGAACACTGTGCAGAGTTCGCACTACACTAACGTGTAAATAATGTAGCTGCCTGCGGTAGTAATACAATCAGGAAAACAACACCAACCTTCTACACGTAGCTTTAGCTGAACACTATGCAGAGGTCGCACTACACTAACTTGTAAATAATGTAGCTGCCTGCGGTAGTAATACAATCAGGAAAACAACACCAACCTTCTACAGGTAGCTTTAGATGAACACTGTGCAGAGGTCGCACTACACTAACTTTTAGCTTTAGCTGAACACTGTGCAGAGGATGCACTACACTAACATTTAAATAATGTAGCTGCCTGCGGTAGTGATAGGATCAGGAAAACACCACCAACCTTCTACAGGTAGCTTTAGCTGAACACGGTGCATAAGTCGCGCTACACTAACGTGTAAATAATGTAGCTGCCTGCGGTAGTGATAGGATCAGGAAAACAACACCAAACTTCTACAGGTAGCTTTAGCTGAACACTGTGCAGAGGTCGCACTACACTAACGTGTAAATAATGTAGCTGCCTTCGGTAGTTATAGGATCAGGAAAACAACACCAACCTTCTACAGGTAGTTTTAGCTGAACACTGTGCAGAGGTCGCACTACACTAACGTGTAAATAATGTAGCTGCGTGCGGTAGTGATAGGATCAGGAAAACAACACCAACCTTCTACAGGTAGCTTTAGCTGAACACTGTGCAGAGGTCGCACTACACTAACGTGTAAATAGTGTAGCTGCCTGCGGTAGTGATAGGATCAGGAAAACAACACCAACCTTCTACAGGTAGCTTTAGCTGAACACTGTGCAGAGGTCGCACTACACTAACTTGTAGCTTTAGCTGAACACTGTTTAGAGGACACACTACACTAACGTGTACATAATGTAGCTGCCTGCGGTAGTGATAGGATCAGGAAAACAACACCAACCTTCTACAGGTAGCTTTAGCTGAACACTGTGCAGAGTTCGCACTACACTAATGTGTAAATAATGTAGCTGCCTGCGGTAGTAATACAATCAGGAAAACAACACCAACCTTCTACACGTAGCTTTAGCTGAACACTATGCAGAGGTCGCACTACACTAACTTGTAAATAATGTAGCTGCCTGCGGTAGTAATACAATCAGGAAAACAACACCAACCTTCTACAGGTAGCTTTAGATGAACACTGTGCAGAGGTCGCATTACACTAACTTTTAGCTTTAGCTGAACACTGTGCAGAGTTTGCACTACACTAACATTTAAATAATGTAGCTGCCTGCGGTAGTGATAGGATCAGGAAAACACCACCAACCTTCTACAGGTAGCTTTAGCTGAACACGGTGCATAGGTCGCGCTACAGTAACGTGTAAATAATGTAGCTGCCTGCGGTAGTGATAGGATCAGGAAAACACCACCAAACTTCTACAGGTAGCTTTAGCTGAACACTGTGCAGAGGTCGCACTACACTTACGTGTAAATAATGTAGCTGCCTTCGGTAGTGATAGGATCAGGAAAACAACACCAACCTTCTACAGGTAGCTTTAGCTGAACACTGTGCAGAGGTCGCACTACACTTACGTGTAAATATTGTAGCTGCCTGCGGTAGTGATAGGATCAGAAAAACAACACCAACCTTCTACAGGTAGCTTTAGCTGAACACTGTGCAGAGGTCGCACTACACTAACTTGTAAATAATGTAGCTGCCTGCGGTAGAAATACAATCAGGAAAACAACACCAACCTTCTACAGGTAGCTTTAGATCAACACTGTGCTGAGGTCGCACTACACTAACTTTTAGCTTTAGCTGAACACTGTGCAGAGGATGCACTACACTAACATTTAAATAATGTAGCTGCCTGCGGTAGTGATAGGATCAGGAAAACACCACCAACCTTCTACAGGTAGCTTTAGCTGAACACTGTACATAGGTCGCACTACACTAATGTGTAAATAATGTAGCTGCCTGCGGTAGTGATAGGATCAGGAAAACACCACCAAACTTCTAATGGTAGCTTTAGCTGAACACTGTGCAGAGGTCGCACTACACTAACGTGTAAATAATGTAGCTGCCTTCGGTAGTGATAGGATCAGGAAGACAACACCAACCTTCTACAGGTAGCTTTAGCTGAACACTGTGCAGAGGTCACACTACACTAACGTGTAAATAATGTAGCTGCCTGCGGTAGTGATAGGATCAGGAAAACAACACCAACCTTCTACAGGTAGCTTTAGCTAAACACTGTGCAGAGGTCGCACTACACTAACTTGTAGCTTTAGCTGAACACTGTGCAGAGGACGCACTACACTAACGTTTAAATAATGTAGCTGCCTGCGGTAGTGATAGGATCAGGAAAACAACACCAACTTTCTACAGGTAGCTTTAGCTGAACACTGTGCAGAGGTCGCACTACACTTACATAGTTACATAGTTACATAGTAGGTGAGGTTGAAAAAAGACACATGTCCATCAAGTCCAACCTATGTGTGTGATTATGTGTCAGTATTACCTTACATATCCCTGTATGTTGCGGTCATTCAGGTGATTATCTAATATAAATTCTTGAAGCTATCAATGCTCCCCGCTGAGACCACCGCCTGTGGAAGGGAATTCCACATCCTTACCGCTCTTACAGTAAAGAACCCTCTACGTAGTTTCAGGTTAAACCTCTTTTCTTCTAATTGTAATGAGTGGCCCCGAGTCTTATTAAACTCTCTTCTGCGAAAAAGTTTTATCCCTATTGTGGGGTCACCAGTAGGGATGACCTTCGTGTTCGAGTCGAACCCATGTTCGACTCGAACATCGGCTGTTCGACCGTTCGTCGAATTGCGAACGATATGGGCCGTTTGCGCCAAATTCGTGTGGTGCGTCACGGCCCATAATTCACTGCGGCATCGCAGTGCATTGCTGGCTGATGATTGGCCAAGCATGCACTATGACCCGCATGCTTGGCCAATCACAGCGCCGCCTGAACAGAGAGCCGTAATTGGCCAAAGCCAAGGAGGCTTTGGCCAATTATGGCTCAGGGGATTTAGTACACGCCCCACACTATATAAGGCCGCCTGCACGGCGGCCCTGTGTAGTGTGTGTTCCGGTGTGCTGAGAGCTAGAGAGAGAGAGATACAGTGTCATTTGATTTGAGTTAGATAGATTAGGCAGAACAGTCAGTCAGTTAGCTGCACTTACAGTGTATTGTGTATATATATGCATCCCAGGTGTTGCATATATATATATACACTGTATTCAGTTTAGCTAGATCCGTTCCTGTTATCTTCTAGACTATTTTTATTTAGTGCAGTGCGTCCTGCTCACAGTGTTCAGCTAGATCCGTTCCTGTTATCTTCCTACTGACAGGCAGGCTTGTCTTGTTACAGTATTAACAGCTACCTAAAGAAAATTACTGGTGTTCTTTTGATCCTATTAGTACCACGGTCAGGCAGCTAGACTATTTACATTTAGTAAAGTGCGTCCTGCTCACAGTGTTCAGCTAGATCCGTTCCTGTTATCTTCCTACTGACAGGCAGGCTTGTCTTGTTACAGTATATAAAGCTACCTGAAGAAAATTACTGGTGTTCTTTTGATCCTATTAGTACCACGGTCAGGCAGCTAGACTATTTACAGTTAGTGCAGTGCGTCCTGCTCACAGTGTTCAGCTAGATCCGTTCCTGTTATCTTCCTACTGACAGGCAGGCTTGTCTTGTTACAGTATATAAAGCTACCTGAAGAAAATTACTGGTGTTCTTTTGATCCTATTAGTACCACGGTCAGGCAGCTAGACTATTTACATTTAGTGCAGTGCGTCCTGCTCACAGTGTTCAGCTAGATCCGTTCCTGTTATCTTCCTACTGACAGGCAGGCTTGTCTTGTTACAGTATATAAAGCTACCTGAAGAAAATTACTGGTGTTCTTTTGATCCTTTTAGTACCACAGTCAGGCAGCTAGACTATTTACATTTAGTGCAGTGCATCCTGCTCACAGTGTTCAGCTAGATCCGTTCCTGTTATCTTCCTACTGACAGGCAGGCTTGTCTTGTTACAGTATATAAAGCTACCTGAAGAAAATTACTGGTGTTCTTTTGATCCTATTAGAACCACGGTCAGGCAGCTAGACTATTTACATTTAGTGCAGTGCGTCCTGCTCACAGTGTTCAGCTAAACCTACAAATTAGTGGGGTGCGTCCACCTCACAGTGTTCAGCTAAAGTTACCTGTAGAAGGTTGGTGGTGTTCTCATACTACAGGCAGGCAGTTGATTATGCTAGCTGCAGTATATATATATATATATATATATATATATATACCGTATTTATCGGCGTATAACACGCACTTTTTTCCCCTTAAAATCAGGGGAAAGTCGCAGGTGCGTGTTATACGCCGATCCCCTGCGATCCGACCTGTCAAATTTTCAAAATCGCCGATCGCGATTTGAAAATGGACCGGCACTGTGTATTTCGGCGCCGGCGGCGCCATTTTCAAATCGCGATCGGCGATTTTGAAGCCCAGAATGGCTGGGATCACTGGGGGAAGGCTGCACTGGGTAAAGCTGCACTGGGGAAGACTGCACTGGGGAAGGCTGCACTGGGTAAAGCTGCACTGGGGAAGTCTGCACTGGGGAAGTCTGCACTGACAAGGCTGCACTGGGGAAGTCTGCACTGGGGAAGGCTGCATTGACAAGGCTGCACTGGGGAAGGCTGCACTGACAAGGCTGCACTGACATGGCTGCACTGACATGGCTGCACTGACAAGGCTGCACTGACAAGGCTGCACTGACAAGGCTGCAATGATGGGCGTTTAAATGTAAGTTTTTTTTCCCTTCAACTTCCCTCCTAAAAGTTTTTTTTTCCTTAAAATTCCCTCCTAAATTGGGGTGCGTGTTATACGCCGGTGCGTGTTATACGCCGATAAATACCATATATATATATATATATATATCCCAGCTTAGTGCAGCTACAGGCCATTAGTATGTCTGGAAGGCCAAGAAGGAGAGGCAGACAGTCACAAGCCAATAAGAGAGGGCAAGCAGGCTCTGTGTCTAGTGCTGGTCGTGGAGACGGTGCATCCTCATCAGCACGTGGCCATGGGACACGCTTGGCCTTTTTTTCGGCAGCTGGCCGTGTTGAGCCGCAACATGCGGAAGACTTGGTCGAGTGGATGACCAAGCCGTCCTCATCCTCCTCATCCTCTCTCACCCATGCCCAGGGTGCTTTGTCTGGCAAAGCAGCGGCCTCTTCCCTCGGCTCAATGTCATCAGTGACTCCTTCCCTAGCTCCACCATGTCCTCCTGAGGAGTCCCTCGAACTGTTTGACCACAGTGTTGGGTACATGCTCCAGGAGGATGCCCAGCGTTTGGAAGGCTCTGATGATGATACTGAGCTCGATGAAGTCGGTAACATGAGCACGGACAGAGGGGGTGCCCAAGAAGGACAGCAATCTGGCAGTCATGCTCCCCCTGCTGCAGCATACTGCCAGGTTTGCTCCAGTGATGAGGAGGGAGGGGATGATGAGGTCACTGACTCAACGTGGGTGCCTGATAGGAGAGAGGAGGAGGAGGAGGAGGATGAGGCGGCACATCACCAACGAGGCAGGATGCCCTCCAGGGGCCAGCCTAAGGGCAGCACATTGACTGCATCACATGTGCAGGGCGCTGCAGTCTCTGCGCGTTATTCAAAAAGTTCTTTGGTGTGGGCCTTTTTTGAGACGAGTGCATCAGATCGCACCGCTGCTATTTGCAACATATGTCTCAAGCGTATCTCACGTGGCCAAAACATCTCCCGCTTGGGTACCACATGCTTGACCAGACATATGTTGACCTGCCATGCAGTTCGTTGGCAAGCGCATCTAAAAGACCCACACCAAAGAACAAAGAGGACCTCTCCTTGCTCCTCATCAGCTGAGATTTCCAACCCCACTAGACCTTCAGTCCTCTCTGAGACCTGCACTGAGAGGAATGAAGGTGTAGAATTAGGTGTGTCACAGCCAAGTACTTGTGGGCAATCTGCTTTTGGTACACCGACGTCAGATTGTACCAGGCAAATTTCCCTGCCCCAGCTGCTGCACCACCGAAAGAAGTTTGCTCCCAGCCATCCACATGCCCAGCGGTTGAATGCTAGCTTGGCAAAATTGCTGGTACTTCAACTGCTGCCTTTTCAGTTGGTAGACTCTGCCCCCTTCCGTGAGTTTGTGGAATGTGCGGTTCCTCAGTGGCAGGTACCCAAACGCCACTTTTTCTCACGGAAGGCGATTCCGGCTCTCTACCGGCATGTGGAAGGCAATGTCAATGCCTCGCTGGACAGGGCGGTCAGCGGTAAGGTGCATATTACCGCTGACTCATGGTCCAGCAGGCATGGACAGGGACGTTACCTAAGTTTCACGGCGCATTGGGTGACTCTGCTGGCAGCTGGGAAGGATGCAGGACAAGGTGCAGTAGTGTTGGAGGTTTTTCCGCCACCACGCCTCCAAAATGCTAATGATTGTGACACACCTCTCTCCTCCACCCCCTCCTCTTCTTCTTCCTCCATGGCCTCTTCCTCAGAACCAGCGGTGCTCCGTAGTCGTTCAAGGGGCTACGCAAGTACGCAGGCCAAAAGATGCCATGCGGTGCTTGAGCTGGTGTGCTTGGGGGACAGGAGCCACACTGGGGCAGAGGTTCTGTCAGCTCTGCAGGGGCAGGTTCAGAGGTGGTTGACGCCACGCCAACTTAAGGCAGGAATGGTGGTTTGCGACAATGGCACCAACCTCCTCTCTGCCCTCCGACAAGGACAAATGACCCATGTGCCCTGTTTGGCTCACGTCCTTAACTTGGTGGTGCAGCGGTTCTTGGGCAGGTACCTGGGCTTACAGGATGTCCTGAGGCAGGCCAGGAACGTCTGTGTGCATTTCCGCCAGTCATATAATGCCAGTGCTCGGCTGACGGACCTCCAAAAGGAGTTTAACCTGCCCAAGAACCGCCTAATCTGTGACATGCCCACCAGGTGGAACTCAACGTTGGCCATGCTGCAGCGGCTGCACACGCAGCAGAGGGCCATCAATGAGTACCTGTGTGACTATGGCACCAGGACAGGGTCAGGGGAGCTTGTTTTTTTTCCCCACGCCAGTGGGCCATGATCAGGGATGCATGCACTGTCCTGTCACCATTTGAGGAGGCCACGAGGATGGTGAGCAGTGACAGTGCATGCATCAGTGACACTGTCCCCCTTGTTCACCTGTTGGAGCACACGCTGCGTGGAATAATGGACAGGGCACTTGAGGCAGAACAGAGGCAGGAAGAGGAGGACTTCCTTAGCTCTCAAGGCCCCCTTTATCCAGACAGTGTTCCTGCGTGCCCGCCGATCACACAGGAAGAGGACGAGGAGGAGGAGGAGGAGGAGGAGGAAGATTGTGTCAGTATGGAGGTGGAGCCTGGCACTCAGCATCAGCAGCAGTCTTTAAGGGATCAGTCCAAAGAAACACATGGACTTGTACGTGGCTGGGAGGAGGTGGCTGCGGACCATGTCGTCCTTAGTGACCCAGAGGACTCCGGACCGAATGCCTCAGCAAACCTACGCTGCATGGCCTCCCTGATCCTGCAAAGCCTGCGTAAGGATCCTCGTATTCGTGGTATCAAGGAGAAGGACCAATACTGGCTGGCAACCCTCCTTGATCCACGTTACAAGGGTAAGGTTGCGGACCTTATCTTGCCATCGCAGAGGGAGCAGAGGATGAAACATCTTCGGGAGGCCTTGCAGAAAGGTCTGTGCAACGCGTTCCCAGAGACTGGGAGGTTACAAACTCCTGTTTCTGGACAACGTGTTGCTGAGGCTTCGGTCAGTCAAAGAAGGAGCGGTGGAGAAGGTGGCCGTCTGACCGATGCGTTCAGACAATTTTTTGGTCCGCAGCCCCAAGGTATGATCGGTTCCAGCAACCATCGCCAGCGTCTGTTTTACATGGTGCAGGAATACCTAGGGGCAAGATCAGACTTGGACACCTTTCCCACCGAAAATCCTCTGGGTTACTGGGTCTTGAAGATCACTGGCCAGAGCTTGCACAGTATGCAATTGAGCTACTGGCCTGTCCTGCATCCAGCGTTCTTTCGGAACGCACATTCAGTGCTGCTGGAGGCGTGGTAACCGATCACAGGGTGCGTCTGTCCACCGACTCGGTCGATCGACTGACCTTCATAAAAATGAATCAGTCTTGGATCACCACCAGCTACCAAGCACCTGATGCTGATGTAACCGAATAATTTTTTTTGAAATCTCAGATCCCTTCAAAGACTGCCTATGCTGATGCTGAGTGACTATCCCTGAGTAATTATCCTCTTCCTCCTCAATCATCACGCTGATAGCTTGTAAGAACATTTTTGGTTCTGGGCGCCACCACCAGTGCCTAAGGCACAATTTTTCAGCCCCTGTTTAACAGGGGCGTGTAATTACAATTTTTGATGTAATACTTTGCAGCAGGGCTCGTTCCTGCATTCCAACTAGAGTGTCTGTGAGGGGTTGCAGTGTTGTGGCACCAGCACCAGTGCCCAAGGCCCAATTTTTCTTCTCCTGTCTAACAGGGGCGTGTAATTACAATTTTTGATGCAATACTTTGCAGCAGGGCTCGTTCCTGCATTCCAACTAGAGTGTCTGTGAGGGGTTGCAGTGTTGTGGCACCAGCACCAGTGCCCAAGGCCCAATTTTTCTTCTCCTGTCTAACAGGGGCGTGTAATTACAATTTTTGATGCAATACTTTGCAGCAGGGCTCGTTCCTGCGTTCCAACTAGAGTGTCTGTGAGGGGTTGCAGTGTTGTGGCACCAGCACCAGTGCCTAAGGCCCAATTTTTCTGCCCTGTCTAACAGGGGCGTGTAATTACAATTTTTGATGCAATACTTTGCAGCAGGGCTCGTTCCTGCATTCCAACTAGAGTGTCTGTGAGGGGTTGCAGTGTTGTGGCACCAGCACCAGTGCCCAAGGCCCAATTTTTCTGCTCCTGTCTAACAGGGGCGTGTAATTACAATTTTTGATGCAATACTTTGCAGCAGGGCTCGTTCCTGCGTTCCAACTAGAGTGTCTGTAAGGGGTTGCAGTGTTGTGGCACCAGCACCAGTGCCTAAGGCCTAATTTTTCAGCTCCTGTTCAACAGGGGCATGTAATTACAATTCTTGATCTAATATTTCACAGCAGGGCCCTGTGAGGGCTTACAGTGTTGTGGCCACAGCAACACCTAAGGCCCAAATTTCTGCTGAGTATATAGGGCAGGACCCTACTTTCAAACATCTAACTTACAAACGACTCCTACTTGCAAACGGAAGGAGACAACAGGAAGTGAGATGAAATCTACCCCTAGGAAGGGAAATTCTCTCCTGTAAGAGTTAATATGGGAAAAAAAATTCTCCTTTCCACTGATGCTTTCCAATCCTTGTTCCACAAAAAAACCCAAATTTTCAAAAAACATTTTTCATTGGGACAAAAAGTGAGGTGAAATCTTCTGAAGAGGAGGAAAGACAGCAAAACAAATGTCACAGGTGTGATAACCCTTCCCTATGTTTTCCAAAAAGCTTAAAAAAGATTTTTTGGCTGGAGCTAAACACGTTAAAAATGTACCCATTCAAAATTACAAAGAGATTCTACTTAACAACAAACCTACAGTCCCTGTCTTGTTTGCACCGCCTGTATACTGCTGTTCAGAGTATATAGGGCCTGGTGGCCCCACACCTTTCCTTATTTTAATTTGGGTGCGGGGTTCCCCTTAATATCCATACAAGACCCAAAGGGCCTGGTAATGGACTGGGGGGTACCCATGCCATTTGTCTCACTGATTTTCATCCATATTGCCATGACCTGACATTACATTAAACCCGCAAGCAGTTTTAAATGAGATTTTTTCCTTTAAAAATGACATTTGGTGCAGGGACTGTTCTAAACACGGGAAACACGCGTCACTTTACAGGCATACTATAGACACCCCCCAGGTACGATATTTAAAGGAATATTTCACTTTTTTTTTTTTTACTTTAAGCATCATTAAAATCACTGCTCCCAAAAAAACGGCCGTTTTTAAAAGTTTTTTTTTGCATTGATACATGTCCCCTGGGGTAGGACCCGGGTCCCCAAACCCTTTTTAGGACAATACCATGCAAATTAGCCTTTAAAATGAGCACTTTTGATTTCGAACGTTCGAGTCCCATAGACGTCAATGGGGTTCTAACGTTCGTGCGAACTTTCGGTCCGTTAGCAGGTTCTGGTGCGAACCGAACCGGGGGGTGTTCGGCTCATCCCTAATGATTACATCATCGATGTACCGACGGTAAAACTTGATTTCAGGTCGCCTGATACCATATATGTAACGCTCCTCCAGCATATCCATAAATTAATTTGCCACACTTGGGGCATACTTGGCACCCATGGCCACGCCTTTTTTCTGAACATAGAATTCTTTCTTATACCAAAAGTAGTTACTCTCCATTGCCAATCCAAGTCCTTCTAAAATAAATTTGATTTGTTCATGCTTAAGGTCTGAGCTTTCATACAAGGCCTTCTCAACCCCTTTCAACCCGTCCTTCTGGGTAATGCTTGTTTACAAGGAATTAACATCAATCATTGCCAATAGGCATTGGCCAACTCCTGTAACTGTTTTCAATTCATTGATAAGTTGGGTGCTGTCCCTGAGATAGGATTTCCCTTTCACCACTAAGGGTTTCAAAAATTGGTCAATGTATTCCCCCAATCTCGAGAATAAAGAGTTCACTCTACTTATGATTGGCCTGCCCGGTGGTTTATTCAGCCGCTTGTGTATCTTGGGCAGGTTGTATATAACCGGAGTTTTTGTAGACTCTGGGACTAAATATTTAGCTTCTTTCTTGTTTAAGATACCTGCCTCTTGCCCTTTTTTCACAAGTTTTTTTCAAACTCTTCTCGTATTGTGGCTTGGGATTACGCTTCAGTTTATTGTAAGTATTTTCAACTCTGAGCAAATTGTTCATTTCTTCCTCGTAATCCTCCTTTTTTAGTATAACCAATCCACCCCCTTATTAGCAGGTCGTATCACCACTTCCTTTCTATTTCCAATATCCTTGATCGTTTTCCAGATATGACTGCTTTTGGACTTTTTCCTTCTCCAATTTGGCCAAATCACTTTCCGCCATCCGTTTAAAAGCCCCTATACATTGATCACCTGGAACTTTAGGGTTGAAAATTGAATTATTCCTAAGGTTCGTGTGTACATAAGTGTCTGATTCAACTATTGGTGTAATTTTATTATTCAGGGCATAATGTTTTTTTATTTTCAATTTCCTGATAAATTTCTGTAGGTCAATGTAAACTTCGAATTTATCGATACTCTTATCCGGTGCGTATTTTAATCCTAGATCCAGCGTCTTTAGTTCGTCATCAGAAAAAAGCGCTTCACTTAGATTAAAAATTCCCTGGCCTAATACTCCCTTCTTCTTTTTCTTCTTCCCTCCTCGTTTTCCTCTTGTCTGTTTCTTTTGTTGCCTCTGTATGTATATTCCGGTTCTCTTTCTGGATTCCTGCTCCTTCCATTTTCTATGTTCATACGTGGATATTGTGGGGATGGATATCCGTGGTATCCATTCATCCTCTGCATCCTGTTCATACCGAAGCGCGGGTTCCCTCTTTTTTGAGGATTGTAGGGGTCTATCTGTGTCGTTCTCCAACCAGGTCGACGATACTGTACTCTCGCATTCCATCTCCCAGGGGGTCTGTCTCTTGATCTCCCCTGGTGAGAATCCCTTTCTCCTAGGTTGTCCCTCCTATTTCTGAATTCCCAATGGGACGTACGTTGTCTTCCTTCCCTAATGGGGGAGAACCTGTTATATGTGGGGACATTATACCGTGGAGTACCTGGGGATCTTCCATAATTTGGTTCATAGTAATCCTCTCTTCTATTATCCATATGTCCAGGTGGATAATTAGGTGTTCTGGGTATTTCTCCCCACCTGGTTGAAGGTGTATGTTCAAACCTAGTTTGAGGAATGGTATTTGAGTTTTGGGTGTCTACCCCTATTACCTCATCATTAGGATTGTCATCTATTGATATTTCATCCGGGTCTTCATTTAACTCTTAAATATCCGTCTGCCACTTATAAACCTTTTTATTGGTGTAATCTAAAACATCTCTCTTAAATTTCTTTTGCTTTTTAGCTTGAATCTCTGCATCATATTTTTTAATTATCTCCTGCAACTCCCTTTCTTTGATTTTTTTAATCATTTTGGTTACTATATGGCAGCAAAAGGGTTTTAATCTCACTAATACTAACCTCAGTCCCTCTCAGTTTTAATTGCCTTCTCTTAACTATATTTCGTAGGAGTTCATTCTCACATTTTGAGAAGAAAGAATACCACTCATCCATAAGGGTGGCATCATTCAAGTTATCATTGGGATTCAGGTCCCACCTCAGCCTTCCAGGTGTCATGTTTTCCCCAATATATGTCTCAAGGGTCGCAATGTCCCACCAAACCCTGAGTTGCTTCTCAAGGGTATGTCTGAGTTGTTTAAAAAGGCTGTTCATGTCTTGCGTATTATTAACCTGTTCCTGGCTAAAAATCCCTGTGAGATCAACATTATGATTCAGCATATATCCAAAAATATCCATAGCAGCAGAATTAACAAGTGCACCCCCAGGTGGCAAAAAAATAAAAAATCAATTATTCCGCGCTTTTGGACAAAAAAAGGAACTGCAGCCCCCCCGACAAAGAATATCACCTTAGTGAAATTCAAGCAAAGGAGATCCTATAATGGGGGAATTGGCGCTGTTCAAAATGGTTTTCAATGAATGTTAGATAATAAGTATTAAATTAATACCAATCAGTGATTTAAATAAATAAATAAAAATAACTGTGAATCGATAAATAATTAGGTACTCCAGGTAAGAATATACCAAAATACAATATTATACTATAAAGTGCAAAGTGCTAGAAAACATGTGATCTGAGTATATCAATTAAATACAATTCATAAAAATAAAGAATAGCTGACGGTGATATTAAACACCAAATAACATGTTACAAAAAATCTTTCAATTAAATCCACATAAAACCATTGTGAAAAAATAGCAAAAAAACAAAAATAGTGATATAGAAAGTACTGGGTGTAAAAAGTAATAATAAAAATTAATAATGAACAATTAATAATAATAAAAAATTCTGTGTCCTGAAAAAAGATGAATAAAGTCTATAAAAAACTATAGTGTATCATCCCAAAAAGAAAGTTCTTGATATAATGGTATAACTGTGGTATAACCCGTCTTCAACTGCAACCCCAATCGTGCCCTCACTCACCAGAGCACAGAAACCCCTGCAGGGGTAATAGGCGTGTAGGATAGGATCCAGCAGTGATGTTTCTAGATGATCCTCAGCACGGGTGCCGTTTTCTTCCCCCTTTTCCTATGTACCAGGGATGTCCTCTTAATGATCCCCAACGGTAGACATCCATATAATATAGAAAGAAAGGAGCCTCATGGTGTAAATCCAAAAAGCGAAATTTATTGTGAATAAAAACAATTAAAACGGGAGCTGACAGTGCTCCGCCGGCGGTCTCAAAGCCGATAGCCACAGCAACAACGTGGTAGCGGCGTGCGTTCCACAGCCTGCCTACCAGAAACCGGAAGTCCAGAGGAAAAGACACACAAAAGAGACGTGTGCGTACCACGTAGCCACGCCTTACGCGTTTCGTCACACGGATGTCATCTGAGGCGCAGCCATATTGATACACCATACGTCTATATATAGTACATAGAGGCGCCATAATATCCAATCAAAAGCTTGGCATGAAATCACACCCACAAGGCGGATGGAAAAAATCCCTAATGTTGGAATAAAGAGGTTTACACCAAGAGCCATCTAGTGGGATATTAGAATAATGTCATAGTAGGCGCCTCCATGTATACAATATAATCAGAAAATATAAATAGACAAAATATATATATATATGAAAATATATATAAAAAAAAAAAAATATATATATATATATATATTGTATAAACTATATACTAAAAACAAAAGGTGACAATATGTGAAAAAGTAAGTCGCCTCCAGTAAATCAATTTAGATAAAAGTAAAAGAATATATTAAAAATAAAAATAGAAATAAAAAACAAAAATAAAAATAAAAATGCAACTAGATGCCTCACCGCATATGTTGGATAAGGAAAGATTAATAAATACAAGGCCATACTATCGTAAATTAAAAGTGTCTCCTGTGACAACAATATATATTATAAATAAGTGTGTATATAAGCTTATAAGGTCTGAATAATAATGTAAAAAATATTAATATAAAAAATTAAAAAAAAAAAAAATTTAATAAGGGAAGATGAATGGAAGACGTGTGGGGACTAGGGAGGTGGTCCGTATTAAAAATTAGATAAAAAGCAGTTTAAGTCAATCTCCACATTTAGCCCTCTGGGTACCAAACAATCTAAACGGTATATCCATCTGGTTTCGTTCTGGGATATCAGATTTTTCTTACTACCCCCCCTCCAGTGGTCCTTGATGGTATCAATGCCATAAAAAACCAAACCAGATGGATCCCTATGGTGAAACTCATCAAAATGCCTGGAAAGGTTGTGTTTAGGGAACCCCTTTCTAATATTATTAATGTGTTCCCTAATGCGTACACAAAGGGGTCTGGTGGTCCTACCCACGTATTGCAATCGGCATGGACATTCGATGATGTAAGTCACATGGGTAGTATTGCAGGTGACCAGTTCTCTAATCTCATACTCGTTTCCATTCCTTGATTTAAAGGAAGTTCTTTTCTTGGGTTGTTTCTTACTGACCCGACAAGCCATACATTTCTGGCACCTGTAAAAGCCCTTCATATTAGAAAACAGTTTGATAGTCTTAGGGGGGGTCGATAACATTATGAACCAAATGGTTTCTAAGGGTTGGTGCTTTCCTATGGATAAAACGGGGGATCCATCTGGTTTGGTTTTTTATGGCATTGATATCATCAAGGACCACAGGAGGGGGGGTAGTAAGAAAAATCTGATATCCCAGAATGAAACCAGATGGATATACCCTTTAGATTGTTTGTTACCCAGAGGGCTAAATGTGGAGATTGACTTAAACTGCTTTTTATCTAATTTTTAATACGGACCACCTACCTAGTCCCCACAGGTCTTCCATTCTTCTGCCCTTTTTAAAGAAAAAATTTTTAAAATTTTTTATATTAATATTTTTTATATTATTATTCAGACCTTATAAGCTTATATACACACTTGCTTATAACATATATTGTTGTCACAGGAGACACTTTTAATTTACGATAGTATGGCCTTGTATTTATTCATCTTTCCTTATCCAACATATGCGGTGAGGCATCTAGTTGCATTTTTATTTTTATTTTTTATTTCTATTTTTATTTTTAATATATTCTTTTACTTTTATCTAAATTGATTTACTGGAGGCGACTTACTTTTTCACATATTGTCACCTTTTGTTTTTAGTATATAGTTTATACAATATATATATATATTTTTTAATATATATTTCCATATAGAGATATATATATATATATATATATATATATATATATATATATACCAATTTTTGTCTATTTACATTTGCTGATTATATTGTATACATGGAGGCGCCTACTATGACATTATTCTAATATTCCACTACACTTGGTGTAAACCTCTTTAGTCCAACATTAGGGATTTTTTACATCCGCCTTGTGGGTGTGATTTCATGCCAAGGTTTGGATTGGATATTATGGCGCCTCTATGTACTATATATAGACGTATGGTGTACCAATATGGCCGCGCCTCAGATGACGTCCGTGTGATGAAACGCGTAAGGCATGGCTACGTGGTACGCATATGTCTCTTTTGTGTGTTTTTTCTTCTGGACTTCTGGTTTCTGGTAGGCAGGCTGTGGAACGCACGCCGCTACCACGTTGTTGCTGCGGCTATGGGCTTTGAGCCAGCCGGCGGAGCACTGTCAGCTCCCGTTTTAATTGTTTTTATTCACAATAAATTTTGCTTTTTGGATTTACACCATGAGGCTCCTTTCTTTCTATATTATATGGATGTCTACCGTTGGGGATCATTAAGAGGACATCCCTGGTACATAGGAAAAGGGAAAAGAAAATGGCACCCGTGCTGAGGATCATCTAGAAACAGCACTGCTGGATCCTATCCTACACGCCTATTACCCCTGCAGGGGTTAGGTGCTCTGGTGAGTGAGGGCACGATTGGGTTTGCAGTTGAAGACGGGGAGCACTTGTTATACCATTATATCAAGAACTTTCTTTTTGGATTGATACACTATAGTTTTTTATAGACTTTACTCATCTTTTTTAGGACACAGAATTTTTTATTATTATTAATTTTTCATTATTCATTTTTATTCTTACTTTTTACAGCCAGTACTTTCTATATCACTATTTTTGTTTTTTTGCTATTTTTTCACAATGGTTTTATGTGGATTTAATTGAAAGATTTTTTGTAACATGTTATTTGGTGTTTAATATCACCGTCAATTATTCTTTATTTTTATGAATTGTATTTAATTGATATACTCAGATCACATGTTTTCTAGCACTTTGCACTTCATAGTATAATTATGTATTTTGGTATATTCTTACCTGGAGTACTTAATTATTTATCGATTCACAGTTATTTTTATTTATTTATTTAAATCACTGACTGGTATTAAATTAATACTTATTATATAACATTCATTGAACACCATTTTGAACAGCGCCAATTCCCCCATTATAGGATCTCGTTTGCTTGAATTTCACTAAGGTGATATTCTTTGTCGGGGGGGCTGCAGTTCCTCTTTTTGTCCAAAAGCGCGGAATAATAAATTTTTTATATTAGAAATGTACCTGCCTCCTCACCAACAAACTGTCCTTTTTGAAGGAAAACACACATAGGCGAGTCTAATTGAAACAAAAATTCCTTTATTAACCACTTCAGCCCCGGAAGGATTTACCCCCTTCCTGACCAGAGCACTTTTTACAATTTGGCACTGCGTCGCTTTAATTGCTAATTGCGCGGTCATGCAATGCTGTACCCAAACAAAATTTGCGTCCTTTTCTTCCCACAAATAGAGCTTTCTTTTGATGGTATTTGATCACCTCTGCCGTTTTTATTTTTTGCGCTATACACGGAAAAAGACCGAAAATTTTGAAAAAAAATGATATGCATGCTGTACCCAAACAAAATTTGCGTCCTTTTCTTCCCACAAATAGAGCTTTCTTTTGATGATATTTGATCACCTCTGCCGTTTTTATTTTTTGCGCTATACGCGGAAAAAGACCGAAAATTTTGAAAAAAAAAGATATTTTCTACTTTTTGTTCTAAAAAAAATCCAATAAACTCAATTTTAGTCATACATTTAGGCCAAAATGTATTCGGCCATATGTCTTTGGTAAAAAAAAATGTCAATAAGTGTATATTTATTGGTTTGCGCAAAAGTTATAGCGCCTTCAAACTAGGGTACATTTTCTGGAATTTACACAGCCTTTAATTTATGACTGCCTATGTCATTTCTTGAGGTGCTAAAATGGCAGGGCAGTACAAAACCCCCACAAATGACCCCATTTTGGAAAGTAGAAACCCCAAGGAAATTGCTGAGAGGCATGTTGAGCCCATTGAATATTCATTTTTTTTGTCCCAAGTGATTGAATAATGACAAAAAAAAAAAAAAAATACAAAAAGTTGTCACTAAATGATATATTGCTCACACAGGCCATGGGCATATGTGGAATTGCTCCCCAAAATACATTTAGCTGCTTCTCCTGAGTATGGGGATACCACATGTGTGGGACTTTTTGGGAGCCTAGCCGCGTACGGGGCCCCGAAAACCAATCACTGCCTTCAGGATTTCTAAGGGCGTAAATTTTTGATTTTACTCCTCAATACCTATCACAGTTTTGAAGGCCATAAAATGCCCAGATGGCATAAAACCCCCCCAAATGACCCCATTTTGGAAAGTAGACACCCCAAGCTATTTGCTTTGAGGCATGTTGAGTACATGGAATATTTTATATTTTGACACAAGTTGCGGGAAAGTGACAATTTTTTTTTTTTTTTTGCATAAAGTTGTCACTAAATGATATATTGCTCACACAGGCCATGGGAATATGTGGAATTGCACCCCAAAATACATTTAGCTGCTTCTCCTGAGTATGGGGATACCACATGTGTGGGACTTTTTAGGAGCCTAGCCGCGTACGGGGCCCCGAAAATCACCGCCTTCAGGATTTCTAAGGTTGTAAATTTTTGATTTCACTCTTCACTTCCTATCACAGTTTCTGAGGCCATGGAATGCCCAGGTGGCACAAACCCCCCCCAAATGACCCCATTTTGGAAAGTAGACACCCCAAGCTATTTGCTGAGAGGCATGGTGAGTATTTTGCAGCTCTCATTTGTTTTTGAAAATGAAGAAAGACAAGAAAAAAATTTTTTTTTTCTTTTTTCAATTTTCAAAACTTTGTGACAAAAAGTGAGGTCTGCAAAATACTCACTATACCGCTCAGCAAATAGCTTGGGGTGTCTACTTTCCAAAATGGGGTCATTTGGGTTTTTTTTGCCACGTGGGCATTCCATAGCCTCTGAAACTGTGATAGGCAGTGAAGAGTGAAATCAAAAATTTACGCCCTTAGAAAGCCTGAAGGCGGTGCTTGGTTTTCGGGGTCCCGTACGTGGCTAGGCACACAAAAAGTCCCACACATGTGGTATCCCCATACTCAGGAGAAGCAACAGAATGTATTTTGGGGTGTAATTTCACATATTCCCATGGCATCTTTGAGCAATATATCATTTAGTGACAACTTTGTGCAAAAAAAAAATAAAAAATTGTCTCTTTCCCGCAATTTGTGTCACAGTATAAAATATTCCATGGACTCGACATGCCTCTCAGCAAATAGCCTGGGGTGTCTACTTTCCAAAATGGGGTCATTTGGGGGGGTTTGAACTGTCCTGGCATTTTATGCACAACATTTAGAAGCTTATGTCACACATCACCCACTCTTCTAACCACTTGAAGACAAAGCCCTTTCTGACACTTTTTGATTACATGAAAAAATTATTTTTTTTTGCAAGAAAATTACTTTGAACCCCCACACATTATATATTTTTTTAAAGCAAATGGCCAACAGATTAAAATGGTGGGTGTTTCATTTTTTTTTTTCACACAGTATTTGCGCAGCAATTTTTCAAACGCATTTTTTAGGGAAAAAACACACTTTTTTAAATTTGAATGCACTAAAACACACTATATTGCCCAAATGTTTGATGAAATAAAAAAGATGATCTTATGCTGAGTACATAGATACCAAACATGACACGCTTTAAAATTGCGCACAAACGTGCAGTGGCGACAAACTAAATACATTTTTAAAAGCCTTTAAAAGCCTTTACAGGTTACCACTTTAGATTTACAGAGGAGGTCTACTGCTAAAATTACTGCCCACGATCTGACCTTCGCGGTGATACCTCACATGCTGTTTACATTTGACGCCAGACCGACGCTTGCGTTCGCCTTAGCGCGAGAGCAGGGGGGACAGGGGTGCTTTTTTTTTTTTTTTCTTTTTTTTTTTTCTTTTTTATCTTATTTTTAAACTGTTCCTTTAATTTTTTTTATCATTTTTATTGTTATCTCAAGGAATGTAAATATCCCCTATGATAGCAATATGTAGTGACAGGTACTCTTTTTTTGAAAAAATTGGGGTCTATTAGACCCTAGATTTCTCCTCTGCCCTCAAAGCATCTGATCACACCAAGATCGGTGTGATAAAATGCTTTCCCAATTTTCCAATGACGCTGTTTACATCCGGCGAAATCTAAGTCATAAAATGCTCATAGCTTCCGGTTTCTTAGGCCGTAGAGATGTTTGGAGCCACTCTGGTCTTTGATCAGCTCTATGGTCAGCTGGCTGAATCACCGGCTGCATTCTCAGGTTCCCTGTTGTGACAGGAGAGCCAGAGAAAAACACGGAAGACGGTGGGGGGGCATTCCCTCCCACTGCTTGTAAAGCAGTCTAGAGGCTAATTAGCCACTAGGATTGCTTTTACATGAAAGCCGACTGCTGGCTGAAAAGAATGATACCAAGATGATGCCTAAACCTGCAAGTCATGAATGGCGTACCTGAAGACAAAAAAATGGTTAACAATAAAGCACAGTAAATGGTAAAGTATAAAAAATTGCATACCTGAAAAGCAAACATGATAAAACATAATAACAATAAAACATTGCAGAAAAGAATACAGTAAAAAAGAGCAGAACAATAGAGAAAATAGAGAGAGAGAGAGAACAATAAAACGACAACTATTTATTTTTTTTATTTTATATTTTTGTTTTTTTAAATTTTTTTTTTACACTTTTTTTGTAACTTTAACTTTTATAACTGTAACCGGTTCCAGGTTCGGGTCTCTCAAAATGCGATGACATCTTGGGAGACCCTGTGAAAGTGTGCCTAGTCTGTGGAATGCTGTACCCTACGCTAATACTCAACTAGTGAATGGTAGCGTTCAAAACATTCACCAATGCAAAGACCAGGATTGTCAGGACAGGAGGGACAATAATACCGGGTGTCACGCCTATATCCGCGCTTGCTGCAGACACAACATCTTTTTTGGGGGGGTTCGTTGGGTAGGGGTACTCGGGAGGACATAAAGAAAATGCCTCTCATGCAGCCGACTGCATTTGGTTGGGGATGTGAATGGGGGAAGTACGGGTGCTGCAGAAGTGGTGGGTTCCCAATTAGGATTGGCGAATGCAGCAGGAAGGGCACTATGGGCACGACGGGCCTGTGTTTGTCTTCTTCTTGCTGGCAGCGGGACACTACTTGTGCTTGCCACCTCACCAGCTTGAACTGCACTTATGGGACTCGCCACGTCACCAAGTGTTACTGCAGTGCTGGTTTGACTATGACCGGGGTGTACTAGGCCACTGGTGCTTGCCAGTTCACCAAAACGCTACCAAAAAACTGTTAGCGATCGCAGGGATCAGGCCTGACTCTGCGAACGCTGCAGTTATGCGTTTAGTGTTTTGTAAGTGACAGTGATCAATCGATACTGCACTTGGGTGGGCTGGGCTGGGCCAGGCGGAGGGGCAAAACGCAGGTGCTAGCAGGTATCTGTGCTGATCCCGCTAACACTGCATTTTTGGGAACCCTAAACTGCTGGGGACGCCAGTATATATCTGATCAGATCAGATATTGATTCGTTCAGATACTATACCACTAAGGGAGGTGTACGGTGCGTGCGTGGGTGTTAGCGGTACTGGCCCTAATCTGACGCTGCCTGGGGCTGGTGCTTGCCAGTTCACGAAAACGCTACCAAAAAAACTGTTAGCGATCGCAGGGATCAGGCCTGACTCTGCGAACGCTGCAGTTATGCGTTTAGTGTTTTGTAAATGACAGTGATCGATCGATACTGCACTTGGGTGGGCTGGGCTGGCCTGGGCGGAGGGGCAAAATGCAGGTGGTAGCAGGTATCTGGGCTGATCCCGCTAACACTGCATTTTTGGGAACCCTAAACTGCTGGGGACGCTAGTATAGATCTGATCGGATCAGATATTGATCCGTTCAGATACTATACCACTAAGGGAGGCGTATGCTGCGTGCGTGGGTGTTAGCAGTACTGGCACTAATCTGACGCTGCCTGGGGCAACGCATATCACAGCCGGGTGATCAGGGGGCTAAACCTTTATTCGGTAATAAACGGCGGGTGCCCTGACACTATAAAACATAAACAAACTAACCAGCGTCGCCCGTAACAGTTATACGGTGATCAGTGGTGAAAGGGTTAACTAGGGGGCAATCAAGGGGTTAAAACATTTATTAGGTAGTATATGGGGGTCCCTGTCGCTATAAAACACTGACGGCGAACCTAAATATTTACGTCCCTAACTAGCGTCACCAGTGACACTAATACAGCGATCAGAAAAATGATCGCTTAGTGACACTGGCGACGGGGGGTGATCAAGGGGTTAAAACTTTATTAGGGGGGGTTAGGGGGGTACCCTAGACCTACAGGGGGCTAATACTAACTGCCCTACCACACTAACTGTCACAAACTGACACCATGCAGTAATCAGAAAAAAAAAAAACACTGCTTGGTGTCAGTGTGACAAGGGGGGAGGGTGATTGGGGGGTGATCGGGGGCGATCGTGGGGGGGGGGGGTTGGGGGTGTTATGTGTGCCTGGCATGTTCTACTGTGTGTGTGTGTTCACTCACTGTGTAGTCTTCTCTCCTCGGCGCCGGAACAGAAACTGCCGAGCCGAGGAGAGATGACATCACATCCTCTGCCTGTGTGTACTATACACAGGCAGGGGATGTTTCTCATTGGCTGGGAGCTATCGTGAGGGGGGGACACGATCGGATGGCCTCCCCCTCGCCTCTCAACGCTCCCAGCCAAAAGCCGACCGCCGCTGGCACCGGGGGGGGGGTCCGATCAGACCCCCCGCCCGCGGGAAGGCAATCACGTATCAGGTACGTGATTTTGCCTGCCCGTGCCATTCTGCTCACGTATATATGGGTGAGGCGGTCGGCAAGTGGTTAAAGGCTCACAACCAAACAAAGAGGCAGGCAACGCTGGAGAAACAGCTGAAATTGGTGAAGCCTTTGGCCCCCTAGGGCACACATCAATTATTTTCCAGCAAAATTGGTGGCCTGAGGAGTCCATATCTAAGGGAGTGCAGTCTGGTCCAGAAGTCCCAGAGATCCTGAAAGCAGCAGATGACATCTGTGTCCCCAGGCTGTGGTCATACAAGAGACTGCATCTTTGGCCAGACCAGACTGAACCCAGGGCCATCACTCTCTGGTCTTCCTTCCACGCTTCCTTCCACGCTGTGGCTGTGGTGGTGGAGTTGTGGCAGGAGGAGGAGGAGGGGGATGGGCCAACTCACTCAGGTGGGTATTGGGTGTGATTTCGCCACTCACCCCCTTACTTAGGACTTTATACAGAAGATCCTCACACAGCTTGCGTTGACCCTCTTGCATGCTCTTCAGTTTGGTGGCAGCCATGCAGGCAAAGGCCTCTTCAGGAGTGGGGGTGGCTCTGAGGGATGCAGAAGCCTCCTGAATGAGCCTGAGCGCAGAATCCTGAACGTGACTCCCCTTCCTTGGTCTTTTGTATGGAAGGCGGAGGGGAGGGACCTGTGATTCGGTCAGGCTCCGACTGGTCCCAGGCTTCTCCTGGCTGCCACTTAGCCCCGCCTCCTCCTGGCTGCCACGTACCCCCGCCTCCTCCTGGCTGCCACATTCCACAGCCTCCTCCTGTGTGCCACATTCCAGAGCCTCGTCCTGGCTGAGGTCTTCCTGTGTATGAAAAAGGGACATAGTTTTAGTTTTTTTCTTCATGAATCACACACAATTTTCATCTCATGACTGTTGCAAATTGAATGTTAACAAATATAACAGACTATCCTTCTGAGCCCAGCATTTTTCATTCTTGTCCCAATTATTTTAGAAAACTACTGTTTATTATTGTAATGTGGATGTTTCACCTGCCACAGACAGGGCAGCTCCCTGTAATAATCTATGAACAGGGGGAGAAAATTGTGGTAATTGAAGCCATCCATTTTATCTGCAAGACACAACACAAGACAAACCCTAATGTCAGGCGAAACTCTCCTAATCTTGTTACAATATAGGCCTCAGTTTAGAAGCAGTATAGGGCCAAGTTTAGATCTTACCTTTGTTATCACGATCGGCGCCTCCGATACTCCTTCCTCCACTCACAGATCGTACGTACTACGCACGCGTGTTACGCTTTATAGACACTGCGCATGCGTGTAACTCCACCCGCCCCTGACATTCTTTCTAGTCTATTCCCCAGGCATGTACTGGCCATTGGGACTACAGGGAGTTTCCCGGTGGGCCGATGGCTCAGTGGGCCAATTTCAGTGACAGTGGACCGCTGCCTCCCTCCGGTCCTCTGTCCCCCCCCCCCGCAGTGCTCACCTCCTCTCCTTGGCTAGTTATGCAGTGCGCCTGAATACAGACATGATGCTCAGGAGTCAACACTGAGAAGCTCATCATACGATCTGGAAGGAGGGCGGCCTCACTTTCCTGCCTAATCTTGTCCCATTGGGGGGGGGGGGGGGCACCAAACTGATTCTTTGCCCCAGGTGAAATAATGTCTAGCTTCCCCACTGGTACTGCCTATAAGAGAAATAATGTAGAACGGCTAATGGCTAGTGTGGGGGGGGGGGGCTTGGGTGGCAAGCCGGCATGGGAGAGACCTGTCAAAGTGGGCCAGTCTGGATGAAGTCCAGGGCCAAATTTTTGTCCCAGTCCAGCCCTGCTATTCCCTGCCCCTTCTCGCTCGGCGCAGTGGGGGAAGAGCACATGGTGGAGACAAAAATGGTGCGTGCTAATTACAGCAACGAGGAGGAGGGGGAGGAAAGCCTGGAGCCAGAAACGTCCCGATCCAGAAGGAGACGATTTAAGGCATCAAATATGTCCTTTGGGGAGATGTTGGAGATGGTTGACATCCTGAAGAGGGCTGACTATGACGGGAAGTATGGACCTAACCCCAATGTCAGAAAGGCCAAGATCATGATGAAAGTGGTCAAGAGTCTGCACCGGAATTTCGGGGTAAAACGATCGAAAGATCAGCTCAGGAAGCGGTGGCCGGACCTAAAATTAAGAGAGCACGAGCAGTACAGAAAGATCCGGAGAGTGCTGCAAAAAAGTAAGTAGTTGTGCTGTGTTCCTAGTCTTTTTATGTTTATTACGTTCGTGCTGCTCCATGTGCTTTTCTTAACTGTTATCCAGTTTAAAATGTCAACTTTCATGTTCATGGGCACATTATTCGTTCGTATCAAACATTTTTCTTTCGGCCTATAAAACACCATTGTTTTGGCCATATGCATTTGCCCACATTTTTTAGGGCCTACTTGTGTGAAACTAATTTGGTTGTGTAGATGGGTTTGTTACTACAATGAAATGCAAACTAGATTCTGTGTAAGGAGAGGACACTCAGCAGCTGTTTACACATCTGGACGCTGGAGCACTAGTGTGGGACACAAGAACACTCTTTTTATTAGGGGGCCCACACAGGTGCTCCAGTGTATACTATAGGGGTGTCTCCATCTGTGAAGCTTGTACAAAACAGGTAAGTATTGAAGCTTCACAAAGCACAAGAAAAATGCAACATCTTGGAACTCTGCCAAAACAGACAATTGTACCCCACTTGCAAGCAATGTTTCATATTTATAGTTCTGCCATCAAATATCTGTGTGCTAAGTAGACCTATTTTTTTTTACATAGGGGAGAAAAGACTCAGAGGACACCCCTCATCCGAGGAGACCAGAGACCCCCCACCTCTGGAAGAAGGGGAAATCCACCCAGAACAAGCAGAGCAGGAGGAGGAAGACGTGGTGGAAATTGGCACCACAACAGGTGAGTGTCTACGACCACAGGCTCAGGTAAGAGATGGATGCCGGCATATTTATAATACATGGTGTTTTTTTGTTTCTATCTTTTTAGGTGATCGTGATGTTGTGGATCGAGATCCTTTCACCTCGGAAAGTGCACAGATCCTGATCGGGGAGATCATGGGGTGTAATAGGGACTTGGAAAACATCAAGAAAAACATCAATGATGTTCTTCAAAAAATGAAGAACATCATTGATGTTTTAGGGAGAGTTTAAAACCCCTCAAAATCCTTTTGTTTTTTTGTGTGCTAAAAAAATTTTGACATTTTTTGACAAATTTGAGAAAAGCCAAATTTTGAAGATGCACACAGTGTGTCAACATGTGCTATCTGCCATCACGGGAGATCAATGTAGGCGTTTTGGGGGTGCAACCCTTTCCTCAATAATAAAGTAGCTGTGAGGAAGGGGTTGCACCCCCAAAACACGTCCCTTGATCCCCCGTGATGGCAGGTAGCACATGTTGACATTCAGAAATTTGTGTGCATCTTCAAAATTTGGCTTTTCCTGGGGTGACTTCACCCCATCTGAACACAATATCAAACACAGTTTGTAAATACTCATGTCTGATATTGCCTTCAAGTTCTACCAAATGTGAACTTTGTAAGTTCAAGATTTGTGTCTTTCTTGTTGTTTTTAAACATGCCTGTTTTATCTTAAATGGACATTTCTACTTTTTCTAATGTGACCCCAAAAATTGTTATACAACAAACATGTTGGTTTATTTTAAAAACCTTGTCTAAATGCACATGTGATTGTGCTGGTATTAAAAAGATTGATAATCAAGAATGTGTGGATTATTGTCTCAACGCTCCAACACTTTTGTGGTGCTCTAATTGGTGTTTTCTGTGACAATGGGTGTTATTTCTTGAGGGCAAATCCACTTTGCACTACAAGTGCAGTTTCAAGTGCACTTGTAGTGCAAAGTGTCTTTGCCTTTAGTAAATAACGACCCAACGGTGCTTTGTAAGGTTACACAATCACGCCATTTTCAGGACTCACCACATTTCTGTCAGGGTCAGCTAAAACAAACACAAGCAGTAAATCTTACCAAAAGATTTGAGTAGTTTTTTTTTATTATTTGAAAAAGGTTTTACACCTTGTCTGGCATATTGATAGCCCCCCTACCCGCAAAGAATTCAAGGTATCTTAGCCGGACATCACAGGCACTCAGGGGGGGCAAGCCAGGACGGCCACTTTCAAGCGCCGTCAGGGTTGGTTCATTTGGAATTGCAGCCTCAGGCCCAACTGAGCCAGCATAGTTGGCAGAATGTTGCCATAAAAAGTTGTGTAGAACACAGCACGCCAGGATAATATGATTCAGTTTATACTCCGCCATATGTATGGGTGTTAGAAATAGGCGGAACCGGCTGGCCATGATTCCAAACGTGTTCTCCACCACTCTTCTGGCTCTGGCCAGCCGGTAATTAAAAACCCTATGGTCCGGGGTGAGGGTCCTCATCGGGAATGGCCGCATAAGATGGTCCCCCAGCGCAAATGCTTCATCCGCAACGAAGACAAATGGGAATCCTTCCACATTTTCTTCTGGAGGTGGCAAGTCCAAGCTGCCATTCTGGAGACGCCTTTAGAACTTTGTCTGGGCGATGACTCCACCATCGGATATCCGGCCATTCTTCTCCACGTCCACATACAGGAACTCATAAGTAGCCAACACCACCGCCAACATCACAATACTATTGAACCCCTTATAATTATAATAGTACGACCCCGAGTTGGGTGGTGGGACGATGTGGACGTGTTTCCCATCAATTGCACCTCCGCAGTTAGGAAAGTCCCACTGCTGGGCAAAGTGGGAGGCCACAGTCTGCCATTCATGTGGCGTGGAAGGAAACTGTGGAGTCAAAAAAAAATAGTCATTTTGCACATAAACAGGGAAAGCAGATTAGACACAAACATTCTTGGCCAACATCAAGATAACATTTATTTGAGGGAGTTTTTAAAGACCAAAGTATAAGGTACACCTATCAGATTCCCCCCCCCCCTCTCATGGGCCATTTCTAACATTATAGGGGGGGGGAGCTCTTGGACAGGTAACCCTCTCCACTTCATTGAGCGATGAATGCCTAAATAATGGGTATTACTTTGAACAGCTCCTCCTTAGTTACACTATGGGCAGCCCACTGGACAGGTAAGAAGTGTCATAAGACAAAGATATAAATACACACTGTACACATTTTAGCACATTTGGACATTCTGCTATTACCTAGCAAGATAATAATAGGATAAAAAAACTTTAAACAGTACTATTTGAAAGTATACAGGCAGGCCCTTGCACTACATGCTTTGGGGAATTCATCCATTAAGCTGACCACTAAAGAGATGGGTATAGTGTGTATGGGTTTGGCTAAGTCAGCAGATAGATGATTGAGGATAGATAGAGAATTGGTATCAGCTGA
Source organism: Aquarana catesbeiana (assembly GCA_037953035.1). Taxonomy (NCBI): domain Eukaryota; kingdom Metazoa; phylum Chordata; class Amphibia; order Anura; family Ranidae; genus Aquarana; species Aquarana catesbeiana. Next base: position 2,147,124 of record JBBHAA010001475.1, read on the forward strand.
CTTAGCAGTTGGGGGGAGGGAGGGTTAAACATGATTTGGGGACCCAAAAAAAAGCCTCTGGAGCTCTGCATGAATTTTAAGCACCAATCACATTTCAAAACATTTTAGGGGGTATTTAGGGTAAAGCACTACTATGGAGCTGATCAAAAACATTGTTAAGTGACTACATGAAGTGAATATAGGGCCAGGAGACCATGCTGGGGAGGTAAGTGAAGGAAAATATGTATGAAGGAGAAAAAAAATAATTACATAATAATCCAGCATGCATGAGAACAAAGGGGACATTCACAGCATATTACAATCATGGTAATTAGGGAATGAGGAAAGAAATACAATATATTATCAAACATTATATACAATAAAATGTGATATTAAAGGATAAAAATCCTACCTTAATATACTCCTTCTGCAGGACCTGGATGATGGCAGAACAGGTCTCCGGGATAATGATCCCCAGAGCCTGGGGGGGGTGCCTGTCGAGAACTTCAAGTCCTGCAGGCTCTCCCTGTCACCAAGTACCACAGGGTGGCGACTAACCTCTGCTCCGGAGTGATGGCTTGCCTCATGCAGGTATCCTGCCCGCTGATATAGGGGGTCAGCAAAGCCAACAAACGGTGAAATACGGGGTCTGTCATCTGGAGAAAGTTCCTGAAATCATCAGGATTATTCTCACGGATCTCACGGAGCAAAGGCATATGACAGAACTGGCCACGCTGGAGCAACCAATTCTTGGTCCATGAACTCCTCCCCACCCTGTTCATGGACTGGGCTTGTGTCAAGGTAAGGACCCCAACATCAAGCCCCCACACAGCACGAACTCTACGATGAGTACGTATACGCAACATGGCTAGAAAACGGTCAGCTGCTCAGAACGAAGTAACAGAACGCACCGAAGAACAGCAAGGCCTGTGAAGAGCGACCTGAAAAACAGTAACGAACGAACAAGAACACAATGACAAAGTCACGCGTAGCTTGCTGCACGCACTGAAGAGCAGATACAAACCCACAAGCACAAACTGAACAGCAGAAAACGATCTGAAAACCACGAGTCTGAAAAAGCGTGAATCGTCTCTCACCAAACTTTTACTAACACGAGATTAGCAAAAGGAGCCCAAAGGGTTCCGCACTTGGTTCTGAAATGGCCTTTTCTAGTCTCGTCGTACGTGGTGTACGTCACCGCATTCTTGGCGATCGGAAATTCCGACAACTTTGTGCGACCATGTGTACGCAAAACAAGTTTCAGCCAACATGCGTCGGAAAAAATCCATGGATTTTGTTGTCGGAATGTCCGATCAATGTCCGATCGTGTGTACGGGGCATTAGAATTTGGATCGGTTGAAAAACGATTGACCGATTTGAATTCTGTGTGAAGAAATAGCTGATTGGTAAGCAGTGGACTGGGAAGCCGGCCGCTGGTGTTCTTACCAACCATGAGTCATCACCTGTCAGTGGGTCTCCCCACTGACAGATGAATGTAAAGAAAAGAATGCCGGCATTGCCTGGCAATATAAAAATGTTTAAAAAATGGCGTAAGGTCCTCCCCAAAATCTATACCAGAGCAGAGCCCCCCCGACCCAAAGCACCCACCTCCCCATGTTGAGAGCATGTGGCCTGGTATGGTTTGGGAGGGGGGGCGCTTGATGGTCCCCTCCCCTTTCCTGACCTGTCGGGTCTGGTATGGACTTTGGGGGGGCCCAATGACTTTTTTTTACATTTTTCTATTGCCGGGCATTTCCACTGTTCTTTTCTTTACATTCATCTGTCAGTGGCCCACTGACAAATGATAACTCATGGTTGTTAAGAGACTAAATTGATTGCATAGCCCTAAGGTGGCAAACAAGTAAACTGTAGATGCTAAATAGAGGAAAAATTTACTTTATAGATACGTATAAAAAAGTATAAATTTTAATAATTGGCGGGGCGTGACCAAGATGGCGGACTGAGCGGACGTGTTTCCTGAGCTCTCCTGGAGTGTGATCCGAATATTATATCCGCACCTAGTGACTGAGTGGATCGGAAAGATCCTGATACAGCTGGATGCCTTCTAAATCCTCTGGGAATCAGAAGAGGGGTAAGCGGCTGAAATTCCGCCGTGTGCCTCGGTGGAGGCCTCTCCGATCCCCTGTGCCCTGAACTCTCCTGCACGCCTCCACAATATGGCGTCTCAAACTGACCATGAGGAGACCCCTGTACTTGCAACTCCTGGAATTCCAGAGGTTATGGCGGCTATCAGTTCCTGTCAATCTATTCTCACATCCAAGATCGAAGAAGTGCAAATGGATGTGGGTTTGATCTGGCAAGACTTAGATAAAATCAGGACCCGTGTAGCGGAAACTGAACGACGCGTGGGGGATGTGGAAGATACAGTGACCGACCATGCGGCGTCTATTCAGGCCCTGCAGACTAAAGTACAGGCACTAGAGTACAGAGCGGAGGACGCGGAAAACCGGAGCCGCTGGAACAACTTGCGGATAGTGGGGCTCCCAGGTGGGGTTGAGGGTCGGTCCCCTGCTCTCTTCGTAGAGGATCTTCTGCGCTCTCTGCTGCCTGCGGCCCAGCTCTCCCCGCACTTTGCTGTGGAGAGGGCCCACCGTGTGCCACCTAAGCCTGGACCGGAGGGGGCTACTCCACGCACATTCATACTGAAGCTCCTAAACTATCGAGCTGCTTCGTGCTGCCCGGGCGGCTGGTGTCCTACCCTATCGCAATGGAAAACTCCTGTTGTTCCCGGATTACACAATGGAAACCCAGAGGCAGCGATGCTCCTTTGACAGTGTGAAGGCTGCTCTGCGTGTCAAAGGGATCAAATATAGCATCATGTTCCCGGCTAAAGTGCGTGTGGTGGATGGAGAGACTGTACGTTTTTTCACTGCCCCTAAAGATGCTGCTGCTTGGCTGGAGGCGCTGCCGCCGTAGTCCTGTTACTTTTGCTGCAAATTGTTTTTCAATCCCTGTGTATGACTTCCAGATACAGCTGATCCCGGTAAGCAATTACTTCCATTCGGATATACACTGCCTTATATTCCCCTGACTTTGTTTCCCCCGTCTGCTTGTTGGAAGAAGTGCAGTGGATGCCTACGAAGTTTGTTGGACCGATATAGGTTCCCTGTGTCCATGGGACATTTATTTACTATACCGACCTGTAGGTCGGAGAGATCATCTTCTTCCTAAGACTGTCCTTACTGGAGTTATTAATCCTTAGCTGCTCCACTATCCATTGGAATGTTATTCTCTTGCAACTGGCTGATAAGTGTGTGCCCCTGATTTGTCAGGAGAAAGCGGTCTAAAGTTTTTTATGTCAATTCACTCCACGCTGTGAGCTCTGGACTAGACTTTGTGCACTTAATACCACCAGCCCCCGTGCTCAGAGTGCATGGCACTATGTCCTAGCTGGTTGTACGTCCCCAACCTGTGTGGTTTTAGTTTGAGACTAAGGGTGTTATGGGATTCAAATGCAACTCCCTGTTTCGAGTTGCATGGGGTGGGGGGTGGGGGAGGTTGGCTGTAGCTGACCAAAGGTTTAGTTATTGGTTGTTCTTTAGTTTTTTCTTTTTTTTTTCTGTTTAAGTTAGGTTGGTCTCTTAGGGCTGCTGACTATCAACGGTGGCGTATATCTGGGTATGATACCTCTTGTAGGAGGAGCCACATCGCTGGGGTCTGCCGTACTGGGGGGGCGCTCTTCCACTATTATTTCCCCGTTCTGTTCTTCCAATACCTCTGCTATGGCCAAGTGTTTGATAGTATCATGGAACGTGCGAGGGCTAAATTCGGCTGTCAAACGCTCTTTGGTAATTAATTACTTGTGGAAACTCCACCCACATATCTGTATCTTGCAGGAAACACATCTGGTGGGTTCCAAAGTCATGTGCCTGAAGAGGGCCTGGGTTGGTGCTCATTATCACGCCCCCTACTCTAATTATGCTAGGGGGGTCAGTGTTTTGGTTCATCGATCCTTGCCCTTTCAGCTCATAGATGCTAAATTAGATCCCAGTGGCCAGTATGTTCTATTACATGCAATGATTTATGAGACACCTTATGTAATAGTGGGGATCTACCTATCTCCTCCTGTGGATATTGATATACTTCACAAGGTGATGCAGCAGATTACGGTATACAATGTGGAGAATGTTTTGGTGATAGGTGATTTTAATTTGGTGCCGTCCAGGGAGCTGGATAGGTTGCATGCTTCAGGTCCCCCGCAATATAGTCTCGCTCACTGGGCTACCACCTTTCACATGACTGAGGTCTGGAGACATTTCCATCCCTCGGACAGAGAATATACCTGCCTCTCCACGTCCTACCGGACTATGTCACGGATTGACCTAGCATTTGCCTCCTCAGAAATGGTGCAGAAAGTGATCTCCGCGGAGATCCTGTCTAGAGGTATCTCGGATCATGCTCCATTGGCTGTAACTATTCGGACTTCTCCGGTGGAGGGTGCGAGAGTGTGGAGACTGTCCGGGAGCTGGATCGCAGACCCTGAAATTCAGGCAGTTATGCCTAAAGCGCTCTGTAATTTTTGGATAAACAATGCAGGGTCTGCGGACCCCAGGATGCTCTGGGATACCTTTAAGGCATGGCTTAGGGGGGAATTTATCACCCAGATAGCTCGGCGGAAAAGACAATCTGTGCAGTCTCTGCGGCAATTAGAGGAACAAGCGAAGGTACGGGAGGCAGAGTTTGTGCGGGACCTGGTGCAGAATAATTATATAGTCTGGCAGGATGCGTTGAGGGACCTATCCTTACTTAGAACAGATCTCACCAAGAAATCTATGTTAGATGGAGCCCAGAGGGTATTCGAATTTGGAGATAAAAACGGCAGACTGCTGGCTTGGTTAGCCAGAGGGCAACATGCAGTAACCCATATAGGACGTTTGAGGGACTCAGATGGCCGCCCTCTAACGCTGCAAGCAGATATTGACGAGAGATTCCTAGGGTTCTATCAAGACCTGTACTCTTCTAGGGTCTCATATAACAAAGCTGACCTGCTTCACTACCTGGAACGTATTCAGCTCCACTCCCTTGGTGCAGGAAAAAGTGAGCAATTAGATGAAGACATTTCGCTGGAGGGGGTGCAGGAGGCACTGGGTTCTATGCAATCTGGGAAGACCCCGGGGCCAGATGGGATACCAATAGTATTCTACTCCACGTACCAGGAATTGTTGGCGCCCAGGTTTACAGCACTGTTGAAACAATTTATGGAGAAGGAGGGTCTCCCCGAATCCATGTATGATGCGATAGTGGTGTTGGTGCCCAAGCCTGGAAAGGACCCCGAGGAGTATGCCTCCTATAGGCCGATATCGCTAATTAATGCTGATGCCAAACTGCTGGCAAAAATACTAGCCAATCGGCTTGGTAAAGTAATGGAGTGGGGTTACCTGTGGGAGGTACTGAGGAGGTTTGGATTTGGTCCAAGGTTCCTTCACTGGTTGGGTCTCCTTTACTGCACTCCCAGAGCTAGACTCCGTATAAATGGCAACCTCTCGGATTACTTTCTCCTGCAGAGGGGGACCCGACAAGGGTGTCCTTTGTCACCTGGCCTTTTTGCCTTGGTGCTGGAGCCGCTGGCGGTCCTGATCAGAGATTCTGAACGCATTGTAGGTCTTCGGGTCGGCCCTCTGGAGGAGAAGATATCCTTATATGCAGATGACACTTTGCTATACCTGCAAGATGCTGAGGCGTTGTTGAATGCTGCCTTAGCAGCCTTCAATGAATTCGAGAGGTTTTCTGGGATTCGCATCAACTGGTCCAAGTCTGCTTTATTCCCCTTAGATGCGCAAGCCAAAGTGTGCAGGGCTCAGACCCATTACAATGGGTGAAAAAATTCACATATCTAGGTATTAGAGTCACGAGACATCTGGGCTCTTTTCAGCGCCTTAATCTTCAACCTATAGTCCGTCGACTTAGAGACCATTGCTCTCGCTGGACTAACCTCCCACTTAATCTTCTTGGTCGCAATAATATTTTAAAGATGATTTATCTTCCCAAATTTACCTATATCCTCAGAAATTGCCCTGTCTGGATATCCCCGTCCTTCTTTAAGGACATAGATAGCTGCATTGGCTCTTTTCTGTGGCAGGGGGCTTCTCCCCGGGTGGCCAGACAGACCCTTCAGCTTCCAGTGAGTAGTGGGGGGCTCGCCTTACCCAATTTATTGGTATATTATTGGGCAGCTATGTTTGTTACGGTGAGGTGGTGGTTCCAGCAGTCCAGGGCGAATGCAGCTGTGTGTCTGGAGGCGGCCATAGTGGGTTCCCTTAGGGAACTGGGCAACTTGGTATATAGAGGCGCCTCAGCGTACCCCTCCCTTCCGACCTCGACTGTGGCGACCCTTAGAGTGTGGGGAACGGCTAGAAGACATTTTGTATGCCCTAACAGGTGGTCCCCCTTCTGCCCCCTATCGTGGAATCCATCTCTATCTCACTTCCGCACTATCCCTGACCCACAGCTATGGGCCCGCTATGGTATTAAGCTGTTGCGAGATGTGTTTCAGGCTGGATCTCTTATCTCGTTTCAGGTACTAGCAGGCAGATTTGGACTTCCACCCTGGATGGTGCTTAGATACCATCAGATGCGTCATGCAGCCAGGGCACAGTTCCCATTGCCCCTTAGTCTTAAAGCTGACCCTATTGAGGAGTTACTGGTGCAGGAGTCCCTCCCTAAGATTATGTCCACATTATACCTTGCTCTCCTTCAGAGAGATTCACCTAAAATGGCTGCCCTATGGAATAAATGGAAGGCTGACATACCTGAATTGGATAGGGAGACCTGGGAAGAATGTTTTGAGGATAGCTCTAGATTGGAAATCTCGTCTAGAGACAAATTAATTCAAACAAAGTGCATAGGGTATACTACACCCCTCAGAGATTGCACAGAATCTACCCGCTGCGCTCCCCGAATTGCCCGCGTTGCCAATCACCGGACAGCACCTTTCTCCACATGTTCTGGGCCTGTCCACAGTTGATGGGATACTGGGCTGCAGTGGGGGAATCTATTAATATTCGGCTTCAGCTGGATGTCCCAGTGACAGCGGAGCTGGCCCTGCTGGGTATCCAGGATGATGAGCAGAGACCTAGATACACTAAGATATTGATTTCACTGTTGTTCTTTTATGCCAAAAAACAAATATTGCTGAAATGGACCTCACATAGGCCCCCCACGGTGAGATCATGGGAGGACTCGGTTAATGCAGTCTTACCAATATATAAGTTAACCTACATGAGTAGAGGATGTCCCCTGAAGTTTGACCAGATTTGGCGGCCGTGGACGGATCCCACGTATAACACCAACCCTTAATCGGTGGGATTTGTGGGTATTCCAGTCTTAAAGTTGTACCTGTGATGCTTGCCTCCTCCATCCCCCTTCCCTTTCCCCTCCCTCCCCTTCTCCTTCCATTTTTGTTTTTTTTGTTTTTTATTGTGTACTTCCTATTTAATGTATGTCTACTTCATTATCCAAGATGAATCTTATACTATACTAATATTTGCAAACTATGGTACTCCTTGTATGACTACAGTTATCCAATGTCAAAGCTACTATGTATTGTGCCAATTTTTTCCTTTTTATTCAAATAAAGACCAACCTTGTTGTTAAAAAAAAAAAATACATTTTAATCATTCACATAAATTACATACATATACAACAAAAATACATTCTATTAAAGCAATACGGGACACTGTGTACAACCCCAGGGGTAACACTACAATGATACTTCCTGTGTGGCAATATGGAGAAAATGCCCACACTGTGACATAGCCTGCCTCTTGGTGAGTCCCACAGTCCTCATAGATTAAAAAGAAGTGCTCACTCTACATGTTTCGCGACCTGTTGTCACTTATTCAGGAGCTTTGGTAATTCTATCTAGAGAGATATATATCCAGAATTAAAATACAATACACCTTTAACATTGTAATACAGATATGTACATAAACTCAGTAAAAACATATGGTGCTTTAAGCACCATATGTTTTTACTGAGTTCATGTACATACGTGTACATGTACATATGTGAGTTATTAAAATTTTATACTTTTATATACGTGCCTATAAAGTCCATTTAGCATCATGGTTAAGGACGTGGGCGGCCAGCTTCCCGGCCCACTGTTTAACAACCAGCTATTTCTTCGCACAGAATTTGAATCAGTCAATCGTTTTTCGACCAATCCGAATTCTAATCGTTCTAAAAAGTTGGAATTCATTAGAAAATTAATAAATACAATTAATTTTAATGAAAACAAAATTAAATTTCATGTAAACAAATTCCAAAACCAAACTAAACGAATTCCTTCTGAAAACGAAATTGGTAACATAACGAATCTATGCGAAATTAAACAAAATTAATTTTTCCATTCTGCACATGTCTAGTATTTAGTAAGAAGCATTGTGGATATTTTGAAGTTGTAATTTTGTGCCACAAGTTTACCGTATGTAAAATGAAGAAACTAAATAAAATTTTATTTGATTTCACAAGGTTGCCATTTCAACAAGTTATTTCTCACACACAGCATAAACAATTACACCCCAAAACACATTCTTCTTCCACTCCCCTTGAGTATGGTGATACCACATACCGCAGAAGAGAGTTTAATAAGACTCGTGGCCACTCATTGCAATTAGAGGAAAAGAGGTTTAACCTTAAACTACGTAGAGGGTTCTTTACTGTAAGAGCGGCAAGGATGTGGAATTCCCTTCCACAGGCGGTGGTCTCAGCGGGGAGCATTGATAGCTTCAAGAAACTATTAGATAATCACCTGAATGACCGCAATATACAGGGATATGTAATGTAATACTGACACATAATCACACACATAGGTTGGACTTGATGGACTTGTGTCTTTTTTCAACCTCACCTACTATGTAACTATGTAACCACATGGTGTAAAACTTTCAAGCTGCCTAGATGGATAGAGGGGACCAAACTCCAAGGAGTGTCCCCAGGCTTTAAAGTGGGACTCCTGTCAAAAATTAAAAAAAACTCCCCTTTATTTATTTGAACAATACAATAAACTTTTATATTAACCATTTCTCGGTTTGCTGAATGCCTGATTGGAAACAACTTTCCAGTCCAGACATTCAGCAATCCTCCACTCTTCCATTGACAACATCTGCTCACTGCAGCCAAATGTGTTTACAGACAGGTACTTCCTCATTCCATTGTCGGTGTTTGTTCTCTCAGCCCTGCTCCATCCCTCCCCCATTCTTGACCTCACGTGCTCTCTCCTGAATGAGGACACATAAGCGTTCTGGTTCATGAGAGAGCTCCGACAGGGGAAGTAGCTCCTCCAATCATTGTAGCCTTGATTTGGCTCGTGGAGTGAATAAGAGCCGAAAGTGAGACACCCCCCACCGGCAGCTCTCAGGCTCAGAAGGAAGGAGGATAGTTCATAGGACAGGCAATAAACAACTGCATGGGATTATTTTAGTGCTAGAGTCAGGGCAGCCATCATAAATTTTGGGGCCCCTTACAAAAGCTTTAGACCTGGGCCTGTGGGCTTGGCCATCAACCTTCCCCAGGGCCCGCCCACTGGTGGACACTAAATCTGCCCACTGGCCATTCCACCAAGTCCTTCAGTGCACCCACTTTTACAACCTAATACAGTATATGAACATGAAAAGTGTATTCCAAGTCATCAGTGCTTTCAAGATTTAACAGTAATGATTTATATTTTTGCCAAAAAATATGAAGCCTGTCACCACAACAAGGTAGCCTCTTTTGAGCAGAACCCTAAAATAACACTAACTGCACTACCCTTTCAATGTCCCCCAATCTATCCTCCTTTAGCAGGTTTAAAAAAACATAAAAACTCCAAAACAAGAAAACTAAAGAGCCCAATCCAACAAAGAGACAGTCACAGCACAGGTCCACATCCAGCAACATTGTCAATCAATTTACCATTGTGATGTCTAACAACTTGTTTCCAAATCTGTTCACAGTGAGCACTGAGCAGTCTTGCAGACTACACACAGCACAGCTCTTCCACATGCCTGAGCTACGACTGGTGTGGCGCCCCAAACCAGCATCTGGCCTTGGATGGTAAAAGTCCGCCTTCCCCCTGCAGCTGAAACAAAGTAAGCTGCATCGGCTTACTTAATGGCCACCCTGCTTTAGCAATTGCTAGTTCCTACAGCAGCAACCAGCGGCAGACTGGTGCCGCTCGAGGCTGCCTAGCAGCATGTTACTGAACTGGTGTATGTCAGAAAGACAGTAGAACAATGGAATACAAACCACACCCCAAACAATTCCAGCAAAGAGCCCAACAGCATGAGACAACACACAATATATACATATATACAACATTTCAGTGTGGCTGTACAGTGAGTCCGATTCGCACAGATCAGACTGGGGTTCTCGGTCACCCTGTGCCACTAATGAACACAGGGTAATTTACACATAGGAGGGGTCAGGGGAGCTGGACAAGGAGTTTCCAAAGCTCTCCAAGGTAAGCTGGGTTCCATAAGCCCCCCCCACCCAAAGTGACTCCCGTCACAGCAGGTATAGGGGGAATTGCTTCCAATGGGTTGTATCCCAATTGTAGGTGGTAAGCGAGACTCCATTGGGGTCTAGGGCTGCTACCTTTCTGATAAGGTGTCAGCGCTGGGCTCAGTCCTTCCTTCTCAAAGCTGGCCGCTCAGCTGTCAGCTAATTGCCAGCTCCTTTCTCTCCACATTGACTCACCTGTTGGTGATATCCTGTTCATCAGTCCTGCCTACTTACAGTAAGCCGTCAATGCCAGATTATCTCTGCCTTTGCCTTGGTCACATCTCTAGAGACGTTTTCCTGTGTTCCTGTTAAATACTTTCTTGGCTGAAATTCCCCTGGAGTTTTGAAATATTTTGATTACCTGTATTGCTGGCTTATAGGTGAGTTATTTTTCTCCCTGGCATACCCCATAGTCATCCCCGCATCTCTATCCCCTGGCTCTTCCATCCTCCCTTCCCCTCTCCTTCCTTTCCCTTTTTTCCCCCTTCCCTTTTCCCCCTCCCCCTTCTTTTTTTTTACCCTTTTCTCTTCCCCCTCTTCCTTTCCCCTCCCCCTGTTACAACCCCCCATTTTTTCCCCTTTCCCCTCCCCCTTTTTCTTTTTCCCTTTCTTCCCTTCCCCTCCCACCCCCTCGTTCCCACCTTATTATCTATCTGGTTTGCCTTTTCCCCTCCTTTCCTTTCCCCCTCCCCCTTCACCCCACTATTTCTCCTTCACTCACTCCTCTTCCTCCATCCACTTCCCATTTCACTCTTCTTTCCCCCTTGTCTTCCCTTTTCCTTCCCCTTTTTCCCCTTCTTCCCTCACTTTACCCCCTTCCCTCTTCTCCTTCTCCCTCCCCTCCCTTACAACACCCCCTTTTCCCCCCTTCCTTTTTTTACCCTTTCTCTTCCCCCTCTTCCTTTCCACTCCCCCTGTTCCAACCCCCTTTTTTCCACTATCTTCCCTTCCCCACCCACCCCCTCTTTCCTACCTTATTATCCCCTCCTTTCCTCCCCCCTTCCCCCCTTATTTCTCCTTCACTCACTCCTCTTCCTCCATCCATTTCCCATTTCAATCTTCTTTCCCCCTTGTCCTCCCTTTTCCCTCCCCTTCCCCCCTTTCTCTCCTTTCCTCCCCCTTCTTCCCCCCCCCTTTTTTCCTTCCTTTTCCCTTCTCATTCTCACCAACTGTGGAGTGACTATGTATGATATGCCCTCCCATCATTATTATTCCCTTTTATCTAGAACCATTTTCCGCATAATCCCCCTTGTCCGCCGCGGGGGGGGGAGCCTTTTTCGAGCCGCCTGGTTCCACACTTGACCATTGACCCGTCAGGTGAGCAACTCGCTCTTTTTATGTTTTTTTTTCTGTTGAACCATAACTGTATACGTTTTTCAATTGCTTTATTCAGCTATTTGTCTAATAGAGTATTCCTCCTGAGGAAGTGGTGTATGTACTACAAAATTAGTAGAGGAAATGTCAATCTTTGAGACACACTTCATCAACAGGTACCTCTTGGGGGAACCCTGAGTATTTGTTTATTGATTATTTCATTAAATTACATTTTGTATGTTATTTTTATATGTAATAAATAACTAATTTTATATATTAACTATGTTGTTGTTTATCAGTACTGACATAGTCCTCCTTAACCATTTGGGTGGGAATAATTTGTATGATCAGCCTTCAGCAATTGCCCTACTCCCCCACCCTCCCTTGTTTCACAATACAGTAGAACATGTGCTTCCAGAAGGTAGCCAAGGTCCTGTGCACCTCTTCACTCTCTTCCCTGCCGGAGGAGTACCGCAATTTTAGCGATATCTTTGACAAAGGTCAAGCCGGTAGTTTGCCTCCACACCGGTCATATGATTGCACAATTGACCTTCAACCTGGTGCCATACCCCCCTTGTGGCCGGGTTTACCCTTTGTCAGTCTTTGAGGATAGGGCCATGGAGGAGTATGTTGCAGATGCATTTTCTTTAGGTTTCAACCGCAAATCCTCATCTCTTACTAATGCTGGTTTCTTCTTTGTGAAGAAGAGGAGTGGTGAACTGAGACCTTGTATTGATTATAGGGGTCTCAATCATTTCACGATTAAGAATGCCTATCCGATTCCATTGACTACGAAGTTATTTGACCACCTCAAGGGAGCAATGGTTTTCACAAAGCTTGGATTGAGAGGGGCATACAATCTTGTGAGGATTTAGGAGGGCGACGAGTGGAAAACTGCATTTAATACCAGAACAGGCCATTATGAGTCTCTCGCAATGCCTTTTGGCCTTTGTAACGCCCCAACAGTTTTCCAGGAATTTATTAACAATGTCCTCCGAGATTTGTTGCAGTTATGTATGATGGTTTATCTCGATGATATCCTCATATTTTCCAAGTCCCTGGAGAGCCACCACACAGATGTCTGTCGTGTGCTTCAGAAAAGAGAAAACAATTTTTTTTGTAAATTGGAGAAGTGCGAATTCCATCATGAACAGGTTAAATTCCTGGGTTATTTCATTTCCACTGCTGGTTTTTCAATGGACCCAGTGAAACTTTCAGCAGTCCTACAGTGGCCCTGACCCATGGGTTTACGTCCTCTGCAGCATTTTCTTGGCTCTGCCAACTATTATTTTTTTTTTAACAAAAAAGTTTATTTAGGTTTTCCAAAAACAAACAATTTATAGCGGATTAGACATAGATACAGACATCTTACAAAGTTTTCTTACATTTCTTAACAAATGTAGTTGTAGCAGTAAAAGCAACAACATGTTAACAAGAACATTGCACCCATCCCGGGTGGGGGTATAAGGGGTCTCATTGATTACCTTTAGTCCGTACACTTTAATCCCACATTCTCAAAGAGAGACACAGAAATTTATTGGTGAGGGAGAGTTTATATCAATTATCATGTGCAGTGACCCGTGAGCCTCAGTCAATAGTTAGATGTTTTGCCTTCACCCATGCTGCCCAAATCTTCCCAAATTTTTAAGGGCAATTTCTTCCCATGAATGTCATTTTATATAATGGCAATGCCTTATTTACCAAGGACTGCCAAAGCTGTCTGGTGCGTGGCTGGGATTGATTCCATTGTAATAGGATTGCCCTTTCTAGCATATAGTGTGGCGTAGAAGATAAATAGTTTCTTCCCCCATGGGACCTCTAGGAAGTCGAAGATGCCTAACAAAAGAGGGATCGGGCTGTATGGGATTGTCATTCTCCCAATAGAGTTAATATCAGCAAGTATATTTTCCCAAAATTCCTTCACACCAGGACAGGACCAGACTGTATGGAAGAAGTCAGCATCATCCGAGCCACACCTAGCGCATCTTGCCGACCTATCAGGGTAGATTCTCGCTAAGCGTACTGGAGAGTAATATGCATGATGTAGAAACTTCAGTTGCATGAACCTATCTCTAGCCGAGATTGTAAGGGGTAAATATTGCTGAATCCCCTTCTCCCAGTCCTCATCCGTCAGCTCTGGAATATCCCTCCGCCATAACTCACACAACTGGGATACTCTAGATGTGTCGTGGGACGCAAATATATTATACAGTGTGGACAGCGTTTTCCCTCCATCCGGGGATCTAAGTGTATTTTCCCCAGGTGACCCCTCCAGATTCAGCGGGCCAGGGAACTGGGACCTGAATGCATGGCGCAACTGAAGGAATCTGAGGAACATATGATTCGGGAGATCCTTATCTCTTTTTAAGGCATCGAAAGAAACCAGTCGGCCCTGTGATACTATATCCCCCAAAGTTTTGACCCCATATCTAGCCCACACGACCGGGTCAGGAATAGACCGAAAGTGAGGTAGACGAGGGTTGCCCCATAAGGGAGTCGCAGGGGACCAGTCATTGGGACCCATGAGCTGTTTTTGGACCGTATCCCAAACCTTAAGAGTCGTTTTCATGGGAAGAGTCACATGGATATTGGATCTGGGGCCTCTATGAACCAAATTCCCCAATTCCGCAAATGAACCAACCAATGCCGCCTCCGTAGTGGAAGCGGGATTGGTCGGGTCCTTCGAGAACCACCATTTAACAGTCACCAGGACCGCCGCCCAATAATAATATTTCAGAAAGCAGGGCAAGGCCAGTCCCCCCAGTACACCTGGCAGTTGTAAAGTTGATCTAGCTATTCTAGGAGCCTTCCCATTCCAAATAAATGAGGTAATGATACTGTCCAGGTGTTTAAAGAAGGTTATCGGTACAGAGATTGGGGTTTGACGGAATAAGTAAGTAAATTTGGGTAATACCGACATCTTGATTAAGTTAACGCAGCCAACTGGTGTTAGAGGTAGGGATTTCCATGTGGCGCATCTCTTTGGGAAAGGTGATGGACCACTGGATTTAGGTTGAGGGTTATATATTTTTTTAAGTCCCGATGTATTTCTACACCTAAATATTTAAACTGAGAGACCCTACTAAGCTGCCCATCTACCTGCGAGGAGGCGGAGCCAGCATGAAGAGGGAACAGGACTGACTTCCCCCAATTTATACATATGCCAGAGAATTTTCCAAAGTTATTAATTACCGAAAGGGCTGCCCGTAGGGAAGTATCATCGTCCCTAAGATACAATAAGGTGTCGTCAGCGTATAACGACACCTTTTCCTGTATTGGACCCCTTGTGATCCCCCGAATCTCAGGTGTAGCGCGGAGGAGAGCAGCCATGGCTTCAATCGCAAGGGCAAAAAGTCCCGGCGAAAGAGGGCATCCCTGCCTAGTCCCCCTACTGAGGGGGAATGCTGGAGAGAGTACAGTACCCGTGCGTACCCTGGCCATCGGGGCTTTGTACACCATCCTGACCCAGGAGAGGAAGACTGGACCGAACTCGAATCTGCGGAGGACTTCCCAGAGATAGCCCCATTCTACAGAATCGAAGGCCTTCTCTGCATCGAGAGAGGCCACAATTTCATCCTCCACATCCTCCTCCCCGGAGGCCAGGACCGCATACAACATACGGATGTTTATGTCTGTGCCCTTACCCGGCATAAAGCCTGACTGGTCTTCATGAATAAGGGTAAGTATTACTTTGTTCAGGCGTCTGGCTAGAATTTTGGTCAGTACTTTTGCATCAGAATTAAGCAGGGATATGGGTCGGTATGAGGGGCATAGTTGGGGGTCCTTCCCTGGTTTGGGTATAACCACTATAATGGCTTGTGCCATAGACAGTGGGAGCTCCCCAGTTTGTAAAGTCTCCTTAAGCATTGCATGCATCCTATGGGCTACCTCACCAGTGTATAGTTTATAAAATTCGGGAGGGAGACCGTCTATTCCCAGGGTCTTCCCCATCTGCATAGAACTCAAGGCCTGTTGAACCTCCTCCAAGGCCATTGGGGCATCTAAGCTCTCCTTCGCTGCATCTGTAAGGACCAGAAGCGTTACCCTGTCTAGAAAGTCTGAGAGCTCGTCAGGAGAGTAGTGTGTCCTAGAGGAGTACAGAGTCGAGTAGTAGTCAGCAAAGCAAGCATTAATATTTACCGGGTCAGATACTAGAAGCCCATCGCTCTTTCGGGATATGGGCTATGGTGGAGATCGAGGATTGTTCCCTGGCCAGCCAGGCTAAAAGCCTGCCTGTTTTGTCCCCTTGCTTGAAGATTCTCTGTGTTTGGGCCAGTTGGCGTTTGTTTGCCTTGGCCACTCTGAGCAGCATAACCTCCCGATAGGCCACCCTCATATCTTGTGCTATAATAGGGTTAGAGGTAGGGGGAAATCTAGTCTCTAAGTCTCGGGCCTTAGCTTCCGCTTCCTCCAGTAACATCGTGTCGTTTCTACGATCCTTGGCTATGGATGACATGTAGCAACCTCTAATGTAGGCTTTAAAGGTGTCCCATACAGTCCCTGGTGTGGCGGAATTGGCATTAAATAACCAGAATTGTTTAATCTCTTTGACCATCTCCACTTCTATAGTAGGATGTTCAATCCAGAACCGAGACAGCCGCCAAATTCTATCTGCTTGTGGGGTAGCAGTTTGCAACGTACACAACAGTGGGGAGTGGTCGGATATCCCCCTTGGGAGTATCTCAATATCTATAATTTTGGGAAGCATGGGTAGACTGGCGTATAACAGGTCAATACGGGATAGTGTATTATATGAGGAGGAGTGACATGTGTACATACGATCCGATGGGTGTTTCCATCGCCACAAGTCTTCCAATCCCATTGTCTGGGACCAACGGAACAACGCCGAGTCAGTGGCGGGGTCCGGGGACAGTTTATCTAGAGAAGGGTTCGGAGGGATATTAAAAACCCCGCAAGGATCACGTTATCCGTGGGGAACCGAGCGATCAGGGTAATCATTTTCTGTAACAGGGAAATACTAGCCGGAGGAAGCAGATAGACACCCACCACCACCATGGCTATCGTGTCAATAACAGCGTGTAACAGCACATACCTGCCTTCTGGATCTATAAGTACATCTAGGGGTTCAAAGTTGAGAGATCTATGGACCAATATACTAACCCCCCTGGCATAACTAGTGTGCGTAGCATGGTAATGATGTCCCACCCACGGTCTCTTCAGTCCCAGTATATAGGTAGATAGGTCCGCGCTTAGGACAGTGTGAGAGCTGCTGCCTATTCCTGATTGGTATCCCAAAAGGTCCAATTATTGAATAAGTGAATGATATGGGAATAAAGACGGCGCTGCCCTCTAATTAAATAAGTGCTATAAACTGGTGTGATAAGTGAATCCTGGTAATAAAATTAGGTGTCCATAGTGCAATCTGCACAGATTGTTCAGAAATAACCAGAAAAAAACAAAAAACCGTAACAACAGTAGATGAGACACTAATAGATAAATCAAATCCCCCCAGTGGGGTAAATGTGTATGTCAAATTATAAAGTGAAAAGATCAAAACGAACTCTGTGATTAAAATAGAAAGAATACAAAATATTATGTTTCCTCAAAAATCAAAAGTTTTGGGTCAAGATGGCGCCAAGGGTGATGTGGAATATGTGATGAAAAAATAATATGTGTATGTAATGCTACTTTAGTATCCGTGTTGCCATTGCCATGTGTATGTACAGATTATTAACTTGGGTCGTGAATTACTCCAATATTCAAAAGTATTGGGACACTAGTGAAACGTGAAATATCTAATGTGACACCCTATTAACAAACTCTCTATACGTTAAATGCAAATATATCAGAACATACAGCAGCCATAAATTCCGATTTTATAAGTGCAAGACAAGCAATCATTAGCTTCTAAAAGTCCATGCAAAGGGTCGTATATTTATAACCAGGTGGAGAAGACAAAGTTCAAGAATAAATGCTGTTTATTTCATCAGTGACTTCTGTGCCTTTCAATCAGGATGGTGACTTTGAGGTGCTCACCCCCCAATGATACCCCACTCACCAGAGATGATCACCCCTGCAGGGGTACCGAGCGACAAAGTGGGTGTCTCAGGACAGGTGATGTTCACTCCTAGTATGCTTCCATTCCTCTACTGCGTACGGTCCTCACAGCTACTCCTTTTTTTTCTTCCGTAAAGGATCCTACAACATTCTTAGACAAGTTGGTATGTGCAATGCAAAAGCAACCTTTTTTTCACCATACTCTACAAGGTACAAAAATATTGGGACAAAACCCATAAGCCAAATATGGTTGTAATCGGATGGTAATAGAGTAACAAGTAATAAGGACCAAAAAAATAGTAGTAGAGTCATAGGGTAATAGGGACCAATATATAAATTGCAGGTAAAGAGGGATTACTGTTTCAGATATCCACTTTCTAGTTGCTGTATATAGTAAGCATTCATATAGGGGGCCCATTATCACTATATCTATGGATTAGATCTTGCTATTATTTAGGGGTTAGCTATATAGCAATTCAGATCTATATCCAAGTTGAGCCCTTTTGGGGCAAGGGAACCCAGTCTGTATATCCAACTCGTTTCATTTCTGGATATTGAAGTTTCTCTGTTTCCTCCACGCCAGTGTTCCTGGACAGAGTCAATACCATAAAAGGTGAGTACACTTGGATCCCTATGGTGGACCTCATCAAAATGTCTGGATAGACTATGATTGGGGAAGCCCTTCCTAATATTTTTAATATGTTCACGGATCCGGACAAACAGCTGACGGGTAGTTCTTCCCACATATTGGAGGTGGCATGGGCATTCCACAACATATGTGACATGTGTGCTTCTACAGGTAATCAGCTGGTTAATTCTGTATTCTTTGTGATCAGTACATGATTTGAATGTGTTCTTTCTCCTAGGTTGTTTTTTAGCTACTTTACACGGTAGACATCTCTGACACCTGAAAAATCCTTTCAATTCTGGACATATTTTAATAGATTTCGGAGGGTCAGTGACATTCTTCACTAAATGGTCCCTTAGATTAGGTGCTTTTCTATATATGAATTTAGGTTTAGCCGGTAGGAGTTTTGTAAGAATAAGATCTTCCTTGAGTATGGGCCAGTACTTTTTTATTATTTTTTCAAAGTCTCTGAACTGACTGTTGAACCCTGTGATAAATGCTACTTCTGGTACCTTCTCAGCTTTCTTGTTCTTATTAAGAAGCAGGGAGGTTCTGTCCAACTTCATGATATCTTCTTTTAGTTTCAGAAGTCTCTCCTTGTCATACCCTTTTTCGATTAAAATGTCAGCCTGTTTGTTAAAATCCTCAACTAAATTACAGTTGCGACGTATCCGTAGCAGCTGCCCTTTGGGAACATTGGTTTTCCATCTTGGGTGGTGGCAGCTAGAGGTGGGAATGTACCCGTTTCTATCCGTCGGTTTAAAAAAGGTGCGAGTAGATAGCTTGTCTCCTGTTTTAAAGATTTCTAGATCCAGATAATCAATTTTCTCTGAGCTCCACTTCCCAGTAAACTTAATACCAAATTTATTATTATTCAGGTTATCCAGAAATTTTGTGAGGCTATCTGGTGTTCCATTCCATAGGATGAACAGGTCATCTATGTACCTTTTATACATCTTAATCTGAGGTATATTTCTACTGTAGATGTATTTATCTTCCCAAAGGTCCATGAATAAATTAGCTACGCTGGGAGCATAGCATGCTCCCATTGCAACTCCCTTTGTTTGTACATAATATTTTTTGTCATGCCAAAAATAGTTGCATTCCATGGCCATTTTCAGGCCCTCACGAATATAGCCAATCTGTTCCTGCTTCATCCTTGTATTCATGTGTAGAGCTCTTTCCACACCACGTAAGCCATCCTTCTGTTCGATGCTGGTGTACAGGGAATTGACATCTACCGCAACCAGCAACCATTGTTCCACTCCCTTAATCTCTTGTAATTCCTGTATTAATTGCATGCTGTCCCGCAAATAGGATTTCCCTTCTTTCACTAGGGGTTTAAGGAATTTGTCCAGGTACTCTCCCAGCCTGGAGAAAATGGAATTAATTCCACTAATTATGGGCCTTCCTGGTGGCTTTTCCAACCTTTTGTGGATTTTTGGTGTATGGTATATCACAGGAGTTTTGGTTGAGTTGGATATTAGGTATTCTGCTTCTTTGCAATTTAGGATACCTATAGTTTTCCCTTTTTCTACATAGGATTTCAGCTTCTTTTCATATTTTTTCTTCGGGTTCCCTTTGAGCGTTTTATAGGTGTTTTCTATACTTAGCAGGTTGTTCATCTCATCTTGATAGTCCTTTTTATTCAGAATGACTAGGCCTCCCCCCTTATCAGCAGGCCTAATTACTACCTCTTGTTTTTTTCCTATACCTTTGATGGTATTCCAGATGTTATTAGATCTTTTCTTTTTGTTACCCATTGTTTTGATGTCTTCCTCTACCATTTTTTTAAAAGCATTAATACATTGGTTCCCTGGTGTTTTTGGATTAAAAATAGAATTATTTTTGAGATTCGTTTGTTCAAATTCTGACTCAGCCCTTATTGTTTCTCCAGGGTTCAACGCATAGTGTTTCTTTTGCATTGCACATACTGTACCAACTTGTCTAAGAATGTTGTAGGATCCTTTACGGAAGAAAAAAAAGGAGTA
Source organism: Aquarana catesbeiana (assembly GCA_037953035.1). Taxonomy (NCBI): domain Eukaryota; kingdom Metazoa; phylum Chordata; class Amphibia; order Anura; family Ranidae; genus Aquarana; species Aquarana catesbeiana. Next base: position 2,167,554 of record JBBHAA010001475.1, read on the forward strand.
GCTGTGAGGACCGTACGCAGTAGAGGAATGGAAGCATACTAGGAGTGAACATCACCTGTCCTGAGACACCCACTTTGTCGCTCGGTACCCCTGCAGGGGTGATCATCTCTGGTGAGTGGGGTATCATTGGGGGGTGAGCACCTCAAAGTCACCATCCTGATTGAAAGGCACAGAAGTCACTGATGAAATAAACAGCATTTATTCTTGAACTTTGTCTTCTCCACCTGGTTATAAATATACGACCCTTTGCATGGACTTTTTAGAAGCTAATGATTGCTTGTCTTGCACTTATAAAATCGGAATTTATGGCTGCTGTATGTTCTGTTATATTTGCATTTAACTTATAGAGAGTTTGTTAATAGGGTGTCACATTAGATATTTCACGTTTCACTAGCGCCACGGTGTCCCAATACTTTTGAATATTGGAGTAATTCACGACCCAAGTTAATAATCTGTACATACACATGGTAATGGCAACACGGATACTAAAGTAGCATTACATACACATATTATTTTTTCATCACATATTCCACATCACCCTTGGCGCCATCTTGACCCAAAACTTTTGATTTTTGAGGAAACATAATATTTTGTATTCTTTCTATTTTAATCACAGAGTTCGTTTTGATCTTTTCACTTTATAATTTGACATACACATTTACCCCACTGGGGGGATTTGATTTATCTATTAGTGTCTCATCTACTGTTGTTACGGTTTTTTGTTTTTTTCTGGTTATTTCTGAACAATCTGTGCAGATTGCACTATGGACACCTAATTTTATTACCAGGATTCACTTATCACACCAGTTTATAGCACTTATTTAATTAGAGGGCAGCGCCGTCTTTATTCCCATATCATTCACTTCTTCAGTCCCAGTACTCCACCTCCCAGTTTGTCTCCTGGAGAATGCAGATATGTGGAGTATATTTTTTAAGGTAATCAAAAACTAGAGAGCGCTTGATTTTATGGTTAAGACCTCTGACGTTCCAGGACAAGATCTTTAATGGAGTCATATCCCGGGAGGAGCGATAAATTCAACGGGGAACCGCATACCTCGGGGACCTAAGGGGGACCCGCACCGACCCAACCCTTCCCCCATCAGTGGGCTTGCGAGGAACCCGCAGGAAGGGAGTAGGACAGGAGACTTCCTAGCGTAACCTAATCCCCTGCTGTTAAAGAACCACTTGTATTGAAATGCATTCAAGCATGTAGGTACGAGAAAACCAAAAACAGAAATAGAACAGAACAAACAAAAACACTTCCCTCCCATCCCACCCCACACCCCTTTAATTGAACCTTGGGGTGTTTGTGTACCCATAACAAACATAAACCAACCTAAATGTAGGAGAAAGCTCCTATGGGGGCAGTGTGCAGCAATCGACACACCTAGGACCTAATGGAGCGCAGGGACTCCACTACACGCATTACCTGTACGCCATTGCTGATAAAAAGGAAAAACATGGTAGGGGAACAGAGAAACCCTTCAGCATTTAAATAGCCACTTACACTTAGATTACTCTAAGGGTACAAACTTAGTTACACGAGCTATCTACTCAACCTGTAGGAAATAAACAAGGTTAGTCAGTATGTATCAAACATTTATGCTTATTAATTGAGACTGAACCAAGGGGGAAGACGTTCCACCACTAACCCCTCCATCTGATCAGTAGGTCCATAGGCGGATCACAGTTCTAGCGAAGATACTAATGTCACGTGTAATCACATGTCGCTGACAGTAAGAGGCCTGGAGAAAAAAAAGCAAGGGCCAACCAGCATCCCGTGGCACCTCAACATCAGCCCCCCACCCACCTCAGCAACGTAGGTAGAAGACCTATACATCGCTCTTTAGCACTGGAAAAGTGGTGATAGTTATAGAGAGTAGGGATTCCAGTACATCCGGCATCCAGGGGGGCCACGGGAGGGGGGGGAAACCAGCAGCAAAAAGAGTCAGATGCCGCAGGGCAGTCAAAGGTGGTAGGTCCCTCCCGACCCTGAGTACAAGACTAATCAACAGAATAGCGGTCACCTCTCATAGCGACACCAGACAGTGCATCAATTTCACATTCTAAATCCTGTCCCCAAGAAAGTCAGATGCGCTACTCTCTTTGGTCTTCAGTATTCAAATAAAGAGCGGGTTGCAAAAATAAAGAACTGTGTTTCTTACTGCCAAACATCCCGGGTAGAGTAGAGGGGTATTCTTGGTGGTCTCTGACTTAAAGATTAATGATTGCGTGGTAAGGACTCAAGCCATCTGGACACCTCCTCCGGGGAAGTAAAGAATTTTGTAGTTTCCCTGTCCACCACTCTAAGCCGTGCTGGGAATAGCATGTTGTATTTGAGCCCCCTGGTGCGCATCTGGGCTTTGACTTGGTCAAATGTACTACGCTGTCTCTGCGTTTCGACCGAGTAATCAGGGAACAGCATGATCTTCGCATTTTCGGATCTCAGTTCCCTAGCTTTTCTGGCTTCTCTGAGGATTAAATCACAGTCTCTAAAGTTTAGCATGCGGAATATGAAGGTTCGTGGCGGTGCTCCCGGCGGACCCCGGACCGGTGGCATCCTGTGGGCGCGTTCCACCGCAAAATGGGTAGAAAATGGAGCCTGTGGAAGAAGAGTGCGGAGCAGGTGCTCCGTATAAGCCTCCGGATCTCGTCCCTCCACTCCTTCCGGAAGTCCCACCAGTCGCAGGTTGTTTCTGCGATTTCTGTTTTCCTGGTCCTCAGCACAGGATTCCAGCGTTTTCATCCTAACTTGCAGAGTACGAAGTGAGGCACTGTGATCCCGAATGATATCTTCGTTGTCTCCTACCCTTCGTTCTGCCTCCGTCAGCCTATCGCGGTATTTGTCCATATCACGTCTTATGAGGCCCATTTCGGATTGCATCTGTTCTATTTTCGTGGTGAGGGTAGTTTGGCAGCCTGTTATTGTCTGCATTAATGCTTGGAATTGGTCTGTGGCCAGCTGGGACGTTTCTGCACATGGTTCTGTGTGCTCCGTCTGGGACGCCATATTTAGTTGCACCGCTGCACGTGTGTCTCTGGCCGGTGGTGGAGTTTTTTGGGGGCCGATTGCCTTTTCTTCTGTGCACCGGAGGTCCTCTTACGCATGCCCGGGCTCAGGCCTAGCCCGGCAGCTAGGGCAGTGTGGTTATGTACCTCAAGGGGCCGGAGTAGGGTAGCTGTGCAGCGTGGAGCTCCTGTCCCTCTCTTTCCATGAGGGTGCCCCACGTGAGTATATCCGGCGGTGTCGGCGTTTGCAATGCCAGATGCCGCTATCCTTGTGCCCCAGAGTATCTCCCGTTTGAGCCCGTAGTAAATCACAGTGCAGGGGGGTAAGGAGGGTGACTATAAGCCCTTAAAGGCAAATGGCAGCATCAGTATGTCAGGCAGAGCAGTGTATGTTGATACCGCAGGGGATCGGAGTGTGATGCCTGTATAGTGTGAAGCTCCTGTCTCTCACCTCTCACGAGGACGCTCCACTTGTGTATATCCGGCGGTGGCGGGGTTTGCAGTGCAGGATGCCGCTGTCTATGTGCCTCAGATTATCTCCCACTTGAGTCTGTGGTGAATCACCATGCAGTGGGGTAAGGAGGGTGACTGCAGGACCTTAAAGTCAGATGGCAGGGGCCAGTATGTCAACTAGAGCAGCCAGAGCAATCAATGTTAATGTAGAAGGGGACCGGAGTGTGATGCCTGTGAAGCGTGGAGCTCCTGTCCCTCACTGCACACCAGGACGCTCCACGTGGTTCAGCCGGTGGCGGCGTTTGCTTTGCCCGATGCCGATGTCACTATGTCCCAGATTACCTCTGTGAGGAGCCCGGAAACAGCCTCAGCTCAGCAGGACAAGCAGGGTGTCTGTATACCCCGTAAAACTGGGTGATAGAGCCGATCAGGTGCGGAGCTCTCATCCCTCACGTCCTGCTAGGTCGCCATCTTGACTACGCCCCCCTGCCAACTATTATTGGAAGTTTATTCATAACTTCTCGTCTCTGGTTAAGCCCCTGACTGATATGACCAGAAAGGACGGTAACCCACAGAGTTGGTCTCCGGAGTCCATTAAGGCCTTTGAGAGTCTCAAGGCTGCCTTTGTTTCTGCTCCTGAGTTGGCACATCCTGATCCTATATTACCTTTTATCCTTGAGGTTGATGCTTCTGAAACTAGAGTTGGCGTTCTTCTGTCTCAACGTCCCATCTCTGAGAGCGCTATGCATCCTTGTGGCTACTTTTCCAAGAAATTGTCACCTGCGGAGTGCAATTATGAGATTGGTGACAGAGAGCTGTCGGTGATCATTTTAGCCCTGAAAGAATGGAGACATCTCCGCGAAGGTACCACTGTGCCGGTTCTCATCCTTACTGACCATAAGAATCTCACATTCTTGTCTGAGGCTAAACGCCTCTCTCCCAGAAGGGCGCAATGGGCTCTTTACTTGTCTAGTTTTTAATTACATTGTCTCATTCTTACCCAGTACTAAGAATGTAAGGGCTGACGCTTTGTCACAACAATTTTCCTCCACTTCCAAGATGGAGTCGGTTCTGGTTCCTAAGATTCCTCCTGATTGTATTCTGGCTACGGTTCGCACCAGTCTCACTTCTCCTTTGGGTGACAAATTTCTTGCCGCTCAGATCCATGCTCCTCCTGAGTAGGGATGAGCCGAACACCCCCCCCCAGTTCGGTTCACAGCAGAACATGCGAACAGGCAAAAAATGTGTTCAAATACGCGAACACCGTTAAAGTCAATGGGACACGAACGTGAAAAATCAAAATCAAAATGTGCGTTCCGGTCCACGCATCCTTCTGGATTCCTGCATCACCTAGAGTGACAGAGTAACGCGTGAGTCCACCCACCAACATCGCCTTCCCGGGCCATCTCCAGCCACCCATCACCTAAGCGCATCCGACCCAGTCCAGCGTATGCCCCATTGGGTCCACTCCATCCGGTAAGCCTTCTCACAATTGGTGGTGTTGTGTCTGTTTTTCATCTCAAGATTTTATACAGCTTTGGTTGGAATGTTTTCCTAAAGACTTTTCCCTCCATACACATATCGATGTTCCCTCTGCATTATTCATACTTGGAACTGTGATTTTGATGTTTTCCATATTGGACGTTTTTTCATTTCTACTAGCGCTACACTTATTGTGTGTTTTCTATCTGTTTTGCTTTGTTGGTTGTGTTAGCTGCTTTTTGTCGTTACGGCAGTGCAGAATTGTTTTGTATATATCCTGTGTGTGTTTTGAAATTATCTTCTGCTGCAGCCTGTCCAAATCCATAGCAACATGGATGTTTTTGACTACAGGGCCTCTCGAACCGTTAATACGGAGGGAGTCTTTGTAGTCACAGGTAATGACACCGAATTAGGTGGTTTATTTTTGAGGCTCAAGAACATCATGTCCTCTGAACTCCATCTACAGTGGGACGTGCCGTTCTTAGAACAGTATGTTTTTGAACATATGGTCCCTAGGAGCCTTAGGTGGGATGTACACCCACCGCAAGGAGAATTGGATATTAATTCCTGGTACAAGTATTTTAATGAGGCAGGGATCAACCTCCTTGGCATCCTCATCACTAAGAAACGTAATAAACTCTCCATACTAGATGGTGAGATCAAGGAGATTAAAGACAAACTTCTAACTTATAAGAACTCCCCTGAATATACTGTTCTTTCTTCCAATCTCCAGAAATATCTTGAGAGGGAAGATAAGGAACAGAGGAATAAAAAGCAAAAAACGTACTCCAGGGATATGGGGGACTATAGAACAGGAAATGTGTTTGGTTGGCAAAAACTTCTCGCCTCCAATTCTACTGTTACCACTAATGCACCTGCTACGGTAGATCTTCCCAGTACTTCTGCACAAGGAACGGATGGCATAGGAGTCCAACCCACTAATATCCCTGTAGATATGAGAAGGAGAAATGACTCTAGACATGAATCTCCTCCCAGCCCCAAATCATACCATCAAAATCCCAATACCCCTCAAGGTAATCAGAGGGGTAGGGGTTATGGTAGAGGTAAATGGGGTGGTAGGGGCCATTAAGGCCGGGGTATGCGCCCTTCTGAAATGTATTCTGAACCGCGCGATGGCTCATTATCACGACAGGGCCCTTATGTTGACAACTACCACAAAAATCCCCACCACTATGAACAACCCCCCCTTGTCACCCAGAACCGGTTCCTACCCCTTAGAGATACATGGGACGATGAATATAGAGATCAATACAGGTATGACTCTGAGTTCAGATATGAACAGCCACCCCATGTTTATTATCCACCTAATAGCAATCAACGTAGTGGACAGGTTTTTCAGGAGGACCAAAGACCAAGAAAAAGGGGTTCGGACCGAAGAGAGGCACAAGGGGAGGGCGGAGAATCCAGAGGAGGAAAAAGAAGGAGAATCTAAGGGGTCAAGGTGTTTTCAATTTAAGTGCCAAACAATTAACCACAGAAGAGCTTTCTGTACTTGATAAGGGACTTAAATATGCCCCTCCTAAGAAGCTCGATAAGTTTGGCACCTTCATTGATATCCACAAATATATTCGCAAGTTACACATCCAGCGATATCTCATTTCCAACCCCGTTAGAGGCGAGAGTAGCGCCACATTTGGGACCGTTCACTCTGGTCTTTCCAATCCCTCATTATTCACTCCACCCGTCCCTATGGCGTCATCGATCAGCATTTTTTGGGACCTGGTCCTTAGGGACCTATCCGAACTTCCAGATAAGCCTATACGCCACCACCCATTGTCTAGTACAGGTTTGAAATCTTTGTGTTTACAAAAGGACCTTGTCATTCGCCCGGCTGACAAGGGTGGTGGCATTGTTGTTCTTGATAAGGATGACTATGTATCCGAGATGCATAGGATCCTTAACGAACCAGACACATATAAGGTATTGCCTAACAATCCCACTACCCTTTTCAAAAGAGAACTGTCTGCCATCATAAAGAGAGGTTACGACCACAAAATTTTGAATAGAAAGGAGAGAGACTACTTAGTACCCTTGGCACCCAGGGTTCCAACCATTTATTATTTGCCCAAGGTGCATAAAAACCCAGTACAACCCCCGCCAGCCTATCGTGAGTGGGATAGATTCTGTCAGCTCACGTATAGGCCGGTATATTGACTTTTACCTACAACCCCTGGTGAGACGTATGCCTTCTTATCTGAAGGATACGGGTGCCACCATACGTTTACTGGAAAGCCTAGAACTACAAGATGAACACATAATTGCCACCGCTGATGTTGCTTCCTTATATACATGCATACCCCAAGACCAGGGTTTGGAAGCCGTCCGGTACTATCTAGAAAAAGAATCCAGTATTGCCCCATTTCAGTGTTCCTTCATTTTGGAACTACTAGAATTTGCCACCAAACGAAGTTACTTCTGGTTTGATCAACAATACTATCTCCAGTTGCACGGCGTGGCTATGGGCGCTAAATTTGCCCCTAGCCTCGCCAATTTATTTATGGCAAAATGGGAGGAGGATGTCGTCTATGCTAACCAGAACCCCTCTCTCATCATGTGGGCCCGGTACATAGACGACATCCTCCTCATTTGGAAGGGGAGTGCCGAATCATTGGATTCATTCTTTGTACATCTGAATGATAACGACCGTGACATTTCCCTATCCCATACAGCCAGTAAATATAAAATCAATTTCTTGGATCTAGAAATTGAGATTTGCGATGGTGGCTTCCAGTTCCGGACACACTTTAAAGCCACAGACAGAAACAGCTTCATACCACCAGATAGCTGCCACCACAGGTCTTGGCTTGATTCAGTGCCACGCAGCCAATTTTTAAGACTGCGGAGAAATTGTTCAAACACTGATACCTTCAAGGCACAATCTGCACTCCTGAGGGCCAAGTTTATTGATAAGAATTATGACCCTCGCCTTGTGGATCGCGAGCTCCAGTTTGCACTCGAAACCAATAGGGAATCATTACTTGTAGAAAGGCCTAAGAAGGAACAGAGTGAGACTTTTAAGTGGTCTTTATTGACTTCTTTTTCCAACCAACATAGGCACATCAAAGCTATTCTCTCTAAGCATTGGGATATTCTCAAGAATGACTGTGTCTTGGGTACAGCTTTGCCCGACAAGGCGAAGGTTATTTTCAAGGGAGCCCCCACTTTGCAGAGCAAAATCGCTCCCAACATTATCAACCCCCCCATACGCCAGCCACTCTTCCATGAGATGGAAGGATTCTACTCATGTAGAAAATGTATTGTATGTCTACATAATTCTGGCATTGGTAGGAAAACTGAGTCCTTCACTTCATCGGTCACCCACAAGAGATATTCCATTAAACAGTTCTGTACTTGTACCACCAGTTACATTGTCTATCTAATTACATGCCATTGTGGGAAACAATATGTGGGCCGCACGATTCGCTCTTTCGCCATAAGAGTAGTGGAACACATTGCCCTCATTAAAAATGGGGACACTAAACACACCGTCCCCCGACACTATAAGTTACATCATAATCGTGTCATTGATGGGACACAGTTTGTCGTAATTGACAGGTATGTCCCTCCGTGGAGGGGCGGGGCCATGACCAGGGGTGTCTCCCGGCTAGAGACTTTCTGGATCCATGAGCTCCGCACACTTTTCCCATTGGGTATTAACTTCGAACTAGACGTCAATGCTTTTATTAATAAAGCTTGATATCCTCTTGTTTCCGTGCTCTCTCCTTTGTTTTACATGTTTTATTTTTATTTTTGCATTATTAATTTTTTCCATCTTATTGTTTGAAAGTTACGATACATTGATATCTAATTTTAAGGCCATGTATAAGGGAATTTTTTAATGGTACATATATACCTCAATTGTATTATATTCGCTGTATATGCACATCCAGTGAATATCACTAATTTTATTGTTTATTATTGTCTATGTAACATTATGGGAATCCCCTCCATAATAACGTATATGTATACGGTCTCACAAGGGTTCATTTCTCCCTGATTTTTCGTTTCTTAATTTTTTTTTTTCATTTTTTTTTAGCATCATTTTGTACACTATTTTATGGCACATTTGCCACTATTTAGATACATTTTATATGTGCATACACATGGTCTGTGTTTTATCTCATATAAATCATGGTCCTTCATTTCACATATGCACTTTTCACTTATTATTATTTATACTCAAGTATGTATAATGTTGCTGGGCAGTGTTGCCTGTAGCACCTTAATCTTTTCACAACATCGCTCCACGCACACTCGTGTGTTTTGTTTTTGTTTTTTAAGGAGGTCCGCCCCCATACGGATGTCACAACACCTCACACGCACTACGTGCATCACGCGCATGCGCGGGGCTGTTGTTTACATGCCTCGACCGCGCACACGCCACCTCGCTTGTAGGCACGCCACCTCGGCAATCCACGTGCGTCACGTACGTCACGCGCATGCGCGGTATGGTCTTTATGTCTATATGCACGCGCACATCACCGCGCCACTTTTTCGTCTATTCATGAGCACTTCTCTCATCACTATTATTACATATTCTCCACATATCATACGCCTTAGCACTTTTTTGACCCCTTTGGCTGCTATGATTCTTCGTTTCTTCTTTTTTACTACCTGGGCCCACATGTTAACCATAGTGAGGCTTGGAACGCACGCCGGGCGGCCATCTTGGCCGAATACCGGAAGTGCTGTTCTCGTTCATGGAGCTGATTCCCATTAACATGGATGCATCCCCTATATATGTTCTGGTGGCTACAGTGGGGGGAACCCCCCAGACGACGTCTATGAAGACGAAACGCGTCGGGCAGGACCCCACTGTCGCCACATTTTATCTTCAGCACTGTTTTTACATCATTTTACAAGTGAGTGTATATCCTTTTGTTTAATAATTTTTTTCTTAAACGGATTTACACTATATGGCCTTTTTCTTTCTTGCCATCCTCTACCTGCCTTCTTCAACATCAATTTGAGCGAAACTACAATGTGCGTTCCGGTCCACGCATCCTTCTGGATTCCTGCATCACCTAGAGTGACAGAGTAACGCGTGGGTCCACCCACCAACATCGCCTTCCCGGGCCATCTCCAGCCACCCATCACCTAAGCGCATCCGACCCAGTCCGGCGTATGCCCCATTGGGTTCACTCCATCTGGTAAGCCTTCTCACAATTGGTGGTGGTGTGTCTGTTTTTCATCTCAAGATTTTATACAGCTTTGGTTGGAATGTTTTCCTAAAGACTTTTCCCTCCATACACATATCGATGTTCCCTCTGCATTATTCATACTTGGAACTGTGATTTTGACGTTTTCCATATTGGACGTTTTTTCATTTCTACTAGCGCTACACTTATTGTGTGTTTTCTATCTGTTTTGCTTTGTTGGTTGTGTTAGCTGCTTTTTGTCGTTATGGCAGCGCAGAATTGTTTTGTATATATCCTGCATGATTCTTAAAGCAAGATTCGTGGAGAAGGGGTACCATCCTTCAAAGATAGATGATGAGAATAATAAAGTGTCGCTGATAAATAGGAACACATTGTTGCTAGATCAACCTAAACGGGTCCATGACTCTAAATACAGGTGGTCCTTTGTTACTTCTTTTTCCGTACAGCACAAACAAATAAAAGATATCTTTAATTGGCATTGGAAGATATTAAAGAATGATCAAGTGCTGGGCCCAGCACTTCCCGAACCTGCTGGTGTCATCTATAGGGGAGCTTTACCCTTGGGTGGACAAACTGCACCAAATATGATTGATCCTCTCGTTAAACCCTCTTTTTTTTCATAACTTTAAGGGTTATTATCCATGCCACAAGTGTAATGTTTGTTTACATAACACTTGCGGCAGAAGGAAATCAGAATCCTTTGTGTCAACCACAACGTTTCAAGAATACCAAATAAAACACTTTACCACATGCGCTACTCGTTACATTGTATGTCTAATCACCTGCTCCTGCAAGAAGCAGTACGTAGGACGAACCATACGAACCTTCTCTATAAGGGTAAACGAGCACATTGCGAGTATTAAAAGGGGGCGCATTAATCATAGTGTACCTAGACACTACCTTCACCACCACAATAAAAACCCTCTAGGCACTAAGTTTCAGATTATAGATAAATATATCCCCCATTGGAGGGGTGATTCCAGTCTAAGAGGAGTCTTACGGCTTGAGACATTCTGGATCCATCAATTAAAATCTTATTCACCCTATGGGATGATTATAGATTGGGACATCAACACCTTTATAAATCAAGCCTAATACTTTATTTCTTTATCTATTAAATGTTCTCTGGTCCTCCATTAGAAAAAATAACACATATAAATATAATTGTTCCCCATATAGGGACTTAAGTGTACATTATGTGATATTTTTTTTAACCATTATATGACTAGGTTCTTCCTAAAGATTATTGTAAGCGTCTAATTATCCCTTCATTGTTTGATTGTTGCTTATATTTTATGACATTGTTTATAGATTATGTTTTTCTGAGGTGTCAGACGCTGGGAGTGAGATATCCCAACCTCATGTCCCTCTTGTGACTGACCAAACCTTGTAAGAACGGAATGTGATTCGGCCCATCTAGTGTGTGGGTGGGGGGGTGACTGAGCACAGGGATGATTGGTCAGCGTAAGCTCCCATCGACTTAGATTGACGGATTATGATCTTTATGGGCATAGCTCTGTTTGATCTGATTACCACAGTGCGATGAGGGTGCCCATTATACTCTCCGTCAGGCAAGCCATGGGTCACATTTTATCATATCGAGATTTGGTCACTTCTCATGCATACTGCATTGGTTAATAGACTGACAACGTAGTGGGTCACGTGCACGCCACGCCATCCAGGCGGCATTTCCGCGATCGGCCAGCAAAAGCGAGGTGTGAGACACTTGTTCCACTACTGGTGCCATAAACATGCTTGAATGTGGGTGCGGGCTACAGTATATAGGACGCACCTCCAGGGCCCTGCATGTTCGGGTAAAAGAACATATCAGGAACATTAAAAAGGGGGTGGTCACCCATAACTAGGGATGAGCACAATGTTCGAGTCGAGCATAAGTTCGACTCGAACATTGGGTGTTTGCCTGTTCGGTGAACAGCGAACAATTTGGGGTGTTCGCAGCAAATTCGAAAGCCGCGGAACACCCTTTAAAAGTCTATGGGATAAATCAAAAGTGCTAATTTTTAAGGCTTATATGCAAGGTATTGTCATAAAAAGTGTTTGGGGACCCGGGTCCTGCCCCAGGGGACATGTATCAATGCAAAAAAAAGTTTTAAAAATAGCCGTTTTTTCGGGAGCAGTGATTTTAATAATGCTTAAAGTGAAACAATAAAAGTGTAATATTTCTTTAACCGCTTGCCGACCGCCGGCCGTCAATTGACGGCCATGTGGCGCGGCTCTCGTTGCGGGAGGGCGTCATACGACGCCCTCCCATTTAAACAGGGAATGCGCGCGATCGTGCGCGCGCATCCCTGTTCCTTCGGTGGCGGCGTGTCACGGAGACACCGCTCGCCACCGAGGGGGGTGAACAGCCATTGGACATGGTTGTTTACCACGTGATCGGCCGTGATGAAGTCACGGCCGATCACAGATAGGTCCACCCCATTGTGCACGGCGCATGCGCGCGATCGCGAGCGCGCTGCGCGTGCACGTCGGTGGCGGAGTGTTCCCGGGAACACTACTCGTCACCGACGCCGGTAAACAGCCATTGGGTGGCTGTTTACCCACGTGATCAGCTGTGATCCATTCACAGCCAATCATAAATGTAAACACAGAGCGGTAACTAGCTGTTACCAGCTCTTCTCTCCTCACACACCGTTTCCAGTGTGAGGAGAGAAGAGCCAGAAGCAGCGAGTTACCGATCTGTGTTCTGTAGTGTCTGCACCAACACCACACCTGTCCCATCGCCCCCCCCAATTGTCATCTGTCACCCAACAGTCACCAATGTCACCCAATAAAGTGCACCTGTCACATAAGGGACTGCCATCAGTGACCGTCAGCGGTGCACCTGTCACCCGTCACAAATCAGTGACCATCAGCGGTGCACCTGTCACCCATCAGCCATCACCCGTCACCCATCAGTGACCGCCAGCCATCACCCGTCACCCATCAGTGACCGCCAGCCGTCACCCGCCACCCATCAGTGACCGCCAGCCGTCACCCGTCACCCATCAGTGACCGCCAGCCGTCACCCATCAGTGACCGCCAGCCATCACCCGTCACCCATCAGTGACTGCCAGCGGTGCACCTGTCACCCGTCACAAATCAGTGACCATCAGCGGTGCACCTGTCACCCGTTACAAATCAGTGACCATCAGCGGTGCACCTCTCACCCATCAGCCATCACCCATCAGTGACCGCCAGCCATCACCCATCACCCATCAGTGACCGCCACCCGTCACCCATCAGTGACCGCCACCCGTCACCCATCAGTGACCGCCAGCCATCACCCGTCACCCATCAGTGACCTCCAGCCATCACCCATCAGTGACCGCCAGCCATCACCCGTCACCCATCAGTGACCACCAGCCATCACCCGTTACCCATCACCTGTCACCCATCAGTGACCGTCAGCCATCACCGATCACCTGTCACCTTTTAGTGACCGTCATCCATCACCAGTAACTGTTCGTGGCCTGTCACCCATCAGTGACCATCGCCTGTCACACCGTCATCACCGATCAGTGAACGCCAGCTGCCACCCATCGCACAGCCCATCAGTGACCGTCACCTGTCACACCGCGTCATGTCCAAAAGAGTATACAGCAGTGAGGAGGCGTTCCAGATCCTCTCCATGACCGATGGGAGCAACGGGGAGTCCTCATCAGATTCCAATTTGGATTCTGATTCAAGTTCGGCATTTGAACCAAATAGTGAATCGGCAAATGATTCGGAGGAAGAATGGGTCCCTCCCAAAAGGGCACGGCACTCTGGAAACCAGGCTTATATTCCCAGGCCCACCAATAGGCCCCAGGAACAAATTCCCAGGCCCAGTACCAGCGCTGCCACCAGCGTTAGGCCCCGGGAACAAATGCCCAGTACCAGCGCTGCCGCCGGCGATAGGCCCCAGGAACAAATGCCCAGACCCAGTACTAGTCCTGCCACATCATGCCTGAGTACCAGCACAGGAAATTCCAACCCAACTACTGGAGTGTCACACCCCCCAAGAGCCAGGGCCTCTACATACATGCCAGATGGTCTTGCCAACCCAATATGGCTGCCTTCCAACTCGGCATCACCAATTATTCCCCCGTTCACAGCACTGCCAGGTGTGCAGACCAACACCCGAAATTTCTCAGAGATTGATTTCTTTCATATGTTTTTGCCCGACACTATGCTGCAATTTATTGTGGACCAGACAAATTTGTATGCCCAGCAATATATTGCCAACAACCCCCAATCATCCTATGCCCGTCCTATTAAGTGGAGAGATCTCCACCTGCCTATTGGTCCACCAACCCTATCCACAATATGCCCATTTATTCTGCCCTAATGTCCAGGTCCCGATACAAGATGATAATGCGCTTTCTTCACTTCAGCGACAACACCCAGTGCCCTCCCCACAATCATCCAAATTACAACAAGTCATACAAGATTCGCCCACTGATAAATTTCTTTTCTCAAAAATTTGCAGAACTCTATGTCCCCGATCAGAAAATTTGCGTCGATGAGTCCCTGGTACCCTTTTCAGGCCGGCTAGGAATAAAGCAGTATATTCCTAGCAAAAGGGCCAGATACGGAGTAAAGTTATACAAGCTATGTGAGAGAGCCACGGGATATTTGTATGCGTTCCGCATATATGAAGGAAAAGATTCCCAGCTCCAGCCCCCTGAGTGCCTGGCCTACATGGGCACAACTGGAAAGATTGTATGGGACCTGGCATACCCACTTCTAAACAAAGGATATCACATTTACGTTGACAACTTTTACACCAGCCTGCCCCTTTTCAAACACTTATACACTGCAAAAACCCTGGCCTTTGGAACCTCCAGAAAAAATAGAAAGGGCTTCCCACAATCTTTAGCGAACAAAAAGCTGCGAAGGGGGGAAAGAGCATCATTGAGATGCAACGAAGTGCTGGCCTTGAGGTGGAAGGATAAGAGGGACGTGCACATGATGTCCACCATCCATGAAGACACTGCAATTGTGGTACAAAGAAGACAAGGTCCCATTGAAAAGCCAACATATGTCCAAGATTATAATCTCTACATGGGGGGGTAGATTTTAACGATCAAATGATTCAGCCCTATTTGTCAATAAGAAGGTCCCGATTCTGGTATAAGAAGGTAGCAATTTATCTCATCCATTTGGCCATTTACAATTCCTACGTAGTCTACACCAAATCCATTGAAAGCCCCGCCCCCTTCCTAAAATTCATAGAAGAAGTTGTCACGTCCCTCATCTATCACCAAAGACCCCCCCCAGAAGACCTTCGCTCTGAGGCTGTTTGCCGACTCCATAAGCGCCACTTCCCCTTTAGCATTCCACCATCTGAAGCAGGCCGAAGACGGCAAAAAAAATGTCGCGTGTGCACTAAAAGAGGATTTAGAAAAGATACCAGCTACCATTGTCCCCAGTGTCCCTCCCAACCTGGCCTTTGCATTGGTGAATGCTTCCAACTTTATCATACATCCATAAAATATTAGCCCATATTTTTAACCATTTCCCCATTTTCATCATCTGTGCTGACCATTTTCCATTCTTTCCCAAATAACCATGCCACTGGCTTCCATGTGAACTGACCCTGGCCTGTTTTTTGACTATGCCTCTGCCTACCGTTTGGACTGCTTTCATGTGAACTGACCCTGGCCTGTTTTGTGACTATGCCTCTGCCTACCGTTTGGACTGCCTCCACGTGAACTGACCCTGGCCTGTTTTATCAACTAATCTACTGCCTAGCGCTTGGACTGCTTACATGTGAACCGACCCTGGCCTGTTTTATGGACTATGCTTTTGCCTACCGCTTGGACTGATCTGTTGCCCTGCTACTGTAGTACACAGGGGTCTCACATATGTGAGGGGCTCCAGAATTGTTTTTCCGGTTGGAGAAAACAATTATTTTTGTTTTCTCTGGGTTTTGGAATTAGGGTCTGGAGTCCGGTGGCTTCATAGAGATTTGGGTGGGTCGAAGCCTCTACCCCTGTGCCCCTGTGCACAGGTCTTACCTGATTGTGGCCCTCAGCCTGCTGCTGACTTACTGCCACCATGCCCATGCCTGTCACATGAATGGACCACACCGCTACCTGGACTATGCAAATAATTAGCTGTAGCAGGAGGCAGTATGTTTATGAAGGGCTGGAGAGCGGTACAATAATGAGTGTCTGCAGTTAACAGTGTACCAGGACCAATATTATGGCTGTGCTGTCTGTCTCTGCCTGGACAATTTCTATGGACTGTGCTGTGCCGACTATAGACAATATTCCTGCCTGCTGCCTGGATAGTTAATATTGCTGTCGCTAAGCACCTCCCTGCCTGCTGCCTGGACCAGTGTTCTCCTCTGTGGATACTACTAAAAGCACAGGTAATGCTTTATTTTTACCCTTTCTGCAATAGAATTTATTTTGGATTGTAATTCTTGGTATGTGCATGCTATGTGTTAGAAATATGAAGGGTTTTCAAAAATGATAGGTTGCCAGGAAATTATATATGTCATTTATGCTCCTAGAACGCCTCATGGTGCTACTTTGATGTTGGGCCTCTGTATGTGGCCAGGCTGTGTAAAAGTCTCACACATGTGGTATTGCCATACTCAGGAGGAGTAGCAGAATGTATTTTGGGGTGTCATCTTTGCTACGTACATGCTATGTGTTGGAAATATCTGATAAATGGACAACTTTGTGTAAAAAAAAAAATGCGTTTTCATTTTTTTCCACATTTTCCAAAAACTTTTGGAAAAAAATGAACCATTCAAAAGACTCATTATGCCTCATAGATTATACGTTGGGGTGTTTGCTTTCCAAAATGGGGTCATTTTGGGGGCAATTCCATTGTCCTGGTGCTCCAGGGCCTTCAAAAATGCAATAGGTGGTTGAGAAATGAGATGTGTCATTTATGCTCGTAGATTGCCTGATGGTGCTACTTCAATGTTGGGCCTTTGTATGTGGCCACGCTGTGTAAAAGTCTCACACATGTGGTATCGCTATACTCAGGAGAAGTTGCAGAATGTATTTTGGGGTGTCATCTTTGCTACGTACATGCTATGTGTTGGAAATATCTGATAAATAGACAATTTTGTGTAAAAAAAAAAAGTGTTTTCATTTTTTTTCCACATTTTCCAAAAACCTCTGGAAAAAAATGAACCGTTCAAAAGACTCATTATGCCTCATAGATTATACGTTGGGGTCTTTGCTTTCCAAAATGGGTTCATTTTGGGGACAATTCCGTTGTCCTGGTGCTCCAGGGCCTTCAAAAATGCAATAGGTGGTTGAGAAATGAGATGTGTCATTTATGCTCGTAGATCGCCTGATGGTGCTACTTCAATGTTGGGCCTTTGTATGTGGCCACGCTGTGTAAAAGTCTCACACATGTGGTATTGCTATACTCAGGAGGAGTAGCAGAATGTATTTTAGGGTGTCATCTTTGCTACGTACATGCTATGTGTTGGAAATATCTGATAAATAGACAACTTTGTGTAAAAAAAAATGCATTTTCATTTTTTTCCACATTTTCCAAAAACTTCTGGAAAAAAATGAACCATTCAAAAGACTCATTATGCCTCATAGATTATATGTTGGTGTGTTTGCTTATCAAAATGGAGTCATTTTGGGGGCAATTCCATTGTCCTGGTGCTCCAGGGCCTTCAAAAATGCAATAGGTGGTTGAGAAATGAGATGTGTCATTTATGCTCGTAGATCGCCTGATGGTGCTACTTCAATGTTGGGCCTTTGTATGAGGCCACGCTGTGTAAAAGTCTCACACATGTGGTATCTCTATACTCAGGAGGAGTAGCAGAATGTATTTTGGGGTGTCATCTTTGCTACGTACATGCTATGTGTTGGAAATATCTGATAAATGGACAACTTTGTGTAAAAAAAAATGCATTTTCATTTTTTTCCACATTTTCCAAAAACTTCTGGAAAAAAATGAACCGTTCAAAAGACTCATTATGCCTCATAGATTATACGTTGGGGTGTTTGCTTTCCAAAATGGGGTCAGTTTGGGGGCAATTCTATTGTCCTGGTGCTCCAGGGCCTTAAAAAATGTAAATGGTGGTTGAGAAATGAGATGTGTCATTTAGGCTCGTAGAACGCATGAAGATGCTACTTCAATGTTCGGCCTTTGTATGTGGCCAGGCTGTGTAAAAGTCTCACACATGTGGTATCGCCATAGTCAGGAAGAGTAGCAGAATGTATTTTGGGGTGTAATTTGTTGTATGCATATGCTCTGAGAGAGAAATAACCTGTTAATATGACAATTTTGTAAAAAAAAAAAAAAAAAAAAAAAAATCTTCATTTTGCAAAGAATTGTGGGAAAAAATTACAACTTAAAAAAATTCACCATGCTACTTACTTAATACCTTGGAATGTCTACTTTCTAAAAAGGGGTCATTTAGGGGGTATTTGTACTTTTCTGACTTGTCAGACTCGGTTCACACAGGGGCGGCACGACTTGCAGGTCGCCTCACCGAGGCGACCTGCACACGACTGCCGCGGCGACTTGCAAAACGACTTCTGTATAGAAGTCTATGCAAGTCGCCCCCAAAGTAGTACAGAAACCTTTTTCTAAGTCGGAGCGACTTGCGTCGCTCCGATTAGAACGGTTCCATTGTACAGAACGGGAGGCGACTTGTCAGGCGACTAGGTAGGCTGACAAGTCGTCCCTGTGTGAACCGAGTCTTAGTGTCCCAAGAAATGAGATAGACCATCAGTACATCTGTGTGATCAGATGTGATCAATTTTCAGTGATTGGCACCATAGTTTGTAGACTCTATAACTTTCACAAAGATCAAATAATTTAATAACTAATTTGCATTATTTTTACCAAAGATATGTAGCAGTATAAATTTTGGCCAAAATGTATGAAGAAAAATTACTAATTTGCAAAATTTTATGACAGAATCAAAGAAAAAGGCATTTTTTTCACAAAATTTACGGACTTTTTTATTTATAGCACAAAAAATAAAAAACCCACTAGTGATTAAATACCACCAAAAGAAAGCTCTATTTGTGTGAAAAAAAAGGACGCAAATTTCATATGGGTACAGTGTTGCACGACTGAGTAATTGTCATTCAAAGTGTGAGAGCGCTGAAAGCTGAAAATTGGTCTGGGCAGGAAGGGGGTGTAAGTGCACTGTATTGAGGTGGTTAAATTTCGTACCTGGGGGGCGTCTATAGTATGCCTGTAAAGGGGCGCATGTATCCCGTGTTTAGAACAGTCCCTGCACAAAATGACATTTCTAAAGGAAAAAAAGTTGATTAAAAGTACTCGCGGCTATTAATGAATTGTCGGTCCTGGCAATACACATAAAAGTCGTTGAAAAAAATGGCATGGGATTCCCCCACAGTGTATTACCAGGCCCTTTGGGTCTGGTATGAATATTAAGGGGAACCCCGAACCAAAATTTAAAAAAAATATGGCGTGGGGGTCCCCCACAAAATAAATACCAGACCTGATGGTATGTATTTTAAGGGCCAGAAATCAAAATGAAGAGAAGATATCACCGCTCAAGGTAGGTCAAATAAAAGTAAACAGCCTCACCTCCAGTTTAGAAGCCCAGGTGCTGGCAATTCATATAGCAATTGGACATCAAAAGAAGTTCTGGACAGCCGCACTCCAAAAAAACATTTTTTGCCTTTAATTCGAAAAAGTGTCATCCAAGATACAAATCACAGCAGAGCAGAAAAAACTTACGCGTTTCGCACTACACACAGTGCTTAGTCATAGCTAGCAATCACAAAAATTAAAATGAAATAAATACTAATCGTAACAGACCATGTGACCACATATATAGTGAAGATTGGTCAATCAATGGGTGTGTCAATTAAATACCATGACCTGAAGTTTCAACCAGTGCAGTGAGTGAAGCAAAATACAATGCAATGATATGTGATTAAAAGAAAAATGCGTAACCAAACAATATCTTATGCAGAAATGAATGTGTATGTGTATGTAGATATTATCAAAGAGTTATATAAGACTCAATTAAGGTGTGAAAGAAACTGTGTGAAAAATATAAATATAAGAAAATATGTAAAAAATATATGTATATAAAAAAAAGGTATATAAATGTATATACATGGATATGTGAACGAAATAAATAAATAAGTGAATAATCGTTGAGTGGATAAGTGTATATGTAAGAATGAATAATGAGTAATAATGAATTAATATTTAAGGTGAAAATAAATGAATAAACTGAATCCAAAAAACTAAATAGTGAAGTCTGTAATGCAATAAATATTGCAAATATTGCAAATATCGGATAAATCTGCAAATTGATATATATAATTAATGTACGACTAGTGTATCAGGTAAATGTATGTGTGGCCAAGGAATAAAAAAGGAACAAACAAATCTACACATATAATTTAGTTAATATATGGCTAGTGTACCTAGTGAATATATATATGTGATCGAAAAGTAAACGGAAATGAAAAAAGAAACAATAAGGTGAGAAAAGAGAAAGAAACGAATAATAAGGTAAGGGAAAAGGGGAAGGGAGGGGAGGAGGGGATAAGAGGTGGGAGGAGGGAAGGAAGGATGGGAGGGGTAAAGCTACTTGACCACAACGAGTGAATAAATGAACGAATAAATCATTGCACTCGTTGAAATGTCAATACACTGACCGATAGTACATATTATTAGAAAAATGCATTACTACATAAATTCATACAGATATAAATATAATGACAATCACTATTAATACTATATGCTGTGTATCATATCTCAAAATGTGGACATATATAAACATATACAAATAGACCTAAAAATAAATAGACCTAAAAACAAAAAGATCTGCACAAAGATCTATAGTATACACGAATGGACACCTATATCTTCATAATCCTGTAACACGATGCTCAATATAGTTCTGAAAAAAGTCAAAAAACAATTAATTATTAGATTTGTGAAAGAACTCATTGAGGATCGTAAAGTGCTATATAGTAGTGCTCGAAGAGCAGAAGAATGGTGTTCATATAAAATTTAAGCAGGACTCTTATGTTTATGACCTAAACCTGGACCTCTGTATATATATATATACTATTGCAATGTTCTGTTATAAATGAATGGTCATAAACCGGAGACCGGATGATAATGAACAACTCTTTGATGTTGAAACTATAAAGAAACTATAAAGACAACAAGATAAGATCTGAGTCTGTGGTCATACACCCTGCAATCCGAAGTAAATTGATTGCTAAGATCAAGACCAGTAACATCCGTAGCGTCGGAGGGGGCGGGGCCACCTGGTTACGTAAACGGGTGGCCCTGCCCCCCTCTGACGCCCCTGGAAAGCCATAGGGAAGTCCCTGTGTGTCAGAGGGGGGCAGGGTCACCCAGGAACGTCACAGGGTGGCCCCGCCCTCAGTTATAAAAGAACTGTCACCTGAGAGGACGGTCATTACGGCGGGTGCCTCCCATGGAAGCAGATCGGTGGCGGCGTGCTGGGGGGGGGGGTTTTCGGTCCGGCGGAACGAGAGAAGAAGATGAATGGACTTCATGGGACATTTTTATTTTTTTATTTTTTAATAAAGGACTTGTCCCCAAGCTGTGTCATGTCATTTTTACAATTTTCACACTTTTTTTGTGAAATGGTAGGGGTACACTTGTACCCTATAGAAATAGATAAAAACCAAGCGCTGTAATGGGCACACCATAATATATGTAACTAGATGGGTAAAAACTGGATAGGTGAATATAAGTGAAAATTACAAATATTAAAACTAGATAAGCGAATAATCGTGAGGTATTAGATTGAACAATAAAATTAAGCTGCTATCAATTGGACAGAGATCAGAATCCCATAAAATTAGAAGATGTATAAAGATAAAATTGATGCGCTCTAATACACCGTTCAATCAATGTGGATCTATGAAATCATGCTAAAACCAAAATGTGATAAGATGTATGTAAAATACTGAAATAAATTGGTTATAGGCAAAATTGTGTGCAAATACACTGCAAACATACACTAAAAGGATGTGCAAATACACTAAAAATGCTGAAATAGTGCAAAATACTCCAAATAAACTGCCACAAATAAAATAAAATCAATGAATATAAAGAGATACGTGCAAATACGCTGAAAAAAATGCACTAAAAAAAATTTCATGTGAATACGTGTTCAAATTCCTAAATAATTATTACAAATATTCCCCGTGACAAACACTATAACTCCATAACGGTACTGGGAAAATGTATATAAATAAATAACAATAGGTTGAATGCCAGTGATATATATATAAAGAATATTATAAAGTGCCGATTAAATGCAATTAGACATGGATAATTTAGTTCATGGGATGGAATTGATGGCTAACACAGCAGTTCATTCCTCAATATGTTGAGATAATTGAATTCCTGCAATGTTTGCATAATCACAATATTGGATGTTTCCACCACAGCCGCAATAATAGATTCTCAGTGCCAGATGATTATGGAAGAGAAACAAAGAAACACGATCATTGCGCAATATAACAAAAAAAGTCCACAAGCAAAACACAGCACAGTGATGAACTCACGTGCGCCCGATTGTGTTAGGGCAGATCTCAGTTTGCCGCTACGGACGAGGCTTGTCAGACAAGCCGCTGCTGCTTGATACAATGTAATACAACACAGCCCGAGTCCTAGGCTCCTCCCATGCGTTGCGTCACTGACACGTGACTTTCTTAAGGATAAACCTGAGATGCCAGCGTCTCCGTACTTAAGCATTCAGGTTACCATAGTGACGGCGCTATGATCATCGGATCATCACACTGCTTACTGCTTCTGATTGTATGTGTACATTTGTGTTAAAACCAGTATTTAATCATTGCATCCTTAAAACAATTTATAATAACAAGATAAAATTAAAATTTATATGATAAAATTAGACATAAGAAGATAACAGAATGAGAGGCTATGTTCATATAATAATGGACTCCCTCAAGTGGTGGAGAATAGTATTGCATACTTCTAAATTTTAAAATGTGGTTGGTTTCTTCAGATGCCGAAGGCTGATGTTTTCAATCGTAGTGTTGCACCTTACTCGGTGATATGGATTGCATTCAATATTATAATCTCGCTCTATGCCCTTCATTTATGAATCATTCTGTGATATTTCTACGTAGTATAAAAGCTTTATCTAAACACATGTTAATCCTAATAAATACACAGATAAGTCATATTATAAATACATGTACTAGTGCCATATGAATAATATCAGGAAATTTTGTTATTATATATTAAAAAACTATAGACATTAAAAATATGTATTAAATTCAAGTATATGTATACGTAAAACCAATTAAAGTATAAAAATATAGAGACCAATTTATTTCAGTATTTTACATACATCTTATTACATTTTGGTTTTTAGCATGATTTCATAGATCCACATTGATTGAACGGTGTATTAGAGCGCATCAATTTTATCTTTATACACTTGTACCCTGTTACCATTTCACACAGGGGGGAGGCCAGGATCTGGGGGTTCCCTTGTTAAAGGGGGCTTCCAGATTCTGATAAGCCCCCCACCCGCAGACCCCCACAACCACCGGGAAAGGGTTGTAGGGATGAGGCCCTTGTCCCCATCAACATGGGGACAAAGTGCTTTGAAAGGGCTACCCCAAAGCACCCTCCCCATGTTGAGGGCATGTGGCCTGGTACAGTTCAGGAGGGGGGGTACTCTCTCATCTCCCCCTCTTTTCCTGCAGCTTGCCAGGTTGTATGCTCGGATAAAGGTCTGGTATGGATTTTTGGGAGGACCCCCACGCCATTTTTTAAAAAAAAATTGGCGCGTGGTTCCCCTTAAAATCCATACCAAACCTGAAGGGTCTGGTATGGATTTTGAGTGGGACCCCCACGCCATTTTTTTTTAAATTTTGCCATGGGGTTCCCCTTAATATCCATACCAGACCTGAAGGGCCTGGTATGGAATTTAGGGGGACCCCCACGCAATTTTTTTTTAAAATTTTGGTTC
Organism: Aquarana catesbeiana; assembly: GCA_037953035.1. NCBI lineage: Eukaryota > Metazoa > Chordata > Amphibia > Anura > Ranidae > Aquarana > Aquarana catesbeiana. The sequence continues at coordinate 2,191,635 of JBBHAA010001475.1, forward strand.
AGGGTTCCCCTTAATATTCATACCAGACCCAAAGGGCCTGGTAATGGACTGTGGGGAAATTCCATGCCGATTTTTTCAATGACTTTTATGTATATTTGCCAGGACCCGACAATTCATTATAGCGGCGAGTAGTTTTAAATGACTTTTTTTCCTTTAGAAATGTAATTTTGCTCTCGGACTGTTCTAAACATGGGAAAGTGAAATGTGCTACTTTACAGGCATACCATAACCATGGGTTAGTGACCGGGACTTAGTGGAAAGAGACACCTTGCCCACATCCCTGTATATAGATACACAATGGGGGATTTCCTCTTGGTGGGATTTTAAAGGGCAGGAGTCTCAAAACAATGTCAACAAAGTATTAATAATAATAATTGGGTATTTTATTTATCAAAAAGTTAAAAAGACATGACAATCAATAAAAAACACAAAGAAAAAGCGGATGCTAAATTTCCAATGATGATGATACAACAGTAATGTAAGACAGATTGCACTTATCCCCACAAAAAACTGTTCCAGCAAGAGGGAAGCTGTACAATGGAGCCCGACGCGTTTCGAGGTTTTATCAGTGTTGTGACCTCTTCTTCAGGGGCTGGTGGTGAGGTGCTTAATCTGTCTAAAGACATTTTATGAACAAAAAAAATAAAAAAAGAAAATATATATAAATGAAGGAAGCATGAACAATGAACATCAACAAGCAAAATGAACAACCCCGTATAGACCAAACATAGCACATTGTTCCCTATTGCATGATATAAACATCACAGTACTATATAAAGAAAGGTTCTAACCGTGTTATTCCTTGATCAGCATCCTTTAGCATCCAGTTTAAAAGCTTTGAGGGGATAGAATGGTTTGCTAATGGGGTTCAAAAACTGAAAAGCCTCTGCTTTCACTGAGGGACTAAATGTCTCCCGCACCTAGGACACGACACAAAGGGCATCCCGCCCACCAGCTGATGACACTGTTGATGTTTTAACAGTAGTAATGTGTAGTTGTTTGCTAACAAAGAGGAGAATATGTATAGTGTAGGGAAGTCTATCCCATACATAAAAAGAAAAAGAGTAAAAGAAAGAAAAAATATATATATATAAACGGAGTGATGTCTAAATTAGACTCACACCTGCTGAAAGTTTTTTATAAATATATATATATATATCTCTGTATAGTTGGTACATACCTGGCCGTGCATATACAGGGTAGTTAGCCCCAGTAACAAACTAAAAATGAAGGTGTCCCCAAGAGTGCTGTCTGGTCTCAGTACCAAAGAAGAATCACCAAAGTAGCCTCTGCAACCAATAGCTGTAGTCAAAACACAGAAAAGGGAGAGGAAATAAATGTGGGCTCTCTGACCAAGCTGAAGTGAGCATAATAAATAGAAGCAATGATCGCTGAAGGATCAGCATTTGGAAATTTCCTCATGCATGAGCCGACATCCCTGTGCTTTGCATGTACATTACATGCTGAGCTTAGGGGTCATTGCTATTCAAGTATTATACAGGGGAGAGCGACATGGCTTACCTTTGAAGGTTTAACAGCTGAGCATACCATCCGGCGTCCACTCCAGCCTGGAGTGAGGCGTCTCCATTTGTGGTTTAAATGGCATTGTTAATTACAATGAGATGTCTCTCAGCTGACAGGTGGCAGCATCATTGCCGGTGGGCGGGGCCGCCCTCCGAGTCCCTGGCGTGCAGGCCAGCCTCCTAACCTCACGCATGATTACCAGCCCAGGGAGACATACGTCATATCCTGGAGACAGAGGATCCGTGCTGGTAGGGAGCTGACGTCCGCGTCAGCGGCCCGCGGCCCACCGATCGCCATGGCAATGAGGTAAACTATCTCGGCCGTAGGCGATCAAGAGGAGAGGGCCAAATGCTGCCAAGTGAATATGGCGCTATTGGCCCCCGTGCACCGAGTGGGGTATCCAGGCGCAGACCAAGCAGTCACCCAGATCTGCATCGGCACAGAGTTCAAACCCATTATGGCACCAAGACAGATGACAAGAAATGAATAGGGGAAGACAGGGAGGAGAGAGAGAAGAGACTATACAATGAAAAATGCGCTGTAATATCAAAATTAAATGACAATCCAGCATTGAAAAACAGAAAGAAGGTGAATGCATATGAAATTTAGTCATTACAACAGGGTACATACTTAATTAACATTGTAGTATCTAGAGTTTGTCTCCCTACCTATTCCAATACTAATCTAATACTGTTTGGACAAAATCAAACCTAACATGGTTGAAAAGGACATCTTAGGGAGGGCCAACCGGTCCTCTGAATCACATAAGGTATAGTGGGAACTATATTGGCAGACGCTTTTACCAAAAGTGGGGGGTATGTACCCCAGGGGGTTCCCACTCGGATCCCCCCGAGGTAAAGCCCTCTAGAAAGGGTCTGTATGTGGTAGCATCGTTAAGGCCAGGTGCTTTGGTGGCTTGAAAACGATAAATAGTGGGAACTATACATTATTTATATCTACGGGTCCCGGTGCGGAAGAACTTTCACCACCTATTTTACCTGACACCAAGTGTGGACAGGTGGTGAAGGTTCTTCCGCACCGGGACCCGTAGATATAAATAATGTTCAGATTGATCGAGTAAATAATGGAACCAAACAGTCCCGAACGTCACAAGATAGTTTTTTAGTCAGCCCGGAAGACAGTGTAACAATGTAAATGGTTTCCGTTCCTTGGCTCCACCATCCGAACCAATGAACGGGCATAACCTCAATGTAGTGAATCTCTCCTCTTATACCTTTAGTGAGATTGAACTCTCTGTTTTGGCTCATGGTCTAAGTTTTTGTCTGGATCAGGATTTGGATAAGTTTGAGGCGACAAAAGATATTCAGCTATTCGCACGCAAACTGATCCTGAAACAGCTATATTCTAAAGAGACGCCTAAGGAGCCTAATTTTAAGTCACAGGAATTGATAGCACTTGACAACTTGATATCATTGTTGGATGAAAATGAGCCCCCAGATTTGACCAGATCGACCCGAAGCAATTGCTTGGCCGATTTGATCAATCTGAGCCTCCTCAACCTCCCACTTTATTGTTCAAGAAAAAAATCGGACAAATTCCCCGCTCTTCATACAAATTCTAATGTTTTGGCTTTCGTCAAATTAACATGCAGTGAAATTAGGAAGATTAAATCTAACTCCAAAAAAATAACATAATCTAAGTGATATGGAACGAAAAGCTCTCAAATCATTGGCCTCTAACCCCAATATCACTATAAAACCTGCGGATAAGGGGGGCAATATAGTTATTTTAGACAATGACCAGTATGTTGCAATATGCAACAAAATACTATCTAACCAACAATGTTACTCCAAAATTTCATCCAATAAAATTGACAGGTTTAATAAAAAATTCTATAAACTTGTAGATGAATCATACGCTGCTGGTCTACTTACAAAATCAGAACATGACTATATTAGACCCCCTTACATCGCACTCCAACATTTTATGCTCTTCCAAATCTGTATAAGGATATCTGCAAACCATCGGGACGACCAATTATTTCAGGCAACGGCTCCTTAACTGAGAAGTTAAGTCAGTTTATAGATGGTCATCTGCGACCATATGTGCTGAACATACCTAGTTACGTCAAGGATACTTTGCATCTTTTGCAAATTATAGACAACATTCGCATTCCACCCAAGTCCCTTTTGGTAGCTTTGGATGTAGAAGCTCTTTATAGTTCGATACCCCATGACAAGGGATTGAACTGTATTCAGCATGTATTATCACGTGATGGCCGCCTAAGCACGGGGAAACGACAGCTCTTGATGGAATCCTTGGACTTCATTTTGAATCACAATTATTTTACGTTCAATGGCAGCTTTTTCCTCCAGGTACAGGGGGTTGCGATGGGGACATCTTGTGCCCCATCGTATGCCAACCTGTACCTGGGAGAATGGAAGAGCATGTTGAGAAAGTCAGAATCCATGCGTTTATACATGGAAAAGGTGGTGATGTGACGTCGATACATCGACAACATTTTTCTTGTTTGGGAGGGTACCCCTGAAAATCTTCAGAGTTTCTTGCATGAACTGAACAACAACCCATTGAATCTCACTTTCACCATGACTTTTCATGAATGGAACATCACTTTTTTGGATGTAACCATTCACAACCAATCTGATGGCTCACTCACCAGCTCGCTATATCGCAAACCAACCTCTGGCAAATCTATTTTACATGCCACAAGTTTTCATCCACAACCGCTGATCCGCTCAATTCCCTATAGCCAGTACCTACGGGTCAGTGACGAGGTTTTCAAGCAGGAGGCCGACTCACTGATGGAGAGACTCCTGGCACGCGGGTACTCAAAAAAATTCCTGAAAAAGGCCTTTAAACGTGCCTGCTCCAAAACTAGACACAAGCTCATTTTTAAGACAGAAGCCCAGAAGAATCAAACCAATCCAATTCGCATAATTACAAAATTCTCTAATCAACACGCTAGGATTAAAAGCATTGTGGAACGATATTGGCAGGTCCTCAAACTAGATCCCATCATTGGCCCTTTTGTACAGGACAAACCATTGTTCACTTTTAGATGAGCGAGATCCATCAGGGACAACCTGGTGGGCAGTGAGTATATAGGCGGTGGTGCGGGTAAACGAGATCTGTGTAAACGACCTGGGACATTTCGCTGTGGCGGTTGTTCTTACTGCCAATTCATGAATGTCAAGCCTAATATCAGATTACCAGATGGTCAAAAATACACACCAAACCTTTTTGCAAATTGCAAAACAATTGGGGTGGTATACTTGTTAATGTGCGATTGTGCATGCTATTAAATATCCTTTTTAATCTTGGATCGTGTTCACCCAGGATTAAGAGGTGGGGACTGGAATAAAACGTTACTACAAAAGGAGCAGAAATGGATTTATCGTTTTCAAGCCACTAAAGCAGCTGGCCTCAACGAAGATACCACATACAGACCCTTTCTAGAGGGCTTTACCTCGGGGGGATCCGAGTGGGAATCCCCTGGGGTACATACCCCCCACTTTTGGTAAAAGCGTCTGCCAATATAGTTCCCACTATACCGTATGTGACTCAGAGGACCGGTTGGCCCTCCCTAAGATGTCCTTTTCAACCATGTTAGGTTTGATTTTGTCCAAACAGTATTAGATTAGTATTGGAATAGGTAGGGAGACAAACTCTAGATACTACAATGTTAATTAAGTATGTACCCTGTTGTAATGACTAAATTTCATATGCATTCACCTTCTTTCTGTTTTTCAATGCTGGATTGTCATTTAATTTTGATATTATAGCGCATTTTTCATTGTATAGTCTCTTCTCTCTCTCCTCCCTGTCTTCCCCTATTCATTCCCTGTCATCTGTCTTGGTGCCATAATGGGTTTGAACTCTGTGCCGATGCAGATCTGGGTGACTGCTTGGTCTGCACCTGGATACCCCACTCGGCGCACGGGGGCCAATAGCGCCATATTCACTTGGCAGCATTTGGCCCTCTCCTCTTGATCGCCTACGGCCGAGATAGTTTACCTCGTTGCCATGGCGATCGGCACGCCGTGGGCCGCTGACGCGGACGTCAGCTCCCTCCCAGCACAGGTCCTCTGTCTCCAGGATATGACGTATGTCTCCCTGGGCTGGTAATCGTGCGTGGGGTTAGGAGGCTGGCCTGCGCGCCAGGGACTCGGAGGGCGGCCCCGCCCACCGGCGATGACGCTGCCGCCTGTCAGCTGAGAGACATCTCATTGTAATTAACAATGCCATTTAAACCACAAATGGAGACGCCTCACTCCAGGCTGGAGTGGACGCCGGATGGTATGCTCAGCTGTTAAACCTTCAAAGGTAAGCCATGTCGCTCTCCACTGTATAATACTTGAATAGCAATGACCCCTAAGCTCAGCATGTAATGTACATGCAAAGCACAGGGATGTCGGCTCATGCATGAGGAAATTTCCAAATGCTGATCCTTCAGCGATCATTGCTTCTATTTATTATGCTCACTTCCGCTTGGTCAGAGAGCCCACATTTATTTCCTCTCCCTTTTCTGTGTTTTGACTACAGCTATTGGTTGCAGAGGCTACTTTGGTGATTCTTCTTTGGTGCTGAGACCAGACAGCACTCTTGGGGGCACCTTCATTTTTAGTTTGTTACTGGGGCTAACTACCCTGTATATGCACGGCCAGGTATGTACCAACTATACAGAGATATATATATATTCATAAAAAACTTTCAGCAGGTGTGAGTCTAATTTAGACATCACTCCGTTTATATATATATTTTTTCTTTCTTTTACTCTTTTTCTTTTTATGTATGGGATAGACTTCCCTACACTATACATATTCTCCTCTTTTTTAGCAAACAACTACACATTACTACTGTTAAAACATCAACAGTGTCATCAGCTGGTGGGCGGGACGCCCTTTGTGTCGTGTCCTAGGTGCGGGAGACATTTAGTTCCTCAGTGACAGCAGAGGCTTTTCAGTTTTTGAACCCCATTGGCAAACCATTCTATCCCCTCAAAGCTTTTAAACTGGATGCTAAAGGATGCTGATCAAGGAATAACACGGTTAGAACCTTTCTTTATATAGTACTGTGATGTTTATATCATGCAATAGGGAACAATGTGCTATGTTTGGTCTATACGGGGTTGTTCATTTTGCTTGTTGATGTTCATTGTTCATGCTTCCTTCATTTATATATATTTTATTTTTTAATTTTTTTTGTTCATAAAATGTCTTTAGACAGATTAAGTACCTCACCACCAGCCCCTGAAGAAGAGGTCACAACACTGATAAAACCTCGAAACGCGTCGGGCTCCATTGTACAGCTTCCCTCTTGCTGGAACAGTTTTTTGTGGGGATAAGTGCAATCTGTCTTACATTACTGTTGTATCATCATCATTGGAAATTTAGCATCCGCTCTTTCTTTGTGTTTTTTATTGATTGTCATGTCTTTTTAACTTTTTGATAAATGAAATACGCAATTATTATTATTAATACTTTGTTGACATTGTTTTGAGACTCCTGCCCTTTAAAATCCCACCAAGAGGAAATCCCCCATTGTGTTACAGGCATACCATAGACACCCCCAGCTACGAAATTTAAAGGAATATTTCACTTTTATTGTTTCACTTTAAGCATTATTAAAATCACTGCTCCCGAAAAAACGGCCATTTTTAAAACTTTTTTTTGCATTGATCCGTGTCCCCTGGGGCAGGACCCAGGTCCCTAAACACTTTTTATGACAATAACTTGCATATAAGCCTTTAAAATTAGCACTTTTAATTATTTATGTTCGTGTCTTATAGACTTTAACGGTGTTCGCGTGTTCGAACAAATTTTTTGCCTGTTTGCATGTTCTGCTTCTAACCGAACCGGGGGGTGTTCGGCTCATCCCTACCCATAACCAGTCCAAGAATTTTAAACTAGTACATGATAAAAATCCTTACTCTCTAAAATTTGGGGGTATAGAGTTGGTGAATAAACATTGGATGGAGGGGTAATTTTATAAGGCAATTGAGTAGAAGGGAATCGAGTTGGATTTTTGAGGCCAAAGTCCTCTATCCCCGAGGCCTCAACATTGATAAGTGCTTTATAAGTGATAGATTAATATTTATATTGTTTTATGACCTTTATCATATTTTTTGAGATATCCCTTATGATGAATTAATGTATCTTTGTCTATTTTAAGACTTTTTTTTCATTTTAGTCAATTTTCCTTGATTTCTATAAGTAATTGGAATTTTTATAATTATTAATATTTTTATTTAATTGGTATTTACATGGTCTAATTTGTCATAAGTTATGGAGTTATGTATAGATGGCCACGATGTGATATTATACAGTAAGTGGGCTTTGTGTTTTTTTAATGGGAGTGCACCTGGTTGTCAGGTGTCCCCTGTAAGGAAGTCTGTATTTGTGCCTTCATGTGTCACCGAGATCCCAGTAGTGTGAAGCAGTGGGAGGGTTGATTAGCGGCTGATTGCTGCTGCTGTGTTATATCAGCCTAAAGCCGCGTACACACAATCGGATTTTCCAATGGGAAATGTTCGATGTCAGGCAGTTGGTAGAAAATCCGACTGTGTGTATGCTCCATCGGACAATTGTTGTCCGATTTTCCGCGGACAAATGTTGGATGGCAGGCTTTAAAATTTTCCACGGACAAAAGTCTGTTGTCGGATTTTCAGAGCGTGTGTACACAAGTCCGTCGGAAAAAAAAGTCCAAAGTACAAACACGCATGCTCGTAAGCAAGGAAGAACCGGAAGCGGTCGGTCTTGTAAACTAGCTTTCGTAATGGAGAACTAACATTTGTGACGTGGCAAATTATGAAATCTGGAAATGCAGCGCACAATTCCCTTCTTCTTTAATGGGATAATAATGAAGCTGCTTTGCTGGTGATACTGATGGAGTTATTGCAAACAAATTTTATAAGGCTTTTTTTCTAGTGATGTCAAGAATAATATTATTATGCTTTTATTTATTTTTTTTGGTGCAAGTTACCACAACACCATTATCCTGTAGTTTCTAAGGCTCAATTCACACTAATGCATTTTTTGATGCATTTCGCAGAAACGCAGGGAAATTTTTTACCATGGGTTCCTATGGAACATGTTCACATCAATGCATTTTTGTGCCTCTGCGTTTTTGGACAGGGTCGGGGACTTTTTTCCCGCAAAATGCAGTGTTTTGCATGCAGGCTTTGCTCCCCGCCACCCCAAAGCACCTTGCCCCCATGTTGATGGGGACAAGGGCCTCTTCCCGACAACCCTTGCCCGGTGGTTGTTGGGGTCTGCGGGCGGGAGGCTTATCGGAATTTTATCTAACAAGGGGGCACCCAGATCCCGGCCCCCCCCATGTGAATGAGTATGGGGTACATTGTACCCCTATCCATTCACTAAAAAAAAGTAGTGTAGTGTTAAAAAATACAGTAGACAGTTTTTGACAAGTCTTTTATTAAAAATCTTCTTCTCTTCTTCTTTACCGCCCGGGGCATGATGGGTCTGTGATGTCACAAGGGGGTGTGGCCTCCAGATGACGTGATCTGAAGGTCATGCCCCGATCGTTATTTAAGAAATGAAAGACATCGGCACCGACAGATCAGTGGGACGCAGAATTGAAGGAGGGTCGTCAGGTGGAGTAGCGGCAGAGGAAGAAGAACACCGGACAAAGAAGACAGAAGAAAAATGGAAGAAGAAGCAGGGGGAGAAGGAGAAGACCAGAGGATGAAGATGCAGGAGAAGATGGAGGAAGACCGGAGGAAGGAGCAGAGAAGAAGAAGAAGATTTTTAAAAGACCTGTCAAAAACTGTCTACTGTATATTTTAACACTACACTACATTTTTTTAGTGAATGGGTAGGGGTACAATGTACCCCATACTCATTCATATGGGGGGCCGGGATCTGGGTGCCCCCTTGTTAAAGGGGGCTTCCAGATTCCGATAAGCCCCCCGCCCACAAACCCCAACAACCACCGGGCAAGGGTTGTCGGGATGAAGCCCTTGTCCCCATCAACATGGGGGCAAGGTGCTTTGGGGTTGGGGAGTGCAGAGTCCCCCTGCCCCAAAGCACCCATCCCCCCATGTTGAGGGCATGCGGTCTGGTATGGTTCAGGAGGGGGGCTCGCTCGTCCCCTCCCTTTCCTGACCTGCCGGGCTGCATGCTCAGATAAGGGTCTGTTATGGATTTTGGGGGGTCCCCCAGGTCATTTTTTTTATTTTGGTGTGTGGGGGTCCCCTCTGAATCCATACTAGACCCAAGGGCCTGGTATGGACTTGGGGGGACCCCACGCTATTTTTTCTCTCGATTTTTTTAGCCAGTAATTCTTTTTTACATTCAGCGGGAGGCCCGCTGACAACTGATGACTCATTGGTTGTTAAGGACGCGGCAGCCATCTTCCCGGCCCCCTCCTTAGCAACCAGCTATATACAGTGTGAATAAAAACGCAAAACGCAAATCTCTGCAAAACCGCGGTAAAATAGTGGTAAAAACGAGTGTCCAAAAACGCGGCAAGCACTACAGAAACGCTCAAAAGCAACATGCATAGATGTGCAACGAGCCTAAGATCAAAGATACAACTATGTTGGTGTCCCTTGTTAATTTTACATTGTATTTTTTAAGTGTACCTGCCTACTCCCAAACTGTCATTTGAAGTAAAATACATTGCCAAGTATTATTCTACACAATTTTTTTATTGTGCATTAAAAAAAAGAAAACAAATAAAATTAGACATGCTACCTTCCAATAGAACTTAACCAAAAAGTTCATTCTAAGCATCCAAAACTATAAAAAATATAACAAATCAAATCATTATTCAACCAAAAAATAAAGTAAAAGCCTCATGCATGTGTCCTGCTTCATATTATAGAGGGTTAACAATGCCAAGAGTTGGTGAAAGCAGGGGTCCGTCATCTGGAGATAATTCTGAAAATCATCTGGATTATTCTCCTGGAGCTCCCGCAGCAAAGGCATATGACATAATTGGTCACCATTAATAAAGCAACCAATTTTTGGTCTAAGAAATCCTCCTCCTCCTGTTCCTGGACTGGACTTGGGTCAAAGCAATAACTCCAAGGCCAATAATAAATAACATGTTATCTCCTCCGATTCCGCAACATGGTTGGTTGATGAACGGCCATTCAGAAACAAACAGAAAAGCACAAAATGAAAAGCGCAAACTGAAAGTCACAATTTAAACACTCACCAAACTTCTACTAACACGAAATTTGCAGAAGGAGCCCAAAAGGGTGGCGCTAAAGAGCTGAAAAACCACGTAGTACGTCACTACATTCGTCTTTGTAGGCCGACAATTCCTTTTCGCTTGTATACAAGACAAAATCCAGGCACACGCCTTCAGACAAAAGTCTGAGGTTTTGTCTGCAGAAAATCCGATCATGTGTACGAGGCTTTACTCATCTTTTTTCATACACTGGAATATTTAGTTCACGTCTTCATTATATTGTTTATGTATATTGTATTTTTAGTAGCGCAGCACTGTTTATTGATGTATTTTTTTATATAGGTGGAGTGAAAACACTTCTAGTGATAGCAATTTACCCCTAGACATTATATATTCTTTTAGCAGAGGCCCTATAGAATAAAATGGTGGGTGTTTCAATTTTTATGCCACACTGTATTTGCGCAGCGTTTTTTTTCAACGCTATATTTTTCAAAAGAAACACTTTCATTCATTAAAAAAACCAAAACACTAAAGTTAGCCCAATTTTTTTTTTGTATAATGTGAAATATGATGTTACGCCGAGTAAATAGATACCTAACCTTTCACGCTTCAAAATTGCGTCTGACCATGGAATGGCGGCAAACTACAGTGCTTAAAATTTTCCGAAAGTGATGCTTTAAATGCCTTTACAGGTTAATATTTTAGAATTACAGAGGAGGTGTGGTGCTAGAATTATTTCTCTCACTCTGACGTTACTTACCGGAGCCGTCGGTATCGGCGGAGGTGATCGGATGTTGCTCCTTCCTTGGCATGGAGACGAGTGAGGGGAAAATGGCCCCCCCGTCTCAATACCATTGCAGGGCAGAAGCAACGTCAAAACGTCACTTCCGCCCAATGGTGTTAAAGGGACTTTTTTAATTCTTTTTTTAATGACAATTTTATTTTTTTATTTTTTTTCTTGCATTTTAGTGTAAATATGAGATATGAGATCTTTTTGACCCCAGATCTCATATTTAAGAGGTCCTGTCATGCTTTTATCTATTACAAGGGATGTTTACATCCCTTGTAATAGGAATAAAAGTGACAGGTATTGCCGCAATCGTTAGAGGGAGAGCAATAATTCTAGCCCTAGACCTCCTCTGTAACTCAAAGCATGCAACCGTTAGAATTTTTTAAACGTAGCCTATGTAGATTTTTAAGTGTAACCGTTTGTCGCCATTCCACAAGCGGGCGCAATTTTGAAGCGTGACATGTTGGGTATCAATTTACTCGGCGTAACATTATCTTTCACAATATAAAAAAAAAATGTGCTAACTTTACTGTTGTCTTTTTTTTAAATTCAAAAAAGTGTATTTTTTTTCAAAAAAGTGCGCTTGTAAGACCACTGCGCAAATACGGTGTGACAGAAAGTATTGCAACGACCGCCATTTTATTCTCTAGGGTGTTAGAAAAAAATGTATAATGTTTGGGGGTTCTAAGTAATTTTCTAGCAAAAAAAATGTTTTTATCTTGTAAACAACAAATCTCAAAAAGAGGGTCGGTCCTTAAGTGGTTAATAAGGGCAAAAAAACAATATAAAGTGTGGGGTTTTTTTTGCACTGTTGATATGAAGGATCATTGTACATCCTGCATAGACAGGTTTTCAACAATCACTCGTGGGCCACATTTTCACTGACTGCATGCAGTTTTGCAGCCCAAAAATCCACATTTAAAGTTGAATATGTAAAAAAAAATGCAGGAAATACAAATACTTTAGCTGTTGACTTTTACAAATCAGGAACATACAGCACCAATCCATGGAGTCCTGTGCTGTCTTCCCCCGAGACAATTCTTCTCAATGCTGCAGATCCCCAGTGCTGCCATCTTGGATTTGGGAGTTGGCTGTGACTTAGGGTTGCCACTTTTTCTTCAAACCAAATCCGAACACTTTAGTGGTGCACAGCAATTTTTTTTCTTTTTTTTTAATATACACTATAGGATTGTAACAGACCTGGGACACCTTTGGGCACTCCAAAGAGAATAGTAATGGGGCACACATAGTGCCCACTCACCCTCCTGTTAGGCCCTGTTCTGAGCCACATTCCTGTCTGAATAAAGTGTCCGGGTTTTAGGTGATATCAAGAGAAGTCAAGTAGGACAGCCAAACTACGATATAATGCCTTTATTGATAAAACTTAGTCCATACACCAACAGAGGCACAGGTACAGATAATAGCTGATGTGTTTCGCACCGTTAGTGGCGCTTAGTCATAGCTGTAGGACTACTGACCCCAATCTATCTTTTATACACATAAATTACTGGTCACCTGACCAATTATGTCTAATTTAGATTGCGGTCAGGTGTAGTCCTCAAAAACTTTCACACATGAAAAAGAGGAGTGGGCGTGGAGGCGATCAGAGTAGACAAAATGTAAGTGGATTGACCCATGCAAGGGAGAAATTAGTAAATAAATAGTAAATGAAGGGTTCAAGTTCAAAATACTTCATGGCCCCAGGGTTCAATAAATAAGCTACAACAGATCACCCCCCCATGCACTCCATAATGCATGTAAGGTGCAAGGTACTTTTACATCAATGTGTGACACACTATGTCCATGTATCTACCAAACACCCATTAAAACATTTAGTCAAATTGGAACATCAATGTGTACACAAAATCATAAATGTTTCCTTAAAAATATGTGAAAATCTAAAAGTGTGTGTATAGACACAAATACGTGTATGTAATTGACCACCACTAGGGGGTGTCGGAACAAAACATCTCTCCGAGGAAAAACACACAGGTATCTGCATACACACATATGGAAGGACCCTTACATATCATGAGAAGGACTATATACAGGAGCACAACTAACTTTATTAATATTAGATTGCATTGAAACAAATTTGTCTAGAACAATGTAAATGCAATTACAGGCCATATCGTCTCTCCATTTAACCATTTAACATTAATTGGTGTCATTAATATTAGTAGTGTAATCCTAAAAAATATATATATATTTTCAGTATAATCCTGATATAGTGAGATGGCAAGAAGGCAGATATAAAGTTGCCCACTATAAAAAGACCTTTCAAAGCAGAGAGGTGAGATATAAATAGTAGTCCTCTACGATCATCTGTATGACATTGAAAAGAATCACTCGACCAATGTCGCCAGACATTGGATCAATATGCATGATAAGAATGTTTCATGTTTAACCATACAGGGGTCAGTAGTCCTACAGCTATGACTAAGCGCCACTAAAGGTGCGAAACGCGTCAGTTATCATCTGTACCTGTGCCTCTGTTGGTGTATGGACTAAGTTTTATCAATAAAGGCATTATATCGGAGTGCGGCTGTCCTACTTGATTTCTCTTGTTATCGTCTTTGCTGAGCCAGCACCCTCCATCTCCTGAAACAAAAGGATGGTGTGAACACGGGGATATCATCTGGAGCACTAATCCTTTTGAACTCTGGATTTCAGGTGGTCTGAAACCTAAATATGTGAATCAAAACCCGGACTGTCCTGGTGAATCCCGGACAGGTGGCAACCCTACTGTGACTTCCTGATGTATGACAGCTGGTTCTCAGTGTGCACATGGAGTGGGCAGTGCTACTGGTCCTGCAATCTCCTGGGATGAGTAACATGTCCCAGGAGGATGCGAGCAGCGTGAGGGGGTCAAGACAAGCTATGTCTGGCAAGAGTTGAGGAAGAGGCAAGAGTTTAGCTGTTTAAAAATGTAACAGCTCTCCATAAAAAAACCCACCTCAGATGTGTTCGGGGCAGTGGTGGGAAGGCGGATCAGTGATACTTTCACTTTTGAAATAAGAAGAAATATTGCTGTCATATCAAAGATTGTAGCTAAGCACTTTTGGTAGGCTGCATTTTGAACAGGAGGGACAACAGTCAGCTTTTAGTAAAAACAAAAATCAGCTTCAGAGTGTATTTACAACTTCAGGGTGTATTTACAGGATATTTTACTGACTCCTTGCAGAGTATGTAAAAACTTTTACAAGACTGCAGACTGTGTTTAATGATAAAAACCCAGTTGGAGTACACTATTTCAGAGAGACGATGGGCACACATGTACTTGATTGAGCAATAAACTGAAAAAGAACACCTTGACAGTGCTGGAGCACAATAAGACAACCCAGACTTTGAAGCTCAATGCAAGAACGACCCTGCAGAAAAAAAACATTGCACATATCTGGTGGCTGAGGATACATGTGGTACCTTGAATGTGCTGGAACACTGATCTAGGGCAATAAAGGCAGTATAAGGTTGCAGAATTACAGCAGTGATAGGAGATGGTTATGGTGACAGATCAGTATTGCTAGAAGAAGCTGGGAATGGTGGCACGATATGGCAATTATGGCAGGCCAGCAATGGTGACAGGAGATGGCAATGTATGGTACAATAATGCTTTGGGGGCAAATTAAAAGAAAAAAATATTTTGTGAGCCAGTCAACTGTGTTGGAGATCAGTGCATTCTTTTTTCTGTCACAAAACCACTTGATGGAATTAAATTCCATACTCAAAAACAAATAAAAATCATAGGGGTCTAAATTCATGTGGTATGCCAAATCACTAGAGTTTCTAGTGTAGCCCAAGTGGCCAGTGTAACCTCGGCCAATGAAAGACTAGGCATAGGTGCCTGGACCAAAATAATCGCCACCCCTATAGGGCTCTGGTGGCTTGTGGATTCATTATTTGGTGCCTTGCTGTCTTACTTACCAGTCTCTATTCTGAATGCAGTTTGGGAAAAGCCAATTTACAGAGAAGCGGGTTATAAGGAAATTCCTATTTACCCAGCAGTGGGTTATAAACTGTTTTGCTCAGAAGCTGCATCTTGTCCTTATCTGTGCCGCTTTACATGTGTGGGTTTAAGCTATCACTGCCAGCTGCCTCCATTGCACTTGTAGTCCCTGTTCCTAAAAATGGGGCTATAATGTAATTTTAGTTTTTGGTTGAGCTGTAAACATCTCATTTTGAATTGTACATAGTTTATTTGGTTCTGTTCTAAACTTGACTGCGTTGTGCATTTCCCATTGTTGCCAGTAGGTGTCACTGGTACCACAGGACAGTGTGAGAATTACAACTAGGTTGAGCTAATGAATATTCTTTTTCCGGAAACAGCCCAGTAGGAGGTTCCTGGCCACTTTGCATTCTGGGAAGGGGTATTTGTTGGATAGATGCTATGTGCTCTAGTCAATCCTCACCTCGTGGCCCTTCTGGCCTGAGGCTACATTGCTGCAAGCTCTGCATATAGGCCCAGAAGCCTGTCTGGGGCCTACTACTCCTGAGGTGGTCTTTAGGCTGTCTTGCCTGTTTGGAAGAAGCCGAGCCAAGCTGAGGAGATCCAGGAAGGACCCTTGTTGGAAAGAGCCAGGATGAAGGCTGGTCTCTCAGAAGGGCCTGGTAACTCGTTTGGAGGACGCACCTACATCTAACTACCCTTATGCCCCATACACACGGTCGGATTTTCCGATGGAAAATGTCCGATCGGAGCGTGTTGTCGGAAATTCCGACCGTGTGTGGGCTCCATCGGACATTTTCCATCGGATTTTCCGACACACAAAGTTGGAGAGCAGGAGATAACATTTTTCGACAACAAAATCCGATCGCGTCAATTCCGACCGTGTGTGGCCTGTTCCGACGCACAAAGTGCCACGCATGCTCAGAAGAAATTCCGACACGGAACAGCTCGGTCCGGTAGACTTAGCGTTCGCAATGGATACAGCACTTTCGTCACGCTGCAATGTAAAAAATGGTTTAATACAGCGCACTCTCTTCTTTATAATGTGACGAGAATTAAGTAGTTTTGCTGCTCATATTCACACAGACTTCTCACAAACTTATTTTGTTACTATATATCGGGATTCCCTCAATATATTTTGATTTCTCACATCTGATAACATTATTTAGGTGTATTTTTTTTTTTTTGGGTTTAATGTAGTTTTTTTTTGTGTTTGTATTTTTTTGTAGGGTGTTTGTTTTTTTTTTGGATTTTTATTTGTACTCCCGAAAATATTTGTGTGTGTTTTTTGTGACAAGTTACCACAACACCATTGATATGTTGTTATATTTAATCTGTAGGAGATTGTTTGGTGTTGTTGTCCCTTGTTAATTTCACATTTTATGTTAGAAATGTACCTGAATCGTCACCAACAAACTGTCCTTTTTGGATTAAAACACACAGGAGAGTATACTTTCCCAAAAAAATTTTTTATTAAGGGCTCACAACTAAACAAAGAGGGAGGCAACGCTGGAGAAACTGCAGAAATTGGCGAAGCCTTGGACCCCCAGGGCAGACATCAATTATTTTCAAGCAAAATTGGTGGCCTGAGGAGTCCTTATCTAAGGGAGGGCAGTCTGGTCCAGAAGTCCCAGAGATCCGGAAAGCAGCAGATGACATCTGTGTCCCCAGGCTGTGGTCATACGAGAGACTGCATCTTCTGTCAGACCAGACTGAACACAGGGTCATCACTCTCAGGTCTTCTTTCCACGCTTCCTTCCACACTGTGGCTGTGGTGGTGGAGTTGTGGCAGCAGGAGGAGGAGGAGGAGGATGGTCCAACTCAATCACGTCGGTCTTGGGTGTTAGTTCCCCACTCACCCCCTTACTTAGGACTTTATAAAGCAGGTCCTCACATTGTTTGCGTTGACCCTCCTGCATGCCCTGCAGTTTGGTGGCAGCCATGCAGGCAAAGGCCTCTTCAGGACTGGGGAAGGCTCGGAGGGACGCAGAAGCCTCCTGAATCAGCCTGAGCGCAGAATCCTGCATGGGAGTCGTCTTCCTCGCCCTTTTGTATGGAAGGCGGAGGGGAGGAATCTGCGATTCAGTCAGGCTTCGACTTGTCCCAGGCTTCTCTTGGCTGACACTTAGCCCCGCCTCCTCCTGGCTGCCACTAATCCCCGCCTCCTCCTGGCTGCCACATTCCACAGCCTCCTCCTGGCTGATGTCTTCCTGTGTATGAAAAAGGGACATAGTTTGAGTTTTTGTATTCATCAATCGCACACAATTTTCACCTCCTGACTGTTGCAAATTGAATGTTCACAAATATAACAGACTATCCTTCTGAGCCCAGCATTTTTGTTTCTTTTAACAATTTTGGGTGCCCACTACTGTCTATTGATATGTAAAACACTTTTTTCAATCAGCAATTAGTGATCAATAATAACATCTAGTAAACATCATTTATTTATTGACCAGAAATCTGTAGAAGAATGCTATACCTGACTCCAGCTGGGCTCCTCCACTTCTTCCTGGCTGGAAGGCCCAGGTTGGACATCGGAAGCCTCAGCTGGGGTGGAAGGAAGCGTGGAAGGAAGAGTAGAGAGGGATTCCCTGACTTCAGTGTGGTCTGACAGAAATCGCAGTCTCTCATAGTACCAGAGCCTGGGGACATAAACGTCATCTGCTGCAGCTCCGGACCTCTGGGAATCTGTGACCTTCTTGCGCTCCCTAAGATAAGTGCTCCTCAGGCCACCAATTTTGTTTTTTAAATAAGGGATGGTTGCTGTGGGGACCACCGGCTTCACCAACTCCAGCAGTTTCTCCAGCGCTGCCTGCCTCTTTTGTTTATTGTTGTATTGGGGGTGTCTGACCTGCCACAGACAGGGCAGCTCCCTGTATTTGTCTATGAACAGGGGGAGGAGATTTTGGTCGTTGAACCCATCCATGGAAGGCGGAGGGGAGGGACCTGTGATTCGGTCAGGCTCCGACTGGTCCCAGGCTTCTCCTGGCTGCCACTTAGCCCCGCCTCCTCCTGGCTGCCACGTACCCCCGCCTCCTCCTGGCTGCCACATTCCACAGCCTCCTCCTGTGTGCCACATTCCAGAGCCTCGTCCTGGCTGAGGTCTTCCTGTGTATGAAAAAGGGACATAGTTTTAGTTTTTTTCTTCATGAATCACACACAATTTTCATCTCATGACTGTTGCAAATTGAATGTTAACAAATATAACAGACTATCCTTCTGAGCCCAGCATTTTTCATTCTTGTCCCAATTATTTTAGAAAACTACTGTTTATTATTGTAATGTGGATGTTTCACCTGCCACAGACAGGGCAGCTCCCTGTAATAATCTATGAACAGGGGGAGAAAATTGTGGTAATTGAAGCCATCCATTTTATCTGCAAGACACAACACAAGACAAACCCTAAGGTCAGGCCAAACTACCCTAGTCTTGTTAAAATATAGGCTTCCATTTCGAAGCCGTATAGGCGCAAGTTTAGATCTTACCTTCGTTATCACGATCTGCGCCTCCGATGCTCCTTCCTCCGCTCACAGATCGTACGTAAGACGCACGCGTGTTACGCTTTATACACACTGCGCATGCGTGTAACTCCGCCCGCCCCTGACGTTCTTTCTAGTCTATTCCTTGCCCCTTTTCATTCTGCGCAGTGGGGGAAGAGCACATGGCGGATACACAGCAGGATCGTGATAATTGTAGCAACGAGGAGGAGGAGGAGGAAAGCATGGATCCGGAAACGTCCCAATCCAGAAGGAGATTTAAGGCCTCAAATATGTCCTTTGGGGAGATGTTGGAGATGGTGGACATCCTGAAGAAGGCCGACTATGATGGGAAGTATGGACCTTACCCCAACCCCAATGTCAGAAAGGCCAAGATCATTGCGAAAGTAGTCAAGAGTCTGCACCGGAAATTCGGGGTACGTCGATCGAAAGATCAGCTCAGGAAGCGGTGGTCGGACCTCAGATTAAGAGAACATGAGCAGTACAGAAAGATCCGGAGAGTGCTGCAAAAAAGTCAGTAGTTGTGCTGTGTTCCTATTCTTTTGATGTTTATTACGTTCGTGCTGCTCCATGTGCTTTTAGGAACTGTTGTACAGTTTAAAATGGCAACTTTCATGTTCATGGGCACATTATTCGTTCGTATCAAACATTTTTCTTTCGGACTATAAATACCATTGTTTAGGCCATATGCATTTGGCCACCATTTTTACGCCCTATACTTGTCTTAAACGAATTTGGTTGTGTAGATGGCTTTGTTACTAGAATGAAATGCAAACTAGATTCTGTGTAAGGAGAGGACACTGAGCAGCTGTTTTCACATCTGGACACTGGAGCACTAGTGTGGGACACAAGAACACCATTTTTATTAGGGGGCCACACAGGTGCTCCAGTGTATACTATAGGGGGGTCTCCATCTGTGAAGCTTGTACCAAACAGGTAAAGTATTGAAGCTTGACAAAGGACACTGAAAATGCTACATTTTGGAACTCTGCTAAAATTGCCAATTGTACCCCACTTCCAAGCAATGTTTACTATTTCTAGTTCTGCCATCAAATATCTGTGTGCTAATTATACCTTTTTGTTTTACATAGGGGAGAAAAGACTCGGAGGACACCCCTCACCCGAGGAGACCAGAGCCCACCCCCCTCTGGAAGAAGGGGAAATCCCCCCAACACAAGCAGAGCAGGAGGAAGAAGACGTGGTGGAAATAGTCACTACAACAGGTGAGTGTCTGCAACCACAGGCTCAGGTAAGAGATGGATGGCGGCATATTTTTGAGACCTAATTTTTTTTGGGGTTCCTCTCTTTTTAGGTTATCGTGATGTTGTGAATCCAGATCCTTTCACATCCGAAAGTGCCCAGATCCTGATTGGGGAGATCATGGTGTGTAATTTACAATTGGAAAACCTCAAGAAAAACATCAATGATGTTATTCAAAAAAATAAAAACATCATTGATGTTTTGGGGCGAGTTTAAAGCCCCTCCAAAAGTCTTTGTTTTTTGGTGTGCTACAATGTGCAAAATGTTTTTGTGATTTTTCACTTAGCCAAATTTGGAGGATGCACACAGTGTGTCAACATATGCTATCTGCCATCACGGGAGATCAATGGACGCGTTTTGGGGGTGCAACCCCTTCCTCAATAATAAAGTAGCGGTGAGGAAGGGGTTTCTCATCCCAAACATGTCCCTTGATCCCCCGTGATGGCAGGTTGCACATGTTGAAATTCGAAAATTGGTGTGCATCTTCCAAATTTGGCTTTTCCTGGGGTGACTTCACCCCATCTGAATGCAATATTAAACACAGTTCCTAAATACTCATGTCTGATATTGCCTTCAAATTCTAGCAAATGTGAACTTTGTAAGTTCAAGATTTGTGTCTTTCTTGTTGGTTTTACACATGCCTGTTTTATCTTAAATGGACATTTATATTTTTTATAATGCCCCCCCAAAAATTGTTATACAACAAACATGTTGGTTTGTTTGAAAAACCTTTGGTAAATGCACATGTGATTGTGCAGGTATAAAAAAGTTTGTTAATCAAGAATGTGTGGATTATTGTCTCAACGCTACAACACTTTTGGGGTGATGTCATTGCTGTTTTCAGAGAAAATGGGGGTTATTTCCTAAGGGCAAATCCTCTTGGCACTACAAGTGCAGTTTCAGTGCAGTTGCAAGTGCACTTGTAGTGAAAAGTGTCTTTGCATTTAGTCAATAACACCCAACACTGCTTTGTATAAGGTTACACAATCACGCCATTTTCTGGACTCAACACATTTCTGTCAGGGTCAGCTAAAACAAACACAAGCAGTAAATGTCCACAAAGAATTTCTTTTTTTTTGCTTTTTTATTATAAAAAGGCTTCACATATTTGCTGGCATATTGATGGCCCCCCTACCCACAAAGAACTCCAGGTATTGTAACCGGACATCACGGGCACTCAGGGAGGGCAAGCCAGGACATCCGCTTTCAAGCGCCGTCAGTGTTGTTTCAGGTATCACTCCGGCCTCAGGCCCAACAGAGCCAGTATAGTTGGCCGAATGTTTCCTTAAAAAGTTATGGAGAATACAGCACGCCATGATGATATGATTAAGTTTATACTCCGCCATATGGATAGGTGTCAGAAATAGGCGGAACCGGCTGGCCAGGATTCCAAATGTGTTCTCCACCACTCTTCGGGCTCTGGCCAGCCGGTAATTAAAAGCCCTCTGTTCCGGGGTGAGGGTCCTCATAGGGAATGGCCGCATAAGATGGTCCCCCAGCGCAAACGCTTTATCAGCAACGAACACAAATGGGAGTCCTTCCACATTGTCCTCTGGAGCTGGCAAGTCCAAGCTGCCATTCTGGAGACGCCTGTAGAACTCCGTCTGGGCGATGACTCCACCATCGGACATCCGGCCATTCTTCCCCACGTCCACATACAAGAAGTCGTAATTAGCCGACACCAACGCCAACATCACTATACTATTGAACCCCTTATAGTTGAAATAGTACGACCCCGAGTTGGGTGGTGGGACGATGTGGAAGTGTTTCCCATCAATTGCCCCTCCGCAGTTAGGAAAGTCCCACCGCTGGGCAAAGTGGGAGGCCACAGTCTGCCATTCCTGTGGCGTGGAAGGAAACTGTAGAGGAAAAAAAAAAACAATTACTATTTTTGCACATAAACATGGCAAGCAGATTAGACACAAACATTCTTGGCCAACCTCCAGATAGCATTTAGTAAGGGGAATTTAACAACGTCAAAGTATAAGGTACACCTATCATGTCCCCCCCCTCTCATGGGCCATTTCTAACATTATGGGGTGTGTGGAAATCTTGGACAGGTAACCCTCTTCACTTCATTGAGAGATGAATGCCTAAGTACAGGGTATTACTTGGAACAGCCCCTCAGTTACACTATTGGCAGCCCACTGGACAGGTAAGAAGTGTCCGAATACAAAGATATAAATACACATTGTACACATTTGAGGACATTTGAACATTCTGCTATTACCTGACTCAAGATAATAATAGTATCTTAACAATTCAAACAGTACCATTGGAAAGTATACAGGCAGGCCCTTGCACTACATGCTTTGCGGAATTCATCCATAAATCTGAGCACAAAAGAGATGGGTATAGTGTGTATGGGTTTGGCAAAGTCAGCAGAGAGATGATTGAGGATAGATAGAGAATTGGGATCAGCTGACTTAGCAGTTGGGGGAGGGAGGGTTACTAAAAATGATTTGGGGACACCACAAAAAATAAGCCTCTGCCACTCTGCCAGAATTTAAAGCTAAAATAACATTTCAAAACATTTTAGGGGGTGTTTGGGGTAAAGCACTACTATGGATACATTGTTAAGTGACTACATGCGGTGAATATAGGGCCCGTAGAGCATGCTGGGGAGGTTAGTGAAGGACAATCTGTATGAAGGACCTAAAAAATTAATTACATAAAAATCCAGCATGCATGAGGACAAAGGGGACATTCACAGCATATTACAATCATGGTAATTAGGGAATGAGGAAAGAAATACAATATATTAGCACACATTAAATACAATGAAATGTGATATTAAAGGATAAAAATCTTACCTTCATATACTCCTTCTGCAGGACCTGGATGATGGCAGAACAGGTCTCTGGGATAATGATCCCCAGAGCCTGGGGGGAGATGCCTGTCGAGAACTTTAAGTCCTGCAGGCTTCTCCCTGTCGCCAAGTACCGCAGGGTAGCGACCAACCTCAGCTCCGGAGTGAAGGCCTGCCTCATGCAGGTATCCTGCCTGCTAATATAAGGGGTCAGCGAAGCCAACAGACGGTGAAACACGGGGTCCGTCATCCTGAGAGAGTTCCTGAAATCATCAGGATTATTCTCACGGATCTCACGGAGCAAAGGCATATGAGAGAACTGTTCACGCTGGAGCAACCAATTCTTGGTCCATGAACTCCTCCCCACCCTGTTCATGGACTGGACTTGTGTCAAGGTCAGGACCCCAACACCAAGCCCCCGCACAGCACGAACTCTACGAGGAGTACGCATACGCAACATGGCTAGAAAACGGTCGGCTGCTCAGAACGAAGTAACAGAACGCACTGAAGAACAGCAAGGCCTGTGAAGAGCGACCTGAAAAACAGTAACGAACGAACAAGAATACAATGACTAAAGTCACGCGGAACTTGCTTGCATGCACTGAAGAGCAGATACAAACCCACAAGCACAAACTGAACGGCAGAAAACGATCTGAAAACCACGAGTCTGAAAAAGCACGAATCGTCTCTCACCAAACTTTTACTAACACGAGATTAGCAAAAGGAGCCCAAAGGGTGCCACGCTTGGTTCTGAACTGGTCTTTTCTAGTCTCGTCGTACGTGCTTGACGTCACTGCGTTGTTGGCGATCGGAAATTCCGACAACTTTGTGCGACCGTGTGTACGCAAAACAAGTTTGAGCCAACATCCGTCGGAAAAAATCCTAGGATTTTGTTGTCGGAATGTCCGATCAATGTCCGACCGTGTGTACGGGGCATTGCAGTACCGCCAGGTCAGCTTAAAGGTTCTGGTACTGTCAAGCTGCTCTACAATCTAATCAAGGTAATACGCTCCTGTCTGCTAAGTTTGTGAGAGAGACTTATCCAGAAACCTTACTGGTTGCTAAGTCTGTGTGAGAGACCTACCCAGGTATTCAAGATCTGCTAAAAGAAAGTTGTTTTGTCCTTTGATTCAAGGAGTCTGTAAGTGATCTGCTAAAAAGGGTATCTGAAACCTCCCCTCAACCTCTTTCTACAACTTTTCTCAAGTTCTAATTAAAGCATTCAAAAATACCTAAACTTACTGGCGCCTATATTCTGTTCAAACTTCCCATTATAGCCATGGACTCAGCCCTGGGGTGAATGTAAGCCTGCTCCCTGTATCTGGTGGTACCTTCCTGCTCCCAGTAGACTAAGGGGGTGCTACATTTTGGCACCCAACATAGGGCCTAGTGGAATAAGTTTGCCATTGTCCCTGGCAACCAACTGCAACTCAGAAATTTTCGTCATGGCACTGTGGGGATTGTGAATTGTTACCTAAAGTAAAGCCCTTGAGACTGTTTCCAAAGTGCTGTACTATTTATTGGGGAAGAACCCGAGAGCCTCTGCTAAAGAGGGGTTCCTGGACTTTGTCACATTCTCCAGGAAAAGAGGGGTAAATTGTAAGATCACCTTTCTGACTGTGTGAGCTGTGGGTGGAGTGAGAGAAGCCCGGGAGCTACGTGATCAGAAGAGCAGGTGGGAGGACCTACTCCTGCTGCTGTGTGAGATGCTGTGTGTGTGTGTGTGTCTGGCGCTGAAGAATGAGAGTTCACTACTACCACAGGAAAGATTGCAGGCCTGCCATGGCTGAATTTTCTCTTTTGAAAACTGCAGTGGGGTCTGAGATGTTTCCTGTCAGCACCGCTGCAAGTACTATGCTGTCCGGAACCTTGCTAACAGAAACCGGCATCCGCCTGAAGCCACATGGTCGGTTTGTGCTGTATACCGTTGGGGACCATGAAGCGCTGAGCATGTTGTGCCACATGTGTGGAGGACTGGCCGTTCACCTCCGTCAGTACCTGTTTTCTGTGGAACACCCTACCATGCCGCCCCATGCCTACAGAGTTGATTGGGCCACAGGTGTTGCTACAGTGGAGTCTGTTGCTTTTGCTTCTGCAGGGAAACCTTTACTCACCGCGCCTGCTACTGTGAGTGTTCCATTTGATGATGTTGCTGCTACTGTTCCTAAAGTGCCATCAGCAGACATCGCCATTGCTACTGTGTCCACTGCACCTGTCCAGAAGAAGGTGGGCTTTAGGTTGGACTTGATGGACGTGTGTCTTTTTTCAACCTCACCTACTATGTAACTATATGTAACTATCTAACTATGTAAAGGCATCCCGCGGCCGCAGTCGAGGCCTACCCCAGAGACCACCAGGACCGGAACCCGAGGAAGGCATGACTCTTGGAAAATCTACGTCAGGAACTGGTGTGAAATCTGGGACAAACATTTCAGTGGGGTAAAGGTGTAAATATATGCCTGCTGAAGAATTAAGGGATTCTGAGCTGGATTCATTGTCTGATTTATCTGGTGATGATGAACTGTTTGATTCTATGTCACAAGAACTGTTGTGGGCAAATAGTGAGGATGTTGCTTCTGCCTTCACTTTCCAAGAATGGGCAGCTCTAGACTTTGGGGAGGCATCAACTAGTGTGGAAACGCCAAGTGTTACTAGTGAGCCTCTGCCTAAAGTTATCAGTCCTGTTGAAACTAAAAAGTTGTCTGCTAAAGATATGGTGCAAAAATCTCTGAATCCATGTGTGCTTCCTGGATTGAGACATACCAGAGCTTTACCAAAGCTTGCTCTTTTGTAGGGATGAGCTGAACACCCCCCTGTTTGGTTCGTACCAGAACTTGCGAACAGGCAAAAAATTTGTTCGAACACGCGAACACCGTTAAAGTCTATGGCACACGAACATGAATAATCAAAAGTGCTAATTTTAAAGGCTTATATGCAAGTTATTGTCATAAAAAGTGTTTGGTGACCTGGGTCCTGCCCCAGGGGACATGGATCAATGCAAAAAAAAGTTTTAAAAACGGCCGTTTTTTCGGGAGCAGTGATTTTAATAATGCTTAAAGTGAAACAATAAAAGTGTAATATCTCTTTAAATTTCGTACCTTGGGGGTGTCTATAGTATGACTGTAAAGGGGCGCATGTTTCCCGTGTTTAGAACAGTCTGACAGCAAAATGACATTTCAAAGGAAAAAAAGTCATTTAAAACTACTTGCGGCTATTAATGAATTGCCGGTCCGACAATACACATAAAAGTTCGTTGATAAAAACGGCATGGGAATTCCCCACAGGGGAACCCCGAACCAAAAATAAAAAAAAAATGATGTGGGGGTCCCCCTAAATTCCATACCAGGCCCTTCAGGTCTGGTATGGATATTAAGGGGAACCCCGGCCAAAATTAAAAAAAAAATGGTGTGGGTCCCCCTTAAAATCTATACCAGACCCTTCAGGTTTGTATGGATTTTAAGGGGAACCCCGTGCCAAGAATTAAAAAAAAACAGCGTGGGGTCCCCCCAAAAATCCATACCAGACCCTTATCCGAGCACGCAACCTGGCAGGCCGCAGGAAAAGAGGGGGGATGAGAGAGCGCCCCCCCTCCTGAACCGAACCAGGCCACATGCCCTCAACATTGGGAGGGTGCTTTGGGGTAGCCCCCCAAAACACCTTGTCCCCATGTTGATGTTGATGGTCCTTAGGCTGTCTTGCCTGTTTGGAATAAGCCGAGCCAAGCTAAGATGATCCAGGGGAGGACCCTTGCTGGAGAGAGCCAGGATGAAGGCTGGTCTCTCAGAAGGGCCTGGTAACTCATTTGGAGGAGGCACCCTACATCTAACTACCCTTACAGTACCGCCGGGTCGGCTTAAAGGTTCTGGTACTGCCAAGCTGCTCTACAATCTAATCAAGGTAATACGCTCCTGGCTGCTAAGTTTGTGAGAGAGACTTATCCAGGCATCTACTGGATGCTAAGTCTGTGTGAGAGACCTACCCAGGTATTCAAGATCTGCTAAAAGAAAGTTGTTTTGTCCTTTGATTCAAGGAGTCTGTAAGTGATCTGCTAAAAAGGGAATCTGAAACCTCTCCTCAACCTCTTTTCTACAACCTTTCTCAAGTTTTAATTAAAGCAATGAAAAATACCTAAAGTGACGGGCATCTATATTCTGTTCAAACTTTCCATTATAGCCATGGACTCAGCCCTGTGGTGAATGTAAGGCCCCTCCCTGTATCTGGAGGTACCTTCCTGCTCCGAGTAGACCCAGGGGGGCGCTACACACTGATGAGATTTAGTTCTTTAACCACTTTGGTTTATGGACATGGAGTGGTGAACTTACTTTGGATTATGGTTTACATTATTCTGTTAGGAATATTTTGGCAGGGGTTGAGAACTTTTATTGCACATTACTCTAAGTTCTGTCCACTTTGGTTTACCATTGCTATTCCTTCTGCAATAGTATTATGGCTGTGACTCCTGATAATATCTCATCTTATTAGTGGACGAGACTGGGAGGAGATTTTAGAGTCTAAGCCATAGAGGGGTGGTCTCTTAATTAAAGATGAATTACTTTGATGGTCTTTTTCATTACACTGTACAGTATGTGTTAGGTACTGTACTTGTTTGTAGGGCAGTATGTTTGGTGAAGCAACCCTGTACCTTGTTGTAGATTTCATTTGGATTTTGCATGTTTTTTTTTTTTTTTTTTTCCAAAATCAATGTTTATTGTAAATACAGGTTGAAATACACAAAAATCATACATATGGAGAATGTAGAAGCAGTATAACATTGTGTTGGTACAGAATAATAGATACATTGATCTCTTTTGCTCAATATAGAATACATATTTATGCTGGAGTATGTTGAAATTAGAAGAAATCATAAACCTCAAACAGAGAACAAAACTTAACGAGGGTGGCTAGCCCTGTAATTAGCCAAGTAGTTAATTCTTCAGCACGGGTATCCCATTAGATTTGTGTGTTGTCACTTCCACAACACAGTGATATGTTCTATTGAGCTTGTGAAGAATTCTGTGAGGTGCCATACTTCTCAGTACGTTTCCGAAATATCTGTATATTTTGGGGTTATAGGACA
This sequence comes from Aquarana catesbeiana, assembly GCA_037953035.1. NCBI lineage: Eukaryota > Metazoa > Chordata > Amphibia > Anura > Ranidae > Aquarana > Aquarana catesbeiana. Next base: position 2,219,676 of record JBBHAA010001475.1, read on the forward strand.
ATGGGAAGAAGGGTGGTAATAACTTGTGTGTATAGGCTCATTGTTTCAAAAGATCATCCAGGGGTTGTTCATAAGGGGTTTCATGTGTTACTAAATGACGTTATCAGTGGGCAGTTGCCTACTATCATGTGATGAGTCAGTTACTGTTAGGATTGCGGTCAACAGACCACTAGCAATCCAATGGAAGGGTTCAACCGGTAGGCTAAGATAATAGTTACGCAGGGGTATGGGGGTGAAGGATTAGGGAATGTATGGGAACAGGAAGCGGGTTGGGAATGGGAGGTGTTAGCGCGGTCTCAAGGAGCGTGTAGTAGACCTATCTGTTGTGTGTTGTCAGTAAAGAAGGCGAGGGGGGGGATGGGGAAGAAGAGAACTGTATAGGGGTTATGTGGACTATAACTCCCCTGCCTCCTGCTATGCTCCGTGTGCCATTGTGTAACCCTAAGACAATAGATGGGCGTATTCGTCTGTTTTTTAAAAAATGTTGCCAACAAGTCCAGGTTTCCCGAAATTTAGTGGGTGTGTCTTTGGATTGGTGTATTAATTCCTCCATTTCTGCTACTTTGGCTATACGCTAGAACCAATTAACGAGGGTTGGGGGTTTGGAGGATTTCCAGAGAGGAGGGATGCACATTTTTGCGGCAGATGTAGCATTAGGGAATGGTGGTATTCTTTTTTGGGGATAGAGGAGTGGTGCAGAAGCATTTGTGCTGGGGTAAATTCGATCTGATATGTGGTTATGTTAGAAATGATGCGGTGGACTTCCTTCCAGAAAGGTTGGATAGATGGACATGATCACCATATGTGGACTAAAGATCCTTCTCCCTCAGAGCTTCTCCAACAGTTGGAGGGTATGGTGGGGGAGATTTTGTGTAATCTGGTAGGAGTTTTATACCACCTAGAGAGGAAGCCATTTTCTTGTGCCGACACGTTAATTGATCCCTTATGAATATAGGTGTATATGTTTTCCCATGCTTCCTCAGACAGGTCAATTGATAGATCCCCTTCCCAGTTGCAAGTTGCTATGTTGGATTTAGAGTTGAGATCAGAAAATAGGAGAGAGTATATTTCTGAAATTACATGTCTTTTTGGTTCTGTCTTAGTACACAAGATTTCAAAAGGCGTGCGTGGTCTGGAAAAATCGGAGCGTTTATGAGTATGGTTGAGAAAGTGTCTAATTTGGAAGTATATCCATTGTGGGAATGTTCGTCCAGATGTTGGTGTAGGTAAGTTGGGAAGGGACAGAAAGGTATTTCCAGAGAAGAAGTGTTCCACACGAACATTGGAATGGGGCCAAAAGTCTGCAAGGAACGTGTCAGAAAGGCCTGCTGGAAAGTCTGGATTGTTTCGGATGGGCGTCCTTGGTCCTTGCGTGGAAGATATGCGGAGATTCCGGCAAGCCTTCTGAAAGGTTTGCAAGGTGGTGCCTATTAATGGATGTTGTTTGCAGGTCTGAGGGACAGTGCTCGGGGAGAATTCATTTTCAATTTTTGTCCAAGCTTTCGTGTGGCTGTGGGCATTTCAGTCGACTATTCTCGTCAGCTGACAAGCTATGTGATATTTGGCTATGTCTTGGAGCCCAATACCACCTTTTTTAGTTTGGGTAAGGTTAGTCTTTCGAACCTTAGTCTAGGACGGTCGTTGCCCCAAAGTAAGTCACTACATGCTCTACGATAGGAGGAGTAGAAGGTTCGTGGAAGATTTATGGGGACCGTTTGCAACACGTATAATAATCTCGGGAGGATATTCATTTTAAGTACGGATGCCCTACCAAACCAAGAGAAGATTCCTGTCGACCAAGCCTTTAGTTCTTTCTGAATGCGTTGGAGAATTGGGAGATAGTTTTTGGAATATAGTTCAGATAAATGAGATGGAAGATTAATACCGAGATAGGTAATTGCATCCCGATTCCATTTGAAAGGAAAATTAGATTGGCAAAGTGCAAGTGTTTCTTTTTGTAAGGAAATATTTAAGGCTTCTGATTTAGTGAAATTGATTTGAAGGTTCAATAAGGTGTTAAATGTGGTAAAGTCTTTAAGTAAGTTGGGTAAGGTAACGTGTGGGTCAGTTAGGAAGAGGAGGATGTCATCTGCGAAGGCAGCGAGTTTGTATGTAGTACTTGAAATGGGTACTCCTTTAATGTCTGGGTTAGACCTAATTCGCTGGAGTAGTGGTTCTAGAGTCAGGACAAATATTAAGGGGGATAGCGGACATCCTTGGCAGTTCCTGTTTGATATGGAGAAGGCATTCGACAGGCAACCATTAACCCGGACCCTTGCGGTAGGAAGGGCGTAAAGGGCCATAATGAACTGTAGCATGCGGTTCCCTATTCCAATCATTTTTAGCACTTCCGACATGTAGTCCCATGCTACCCTGTCGTATGTATTCTCCGCATCCAAGGAAAGGAAGAACCCTTGCTTTTGGGAGGAGGTCAACCATTTATGTATGTTAATTGCCTTGATTGTGTTGTCTCTTGCCTCTCTTCCTGGTATAAAGCCAACCTGATCTAATGAGATGAGGTCAGGCAATAGAGGCAGGAGACGGTTAGCTAGGATTTTGGCATATATTTTGAGGTCAACATTTAGCAAGGAGATTGGGCGGTAATTAGTCACTAGTGACGGGTCTTTATTTGGCTTAGGGATATCACCGTGATGTGTGCTGTCAGAAGGTCTCGTGGAGGGGGGTTTTCGGGAGACAGGGAGTTGAATGCATTCAGAAAGTGAGGTTTAAGAGTGTCAATGAATGTTTTATAATATCCCGTTGTCAACCTATCTGGTCCTGGACTCTTCCCAGACTTCAGTTGCTTAAGAACCGTGTTTAATTCTGTCGATGAAATCGGTTGCTCTAGGTCATTAGCTGTCTCAGCGGACAGGGGTTCTGGGCTGTATTGTCTGAGGAAATCTCTGATGAACTGTAATCTTCGAGAATCGTCCTTCTGTGTGCTAGTGGGGTGTAAGTTGTACAGTCGGGTATAATAGTGGACAAACTGAGCCGCTATTTGGTCATTTGATATTATTTTATGGCCCTTCTCGTCAGAGAGGGAATGGATGGTCATGGATGCCTTCTTTGCTCGAAGAGTTCTTGCAAGGTGCTTACCGGACTTGTTGCCATATTCGTAGAACATTTTTTGGGAAAGTATGTAGTTTCTCTTTGTTTGTTTGTTTAGTGTCTCTAGAAGTTAATTTCTAGCTTGGATCAGGTCTGGAAGTGTCCCTAGTGCTTGGGATGATTTTTGAGCACGTTCTAACTCTTGTATATGGGTGGTCAGTTTTGCTATGTGTGCTTGTTTTTCTTTTCTTCTTTTACTTGAGATCGCTATGAGTTCTCCACGTATGGTACTTTTATGTGCCCCCATCTCATCATAGGAGATATTTTTAGGGAGTCATTCTCTTGGAAGTATAGTGCACTGCACTCACTTATGCGAAGTGTGGTGGCATTGTCCGTGAGAAGGGATGGGTCAAGGCGCCAAATTTGGGATCTGGGGGGGCTGTCTGTAAATTCTAAAGTCATGGATATGGGGTGGTGATCCGAAAGGTACATGGGGTCAATGGAGGCAGGGGTGAGTAATGGTAGGTCTCTTTGGGACAGGAAGAGGTAATCAAGTCTGGAATGTCGGTTGTGTGGGGCCGAATAGAATGTGTAGTCCTTCACATTTGGGTGAAGCGTACGCCATGAGTCATGTAGCGATAACTCTTGTATTTGTGTTTTAATTGCCCGAAGCGCTTTGTACGGCATGGAGGAGGTGCCCTCCGATGTATTGAGTAGAGGGTTAAGAGGGACATTGAAATCTCCTCCAAGAACAAGAAGACCATCTTGGAATGTGGAGAGTTTATGCAGTGTGGATCTGAAGAATGAGACTTGTCCTGAGTTGGGGGCGTATACATTGGCGAGGGTGATTTGCTTGCCATGTAAAGTGCCTTTTATGAATATGTATCATGCTTCCTCATCCATGCATGTATCATTAATTTGAAACTGACAATGTTTCGCAATGAGGATAGATACCCCCTTAGTTTTTGCGGTGCGATTAGTTGCATGAAGGGAGGTTGGGAATCTCGAGTTTGAAAGTTTAGGGATGGAGTCTGTTCTAAAGTGTGTCTCCTGAAGGAAGACAATGCCAGCTTTATTTCTGTGTAGGTCAAGTAGCAGCTGAGAGCGTTTTTCCGGGAGATTAAGGCCTCGTATATTTAAAGATACGATCTTGGTTGTTGATTTGTTAAGTTTATGTATCTGTCGCGGCATTGTTTGGAGATGGATCAGGTCTCAACGTGTTAAATATCCGGTATAGCTATTTGTTGTGGTAAAGTAGAGGCACTACGGAGGAGGAGGATAGGGTCTAGGAGGTAGAAAAGTGGTGTTTGGCGTCGGGATGAGTGGAAAAGTCTGGGAGGGAAAAGAAGCGTGAGGAAATGGAAGGGGAAAGTTTTGTGTAGAAAGTTCAGTAGGGGGATACCCGAGTGAGAGTGTTGGAAGAGCCTATGGGTATAGGCGGTCTTTTCCGGGGAAAAGCAAGAACCTGCTCGCTAATCCTAGGATACTATATAGCCGTATCCAGGTATGACCGGAGTGGTTCAGTGTTGGACGGTGAATATAGAATTATCGTTCGGGAGGAATATTGTTAGTAGTCACTGTGTGGGGAGTAACCAGCAGAAGGTGTTGAAATCTAAGGAGGGGTTGCTACCCGCCGACAGAGAGGGAAGTATAGTATGTGAAAAGAGGAGGTCAAGGAAGTGTAGCATTTACATTGTGATGTATCATGAAGACCATGCGATTAAGCAGTTGCTTGATAGGTTATAGGGTTGGGGTGAGTTGACATAGTGGAAGAGGATGGTAGTTCTTGTAAGGGACATGTTGTAGTTCTGAGAGTGGGGAAGTATTCTACGATCTTTTGCAGTATACATGTGGTGTTTGAGGATAAAGTTGGGGCCCTCAAGAGAAAGTAAAATCACGGAACATAACTTTGCATTAAACTCATTAAATGTATCAACAGGTTATAACTATAAGTCATAAGAAGCATTGCATGACAAACAGTGGAAAGATAACATTGCAGTATCGATTAAACCTTTATCCCTTAGGTTTGGTATGAGAGGCATCTTTTCCAACTCACTGTAGTTCCTACCTGGGTGAAGGAGGGAAGAAATTTGGTCCAACTTATGGACCCAAGTTGGCATATGTAGTGTGCACATCACACTACATCTAGGGCTGATAGTGCTCACTACTGGTTGAGACAGTGGGAAAGGGGAAGCGGAGAGAGGAGGCAATAGGTGGGTGTGATAGGATGGTTTCTAATCACGTTTTCCTTGAATTCCAAAGGGTCTAAGCTTTATAGCATAAGTGCACTACGGTTATATTGTGATGTTTGAACTATCCAACAAGTAGATTACGATAGGTTACCTGTATGGGGTCCAGCATGGGGCATTTATGGGTGCAGGGAACCTCCGGGTTTGTAACGTGTTATTCATGAATGTATCAGAATGCGTTGTGCCAGCTTAGAATAACTGATCATTACCGGGGGTTTAAGAGGTATGTTTCTCAATCGGAGATACTCAACATTGCCTAGAGCATACCCTCTCCTATGCTTTTAACCGATCATCATGGCATTCATGTAATCTGTTGTCATTGGGTGGAGGACCACAGCAGTATGGGGAGTGATCGTGATGCTTCAAAATGACAGGAAATATATATGTCAGGGTACATATCTTTTCGATTAGAATGCAGCTACTAAGGAGGTATGCAATATTTAACCCTCTGTATGACATCAGAGGTATGAACGTTCCCACACCAGTGGAGGGTCGGGTATTTGAAAGAACGCGGTTACGTGAGGTGTGGACTACGTCTTATGAGTTCCAAGGGGCCATTTCACTCATGTTACCATATGGTATAAAGTGGTCGATGTGATGATCTGCTAGGGCTGCCCCATCCCATTCCTTATTTCAGGTAATATTAGGTGCGGGGGTGACAGGTGTGGTGGTGACAAGTTAAGGCGGACGGCCCCTTTTTTTTTTTTTTTTTCGTTTTTTTTAATTATTTTTATTATTTTTTTTTTGCGTGGAGCCCGGAAAGTTGAGTAAACCATGGATAGGCCGTTCGTCAAATAGTGAAGTAACTTGAGTGTATAGGCTAGGCCGTACCTTTTGGGCTAGCCTATTTATGGGGAACCTTGTAGTTCTGGTAAAAGGATCGTGGCCCCACAGATCATCCCCCCACCTCACCCAGCCAGGGTGGGGAAATGGGGTATCAGTCAGGTAGATATAATGCTGATCACCGACGACAGTGCCTACATATATTAATCTACCCTGTATACCTGTATATCCATATACCCATACATACATACACATACTCACCAATATATCGATAGACATATACCTATATATATATATATATATATATATATATATATATATATATATATAGAAAAAGAGTCCAAGAGGTTGCTGCACTTAAAAACTTCTTTGCTTTATTTCACAATATCTTCAGAAGAGATTTACAAAGCAAGTATAATCCAAAATCACAGGCAAGAAATGCCTACACAGTTTCAGACATGAGTAGATTCAGATATGGATGGATGGATGGATGGATTACGTCTCGGGCTAGTCAGCTTACGCCCTTCCTAAGATCCATTGAAGCACATCTGAGGGTTTCAATCCAATCATTCATTTAAATACAGGTTTAGTGAAGTACTTCACATATGGAATCAATATGGCTAATTAGTTCAAATCGCATACCATTTAACATCTATATATGCATATATTTATCTATAACATGCCATTAGAGCAAGGATAAGCAACAGGTGTCAAATCTCTCATTCTCCTCACTCGCAGTGAGGTTCGCCGACCGCCCCTCCGGACCAGGAGGGGCGGTCGGCGAACAAAGAAAAGACACAGCAGGGGGTGTAACCACCAGACGCCAGAACCGCCAGAGACATTAGATGAAAACCTGGTACATAACATTTCTTCTATTGTTTTGTCTAAAACTGAACTAAGTGTTTTGAATAAGGGCTTGGGCTTTTGCCCTAAAGAGAAAATGAATGATTTTGTACTTAAACAGGATTTATATAGATTTTTTAGACAATTAAGATTTAAAGCGTACTATTCTGGTGTGTCCACTGCCACAACTAAGGAATTATCAATATTATCAATCAAAAACATGGGTTTAAAACCAAAAAGCACTAAAGTACCACCCACTTCATGTGCTGCTGTAGAGGTATATATAGAGAAAGTGGAAAATGACATAAAAAAAATTTTGTGTGACAGAGATAAGAGAGACCATATACCTCACAATCTAAATAGAGATGAGATTGCAGCGTTAAACTCCTTGTCAGTCCGGCGTGATATCACTATCAAGCCGGCTGACAAGGGGGGAGCTATTGTGGTTATGGACACATCCATGTATGAAAATGAAGTAATGAAACATCTTAGTGATACCCTTACTTATAAAAGACTTGATTGCTGTCCTGTTTTTAAAGTACAAAAAAGGATAAAAACAACCTTAACTAAGGCAGTTAAACAAAAAATCATTGATGATGAAACTATGGAGTTTTTGATATGTGAACATCCGGTTACACCGGTACTGTATATGTTACCAAAAATCCACAAAGACCCCAAAAATCCCCCGGGACATCCCATTGTATCAGGGATGGAATCTGTGACAACACATCTAGCACAATACCTGGATAAGTGTTTGACACCATTGCTATTAAACACTAAATCATTTATAAGAGATACTACTGATTTTTTGTCAAAAATTCAAGATATAAACTTGTCATCAGATTCCATCCTGATATCATGGGACGTCTCTAGTTTATTTACTATCATTCCACATGATTTAGGAATAGAGGCATGTCAGCGATTGTTAATTCAATCAGGCATCTACAAAACCGTACAAATTTCATTTCTGCTTGACCTTTTGAAAATTACTCTTGAGGAGAACTATTTTCTTTTCAGGGATACTCATTTCTTGCAACTGAACGGAGCAGCGATGGGTTCAAATGTTGCACCCCCATATGCGAACGCATTTATGAATATGATAGAGACGTCCTTTATTTATGTCAATGATTTATTTTTAAAACATTGCCAATGTTGGTACAGATTTGTGGACGATATTTTCGCTATATGGGATGGTAACATGGAAAGCCTATACTTATTTGATAAATACATTAACCATTTAGTACCTGGATTAAAGTTTAACATTGAAATTGGTAAAAATGAGATCTCCTTTCTTGATATTCTTCTTAAATTGAACAATGGGCAGATTACTACCGACTTATATGTGAAACCAACGGACCGTAACCAATTGCTACATTTTAATAGCTTTCATCCCCCAAACCTTTTTTCATCCATCCCAAAAAGTCAGATGATGAGGGTACAGCGGATCGTGAGTGACCCGCTGTGCCGTGATCAGAGACTTAATGATAAAAAACAAACTTACTAGTAGAAGATACCCACAAGCTTTAGTTAATATCGATTACTCTAATACAGATTATAACAGATCACCCCGAAAGGAAAACAAGAGAATCCCCTTTATTATGCAGTATCATCCCTTCTCCAACAAAATCAACCAAATTGTCAAAAGACATTGGAATCTTTTAAGATCCAGTTACCCCATGGTACAGGAATTCTGGAATCCACCCATGTCCTCCTATAGAAAAGGTAGAACGATACGAGATCGATTGATTAAATCTGATCAACCTGTGGCTGCAGCAGCCAAACTAACCTTTCTGGGACCTAAAAATCTGGGATCGTATCCCTGCTTGTCATGCATACAATGTAACTCTATGATTAAAGGTAAATACTTTACACATCCACATAGGGGTTTCAATATCCCCATATGGGGTTACTATACATGCCAATCTTCATATGTAATTTATGCCATAAAGTGCCCGTGCGGTTTAGTTTATGTAGGGGAGACTACACAAAAAATAAAAGATAGGATAGCGAGACACAAATACTCAATACGAGATAAACTAACCCAATTACCGCTGGCGAGACACTTTTTGGAATTTGGCCACAATGTATCACAACTAAAGTATATGGTCCTAGAAGGTATTGAGAAAAATAGGAGAGGGGGCAACCGTGAATTGATTCTAAGAAAAAGAGAAGTATACTGGATACATTTTTTAAATACGATTGCTCCATATGGCTTAAATGTTGATTTGGATCTTTATTTATTTGTTTAATTGTTGGAATAAGCATTTAAAAGTAGCCAGATAAAATAACTTTATGATGGGGATATCTTTTTGTTTTTACTCATGAATGTAAAATTTCCCTGCGTTTTTATAGGTATTCCAAATATTCTATAATGCGAGTGAGGAGAATGAGAGATTTGACACCTGCTGCTTATCCTTGCTCTAATGGCATGTTATAGATAAATATATGCATATATAGATGTTAAATGGTATGCGATTTGAACTAATTAGCCATATTGATTCCATATGTGAAGTACTTCACTAAACCTGTATTTAAATGAATGATTGGATTGAAACCCTCAGATGTGCTTCAATGGATCTTAGGAAGGGCGTAAGCTGACTAGCCCGAGACGTAATCCATCCATCCATCCATCCATCCATCCATCCATCCATATCTGAATCTACTTATATCTGAAACTGTGTAGGCATTTCTTGCCTGTGATTTTGGATTATACTTGCTTTGTAAATCTCTTCTGAAGATATTGTGAAATAAAGCAAAGAAGTTTTTAAGTGCAGCAACCTCTTGGACTCTTTTTCTATATACAAGGTCGGTGGGAAGACCTGATTGCTGGCACTAAATTGTAAGCAGAGTGCAGTTCTCCTCTACAAGTGAATATATATATATATATACACACATATACATATTTTCATATATATACACATATACATACATATACATACACACACATATACATAAACATACATACATACACATACACACACACACAAACACACATATACACACAGTGAAAGAGAGGGGGGAGGGGGTTAAGCAGGGGGAAGCACCTAGAGAAATGTGGGAAGGAGAAATCAGCAAAGAAGATAATAAGGTGGTGAAGGTTATTTGCAGGAATGACAACCTTCTGCTTTAAGTGGGATTGAATATGTATATAGGATAGTTCCATCTATAGTCAACTCAGTACTCAGCCTCTATTGTTTAGAGAGTCCTGGGCTGATACGATCACATCTGCAATGTCAGGTGTGATCCGTGCGTGCAGACTAAGGCTCGGTTCACATAGGGGCGACTTGTCAGGCGACCTAGTCGCCTGACAAGTCGCCTCCCGTTCTGTGCTACGGAACCGTTCTAATAGGAGCGACGCAAGTCGCTCCGACTTAGAAAAAGGTTCCTGTACTACTTTGGGGGCGACTTGGGGCGACTTGCATAGACTTCTATACAGAAGTCGTTTTGCAAGTCGCCTCAGAAGTCGTTTGCAGGTCGCCTCGCTGAGGCGACCTGCAAGTCGTGCCGCCCCTGTGTGAACCGGCACTTAGAGTCAGAGAGTGGCACAGCTATGTGCTTTATGCTTTACGGTGGTAAGATAGAAAGATCAGCAACCCAGGTAGGACCGTTTAATATGGTGAAGGGCATGCAAGTCGGTGCAGAAGGAGGGAAACAAGAAACTCAGTGGGAACAAGAGAATACTTGAGGGTCAACTTAGCTGAGCTTGGTGGGATCCGTCTTCATCGATTAACGATCGCGACGTGCTCTCCTGGATTGCAGTGCTTTAGTGGGGCTGGGTCCGTGATTCTGGCCTGAAGCTGAGTGGTGAGCCCGGGTGTCAGACGGTGAACGTCTTCTTCTGAAGCGCTGCGCCTGGGTCTCCATGGGTTTAGTGCTGGTTGGGGCATTTCTTGTCCCAGGGGGACGGAATTCTGCATACCATTCGGGAACTTCTGTGAAGGGGATCTCCAGTGTGTCACAGAAGTAGCGTAGATCTTCCGGCACTCTGAGAAGTGCTGATCGGCCTGCGAAAGAGGCTGACAGGACGAAGGGGAACTTCCATCTGTATGGAATCTCCTTGTTGTGCAGGACTTCCAAGAGGGGGCGCAGTTCTCTTTGGCGTTGCAGCGTAATGTTCGACAGGTCCTGGAACAACCGAATGTCTGTGCCATTATGTGTCAGCGGGGTCACATTACGAGCTCTTCGTAAGATTTCCTCCTTAAGCTGGAAATCAATGACACAGCAGACCACATCTCGAGGTGGATCTGAATCTCTTCCTCTTGGACGGAGGGCGCGATGTATGCGTTCCATACCTATTGGTGTAGTGGGGGGGTCTCTCCAGTAAGGTGTTGAATAAGCCTGTCACTTCTGCTTGTAGACGGGCTGCATCGATCGATTCCGGCAGGCCTCATATGCGGAGGTTATGGCGCCTGCCACGGTTGTCCAAATCCTCCATGTGGCGGTTAAGATCTCTTAGTTGCATAGTGTGGGTGTCTAGGACTTGGCAGGAACGGCGGAGCACTGATGTATGAGTCGCAGAAACTTTTTCTATGTCTTGTACCCTGCCTGCAATCGATTGAATGTCAATTTTAAGGTCTGTGATTGCAGCTGTGAGTGCTGCCGTGAAGGAATCCTTGATATCCGCTGCCACTGAGTGTAGATCATGCAGGCTGGGTTGTGGCTGTGGAGTGAGGATTACTCCACCCGCGTCTGAGAAGATCTGCGGGCTTGGTCCTGTCACTAGGCCTGCTGACTGAGACGAGCCGCAGCCGGGCGCCATATTGCCGGCTTGTGTCCAGAACATTTCCGGGATATTTTGGCCAATCCTTCCAGAATTGCCTCAAGGAGACCTAGAGCGGGAGGCAAAGGAGCTGCGGGAAGAGGTCCCCATGATGTACGGGAGCATATGGTGTGAGAAACCTGTTTCTGTCAGGTAAGTCTCTCTGTCAGCGGGAGCTCTTAAGTTATGCTGCCATCTTCCGCTCTTTGCATGTTATCTAGCTTATGGTTGCTACTTTTACACATAGTGACCACAGTAATGATTGGTCTGTGTATTGTGACAAGACAACATTGTCTTTTAATGTGGAGAAATGGTGAGGGATATTGTTTATTATTTGTGTGATATTTTTGTACTTTATGGATTCTGTAAGCCAATAAAGGTTATTTGTTACAATAATCCTTCTGTTTATTTAATTTGTGGCACCACCAGCTCCAGCCATGTGCCCCATCCTGCATCCTTCCTTGATGTCAGCAGATTTGCCCAGTGTGCTTATTAAAGATATAGAACATACTTGGTCATGTGGATCCTGCTGCTAAATGCATGGTCCAGCAACATGGGCCCATTAAGTTCCACATGTTGGTGGAGAGCAGGGGCAGCTTTGTGGAGGAAAAAAAGGTGTTTGGACATCTGTCCATGTGGTGCAGAACTGGCCCAAAAGTAGTGGAAGAGGACAGACTTCAACATCTGGAACAACAGCAGCTGTAATGCCAACACATTTGCCAAGCTGGCATTGGGCAATGAGGGCAATTGGGTAAATATTCTTTCTTCTGCTCCACCATCTGGGGAATAGACACTTGCCTGGACAAAGATCTGCTGGAGATATGCTTGGCAGCCCTCTTCCCCACTTCAAATGCTGTAAGGTAGGCCTATTAAACCCCTATCAGACTTCCATCCAGGGGGCCTTTTGTTGCCAAAACAATATTCATTTGCTGCTACTACTGAGCTTTGTGGTGAACAGTCATATGTCTCCTTATGCATTTGGTGCCCAAATACTGTCAGAATAGCCACTTTTGATACACTGCAAGCAGATAACTCAAACCAGTATGAGACTGGTAAGCTATGTGGAGAGGACCTGGGTTTTCCAAAGGTCTGCATGAGTGCAGTGGTGCCATCTATTGTTCCCTTCCTATATGTTCCCAGAACTCATTTCTTCAAACATCAGATACAATTATTTCTTAAGCATTCTTCTGCATAAAGGAGAAGTATGAGGATAAAAAATAACCCAACATACTTACCTCCATCGGTGTGATGCTTGCAGGTGTCCCATGTTAGCTCTAAGACTGAGAACTGAGTGATCACATGACCTCTGATCACACAGTTCCCGGTCTGTTCCTCCAGCGCTCAATGAAGTGCCAAGTTGTGGAGGGGGCAGGTGCATCTGACTCTGACTCTCAGCCACACACTGAGAGGTGAAGTCAGCTGTCAATCAGGCAGCCAGGTAGATCTGGCCATACTTCTCTTTTAAGTTCCCCCTATATTGTGCACACCCTTGCTTCTGTTATCACATGGCAAAACAGAAATAGGACTGTTTAATTATGAAGGATTTATATAGCTCACATATACTACAATGCTGCACAAAAAACATGTCTCGAACATGTCTCACAGTATAATAAATTACCATTTGCTGTGATGGTACGGCAGTGCTGTAGATAGAACACAAAGCCAGTCACATTAGTCTCTGCACGAGAGGAGCTTGCACTCTACTATCATTCCACAGTCACACGTACTTGGAGTAAATTTTAGGTGAACCCATCAGACCTCTGCAAATATTTGTTTATTTTGTGAATCTGAAGAATTCAGGATGAACATACATCAGCTCTATAGATTCAGTCACTTTTTTTGAAAACTTTGATATGTAGATAAAGCTTTCCAGACTTGCTCCCGAATCAGTTTGATCTTCACTCCATAAATAATTGGATTTAGCATGGGAGGAACGAGAGTGTACGTATAGGCTGGAATTATGTGAACATAAGGTGGAATCCTTTTACCCCCATACCGGTGGGACAGGAAAGTGAAGAGGGCCAGACCATAAAAACTTAGAAAGATGCACATATGAGGTATGCAGGTGTTAAAGGTCTTCAGTCGGGCGTCTTTGGATGGAAGACTGAAGACGGCGTGGAAGATGGCACAGTAGGATATCAGAATAAACAGCATGTCTACTCGCTGAGATGACAGCTAGGAGCATCATATTTCCCAACAATGCCAGAAGATAACATAAGCAAACAACAAGACCTACCCAGTTATAAACTCGTTCTAGTCCGGGAATCCCAACCAGGTTGAATGAGGTGGGATAGAATGTGCCATTTACTTTGATGTCGTTCATTTCACCATTGATCATCTTCTATACCCCAGTTCTCTGTGGAGGATTAATATACTATAAGGTCACCTAAGTTACCTAATGGGATAGAAGACTTATAATTATGACTGGAGTATGAATACAAATTAAAAGTATGTGTTTATTTAAATAGGAGAACACTACTTGGTCTGTAAATACAGTAATTGATTAATAAAAAAAAAATACTTTTATCTGACTAGAAACATGTTGACTTTGTATTAGACACAATAAGCATGCTGTATTGGATGCGGTCATATATACAGTATCTCACAAAAGTGAGTACACCCCTCACATTTTTGTAAATATTTTATTATATATTTTCATGTGACAACACTGAAGAAATGACACTTTGCTACAATGTAAAGTAGTGAGTGTACAGCTTGTATAACAGTGTAAATTTGCTGTCCCCTCAAAATAACTCAACACACAGCCATTAATGTCTAAACCACTGGCAACAAAAGTGAGTACACCCCTAAGTGAAAATGTCCAAATTGGGCCCAAAGTGTCAATACTTTGTGTGACCACCATTATTTTCCAGCACTGCTTTAACCCTCTTGGGCATGGAGTTCACCAGAGCTCAACAGGTTGTCACTGGAGTCCTCTTCCACTCCTCCATGATGATATCACGGAGCTGGTGGATGTTAGAGACCTTGAGCTCCTCCACCTTCCATTTGAGGATGCCCCACAGATGCTCAATAGGGTTTAGGTCTGGAGACATGCTTGGCCAGTCCATCACCTTTACCCTCAGCTTCTTTAGCAAGGCAGTGGTCGTCTTGGAGGTGTGTTTTGGGTCATTATCATGTTGGAATAATGCCCTGCGGCCCAGTCTCTGAAGGGAGGGGGTCAGACTCTGCTTCAGTATGTCAAAGTACGTGTTCGCATTCATGGTTCCCTCAATGAACTGTAGCTGCCCAGTTCCGGCAGCACTCATGTAGCCTCAGACCATGACACTCCCACCACCATGCTTGACTGTAGGTAAGACACATTTGTCTTTGTACTCCTCACCTGGTTGCCGCCACACACTCTTGACACCATCTGAACCAAATAAGTCTATCTTGGTTCCAGTAATCCATGTCCTTAGTCTGCTTGTCTTCAGCAAACTGTTTGCGGGCTTTCTTGTGCATCATCTTTAGAAGAGGCTTCCTTGTGGGACGACAGTCATGCAGACCAATTTGATGCATTGTGCGGTGTATGGTCTGAGCACTGACAGGCTGACTGCCCACCCCTTCAACCTCTGCAGCAATGTTGGCAGCACTCATACGTCTATTTCCCAAAGACAACCCCTGGATATGACGCTGAGCATGTGCACTCAACTTCTTTGGTCAACCGTGGTGAGGCCTGTTCTGAGTGGAAACTGTCCTGTTAAACCGCTATATGGTCTTGGCCACTGTGCTGCAGCTTAGTTTTAGGGTCTTGGCAATCTTCTTATAGCCTAGGCCATCTTTATGTAGAGCAACAATTCTTTTTTTCAGATCCTCAGAGAGTTTTTTTTGCCATGAGGTGCCATGTTGAACTTCCAGTGACCAGTATGAGAGAGTGAGAGCGATAACACCAAATTTAACACACCTGCTCCCCATTTACACCTGAGACCTTGTATCACATGATACCTGGGAGGGAAAATGGCTAATTGGGCCCAATTTGAACATTTTCACTTAGGGGTGTACTCACTTTTATTGCCAGCGTTATAGACATTAATGGCTGTGTGTTGAGTTATTTATGGGGACAGCAAATCTACACTCCTATACAAGCTGTACGCTCACTACTTTACTTTGTAGCAAAGTGTAATTTCTTCAGTGTCGTCACATGAAAAGATATAGTAAAATATTTACAAAAATGTGAGGGGTGTACTCATTTTGTGAGATTTTGTATGTGATTAGGGTGGTTTTCCTAGCCTATGAGTCCATTTGTGAACAAGCTGAGCTTGGACATCCAGGGTTACACCCAGATGTGCCAATATTTCTACTATATTTGTGAGTATAGCCCCTTGGATCCGCAGGTTCCCCCTATATTGTGCACACCCTTGCTTCTGTTATCCCATGGCAAAACAGAAATAGGACTGTTTAATTATGAAGGATTTATATAGCTCACATATACCACAATGCTGCACAAAAAACATGTCTCGAACATGTCTCACAGTATAATAAATTACCATTTGCTGTGACGGTACGGCAGTGCTGTAGATAGAACACAAAGCCAGTCACATTAGTCTCTGCACGAGAGGAGCTTGCACTCTACTAGCATTCCACAGTCACACGTACTTGGAGTAAATTTTAGGTGAACCCATCAGACCTCTGCAAATATTTGTTTATTTTGTGAATCTGAAGAATTCAGGATGAACATACATCAGCTCTATAGATTCAGTCACTTTTTTTGAAGACTTTGATATGTAGATAAAGCTTTCCAGACTTGCTCCTGAATCAGTTTGATCTTCACTCCATAAATAATTGGATTTAGCATGGGAGGAACGAGAGTGTACGTATCGGCTGGAATTATGTGAACATAAGGTGGAATCCTTTTACCCCCATACCGGTGGGACAGGAAAGTGAAGAGGGCCAGACCATAAAAACTTAGAAAGATGCACATATGAGGTATGCAGGTGTTAAAGGTCTTCAGTCGGGCGTCTTTGGATGGAAGACTGAAGACGGCGTGGAAGATGGCACAGTAGGATATCAGAATAAACAGCATGTCTACTCCTGAGATTGTGAATGCCACAGCTAACCCCAGAGCGCTGTTTATTCTGATGTCAGCAGCAGCAAGTTTCACAATCGCCATGTGTTCACAGCTGAAGGTGAAGGTCGGATAAGCAATGTTGAGGACCAGCAGGGCACACACTCCTTGAAGATGACTGAATTTCAGTCCCTGGTGAACACGCTAGTCCATAAAGTTGACGATGCTGAGAACAGACAGAGACATAATAATATACGCGTGGTGGGACTACCTGAAGGTGTGGAGGGCTCCCGCCCAGCAGTCTTTGCTGAATCCCTGTTTAAAAGTTTTCTAAACTTACCTGATATGCCACCCACCTATGTGGTTGAAAGGGTTCCTACTGAAGCCATTCTTAGTCCGGTTCCCATATTACTGAGACAGGGATATGATTTTGGCCGAGGCCCGAAAGCATCCAGAACTACGCTATGAAAATACTAAAATAATGTTTTTTTCCGAGGTACAGAAGAGGCGCAGATCATTTAATGAGGTGAGACGCCGGCTGAGAGAAAAAGAAATCAAATACAGCATGCTAAACCCCAGCAGATTAAGGATCCCGTACAAAGACACCGTGCAATTCTTTGACACCCCTATAGAAGCCAGTGACTAGATCGATGGATTGTGAGTAAAGGGCCGCAAAGCCTGAGGCTGAAGTTTTGTTTCCTATCACCAGATTAAACTGTTCTGGATTTTCCTGTTCAAGGGGCGGGGGGAGACTGTGTCCTGTATATGCAACTACAAAATGGGCAGAGGTCGCCATTGAACTTGGTATGCATTTAAGGCCCTGCACATCTCCCTCAGTATGTGTACCACAAATCCTGGAGGGAGGAGGGGGGCACATTTCCCCCAAATGGGGACATGATGGGTATCCATTGTAGAGTCATGGAGCAATAAAGGCACGGACATTATGTCTTCGGACTGATGGACTCCAGGAAAGTTCTTTTGCACTCTTTTTTGCTCAATTTTTATTGTTATTTTTGTTTGACTATGAACTTTTCCGTGGTCACGCTTTCAAGGATTTTTTTCGGACAGTTTTTGGGTAAAAGCTGCATGTACTTTTTGTTTTGGTTTGTTACACAGCAGCAGGGAGTTTTTTGTAACAGGTGCAGCTTTTCAAACTAGTCCTGCAGTCTTACTAATGCTCGGGTGCACTCAAGGCGCGCATAGGCTCCATTCTTATGTTGCTAGTATAATGTTGGCACATTGCACAATGTATGTTAAGTTGGAATGTGATGATGGCAGGATCAATGGTTAATTTGGTATCTTGGAACGTCAGAGGCTTAAATGACCAATTTCGTCAAGCTCGGATTTTCCGATATTTAAAGACAAGCACACCCCACATGGTGTTTTTACAAGAGACACATTTGAATGGGAGCAGGGTGCTGGCCTTGCGGAGAGCCTGGATACAGAGGGCACTGCATGCAACCTACTCCACCTATACTAGGGGAGTGTCAATCCTGATTAGCAAGGCGGTACCCTGCACCATACATCATGTCATCTCAGATCCCAGTGGCCGTTTCCTAATTGTCATAGCTGATATTAGCACATGCAAGATGGTTTTGGTCAATGTCTATATACCCCCTCCTTTTCAGGTACAGGTACTATATGACCTTCTTGGTAAATTGGCCCCATACATGCATCTCCGCCTTATTGTAGCGGGGGACTTCAATGCCATATTGTCGACCGCATTGGACTCCTCTAATGTATCTAGAGTGGCATCTGCTGACCTTTCTGCCTGGGCGGCTACGGCCTCCTTGACAGAATTGTGGCGATGGAAAAACCCCACCACCAGGAGCTTCTTGCACTTGTCAAAGACACATAGGTCTTCCTCAAGGATTGATATGGCATTTGCCAATGCATCAATGCTAGAATTGGTGGGAGGAGCTAGGTATCTGGCAGGAGGCATCTCAGACCACACACCACTTTCTGTACACATTGGTATTTCCTCAGCACTTAGGAGAGGGGTGTGGAGGTTGAACCCTGGCTGGTTGGAGGTTGAAGAGGTGTCTACCCAGGTGGCGCCGCATTTTACTGGCTACTGGAAGGACAACCTCCGTTCGGCTGATCTGCCTACGGTTTGGGATGCTTTTAAAGCATACAAGCGAGGACATTACATTTCGGCCATTAAGCAGGCACGTAAGACACATAACAAAAAGGAACAAGAGTTACAAGACAAGGAAAGGACATGTGAACTTGCCCATGCAAATGATCAGTCTGATGTGACATATGCAGAATTACTAGAGGCACGAAGCACGCTGGCACTACACTTCACTGAATTAACACATACGTCTAAGGCGAAAAGTGCTAAGTCCATTTTTGAACAAGGGGACAAAAATGGCAAATTACTAGCAATACTAGTGGCAGAGCAGAGAATACATATGAATATACCTTGTATTAAAAATGATCTTGGGGACATTCTGACTCACCCAACTGATATTATGGACACGTTTGTGGAATATTACAAGGCGTTGTATGCTCCTATTTCGGTTTATGATGACTGAAACTTAGAGGTATTATTGTCGTCCCTAAATATCCCAGTCTTGTCAGAGTCAGATAAGGATATTTTGGAGGCTGAAAAAGAAATTGAAACAGCTATCAGAGATTTCCATCCTCACAAATAACCGGGCCCAGACGGCTTTTGTATAAAATGGTACAGGCTACCTCTGGAGGACTTGGTTCCCAGACCGAGAGCTTTGTTTCATTATTATATAAAACATAAATGCCTTCCGGACTCTTTGTTAGACGGGTTTCATACCCCAAAAGTCTACGGACACTAACCTTCGTAGACTGTTTGACCATACTAATCCTAGGGTGGTCTAGGGTGGTGGTGTCACTCCACATGGCAAAAGTCTTCGATTCTGTGGATTGGAATTATATGTTAGCAGTACTACGCCACATGGGGTTCGGAGAAGTTTTCATGACATGGGTATCGCTATTATATAGTCAACCCCAAGCGGGCATTAAGTTGGGCACCACTGTTTCCCCACAGTTTCCAGTGGGTAGAGGCATGCGCCAGGGGTGCCCACTCTTGCCATCCCTATTTGCTTTAGCGATAGAGCCCCTGGCCATAGCTTTGAGAAAGTCGACTGACGTAAGAGCACTGCAGGTGGGAGGTATACGAGAATGTATCGCACTCTATGCAGATGACAGGCTCCTCTTTTTACAAGACGCTGGTTCATCATTAGAGGCAGTGTTTGAGATATTGGATACATTTTCCACCTTTTCAGGACTGAGAGTGAATTGGGAGAAATCGAATGTAATGGCTATCGATGCTTAGCCCAGGCTCTGGCAACCAAAAGGGTTCCCATCTCCTGGGTATCGGAGTTTGTGTACCTGGGCATCTGTATATCACCCAGAGTGGGTGATTTCATGTTC
The DNA here is from genome assembly GCA_037953035.1 of Aquarana catesbeiana. Classification (NCBI taxonomy): domain Eukaryota; kingdom Metazoa; phylum Chordata; class Amphibia; order Anura; family Ranidae; genus Aquarana; species Aquarana catesbeiana. The sequence goes on from JBBHAA010001475.1 coordinate 2,239,771, forward strand.
CTAAATTTACTCCCTTTACTGGCCAGGGTTAAATTGCTGCTAGACGCTTGGAGACATCTCCCATTATCCCTGATTGGAAGGGTTAACCTTCTTAAAATGAAGATTTTGCCAGTCTTCTTATATTTTCTAAGGAACACACCAATCTGGATTCCCTGTTCCTTTTTTGGAAGGGTGAACAGCTTATTTAGCTCCTTTTTATGGGATACTGCACACCCTAGAATTAGCCTCCGTACCCTGCAGGAGCCCTTGGGACAGGGTAGACTAGCGCTACCTGACTTGTTTAAATACTTTATAGCCAGACAAATGGTGATTGCTAGACGTTGGTTGACAAGAGATGACAAGAGTCTGATCTACTTAGTTCACAGGGGTCCCCAGGCCTCTCCATCTTTGACTGGTTCGATGCGCGTCACTATACGCACATGGGACAGGGCACAGACGTTGATGAAATCTGCAGATGGGGGTTGGTCGCAGGATACGCCCCTTTGGTTTAAACCTATATTGCCCCACTTTGGTGCGATCCCTGACCCAATAATTTGGACCAGGGTTGGCATTAAACAAATCAAACATGTACCCGGGGGGGGGGGGAACTACTTACATTTGATCAACTTAAGAACAAATACAATCTTCCCAACTGGTATTTATTCCGATACATTCAGTTAAGACATGCATTCCTGACTCAGTTCAGCTCAGACACACTGGAGCTGGGCGCCTCCACATTAGAGGACATGCTGGGTAATGAAGCTTTACAAAAGCCATTATCGGAAGTTTACAAGGAATTATTTGTGGAAAGGCCAAAAATGCTCAACAAGTGTAGAGACACATGAAGTTGCACTGGTGACTGATTTCGGGGGGGGGGGGGATTGGGACGATATGTGTGAGGATTGGGTGCACTACAGACTCCTCGGGTGAAATGATGTCTTATTTGAAAAGTCATGAGCATGGAATGTGATTCTGTATAGTTTGGAATTCTGCACATGGGATAGGAAGGTGGGGAGGTGGGGGGGTGTGGGGGTTGGAGGGGGGAATTTTGGTACGTGTTTGTACTGTATATGTTGTTTAAAACTACAAATAAACATACATTTTCAAAAAAAAATGATTGAAAAAGCTGAAGTTAGAGGCTACTGTTCACAGCTGCACCAGATTTTGCACCGAATGTCAATGAAATCTTGGCTCTGCTGCAACAACAATTCCCCCCGTGGGGCCCTTGGCTTTTTTCTGGGCCCTCTGTTGTGCTGCTAGGCTCTGTTGCACCTGCTTCTACACCCTCTGCCAATGAATGTTTCTGCTATTGAGGTGCGTTTGAAAATGAGCTATCTCAGCAACTCTTCCATGCTGGTGTTCTGACAAAAGGAGCAACCTGGAAGAATGTGCAACCCGCGTCACTTCCTGTGATGTGACGCGTCATAAATGCCTTCAGTGGCTGTCGTCGGTGCACAGAGGAATTTGCCTGACAAAATGCTCGACCAACTACTGCGCATGAGCACGGCAGAAATCAGCTACTTACGAAATTTACGTTGCTAAGCCCATCTTGGTACACCTTACATTCGACCTCATCACACCTACAGTAACAAGGCGGGGCAGCGGACATATTGCTACACCAAACCCCGTTTTGAATTAGCGAACTAATTTCAGCAATCGAGTGAGCTAATGTACATAAATATAATATATTTAAATCTACAAGGTGGTGTTCTGACAAAATGAGCAACCTGCACAGTTACTTTGTTTTTTTATTCTTATCAACGTAAATTTTGTAAGTAGTTGATTTCTTCCGTGCGCGTGCGCAGTAGTCGGTCGAGCATTTTGTCCGGCAAATTCCTCTGTGCACCGACGTCAGCCACTGAAGGCATTAATGACGCGTCGCGCATGCGCAGTGAGCCCGATTTGGTGATACAGCTGATTTCACATCACAGAAAGTGACTTGGGTTGCACATTCTGCCAGGTTGCTCATTTTGTCAGAACACCGGCCTTAGTAACACAGATGTGCATTGCCCTCAAAATTAGTGCCATTTTTGACTCTTAAGATATGTTGGTTCTTGGTGAAGCACATATGCAATATATTTACACAGAACTATATACAGTATATACAATGTACAGGAGCAGGAGACAGAAAAATACAAAAATCTGAACAAGAAAATAAAACCTTACCACTCGGTGTCTTACCAACGTACATGATCCCCAACAGAAATGGAGCAATCTACTGCTGGTCCAGGCCCCTAATTCCCTGCATGTAAAGTTACCACCAAACCAGAAGTCCCACCAAACAGTAGCCTTCCTGCACCACTCAGGTATTGTCTTTCCCCACTCAGGTCTTTGTCCTTCACCACTCAGGCCTTTGTCCTTCACCACTCAGGTCTTTGTTTGTCACCACTCAGGTATTGTCCTTTCCCAACCAGACCTTTGTCTTTCACCACTCATGTATTTGTCCTTCACCACTCAGGCCTTTGTCCTTAACAACTCAGGTCTTTGTCCTTCACAACTCAGGTCTTTGTCCTTCACAACTCAGGTCTTTACCTTTCACCACTCAGGTCTTTGTCCTTGATCACCCAGGTCTTTGTCTTTCACCATTTAGGTCTTTGTCCTTCACCACTCAGGTATTTGTCCTTCAGCACTCAGGTCTTTGTCCTTCCCCACTCAGGTATTGTCTGTTACCACTCAGGTCTTTGTCTTTCAAAACTCAGGTCTTTGTCCTTCACCACTCAGGTCTTTGTCCTTCACCACTCAGGTCTTTGTCCTTCACCACTCAGGTCTTTGTCCTTCACCACTCAGGTCTTTGTCCTTCACCACTCAGGTATTGTTTGTTACCACTCAGGTCTTTGTCTTTCACCCCTTAGGTATTTGTCCTCCACTCAGGTATTTGTCTCACCACTCAGTATTTCAGTGCTCCCCAGTCTGACATACACAGAATCTGGACCCAAGGCTGAGCACAACTCCTGAGCATGCTGGGAGTTTATATAGACCTCAATAGCAGATAACCTGCTTCAGCTGGCCCAATTTCCCTCAATTTTTCATCCTGGACACAACCAGAAGTTTTTATTGGCCTGCTGTTACAATAGATAAAGCTTGTTTAACTTATGTTTCCTCTCTGTTGCATTTAGCTGTAGATCACAGGGATAAACTTCAACAATCTGCATATGATGTTAGTTAAAGCAAACTAACAAGTTATAAAAAGTAATAACTGTGTTCCTCTTTTACCCATTATTAAAGAAGAACTGCAGTCCACTCACATAATTTGTAATAAAAACATCTTTGCCATTCTGAAGCTTCCCTCCAAACCACTTTGCATATTATTTTATATATACTGCGATTCTGTACTTGTCAAATATGCTGCAGAAATCTCCCTCCGCTAAGTCTGGCTACATCCCTTTTAACTGTGGGCAGCTGAAGCTGCTGCCTGTTCACTTCCAGGATTTACACACCTCCAGCTCTGCAGCTCTCATTGGCCCTCTTATGACTCATCCCCCTCCCGTCCTGGCAAACTCTCACAAAAGTGAGATAGAGAGCTGTGCATGATGTCATAAGCCTAGGCCAATGACCAGACAAGAAACAGGAAGTGGGCTGTATAAGAGATTTACTGGCAGAAAAAAAATGTTACTATCCAAAGATAAAACAACAACAACAAGGGCAGAAGATTTAATAGATGGAAAGTTGAGAAAATGACTGAAGGTCCACTTTAACCTTTAGTTTAACTTAATCCGCACTAATTAACTTCCTATTACCCTTCTCCGTTTAATCATCTTTTTCTGATTTTTTTGTATTTTTATTTCTGTTTTTCTAACCATTATTTATTTTTTAATTTTTTGGTTCATAAAGTATTACAATTTAAACTCCTTTTCATTTGTGTTCATTTTGTTAAATACATTTTAATGCTGCATTAAACAAAATCACAGAATTGGAAAAAATAAAAACGTAGGAAAGGAAATGCCTTGTAATGTCATGTGAAATAGGGCAAATTATAGAATAAAATTCATACTTTGTATCTTCAGTAACTGTTTAACCAAATGCCGACCGGCCACAGTATATATCCTGCAGCAGGGAAGTACATGCGGGCACAACAACGTACGTGTACATCATGTGCCTTCCCCGGGGTTAGGAGCACTGTCCCCCTCCCCCCACAGCAGATCACATGATCACAACGTCAACAAACCTGTACCATGAGATTGGCTGTAGCCAATCACAGATCACTAGTGATCACAGCTGTCATAAATGTAACCCATTCATGACAAACTTTTCTGTTTCAGTGATCACCATTGTAACAGCAAACAAAATGTAAAAAAAATCCTGAATCCCCCCCCCCCCCCGAGTAGTACAATGTTACTGTGGTGACACTGAACTATTCTGATTAAAGTATTTAAAAAATAAAACAAAGTAAAAAAATGAAAGATATGTTTAAAAAAATTGAATAAAAAAAACTATTATTATCTTTTTAACATATTGTCACCAGTCAGTGTCTCTGATCACCGCCACACCAATCATATGATGACGCTGCACCGCACTGGTGACAGGATGTAAAAAAAATGATGAAAAACAATGATTTCAATTTCTTAAATTTCAAAAAAATTTGGTCAAAAATGACAACTTCAAAAAACCTCAGACTGTCTACTTTCCAAAAAAGGGGTCATTTGGGGGTATTTGTGCTGTCCTGACAATTTAGGGACCCCCAGGAAATGGGGTAGGCGACCGAATACATAATAATTGATCAATTTTCAAATAAATATCCCAGAGTTTATAGACTTTTTTTTACCAAAGGCAGGTAGCAGAATACATTTTGGCCTAAATTTATGGCAAAATTATAATTAATTGAAAATATTTTATGATTGAAAGTAGATTTGTTTCTATGTTTCTAAGATATAGTTGTTTTTTTCAAAATTTTTTGTCTTTTTTTCGTTTGTATCACAACAAATAAATACCCCAGTGGTGATCAATACCACAAAAATAAGGCTATGTTTGTGTGAAAAAAATTATATAAATGTAATTTTGTGTACAGTGTTGTATGACTACCAGTTAAAATATCTTAGTGCTGAATAGGAAAAAATATCCTGGTCAAGAAGAGGTAAAACCTTCCAGAGCTTAAGCAGTAAAGTAAAAAAAAGTATGTTTTTCCTAATTTTGTTATTTTTTTTTCTCTATGGATTACTTAAAAAAAAAATGAAATCATTTTTTTCAAGACAATATAACTTAATGGAAGCCTTGTTTGTCCTAAAATAAATAATATAATGCGTTCCTGTTTATAGTAAACTAAAGGTTAAGAAAAAGTTAATCAGCCCTAATTAACTCCTTATTACTCTTCCCTACTTATAATTATATTTCTGATTTATTTATTTGTTTATTTCTGTTTTACAACCTAATAATATTTAAACCTTTTCATTTGCATTAGTTTTTTTTTTTTTTTACTTTTTGTAATAAAAAAAAGCACAACATTGAAAAAAAGACCTTTATGTTTTTTGTATAGAAGAGAAATAGCTTTGTAGTGTCATGTTAAATAGAACAACCTTCAGAATAACATACTTTTTATCAATAGTAACAATTATTTTTTAAACTAGCGCAAAGTAGGTTTTTATTACTTATGTTACTTTTTTTGCCTATGGATTGCATAAAAAAAACAAAATAATTTTTAAAAAGACAATATAAGTAAATGAAAGCCTTGTTTAATAATATTTGAAGACTTTAGAATAATGAGATGATAAGAAGGGATTGTAACATATGTGGAGATCACACCAGAGTCACACACAATCTAACAGTTTGTATCAGATCATTCATAAAAACATCTTCCCTCATTGTATTACCGAATTTTATGTCCTGAGGTCCTTTAATACGTACAATAAAGACACTCCATGGAATTCTTTCTTTTATTCTTCCAATATAATGAATGATCGGATCTCACCCATCCAGTGTTCTCTCTTCATACAGAGCTGCAGTTGTCTTATATTAATACGGACTGAGAATTATCACCGGTCTGCTTTCCCGAGGACGTCCGCCGTCTACAAAACCCAACAGACCGCCACCTCCCCCGACATCATTATAATTGGATCGTCTGAGATTTGTGTGTTGTTAATAAAAATCAGATATAGAAATACCAAAAAACTGAAATAAAAAATTATATTCACATCATTTTCATGGTTTTCGTTGGGAGCTTTCTGTATTTGGCAAAACATCACAAAGGCTAGACATGTGTGGTTCGTTTCGTTCCAAATCGAAATTTAGACACATTTTTTGTTATTTTGAAATTCAGAGATGTATCCCAATTTCCAAATTACAATTGTAAGAAAGGTAAACAAATCCAAAACAACAAAGTTAAAATTTCGGACTAAATTTGAATTCAAATAGTTTTCAAATCAAGTTTGAATTGCTTTTTTAATCAAATTTGAATAGTTTTCAAATCGAATTTGAATTTCAGAGGAGAATAAAATTAGAATAGAAAATAAAGAAATATAAAAGAAAACAATATAATAGAATAAAAAATAATAGAATAGAATGGAGGAAAACAGAACAGAATAGAAAATAAAAGAATAGCAAAACATTTTATAGACCCTCTGTTCCCTCTTGTGTTGATTAGTATTGTAAGTGTACTGTCTGCCCTCTTGTTTCAAAGCGCTGCGCAAACTGTTGGCGCTATATAAATCCTGTATAATAATAATAATAGACAATAAAGGGATAGAATAGATAACAATAGAATAGAAAATAATAGAATAGAAAAGAGTAAAACAGAACACAATAGAATAGAAAAAAAAAGAATACAATACACAATAGAATAGAAAATAATAAAAAATAAAGACATAGTATAGAATAACAAAAATAATAGAAAAAAATAAAATAGAAAGACCATCTTCTGAATTTTAAAAAGAGTACATTTGAATTCAAATAGAATAGAAAAGAATAGAATATAAAAAAAAGAATAGAATGGAAAAGAAAGAAATAAAATAAATTTGAATTTGAATAGAATAGAAAATGAAATAATAGAAAAGAATATAATAGAAAAAACAATAGAATAGGATAGAATTAATATAACCCTCTTCTGAAAATTCAGATTTTGAATAGAATAAATTTGAATTGGATCAGAAAATAATAGAATATAATAGAAAAGAAAAGAATAGAATAGAAAATACAAGAATAGAGTAGAAAATAAAAAAATTGAAAAAACAATAGAATAGAATGAAATAGAAAGAATATAACCATCTTCCAAAATTTGAATTAGAATATAATAGAATAAATTTGATTTTGAATGGAATTCAAATTAAATTTGAATAGATTTGAATTCTCCGAATCGATTTAACCGAATTCGAAAAATTTGAATCAATTCAAATTCAAATAAAGAAATAAAAAAATTCCAAAAGAGAATTAAATGAATTTCACTAAACAAATTTATGCAAATACCGACTCAAAACGAAACAAAACAAAATGATTTTTTTCATTCTGCACATGTCTAACAGGAGCCATGTGTGAAATAGTCAAGTCTGTGTCCCCATTCCATCACACCTACAGTATTTGGGCTTGTTGGACATTACATTCCAAAACCATGGCCATTTATTTGGAGTTGCCCCCCACCTCTCCTGCCCCATCAGGGCCAGCATTTATATAGAGTTGCACCTCTTTCCCCATAGCCATTAGTATGCAGTTTCCCCCAACCATGGCCATTGATATAGAGTAACCCCCTCCTTCCCCTATAGCCATTATAAGGAGTAACCGCCCTTCTCCCGTGGCCATTTCTATGGAGTTGCTCACCCCTCCTCCTTGGCCATTAATATTGAATTTCCCCCTACCATGACCATTAATGTGAAGTTGCCCCATTTGTGCTTATATTTTGGAGGGTGTCCATGGGAATTTGGCCCCATTGGTTAGGTCAGGTACTGATGTTGGGTGAGAAGACCTGGCTCACTATTGAAGTTCCGATTCCTCACAATTGGTGTTCAGTAGGGTTGAGATCAGGGCTCTGTGTAGGACACTTGAGTTCATCCACTCGAAACTGGTCCCACCTAGGGATGAGCGGAACACCCCCCGGTTCGGTTCGCACCAGAACCTGCGAACGGACCGAAAATTTGCACGAACGTTAGAACCCCATTGACGTCTATGGGACTCGAACTTTCAAAATAAAAAGTGCTAATTTTAAAGGCTAATTTTCATGGTATTGTCCTAAAAAGGGTTTGGGGACCCGGGTCCTGCCCCAGGGGACATGTATCAATGCAAAAAAAACTTTTACAAACGGCCGTTTTTTTGGGAGCAGTGATTTTAATGATGCTTAAAGTAAAAATAAAAAAAATGAAATATTCCTTTAAATATCATACCTGGGGGGTGTCTATAGTATGCCTGTAAAGTGGCGCGTGTTTCCCGTGCTTAGAACAGTCCCTGCACAAAATGTCATTTTTAAAGGAAAAAAAGTCATTTAAAACTGCTTGCGGCTTTAATGTAATGTCGGGTCCTGGCAATATGGATGAAAATCATTGAGACAAATGGCATGGGTACCCCCCAGTGAGACAAACCAGGCCCTTTGGGTCTTGTATGGATATTAAGGGGAACCCCGCACCCAAATTAAAAAAGGAAACAGCAGTATACAGGCTCTGTACACTGAACAGCAGTATACAGGCGGTGCAAACAAGACAGGGACTGTAGGTTTGTTGTTAATTAGAATCTGTTTGTAATTTTGAACTGGTACATTTTTAACGTGTTTAGCTCCAGCCAAAAAATCTATTTTAAGCTTTTTGGAAAACATAGGGAAGGGTTATCCCCCCCCCTGACATTTGTTTTGCTGTCTGTGCTCCTCTTCAGAAGATTTCACCTCACTTTTTGTCCCAATGAAAAATGTTTTTTGAAAATTTGGGTTTTTTTGTAAAACAGGGATTGGTGATAAAGCATCAGTGGAAAGGAGAAATGTTTTTCCCATATTAACTCTTACAGGAGAGAATTTCCCTTCCTAGGGGTAGATTTCATCTCACTTCCTGTTGTCTCCTTCCGTTTGCAAGTAGGAGTCGTTTGTAAGTTGGATGTTTGAAAGTAGGGGCCTGCCCTATATACTCAGCAGAAATTTGGGCCTTAGGTGTTGTTGTGGCCACAACACTGTAAGCCCTCACAGGGCCCTGCTGTGAAATATTAGATCAAGAATTGTAATTACATGCCCCTGTTGAACAGGGAAGAAAAATTGGGCCTTTGGTGGTGGTGGTGGTGCTGGTGCCACAACACTGTAAGTCCTCACTCGCTCTTGGTGGGCGCAGAAACGGGCCCTGTTGTGAAATATAAGATCAAGAATTGTAATTACATGCCCCTGTTTAACAGGGGCTGAAAAATTGGGCCTTAGGCACTGGTGCTGGTGCCACAACACTGCAACCCCTCACAGATACTCTAGTTGGAACGCAGGAACGAGCCCTGCTGCAATGTATTGCATCAAAAATTTTAATTACACGCCCCTGCTAGACAGGGGCTGAAAAATTGGGCCTTAGGCACTGGTGCTGGTGCCACAACACTGCAACCCCACACAGATACTCTAGTTGGAACGCAGGAACGAGCCCTGCTGCAAAGTATTGCATCAAAAATTGTAATTACACGCCCCTGTTAAACAGGGGCTGAAAAATTGGGCCTTAGGCACTGGTGGCGGCGCCCAGAACCAAAAATGTTCTTACAATCTATCAGCTTGATCATTCAGGAGGAAGAGGATAATTACTCAGGATAGTCACTCAGCATCAGCATAGGCAGTCTTTGAAGGGATCTGAGATTTCAAAAAAAATTATTCGTTTACATCAGCATCAGGTGCTTGGTAGCTGGTGGTGATCCAAGACTGATTCATTTTTATGAAGGTCAGTCGAGTCGGTGGACAGACGCACCCTGTGATCGGTTACAAAGCCTCCAGCAGCACTGAATGTGCGTTCCGAAAGAACGCTGGATGCAGGACAGGCCAGTAGCTCAATTGCATACTGTGCAAGCTCTGGCCAGTGATCTATCATCAAGACCCAGTAACCCAGAGGATTTTCGGTGGGAAAGGTGTCCAAGTCAGATCTTGCCCCTAGGTATTCCTGCACCATGTAAAACAGACGCTGGCGATGGTTGCTGGAACTGATCATACCTTGGGGCTGCGGACTAAAAGATTGTCTGAACGCATCAGTCAGACGGCCACCTTCTCCACCGCTCCTTCTTTGACTGACCGAAGCCTCAGCAACACGTTGTCCAGAAACAGGAGTTTGTAACCTCCCAGTCTCTGGGAACGCGTTGCACAGACCTTTCTGCAAGGCCTCCCGAAGATGTTTCATCCTCTGCTCCCTCTGCGATGGCAAGATAAGGTCTGCAACCTTACCATTGTAACGTGGATCAAGGAGGGTTGCCAGCCAGTATTGGTCCTTTTGATACCACGAATACGAGGATCCTTACGCAGGCTTTGCAGGATCAGGGAGGCCATGCAGCGTAGGTTTGCTGAGGCATTCAGTCCGGAGTCCTCTGGGTCACTAAGGACAACATGGTCCGCAGCCACCTCCTCCCAGCCATGTACAAGTCCATGTGTTTCTTGGGACTGATCCCTTAAAGACTGCTGCTGATGCTGAGTGACAGGCTCCACCTCCATACTGACACAATCCTCCTCCTCGTCCTCTTCCTGTGTGATCGGCGGGCACGCAGAAACACTGTCTGGATAAAGGGGGCCTTGAGAGCTAAGGAAGTCCTCCTCTTCCTGCCTCGGTTCTGCCCTGTCCATTATTCCACGCAGCGTGTGCTCCAACAGGTGGACAAGGGGGACAGTGTCACTGATGCATGCACTGTCACTGCTCACCATCCTCGTGGCCTCCTCAAATGGTGACAGGACAGTGCATGCATCCCTGATCATGGCCCACTGGCGTGGGGAAAAAACAAGCTCCCCTGACCCTGTCCTGGTGCCATAGTCCCACAGGTTCTCATTGATGGCCCTCTGCTGCGTGTGCAGCCGCTGCAGCATGGTCAACGTTGAGTTACATTTTTTTGGTAATGCAGGGGATTTATTTATTTAAAGCACTTGAATAGTATGGTATCTAGCGCCCCCTAGCTTTCTTACATTTCCATTTTTTTGGTAATGCAGGAGATTTATTTATTTAGAGCACTTGAATAATATGGTATCTAGCGCCCCCTATCTTCCTTACATTCCTTTTTTTGATTATCTATTTTTTTGATTATTCAAAAATTGGGGAGCAGCTTACACTGATTGTTTATATATTTCCACAAATTTTCTTTATTGTTGGGAATGTTTTCTTACTAGATGTATCACCAGTATATGTAATTCATATATATTATCTGCTATCGACACCACTGGCGCGAAGGTTTTTACTATTTTCTACAACGTTGAGTTACACCTGCTGGGCATGTCACAGATTAGGCGGTTCTTGGGCAGGTTAAACTCCTTTTGGAGGTCTGCCAGCCGAGCACTGGCATTATATGACTGGCGGAAATGCACACAGACTTTCCTGGCCTGCCTCAGGACATCCTGTAAGCCCGGGTACCTGCCCAAGAACTGCTGTACCACCAAGTTAAGGACGTGAGCCAAACAGGGCACATGAGTCATTTGTCCCTGTCGGAGGGCAGAGAGGACGTTGGTGCCATTGTCGCAAACCACCATTCCTGCCTTTAGTTGGTGTGGCGTCAACCACCTCTGAACCTGCCCCTGCAGAGCTGACAGAACCTCTGCCCCAGTGCGGCTCCTGTCCCCCAAGCACACCAGCTCAAGCACCGCATAGCATCTTTTGGCCTGAGTACTTGCGTAGCCCCTTGAATGGCTACGGAGCACCGCTGGTTCAGAGGACAAAGCGAGGCATGGACATTGCCTTCCACATGCCGGTAGAGAGCCGGAATCGCCTTCCGTGAGAAAAAGTGGCGCTTGGGTACCTGCCACTGAGGAACCGCACATTCCACAAACTCACGGAAGGGGGCAGAGTCTACCAACTGAAAAGGCAGCAGTTGAGGTGCTAGCAATTTTGTCAAGCTAGCATTCAACCGCTGGGCATGTGGATGGCTGGGAGCGAACTTCTTTCGGCGGTGCAGCAGCTGGGGCAGGGAAATTTGCCTGGTACAATCTGACGTCGGTGTACCGAAAGCAGATTGCCCACAAGTACTTGGCTGTGACACACCTAATTCTACACCTTCATTCCTCTCAGTGCAGGTCTCAGAGAGGACTGAAGGTATAGTGGGGTTGGAGATCTCAGCTGATGAGGAGCAAGGAGAGGTCCTCTTTGTTCTTTGTTGTGGGTCTTTTAGATACGCTTGCCAACAAACTGCATGGCAGGTCAACATATGTCTGGTCAAGCATGTGGTGCCCAAGCGGGAGATGTTTTGGCCACGCGAGATACGCTTGAGACATATGTTGCAAATAAATCAATTGTTGCAAATAAATCAATGTGTGTGTGTCACCGGCGCAAAAACACTATTCACTCAATGACCCCTTTAAACCCTGTCAGAGTTGCTGCATTCAAGAAAACCATTCATTAGAATGGGGTAAGAGTTATAATTAATATGTGTGAATGCGCTACTCATATACCTACACCACTCACAATTTTGCATTAGTTTCCTATTACTGTGACAAAAGAAAAATTTATATCATGAAACAATGTCCCATAAAGTATGCCATTTACAATACCATGTATACAAATCACCAATATAAACCAAAACATATATCAAAATAGCTGACATGTATGATGTACATCACAAAGTCCTTGTGCAAGAAAATACAAAATCTTCTATTAATTACTGTGATTATAATTCTTAACGTGCTCCTGTGTGTCTTCTATTTTCATATGTGACTTAGTAATACACCACCACCTTTTAGATTGGCCACTCACCAGATACTTCTTAAATGATGCGCCTTTGGTTCATTAATGGGATAACCACTCCACCTTAATATCGCTCCTCACCGGCTATGCTTGATCTTTTGTTTTCCTCATGCAAAGTATATGGACAACGATCATTGCGCAATGCGTTTAAAACTTTTATTTTATAAAAAATACAAAAAGTGTACACTCACATTTAAAAGTGCACTCGAGCCGGCACTAAGCTATTCCAGCAGTTAAGGACGGATGTTATACGATCGCGTGGTCCGCCTGTATGCAATGTGTGTGACCTCTGCATTCGGCTTGCGCTCCACCCCTCGTTCCCGTTCGTATTTCCACCAGCTATGGACGTTTCCGCTCACCTGGTACAAAAAATCTCCCAGCAGCCTCCTGTACAAAAAAATCTCCCAGCAGCCTCTGTACAAAAAATCTCCCAGCAGCCTCTGTACAAAAAATCTCCCAGCAGCCGCTGTACAAAAAATCTTTTTTGTACCAGGTGAGCGGAAACCTCCGTAGCTGGTGGAAATACGAACGGGAACGAGGGGTGGAGCGCAAGCCGAACGCGGAGGTCACACACATTGCATACAGGCGGACCACGCGATCGTATAACACCCGTCCTTAACTGCTGGAATAGCTTAGTGCCGGCTCGAGGGCACTTTTAAATGTGAGTGTACGCTTTTTGTATTTTTTATAAAATAAAAGTTTTAAACGCATTGCGCAATGATCGTTGTCCATATACTTTGCATGAGGAAAACCAAAGCTCAAGCATAGCCGGTGAGGAGCGATATTAAGGTGGAGTGGTTATCCCATTAATGAACCAAAGGAGCATCATTTAAGAAGTATCTGGTGAGTGGCCAATCTAAAAGGTGGTGGTGTATTACTAAGTCACATATGAAAATAGAAGACACACAGGAGCACGTTAAGAATTATAATCACAGTATAGAAGAAGATTTTGTATTTTCTTGCACAATGACTTTGTGATGTACATCGTACATGTCAGCTATTTTGATTTATGTTTTGGTTTATATTGGTGATTTGTATACATGGTATTGTAAATGGCATACTTTATGGGACATTGTTTCATGATATAAATTTTTCTTTTGACACAGTAATAGGAAACTAATGCAAAATTGTGAGTGATGTAGGCATATGAATAGCGCATTCACACATATTAATTATATGTTGCAAATAGCAGCAAGCGATCTGATGCACTCGTCTCAAAAAAGGCCCACACCAAAGAGCTTTTGGAATAACGCGCAGAGACAGCAGCGCCCTGCACATACGGAGCTTTGGGGTGTGATGCAGTCAGTGTGCTGCCCTTAGGCTGGCCCCTGGAGGGCATCCTGCCGCGTTGGTGATGTGCCTCCTCCTCCTCTCTCCTATCAGGCAGCCACGTTGAGTCAGTGACCTCATCATCCCCTCCCTCTTCATCACTGGAGCAAACCTGGCAGTATGCTGCAGCAGGGGGAGCATGACTGCCAGATTGCTGTCCTTCTTGGGCACCCCCTCTGTCCGTGCTCACGTTACTGCCTTCATCTAGCTCAGTATCATCATCAGAGCCTTCTAAATGCTGGGCATCCCCCTGGAGCATGTACCCAACACTGTGGTCAAACAGTTCGAGGGACTCCTCAGGAGGACATGGTGGGGCTAGGGAAGGAGTCACTGATGCCATTGAGCCGAGGGAAGAGGCCGCGTTGGCAGCTGCTTTGCCGGACAAAGTACCCTGAGCATGGGTGAGAGAGGATGAGGAGGATGAGGATGGCTTGGTCATCCACTCGACCAAGTCTTCCGCATGTTGCAGGTCAACGTGTCCCACGGCCACGTGCTGATAAGGATGCACCGTCTCCACGACCAGCACTGTTGCTTCTAGACACAGAGCCTGCTTGCCCTCTTTTATTGGCTTGTGACTGTCTGCCTCTCCTTGTTGGCCTTCCAGGCATACTAATGGCCTGTAGCTGCACTAAGCTGGGATTATATATATATATATATATATATATATATATATATACTGATACTGCAGCTAGCAAAATCAACTGCCTGCCTGCAGTATGAGAACACCACCAACCTTCTACAGGTAGCTTTAGCTAAACACTGTGTAGAGCTCGCACTACACTAACTTGTAGTTTTAGCTGAACACTGTGCAGAGCTCGCAAAAAACTAACTTGTAGCTTATTTAGCTGCCTGCAGCAGTTATAGGATCAGGAAAACACCACCAACCTTCTACAGGTAGCTTTAGGTGAACACTGTGCAGAGCTCGCAAAAAAATAACTTGTAGCTTATTTAGCTGCCTGCGGTAGTGATAGGATTAGGAAAACACCACCAATCTTCTACAGGTAGCTTTAGCTGAACACAGAGCTCGCACTACACTAGCTTGTAGTTTTAGCTGAACACTGTGAGGTAGACGCACTACACTAACTTGTAGCTTTAGCTGAACACTGTTCAGAGGATGCACTACACTAACTTGTAGCTTTAGCTGAACACTGTGCAGAGGTCGCACTACACTAACTTGTAGTTTTAGCTGAACACTGTTCAGAGGACGCACTACACTAACTTGTAGCTTTAGATGAACACTGTGCAGAGGTCGCACTACACTAACTTGTAGTTTTAGCTGAACACTGTGAGAAGGACGCAATACACTAACTTGTAGCTTTAGCTGAACACTGTGAGGAGGACGCACTACCCTAACTTTTAGCTTTAGCTGAACACTGTGCACTACACTAACTTGTAGTTTTAGCTGAACACTGTGAGGAGGACGCACTACACTAACTTGTAGCTTATTTAGCTGCCTGCGGTAGTGATAGGATCAGGAAAACTCCACCAACCTTCTACAGGTAGCTTTAGGTGAACACTGTGCAGAGCTTGCAAAAAACTAACTTGTAGCTTATTTAGCCGCCTGCAGTAGTGATAGGATCAGGAAAACAGTGCACATATCACAGAGGGAGCACCACCTTCCAGCCACAGCGAGGTACTGAACCCCTATACATTGCACATATCACAGAGGGAGCACCACCTGCCGGCCACAGTGAGGTACTGAACCCCTATACAGTGCACATATCACAGAGGGAACGCCACCTGCCGGCCACAGCGAGGTACTGCACCCCTATACAGTGCACATATCACAGATGGAGCACCACCTGCCGGCCACAGCGTGGTACTGCACCCCTATACAGTGCACATATCACAGAGGGAACGCCACCTGCCGGCCACAGCAAGGTACTGCACCCCTATACAGTGCACATATCACAGAGGGAGCACCACCTGCTGGCCACAGCCAGGTACTGCACCCCTATACAGTGCACATATCACAGAGGGAGCACCACCTGCCGGCCACAGTGAGGTAGTGCACCCCTATACAGTGCACATATCACAGAGGGAGCACCACCTGCCAGCCACAGCGAGGTACTGCACCCCTATACAATGCACATATCACAGAGGGAGCACCACCTGCCGGTCACAGCAAGGTACTGAACACCTATACAGTGTACATATCACAGAGGGAGCACCACCTGCCGGACACAGCATGGTACTGCACCCTTATACAGTGCACATATCACAGAGGGAGCACCACCTGCCAGCCACAGCGAGGTACTACACCCCTATACAGTGCACATATCACAGAGGGAGCACCACCTGCCGGACACAGCAAGGTACTGCACCCCTATACAGTGCACATATCACAGAGGGAGCACCACCTGCCGGCCACAGCAAGGTACTGAACCCCTATGCAGTGCACATATCGCAGAGGGAGCACAGCGAGTTACTGAACCCCTATATATTGCTCATATCACAGAGGGAGCGCCACCTGCCGGACACAGCAAGGTACTGCACCCCTATACAGTGCACATATCACAGAGAGAGCACCACCTGCTGGCCACAGTGAGGCACTGCACCCCTGAACAGTGCACATATCACAGAGGGCGCACCACCTTTCGGCCACAGTAAGGTACTGCACCCCTAAATAAGGCACATATCACACAGGGGCGGGGGGGCGTGGCCTGACCTGGCATGGAGAAAGACGTCTAATTCCCGAGCTCTGCCCGCCACAGGAGATAGCTTCTAAAATACCGAGGTATTCTCTCTCTGCTATCCGTTTACACTATGGGGACGGCTTCCCGAACCTCTTCTGCCTCCCGCTCTCGGTCCCCTAGAGACTTGGCTGGATCACAAGGACAGAGATGTTCAGAGCCGGCAGAAATAACATGGCGCCTTCCTGCCACGGGCTCCTTCACTCTCCTCAGCTGCCGACACCACCGAATGACTCGAGCGCTCCGCCTCAACTACCCCCGCATTCTCATGGCGGGGAAGCTGGAATCGAGCTAAGACCCCATCCTCCCCTTAATCTACAAGATCTCCGCTCGGTTGCTGATGACATTAAGGAGACTCTCTCGGCGGCCATCTCGGAACTCAGGCTGGATCTGCGTGAGCTCAATGACAGGGTACAAGTAGTTGAACGCGCCTCAGAGAGACAAGAAGGAACACTGCACAATGTTAATGCCTGCCTTGACTCACACACCCTACAAATGCGAGACATGCAGCGACACCTGGAAGACCTCGATGACCGAGGTAGAAGGCACAATTTGAGAATCAGAGGTCTTCCAGAGTCGATAGAGAGGGAACACATCTCACGATCTGTGGTAAGCATCTTCAACAACCCCCAGCAGCACCCCCCTCAAACCCCCATCGCTATGGAGAGAATTCATCGGGCACTGCGACCTAAAGGAAGGGAGAACGATCCACCTCGGGACGTTGTATGCTGCATAGTTGATTTTAAATTAAAGGAGGAAATCATTAAATGAGCCAGGGGCACGCAGCAAATTCTTCACGAGGGTTGCCCTGTCCAAATATACCAGGATCTCTTGGGCATTACCCTGCAACACAGGCGCAATCTCAAACCCCTGCTAGATGCCCTCAGAGCAAAAAACATTGTATACACATGGAAGTTTCCATTCTGCCTCATGGCTTCCTTTAACGGATGTTCAGCTGTCCTCAAGGTCCCTGAAGACCTACCACACTTTTGCTCCACACTGGGTCTGCCCCTGATCTCTGTACTTCTGTGGTACGCGGCTTTCCGCCCCAGGCCATCCCATCGGGGCATGCTCAGGGAAGAACCCATGGAAACACAAAGTTCCAGGCACCGCAGGCAACGTTTTCCCTCTACCCTAAGGAGCCACGTTATCTACCGCTCTGGGAAGCAGGAGGCTACTCCCACTATCTCTCCGCGGTCAAGAAGAGCCCATAGGGATCATTAATTCAGGGTTACTACCGCTGTGTCGCTCATATCTGACCACCCAGTTAGACCCAATGACGGTCATTTGATTTTTGAATCAGTTCTGCGTTTAGAACTTTATATATATATTTTTTTTTTTACTCGTTTTGGTTTTTATACTGACAGGAACTCAGCATTATCAGCCGCACCTCCTGCAGACACACCGTTCCTCCCACATGCTACTTTCACAACACCCGACTGACTACACCTTGTCCCTCGGACAGACCTTCACATCTGCTTTATCAGCAACACCACCCTACTATAATGGTAGGCTTCATGTGTAAACAGTTGGTCTCCATCGATCTACCCAGCACGGAACTACACTCCCCATACTGCTTAGCGGGTGTAAACTCCACCTAGTGTTACCACATAGTCCCGCCTCTCTGAATGGACTTCCTGTCATCCACGAGACGCACTTTGCAGTACTCCATATATGGGGCTTCCGGCAACGACGGCTCTCCACCCACATCTCACCGCCTCTTCCCCGGCTTCCATCCTGTACTCCTGAACCCATCAGGCTCCCGTCAGCATCGCCGCCGATTCATCCACGGTATGTGAGACTCTGTACTTAGACTAGCACGCTTACTGCCTACCTGTGGACAGCACCTGAGGATACCAGCATGCCGAGCGTCTTACTCACTCTACACTGATGGACTGTCCTGGTAATATAACTCTAACTCTATGTTCCTGTGTTAAATAGTCATACATCACGATTATAATGGTTGTTATTTTATAACGTTGAATTTAACTCACATCTGCTGTTTATTGTTTATGGCCTCTCTAGCTCTCTGTTTCACAGGGCAGTACTGGAACTTGAAGGCCTTCACAAGTACTAGGCATCCCGAAGGTCCTAATATTTTTTTCAACCCATGGGGCACAATGCATACTTACACACACTAACCGAAGCTTTCCCTGCAAGTCCCAAAAGGCTGCTCTGATAGCCATTTACCTCTACTAATGCCTCTCTTTGTCCTGTGGCGGCAGCGCACACTCTACCACCTGTACCTTATCCCCGTACTATCTTCACCTCTCCATCGCCTAGATTTGGGTCAACCCCCATACGGATCCGTACTGAGGTTCAGTAATCCCTACAGGGAACTGTGCCACAGGCGCGCTCCATACCGCACCGACCTCTCCTAATAGAGGTTTGTGGACGTATAACTCCACACCTCTTCGGTACCCCCCTAACTTCATACACACTTCACCCAAGCTTACTCCTAGTAAAGCGGATCGCCCCACTCTCCCCTCACCCTCTATCCCTCCCCCTGTCCCCCTCTAATGGCGGATACCTCAAACACCCACCCACACGGAAAGATGCCACATTCTCAACTGAATGATCTCTAATTACTCTCTGTTAACATTAGGGGTTTGAACACTCCTGAAAAACGATTCCAACTCCTTCACTCACTCAAACAATCCAAAGCGCATATAGCACTGATACAAGAAACGCATTTTCGGATGGACTCCCATCCCTAAACTACACAACAGTCACTTCCCCACGGTCTTTCATGCCTCTAATTCTGAGGCAAAATCGAAAGGGGTATCTATCCTCATTTCAAAACACTGCCCCCTCCAAGTGACTGACGTTCAAAGAGATCCACTTGGCAGATTCCTTTTCATAAAAAGAACTATACACCAGAAAACATTTACGATCGCCAACATCTATGCTCCCAATTCTGGCCAAGTCACCTTTTTTTTTAATACACTACAGCTACTCTCCAGCTTCTACTTCGGCACCCTTATGGGGCGTACACACGGTCGGACTTTTCAGATACAAAAGTCCGACAGCCTGTCCGACAGACTTTCGACGGACTTTTGGCGGACTTTCGACGGACTTGCGGCGGACTTTCTAACGAACAGACTTGCCTACACACGATCACACAAAAGTCCGTCGAATTCGTACGTGATGACGTACACCGGACTAAAATAAGGAAGTTCATAGCCAGTAGCCAATAGCTGCCCTAGCGTGGGTTTTTGTCCGTCGGACTAGCATACAGACGAGCGGATTTTTCGACCGGACTCGAGTTTGACGGAAAGATTTGAAGCATGTTTCAAATCTAAAGTCCGTCGGATTTGAGGCTGAAAAAGTCAGTTGAAAGTCCGGAGAAGCCCACACACGATCGGATTTCCAGCCAGCTTTAGTCCGTCAGCGTCCGTTGGACTTTTGTAGCTGAAAAGTCCGACCGTGTGTACGCCCCATTATTGTCGGCGGTGATTTTAATGTCCCACTCGTCCCGTCTATTGACACTTCCACTGGGACTTCCTCCCTCACATACTGAGCCCTACGATCCATCAAACATCAACTGAGCAACCTTCTACTCCATGACACTTGGCGCACCCTCCATCCTAAAGAAAAAGATTTCACCTTCTTTTCTTCCCCACACAACAAGTACTCTAGATTGGATCACTTCTTTCTTTCCCAAAATGACCTGACATACCTTACTAGCGGGACCATTGAACCATCCTTACTCTCTGACCATAGCCCCATCTCCATGACTCTACAATTTTCCGCACTACACAAACTGACTCGTATTTGGCGCCTTGATAACTCGTTGCTGACTGACGAGGTCAATGTCCTCAGACTGTCGACGTGCCTTTCTGACTTTTTCTCACACAACTCATCAACTGATGTCAATCCAGATATTACGTGGGCCTCACATAAATGTGTCATTCGTTGAGAACTACTGTCTATAGCGGCACAACGCAACAAACTTAGGTATGCCCGTATTAACGAACTCACTATGCGTATACGCAGACTCGAACAAACACACAAGGCTTCCCTTGCAGCGGCTACTCTAACTGAACTTACTCAGGCAAGAGAGGAACTTTTAGAAATGCTAAACGTTACACTGAAACGCAAATTCGCATTGACGCATGAGCTATACTATGAATTTGGCAACAAGGCTGGCAAATTCTTGGCAAGGGCTCTCCAAGCAAGGAAGGCCTCTAACACTATCCACAAGATTAACAGTCCTTCAGGGGAGGCCTTGGTTACCAATGAAGACATAACAGCACAATTTATCCAATACTTCTCCAAACTATATAATCTTCCTCCATCCACCCACACTACCGACACTTCAATAGACCGTCCAACAGCCATCAAAGATTTTTTAGCACAATATGGTCCCACCCCTCTTTCTCTGGACCAAGTGGGCTTTGGGCTTTGTCCCTGGACGTGAAGCTAGGGACAACACCACCAAAGCACTGAACATTCACCACTGGCTCAAAAGAACGTCTACACCTGGTTTTTTCCTTTCCTTGGATGCAGAGAAGGCGTTCGACAGAGTCGCCTGGGACTACATGGCAGCCTCTTTGAGAGCCGTAGGCTTTCCACCGCGTATGATGCAGATGGTTCTGGCCCTCTATTCTTCTCCGAGGGCAAGAATCAGGGTTAACGGGGAGTTGTCGGGCGCCTTCTCTGTATCCGTTGGAACCCGCCAAGGTTGCCCCTTGTTGCCTCTAATATTCATACCAACCATGGAACCTATGCTTCGCAGACTGAGGGACAACCCGGCCATTCGAGGAGTGGACGTTCTGCGCACTCAGTATAAACTGGCAGCCTATGCTGACGACGTCTTACTCTTCTTGACAGATCCCATTACAACTCTACCAAACTTATTGGCAGACTTTACACTCTTCAAATACCTCTCAAACCTTCAAATAAACTTTGAGAAATCAAAGGCCCTCAACATCACTTTACCAACAGCTACGGTGAACATATGCAAAAACAACTTCCCATTCAGTTGGGAAAAATCAGACATTTCCTATCTCGGAATCAAACTTACAACAAATTTATCTGACCTATACGCCAAAAATTTTATGCCATTGATCCTATCCATCCAAACAGACCTGTGGAAGTGGCACCTGGGCTCCTTCTCTTGGCTGGGCAGGATCGCCATACTGAAAATGAATATCCTACCTAGACTCCTTTACCTCCTCCAAGCTATACCGATCAAACTCCCGACTTCTTTTTTCCTTTCATACAAGCGTATTTGCAGGACCTTTATTTGGGCAACTAAAGCCCCACGACTTAGTTGGGATAGGTTGGCTCTTCCCAAACGACTTGGAGGCTTAGGCCTTCCAGACCTTCAAAAGTACCATTGGGCCTGTCATTTAGCCAGAGTAGTTGATTGGCACATACGCCGTCTTTCCAAAGACTGGATTGCACTGGAAGATTCCTTCACGAGTCTCCCGATTGCCAACTCTTCCTGGATTAATCATAGACAAATTCCCCATGATTTCTCTTCACACCCCCTCATTGGCGCCACTCTATCCATTTTGAAAATGGCCTGCAAACTGCTCAATACTATTCCCTCACCTGGCCCTATGACGCCACTTGACAACAACCCAGACTTTCCCCCAGGCCTAACATTGAAAAATAAGACTCATGCTACACATACCATGCAGGCTAGGGCAAACCAATTCTTTCAGAACGGATCGCTCCTCACCCAACCGTTACTCTCTGCAACTTTACCCAACCACGATATACCCTTCTATAAATAACTACAATTGAGACATTTCCTCCAGGCCACACAGCACATGTCCCATTGGCATAAAGATCACACACCGTTTGAACTTCTTTGCCTGAGTACTGAACCCCAGAGTCACTTAATCTCCACACTTTACTCACTCCTTTTCTCACACCACAAGGTTAAACAAGACAAACTGATACGCCAATGGGAAACGGATCTGTCCATAGATATCTCATCCAATGAATGGGATCACATCTTCACCCTCATGCACAAAGGCTCCATTAACGTCTCCACGCAGGAAAACAGGTTTAAATTGTTTTAAAAATGGTATAGGACGCCTGAGAAGGTTCACCACTTCCACCCCACCATCCCCCCAACCTGCTGGAGATGTGGTGCATCCAGGGGCACGCTACTACACATTTGGTGGGAATGCAGCCAGATACAACCATTCTAGAACAAAATCAATCAACTGATCTCCCAAATCACGACATTCCAATTAACACTCTCTCCAGCACAATACTTGCTCCACCACATTCCCGTCTCCCTGAGGTCCTACAAAAAATCCCTCACCTTACATCTCATCAACGCAGCCAACCTATGCATCCCTGCCTTTTGGAGGAACACTGCCCCCCCCCCACTGTCCGAGATTGGATCCGTAGGGTGGACAGAATAGCTGACATGGAAAATCTTATCTGCCAATCCAATGACCACCCTACCAAATTCTACACCACCTGGGCCAGTTGGCTACACTACAGACAAACCCAAACATCGCTGCCCCAAACTCCTCCAAGAACATCTTAACGGCTTTTCTTTACTCTCCGTGTGGGTCACTCCCTTATCACACAACCGCCTGTTATCGCCTCCATTCCACATCCAATTTTTCCCCTACAGTGTTCACCCCGCACTGTCTCTCATTTAATCTTACTTTATACTAATACCAGTATATCTCCCTTCCTGTTTATCCCACAGGCAAGGGCATATGTTTGCACTGTTATGAACACTACAGTTGCCAGTCCCATCCTGTTTTCCAGAGTCCCTACCGGGAACTAAGCAGACATCCAATCACACCACCGATACGTACCTCATCCATCCTCCTTTCGAAAATCCCGGTCCATTCACAGCGAAGTTCCCTTTAGGGGTGAATGGTACCAGGATTGTTGCCAAGTGGTGTGCAATGTACCCACAGGCTTTTCCCGGGCTCAATACTGTCTGCTTCATATCTTGGCAGACAATGACAATTACATTGTGCTTCTCACTGGTTCCCACAGGCTTATTGCTAGCCCATGGACATATCACATACACTGAAAATAACCTAGGAATCTTGCAAGTTTACGTATGTTAATGTTTGTATATTTTCTAGACTCTCTTATGGTGATCAACGCCTTTTTCATGGGCGAACAGCTTGTACAACTGCATTATAACCGCATATTATACATCTGTAACCTTGTTTATTGAAATGTATGTTCTAATCCTTTTGTTCGACCATAAAATTCAATAAAATCTTTTTGAAAAAAAAAAAAAATCACAGAGGGGCACCACCTGCCGGCCACAGCGAGGTACTGCACCGTTATACAGTGTACATATCACAGAGGGGCACCACCTGCCGGCCACAGCGAGGTACTGCACCGCTATGCAGTGCACATATCACAGAGGGAGCACCACCTGCCGGTCACAGCGTGGTACTGCACTCCTATACAGTGCACATATCACAGAGGGAGCACCACCTGCTGGCCACAGCGAGGTACTGAACCCCTATACAGTGCACATATCACAGAGGGAGCACCACCTGCTGGCCACAGCGAGGTACTGCACCCCTATACAGTGCACATATCACAGAGGGAACCCCACCTGCCGGCCACAGGGAGGTACTGAACCCCTATACAGTGCACATATCACAGAGGGAGCACCACCTGCCAGCCACAGCGAGGTACTGCACCCCTATACAGTGCATATATCACAGAGGGAGCACCACCTGCCGGCCACAGCGAGGTACTGCACCCCTATACAGTGCACATATCACAGAGGGGCACCACCTGCCGGCCACAGCGAGGTACTGAACCCCTATACAGTGCACATATCACAGAGGGAGCACCACCTGTCGGCCACAGCGAGGTACTGCACCCCTATACAGTGCACATATCACAGAGGGAGCACCACCTGCCAGCCACAGCGAAGTACTGCACCCCTATACATTGCTCATATCACAGAGGGAGCACCACCTGCCGGCCACAGTAAGGTACTGCACCACTATACAGTGCACATATCACAGAGAGAGCACCACCTGCCAGCCACAGCGAGGTACTGCACCCCTATACAGTGCACATATCACAGAGGGAACACCACCTGCCGGTCACAGCGTGGTACTGCACCTCCTTTGCAGTTTTATGTCAATACTATAACCACATTACTAATATCTACCTAATATTATTACCTTACAATTATAACCACCTAGGAATGAGAGACCACCACCTGCTGGCCACATCTAGTATTGCATTCTTCTTTCAAGTACAATTACAGATTGACCAGAAATCATTTTTATTTTTATGGACCAACTGTACCCCCAAACCCAGGGTGTCGCCATGGGCACATGCTGTGCACTGGTGTATTCCAATCTTTATTTGGGGGTTTGGGAAAGACTAATTTTCTCGGATGATACATTCACTCCTTGGTTACCTGACGTACTTTATTGGTTTCGCTATATTGATGATTTTCCCTTTTATTTGGACAGGCCCCAAAGATACATTACTGTCATTCTTGGAGGATCTTAACGCGAATGAGTTCAATTTTGAAGTTCACTCAAGTCTCCTTCCTCAATCTTGCAATCACAGAGGGGTACATTACAACTAATCTGTACAGAAAAACCGAGTGCTGGCAATACCATACTGCACACATCGAGCTCACATCCTGCCCCTCTGTCAGGAAAGTCCTCATGGAAGACGCAGTACTGGCTGCTATGGCGCGCGCCTGTGTGCGCCGGTGCACATTGGTGCACATGCGCGCTATTGCGCGCGCTGGTGCACGTGCACAATATTGCACGTGCTGGTGCATGTGCGCGCTGGTGCGTGGGCACGTACGTCCGTGTGCGCTGGTGCGTGTGCCCGCTTGGCGCCAACCAGCCTTTTTGAACTGGAAGTGCACTCTGGATCGGTGCTGTCTGACCTGCAGCTCCCTGTGACCCTTGCTCCCCGTTTACCTGTCTTATACATTTGATCCCCTGAAGACCTGGCTTGCCCTTTGGATTCTCCCTGTCTTCTGCCTGCACCTGACCTCGGCCTTGCCTTTGACTCTGAACCTGTCTGCTCCTCTGGTACCTCATTGCCCGCCTGTTGTCGACCCTGCCTGTGACCCGACCTGTCTGCTCTGCTCCTGCTCAAGCATCATCTGCCTGTGCATCTGCCTGCCAGTCTGCTGTTCAGCTGGTGACCATCTTCATTGCATCCAGGACCTAAGAGTCGCCCTTCCTGCAACTAACCCACCGGGCTCCCATACCACTCTGCACTCCCGTGCCTCCTGTTTTGCTCTACCAGGGACCATGACTCAGACACGTAAGGGAGACCTTCCTCTGCTCCATTGGGCTCATCAGTCAGGTACGTGGAAGTCTGACACCCTCTAATCAGAAGTGTACCATATGTGTAGTATCTGCACCTATGCCAAAACTGCTCACCAGAGGAAGAATTCAATATAATATGTTACAACAAAGACTATTGACTCGTGGCAGGTATTCAAAATCCCATTTGAGAAAAAGCTTATAACCGAGCCAAAACTCGGTCTAGGCCTTGACCTTTTATTTGGGAATACACCCAGAACCAGTGTAGGTAGTTTCAGATTTATTAGGCGTTCCCCTGCACATGGACACTGCCATCTACTGACAGAGGACCATATGGTTACCCAAATATGTACGACCCACTCCGAGTTAGTGTTCAGATGTGCTACCACCTTGCGTGACACACTAACAACCAGCCATTACCATTGTGCGCAGGACCCCACCTCGCTACCCAGGGCCACATATAATTGCGGTCATTGCCGCCGGTGCCCTTGGTTTACCGAGGGTCAGTGAGAATAACTCATATAAGCCTTTTCTTTAATCTACAGGGGCTGGGATAGCGATTTTTAACTAGTGAGTAAGTACTTGCACTGCTTGATAAGACCATACTTGGGATATTCTTTCCCCTTTTTTGAATATGGGACACCTGTCGTATTCAAGGTCCATTATGGGATTTTCCTATATGGCTGATTTAAATAACAGGGGAGGGGATCATGCTCTGCTTCAGTATGTCACAGTACATGCTGGCATTCATGGTTCCATCCATGAACTGTAGCCCCCCAGTGCCGGCAGCACTCATGCACAGTGGCACAGTGATGTAGTGGGTAGCACTCTTGCCTAGCAGTAAAAAGGGTCGCTGGTTTTCGAATCCCAACCACGACACTACCTGCCTGGAGTTTGCATGTTCTCCCTCTACCTGCATGGGTTTCCTCCAGGTACTCCGGTTTCTTCCCACACTCCAAAGACATGCTGGTAGGTTAATTGGCTTCTGTCCAAAATTGGCCCTAGTGTATGAATGTGAGTTGGGGACCTTGGATTGTGGGCTCCTTGAGGGTAGGGAGTGATGTGAGTGTGCAATGTATGTGTGGAGCACTGCGTAAATTGTTGGTGCTATATGGGTACCTTAAATAAATAATAATATAATAGATGAGCATCTTAATGAGACACAATGTACAGGGATAGGGACAATTGTAGACACTCACCCACACTCACTCAGGTTGAACTGGATGGACTGGTGTCTTTATTCAACCTTACTAACTATGTAACTAACTATGTAACTATGCAGCCCCAGACCATGACACTCCCACCACCATGCTTGACTGTAGGCAAGACACACTTGTCTTTGTACTCCTCACCTGGTTGCCGCCACTCACGCTTGACACCATCTGAACCAAATAAGTTTATCTTGGTTTAATCAGACCACAGGACATGGTTCCAGTAATCCATGTCCTTAGTCTGCTTGTCTTCAGCAAAGTATTTTCTTGTACATCATGTTTAGAAGAGGCTTCCTTCTGGGACGACAGCCATGCAGACCAATTTGATGCAGTGTGCGGCGTATGGTCTGAGCACTGACAGGCTGACCCCCCCACCCCTTCAACCTCTGCAGCAATGCTGGCAGCCCTCATACGTCTATTTCCCAAAGACAACCTCTGGATATGACGCTGAGCAGGTGACCTCAACTTCTTTGGGTGACCATGTCGAGGCCTGTTCTGAGTGGAACCTGTCCTGTTAAACCACTGTATGGTCTTGACCATTGTGCTGCAGCTCAGTTTCAGGGTCTTGGCAATCTTCTTACAGCCTAGGCCATCTTTATGTATAGCAACAATTCTTTTTTTTCAGATCCTCAGAGAGTTCTTTGCCATGAGGTGCCGTGTTGAACTTCGGGTGACCAGTATGAGAGAGTGAGAGCGAGAACACCAACAAGTCACATGACATTGGGGAGGGAAAATGGCTAATTGGGCCCAATTTGGACATTTTCACTTAGGGGTGTACTCACTTTTGTTGCCAGCGGTTTAGACATTAATGGCTGTGTGTTGAGTTATTTTGAGGGAGCAGCAAATTTACACTGTTATACAAGATGTACACTCACTACTTTACATTGCAGCAAAGTGACGGTCGTCGCAATCGTTGTAATTACAAGCTTGTTTTACTGGTGTCACGGAACGTCCCACACTCCACTTGAGTGCTTCATATACCACTTCCTCCCAGTCTGTATACAGATATCAGATATTCCAAATGCTTCCAAGCACAAAACAAGGCAACACTTGCTTAGATGCGAACATAAACTAACTCTTTATTTGAACCAGAATACAGTCTTATATACAGTAGAAGATGAGGCTCCCCCTCCTGCTCATATTACTCTAACAATACACCTGTAACCTAATTAACCTAATTAACATGAGCTAGTTTACTAAATCATTTACCCAGACCAGATGACTCAGAGACATGACTTGTAGGACACAGACTTGTGGGCACCGAGCTTCACACAGTAGTATAAACACAATAGCAGGAGCTGATTACAATTATCAATACAAACAACAATCTCCCCTCACCTCAGCCTAGTCATCAACAACTATAGTAGGATTAGACTGTTCGTCTCCTAGCCAGTCCTGGAGGCTAATGTGATCAGCTCACTCAATTAACAGGTTGAGTTCAGAATCAATCAAACCAAGAATAGTCTCTTCATACATCCTGGGAGATATTGTGGACAAATATTACTGTCCCATTTTAAGTTGTCTAAGATATATTTTCTCACTCACCCTGTGCCAGGATAGCACAGGGTGACTTAGACATATGTATGGGGAGCTGAAACAAGGGCATCCCCTACTTTTCAAGGGATTCTGAGTTCCACGGGCCCTCCCGTCACATCTCTCCCCTTTCGGCAGAAGACTAACACAGGAGGAGACCCCAGACGGGTGGACTCAGAAGTTAGTCCATAGTTCCAGTCCTCTACTGCCTGTACCCACACAGTACCCCAAACAAATTGTTCCAAACAGTATTACTCACTCAGCCAACTCTGCCTCTCTCAGAGAACATATCCGCCGCTGGGGAGAGGCCCGGACTGGCCCTTCTCCCTGGAGTCCTTTCTGCCACTAGAGAGAAGACAGGGTGACTGGGCTCACTCCGTCATGCTGTTGGGGATCTGGGCCGACTGCCCAGCATCCCTGGGGTATACAGGTGGAGATTGAAGTCCCATCCACCTTCACAGGAAATCCATCCTCTGTTAGTTGAGGGCAGAGTTCAGCAGTCCTCGGCCCTGTTGCCAGCCCTTCTGCTGGAAACTCCACACCATCTGCTCTGGCTAACTGTTGGGGGGGGAGGCTGGCTTCCTCCACTCCTAAACTGTGTAGCTGCCATTGGGGAGGTGAGCCGGCTGCTTCCTTTTCCATTCCCTCATCTGGCTGCTTGGACGACATGTCTATGGTACTGTCTCACAGGTGCACTAATCTTTGCTGGGGAGGGAAGGCCACTTCCTCCACCCTGGCCAACTGTTGGGGAGGGACAACACACACCTCCTCTCCCTTCTCCCCCTGTATCTGCTGCTGGGAAGTGATTGCCACCTTCTCACCCTGGGCCTCCGAAACTGCCACAGGTGTGGGGCAGAGGTCTCGGACCCTCTGTCCGGTTGCCAGCACTTCTGCTGAGGGTTTGCTAGGTGGTTCCTCCTCTACAGAAACGTCTATTAAATCCCCAGTCTCTGGAATTGCTAAAAGTGTGGGGCAGAGTTCTCAGACCCTCTGTTCAGTTACCAGATCTTCAGCTGGAGAAGTTTATTGTAACTCCACAGATACTGCTGTTGGTGCTGGGCAGAGCACAGTGAAGTTTGGCCCTAATACCAGCTCTTCTGCTGGAGGCTCATCAGGTTGTTCTTCCTCAGCAGAAAAGTCTATTAAATCCCCTATCTCTATAACTGGTGTCTGGGGATAGAGGTTCACCATCTCCTGTCCATGGAACCCAGAAGATGTTATCAGTGCTGGACAGAAGTTAGCAGAGCTCTGCCCTGTGGTCAGCACTTCAGGTTTGGGGACGGCAATCTTCAGATTTTCCACAGCCGATTCTCTGGCATGCTGCTGAACGTGTTCTAGCAGTTTCCTGTATGCCCTTTCCAGATGCTGTTCCTTCCTTAGCAAATGGTCCAGATCATGTTTGAGCTCTGAGACCCCTGCAAGACCGAGCATAGCCTCTCTATATGCTCGCAGGTCCTCAAGGTCAGGTTCCCCTTCATCGCCAAACATAAAATGATCTGTAAGGCTCTCCCACAGCAATCCAGGGCCTCCAAAGTCATATCCCTCCGGAGAGCATTCTGTTGTCTCCCCTAAATATCCCTCCTCTGCGTGCCATTGCAGAGCCCGATAATGCTTGTCCAGATCTATCTCCTGCTGGACCAGCCTGTCCAACTCAGTCACCCATTGCTCCTGGGGCCGCTCTCCCAGGAATGCCAGCCGCAATGCCCATTGGTCACTTGCTCGTTGCTCTTGGGTCAGAAAGCACTTGCCCTGTTTTATACCAGCGAGCTAGAGGGCTCCAATCTAGGGCTCCACCCGAATTTGCTGCCTAAGCTCCAGGTATTCATCCTCAGACACAGTCCTGGTGTATGTTGAAAGGATGATATGCAGCAGCCCCGGGACCTGATGCCAGGTCCATATCTCCTCTGGGGTGACTGAAGTCTGCTATCCTGATCTTGGATCCAGGTGCAGGTTTAGTTTTCTCAGACTGCCGGAAGCTTCCCGCTGCTTGCCACCAATGCCAGGGAATGTCCCACACTCCGCTTGAGTGCTTCCGTCATATACCACTTCCTCCCAGTTTGTATACAGATATCAGATATTCCAAATGCTTCCAAGCACAAAACAAGGCAACACTTGCTTAGATGCTAACATGAACTAACTCTTTATTTGAACCAGAATACAGTCTTATATACAGTAGAAGATGAGGTTCCCCCCTCCTGCTCATATTACTCTAACAATACACCTGTAACCTAATTAACATGAGCTAGTTTATTAAATCATTTACCCAGACCAGATGACTCAGAGACATGACCTGTAGGACACAGACTTGTGGGCACCGAGCTTTACACAGTAGTATAAACACAATAGCAGGAGCTGATTACAATTATCAATACAAACAACAATCTCCCCTCTCCTCAGCCTAGTAATCAACAACTATAGTAGGATTAGACTGTTCGTCTCCTAGCCAGTCCTGGAGGCTAATGTGAGTTCAGAATCAAACCAAGAATAGTCTCTACATACATCCTGGGAGATATTGTGGACAAATATTACTGTCCCATTTTAAGTAGTCCAAGATATATTTTCTCACTTACCCTGTGCCAGGATAGCACAGGGTGACTTAGACATAAGAGGTGTATGGGGAGCTGGAACAAGGGCATCCCCTACTTTTCAAGGGATTCTGAGTTCCACAAGCCCTCCCGTCACAACTGGATTTTATGTAAGTGCAAACCCCCCCTTTTTTAAATCAATAATTCAATAGAGTTACACTATGTGCGGCTCTTAATTTTACATGACATATGTTGTAGGATTACTACAACTTCTGAGATCTACTTGCTGCTTATTCGCTTTGGATGCTCGATCAACCTGTCCATATTGGATCCTTATTGCATTTGAATTTTTTTTATTTTGCACATTTATTCACATTGTGTTTATTTAGTTTATGAGTGCTACACTATTCATTTTTAGATACTGTATATGGTCTGTCACACCACCCAGGGTTAGCCTTTGATAACGCCCCCGTGGGAGGGACGAAAC
This sequence comes from Aquarana catesbeiana, assembly GCA_037953035.1. Classification (NCBI taxonomy): domain Eukaryota; kingdom Metazoa; phylum Chordata; class Amphibia; order Anura; family Ranidae; genus Aquarana; species Aquarana catesbeiana. Next base: position 2,271,576 of record JBBHAA010001475.1, read on the forward strand.
ACGTCAGATACCACAGTGGTGACTTGCTAGACGCAAGTCAATGTACACTTCCAGTTTCTGGTTTTAAGATTTACAGCATGATTTTAATATGAGTGGATATTTTATTGTTTTTTGGTTTAATAAACGGAATTACGCTATATCCCTATTCTCTCCTGCCATTTATTTACTACTTTCTTTGCATACCCTGAGGATAACCAGATCTACAACTAGGAGGACAACAAAGCCCAGCAATCCATACTCCATAGATATGAAAGACTCCTGTAATGGGAGTCCCCTAGCAGTTGGTGCACACCCTGAGGATAACTAGAATAACCACCAGGAGGACAACAAAGCCCAGCCATCCTTACTCCATAGGCGAGAGACTCCTGTAATGGGAGTCCCCAGCAGCTGGTGAGGTAGTGGGCACACAGGAGGGGAGCACGGATTTCACTGACTATTTTTTTCGGCACTCGGCATTTCATTTCTGCATAATGAAAATATGGATTTGCACAAAGAAGATTGAGAAAGCTTATAAACGTAATGTGCACTTTAGATTAATTTATGTTTTTTTCCATTGTAAATTTTCTCACTGTTTACAGACTTATGAATATCATAATATGTTGCACAATGGTTAGATTTGGCTGCACTATGGTGTAACAGTTGTGGTGTAGATCTATGAATTTGTATTTATTTAATTTGTGGCTGGGTAGCACTTTGCACTGATTTCACAAATTTAAAGACACAGTCATCTTATAAGAGCGTCAACCTAAGCAATTCACTTATTTTGATGTATCACTTGTTGATAGCTCAGGAGTATAGGGACAAAAGAAAAAAGGATACTACTGGAGTAGCCGAAAATTGGACTTTAACGGCATGGAAACAATGGAGAAGTGAAAAAAAAAAATATATATATATATATGATTTATTCGAAAAAATACATTATACAAACACAATAATCACAAAAGGATAAAAAACATGAAAGCTGATACAGTCAGTAAAGTGAACCCTTGTGCGTCTATGCGTTTCACCGTGAGGCTTCTTTAGGACACGATCAAGGTTCAATGGCGTAACAAAAGAGAAACGGAGAGCAAGTCTCACTGTCTGAAATGAAATATATATTCCAATTAAAAACGTTACATAAATGCATTAGAACAGTTAAAAAAGCATGTGCTCAACCGTCGAAAGAAGAAACAGCAAGATGGCAATGAGCAGGTACCTTTAATCTGATAGGCCTCGCATATAAATTCGTATATAGATTTCCCGTAGTAAAAAATGTAGAATATTTATTGTGAACTATGGAAAAGTGAGAAAATACACAATGCTCTAGCATGAAATGTATAATGCAGCTAGCGGTATATATATATATATATCATTAGACACTAATTAAGCCAAGAACCTACTATTTTATATCTTCCAAAATATCTAGAACAGGGGCCCATGCGTATCTTGTATTAGAAGAAGAGAGACCATCCAGCTATTGAAACTGAAATATACAGTGTCATAGAATGGCAATGAGCCTTAATCAGGTAAAGTGTTGCTGGTGGTGTATGCCATAGCCTCTATTGGTATACAATGCCTGACGGTACAAAAAAAAGCAAGGAAAAAGATTTATATCATGTAGTCATCAGTGAGAGTCAAAATAGTGTCCAAAGATGTAACGAGTATAGACTTACACGTCAATGGTAATATAGTGCCATGCCCCTGGGAGCCGGCCGGGTTCTGTACTTAAAGCCCATTTTGAAGCGTGGGCTATTTATATACGCCGGCCGTATACTACATCCAATAAGGATAGCGGTGTCACGTGATACAGTCACGTCCAGACGCTGTAGTAAACGGGATTGTGGGTAGTGTAGGCAGCGCGGAAAAAACAAACCCGCTGTGCGAATTGCGCATGTGCGGAACACAAGAAAGCAGAGAGGTGCCTTCTGGGGTTTGTAGGCAGAGCGGGGAGCTGAATTCCGTTCACATTTAACCAGCACGTTAGTAAGGGAACATAGGAGGTGCCCAAATATTGAATATTATGTATATTAATAGAACGAGGACCCAAAATTAAGAACCAATTACCATTATAACTGAGTCTTCTGGATGGGAAAGCACATACCAGACTAGAAAAAAACAGCCATAATGCACATAAGTGATTGTAAATTAATTATGCAATATTCAAATTCATTTAATTAATTATATCAAATTCCATTGTGTAAAAAAGAATCAGTACAACAAAATCAAATAACAAACTCACAATATATGAGCTGTACCTTATAGGATAACCCATTAATCTATTGTAGACTCTTTGAAGTTATTAACTATATACTCACTGCTAATGAAGCAGAGCGGACACATGATTGTCAAACTAGACAACAAAATAAAAATAAAAAATAATAAAGAAGCAGAAACAAAGGGAAAAGGAATCATACACACAACAAAAAGCAAATAATTCCATCAATTTTCAAAGTTGTATTTACAAAAAGGGTCTAAAGCTTATCATGTCATTCAGGCTCGGGTATGTGGTAGCTCGTAACCTGTATATCCATTGGGTCTCTCTTTGAAGGACTCTTTGATCAAAATTGCCCCCTCGGGGGTCTTCATGGATCACATCAAGGGCGGCAAATTTGAAAACCATAGGTTCATATTTATGTTTGAAGGCTATGTGATAGCCCATGGTAGTGTTCAACAAACCACTAGTGGCGTAGTAGACATGATCTTTGATCCTCCTCCAAAAAGGCCTAATGGTTTTGCCAATGTAGAATGCTCCCCATTGGCAAAATATTATGTAGATCACTCCTTTGGTTTGACAAGTAATGTGATGTCGTAGGTGGTGAATTCAGCCATCTGGAAGATGAACAGAGGGTCCCAACAGTAATAAGTCACAGAAGTCACACATGTCACAGCAGAAAAGACCCGCTGGGTCTTGGATTTTGCTTACATTTTTGCAATAGTGACTCCACACTAGGCGATCTCTTATAGAGCCTGCATGACGATACGTGATTTCGGGTTTGGGCCCTATATATTTGGTTAGAATGGGATCCGCTAGTAAAATGTGCCAGTGTTTTTGGATTACTGACCGTATTTTAGTATATTGATCAGAATAGGTGGTTATAATTCTTATTCTCTAAGAATCCATTTGTTTGGGTTTTGGAAAAAGAATAGCAATCCGAGGTTTAGCATTAGCTTTTTTGAAAGCCTTTTTGAGGTTAGTTTTACTGTATCCCCTGGCCAGTAATCGTTCATATAAACGATCTGCCTCATGTTTGAAACTAAGATCATTCGAGCAATTGCGTTTAAGATGCAAATATTGGCCAAAGGGGATACTTTGAATCAGGGGCTTAGGGTGTGCACTGCGTGCGTGTAGAATTGGCCAGGGGATACAGTAAAACTAACCTCAAAAAGGCTTTCAAAAAAGCTAATGCTAAACCTCGGAATGCTATTCTTTTTCCAAAACCCAAACAAATGGATTCTCAGAGAATAAGACTTATAACCACCTATTCTGATCAATATACTAAAATACGGTCAGTAATCCAAAAACACTGGCACATTTTACTGGCGGATCCCATTCTAACCAAATATATAGGGCCCAAACCCAAAATCACGTATCGTCGTGCAGGCTCTATAAGAGATCGTCTAGTGCGGAGTCACTATTGCAAAAATGTAAGCAAAATCCGAGACCCAGCGGGTCTTTTCCGCTGTGACATGTGTGAGTTCTGTTACTTATTGCTGTTGGGACCCTCTGTTCATCTTCCAGATGGCCGAATTCACCACTGTAGTGATATAAAAATACGTGTGGTATAGTAGTAGTATAGTGGGTATGATAATTAATTAGTAAGTACTCTTCCGCAGCAACCCAATTTTTCCAGAGAAATGCACTTTATTGACTTCCAACACAGAACAAAGTCCAAAGTCCACAGATGACAAAAAAAACTGACAGAGTATATAATTCAGAGTCCTATGTTCCTAGGTCTGTGTGTTCATACACAGACAAGCCTAACTTTTAACTAAATGCCAGCTTGAATGTCCTCTATGAAATACTAGTCCACTAGGAGGGAGTTTCTGCTAGGTCAACCCAAAATACTCTGATCTTATTGTTACCCCCTCAAGTCTAATTACCATCAATAAATACTTCTTCTATGGTCCTTTAAACAATGTACCCTTTGAAATGTTCAATTAGGTTTCCAGACCATACCTCACCTCACACACCTAGGTAGACTTGCCTAAGATCAACACATCAAAGAGTCATTAGCTGTCCCCTTGATATGTTAAAATTCAGTTGACTTGGGCAAGTGGTTAGAAGAGTGGGTGATGGGAGATGACGTGTGAGGAGTAGGGGAGGAGCCACGCAGTGGGGAGGTGGAGGACGGAGGAGGAAAATGGTGAACGAGACAGCGTGCGGTGAGAGCCACGCTGTGTCTGTGAGATAGCAGCCCTAACAGCAGGGAAACAGCTAGCGGCCGACAGCTGAGAGACACTAGGCAACGAGGAGCGGGCTGAACCGGAGCTCGAGCCTTGAGATAGTGACGGCAGCAGCAGCAGTCTGCGCGGTATGGGGAAAGACTTTCCCGGAAACCCTGCACCTCTAAGGAGCTGAAGCCGGTCCGGAGTTGGTGTGTCCCTTAGACGCCTTCCGAGGTGTCTCCACCCGCTCCCTCGCCCCCCCTACCCCCCCCAGATAAGATCGGAGGAAGGACCTGAGACACCCCTTCCCCCCTGCCTTCTTCTTACCCCCTCATTCCCAACCCCTGTTTACAGGGGGAAAGGGAACCAGGAAGCCTTATTTTGCTGCATTGGAAGACAATCATCCTGAGAGCAACCTGTGGAGCCCTTGGATTGCTGGTATCAGAGAGAAGCATCCCAGTCAGCCCTGCAGGAGAAGGAATTTTGGCTCTGTGTCCCCAGTGCCTCCTGCTACAAGACAACATCAGGTAGGACGTTTTTGAAACAAATCTCCATGTACTTGAAGCGTACAAATACCTGTTGCAAGTGTATAAGAAAGTAGAGTCAAGGGGCACAGAGTGGAGCAAAGAGGCTTAAGAAACCACACAAGAAAAGTGGAAAGGGGGAGAAGCTGAACATGAACGGGCGCACCACTAAAGCTGCAGAATTAAAAAAACCTAGAGACAGTTTGAATACAAGTACCATCCAAAAATACATGACAGAAACGCAAGCCAGAAGCCCAGGTATGGAAAATAAACAACAAAGTGCAAAAGATAAAAAGAAAGACCCCAATAAAAATAAGGGAGCGACAGGAAATAACTCCAGATTAGCAGCCTCACCAGAGCCTGAAATAGAAAATAATATAGAAGTAAATATGGAAGTTTTCCCCACAAAAACAGAGATTCAGGACATGTTTATTAAATTAGAGAATGTGCTGAAGGCAGAGATTCTGAATGTCAGAGAAGACCTGGGATATTTACTAAAAAGAGTGGAAAATGTGGAGGATTTAACGGAGCAGCATGTAACAGCGATTGAGGATTTGAAGAAGCAGGTCAAAAACTTGAAATCGGATCATAGGGAAATGCTCCTTAAACTCGAAGAGCAGGAAAACCAAAACAGAAGGCAAAATCTTAGAATCAGAGCCATCCCAGAACAGGGAGGGGAAGATCTGTTCTCTGTAATGAGGGAAATTTTTAACCCCGTATTGGGAAGAAACAAGGAGGAGGAGCTCAAGATAGAGCGTGTTCATAGAATAAGAAAGCCTGCAAGCGCCAGAGAAGACTCTCCCAGGGATGTGATTGTGAGGTTTCATCATTATGAAGAAAAAGAAAGGATCTGGAAAAATCTGAGAGGAGTCCAGTCACTGAAGTATAACAACAAAGACATTCAAATCTTTACAGACTTGTCAGCCAGAACCCTCGCAAGGAGAAGACAATTAAAACCATTGTTAGACACTCTAAGGGATGCTAATTTGAAATATAGTTGGGGCCATCCATTTTCACTATTGGTGATAAGAGAAGGGAGGAGCTTCAGATTAAAACAGATAGAAGACTTACAGGACTTCTGTACAAATTGAAATATTAGAGTTCCACAGGACATGGAGGGAAGGTCCTTTTGAGGGGGGGGGTGGGATTGGGGGGTGGTGGGGGGGAGGGGGAGGTAATAAGGTAACAAGGTCAAAAATGTGATCCATAGATAGGGTATATTTAATATGAAATGTTTTTTTTTTTTCCTTCCCCGCCCTCAACTCCATGTGAGGTGGGGGGAGGGAGTCCTCTGAACCCCACGGCGGGAGTAACACCCTGCACATGAGGGGGCGTTGGCGTGAAGGCAACATGGTTGACGCCACGACCCCAAGGCCGGGGAATGGCGGGGGGGTGGGGGGGTAACCGCAGACTCAGGGTACAATTTGAGAGATTTAATTTATGTGTTCCTTCTTATCTATTTCCTTGCTTCCCCAGATATGGGATACAGCTTAGGGGTGTTTACTTTCCTTTTCTGTCTGATTTGCCTAGGTTTTTTTGATCTTAATCTTCATAATCGTCATATTTCTTGGTGTAAAAGTGGAGGACACTCTCAGAATAAAGTAAAAGGTTTCCGAAGGGATAGGAGGGCAGATATAAGGATTGAGTGGTAATGGAAATTAGATGTCTATCATATAATGTGAAGGGCCTTAATTCACCAGGGAAAAGGTGGAAAATGGATCATGAATTACAGAGATTGGACATAGATATAGCTTTCCTGCAGGAAACACATCTATTGTATGAGGAGGGTATTAAGTTATCATCAAAAGGTCTCCCAGTATGGATATATGGTGATTCCCCATCCAAAAGGGCAAAGGGTGTGGCCATCGGATTCTCAAGACGGATAAAATTTAATTTGTTAGATAAGAGAGTGGACCCAGAAGGGCGATTTCTGTTTGTGAAAGTGAAAATCAATGAAAAAATTTATACACTGGCAAACATATATTGCCCAAACAGAGATCCGATGGGGTACCTTGCCCGAACCCTGACTGGATTGGAGGAATTCAAAGAAGGGGAGGTGATTTTAGCAGGCGACCTAAATTTTTGCTTAGACCCAGCCTTGGATAGGTCAGCTGACACCCAATGGGAAGATAAAAGGGCATGTGCCAGAATCGGGAAGAAATTACAAGTTCAGCAGTTGATTGACGTGTGGTGAGTGTTGCATCCCAAGGAGAGGGACTATACATTCTACTCACAGGTGCATGCGACCTATTCAAGGCTGGATTATTTTTTAGTTGATCATAGTTTATTGGACTCTGTGACAGGAACAAAGATTGAGGTTCAGACCTTGTCAGATCATGCACCAGTAGTTATGACATTATTGCTTAAGGGCCTTCAAAGGATCCCATACACCTGGCGGCTGAACGAATTCCTCTTAAACAAAAAGCAGGTTGTTGAAAGGGTTCAAAGAGAGATAGAAGGCTTCTTCCGCACTAATGAGGCCAAGGAGGTCCCGGCGACTATTGTTTGGGAAACCTTTAAGGCCTACATTAGAGGGATATTAATCTCAATTGGTACAGGGGAGAAGAGGAAAAAAGTCAGAAAGCAAGAAGAATTGATAGAACAAATATACAAATTGGAACATACCCATAAAACTAGCAAGGAAGCGAGCAGAGAGGTACTAAGGGAACTAACAATAAAAAGGGATGAGCTGAGAGATTTACTAGAAACAGAAGCCCTCAAAAGAAAATATAAAAACAGTAGGGATTTCCATATAAAGGGGAATAAAATAGGGAAACACCTAGCTGCAACCATTAGGAAGAAAAGATTGGAGAACTACATAGAGAAGGTAAAGAACAAAAAGGGGGAAATGAGATACTCAACAAGAGAAATAGCAGAGGAATTTCGAAGCTACTTTTCCTCCCTTTATGCAGTGGAACAAAAAGAAAAACAGGACGGGAAAAAGGAACAAATGGTAAGTGAATTTCTAAAAGAAGCTGCCCTGCCCACCTTGTCACAAATAGACTCATTGGAGTTGGAAAGGCCAATATCGGAAGAGGAGGTCTTTAGAGCCTTGAAGCAATCCCCTGGGGGCAAGAGCCCTGGCCTGGATGGCTTCACGACAAATTTTTATAAAAAATTTAAGGTACTCCTGGTACCAAGGCTATGCCAGATGTGGAACGGCCTTGGAGACCAGGAAATGTGTGGGGATGCCTTGTTGGCAGCGGTGACATTGATTCCTAAGGAAGGGAGAGACCGCACCCTATGTTCAAGTTACCGGCCGATCGCGTTATTAAATGAAGATACCAAACTATATGCGAAAGTATTGGCTCTCCGATTGAGGGAGAAAATGCCTGACCTGTCGATCGACGCGGAGAAGGCGTTCGACAGGGTAGACTGGGGATTTATGTTTAGCACACTGGAGGAAATGGGATTCGGGCCAGCAATGTTAAGAAGAATAAAAATTCTATACAACCACCCTGCGGCCTTTGTAAGAGTGAACAACATGCCCTCCACCAGCTTTATTATGCAGAATGGCACCAGACAGGGCTGTCCGTTGTCCCCACTCCTTTTTGTCCTGGCCTTGGAGCCACTCCTTAACATAATTAGAAAAAACCCTGACATTAGTGGATGTGAAGTAGGGGGGGGAAGAACACAAGCTAGCGGCATTTGCCGACGATATCCTATTTTATATTTCAAAGCCCAGAATATCAATCCCTAGTATGCTAGATATAATGAGGAGGTATAGTGCAAACTTTAAAATTAATATAGAAAAATCTGAAGCTCTAAAGATTAACATAAACAAACTGGAAGCCAATAGGTTAGCCGAGGTCTTCCGTTTTCCATGGAGGGACAATGTTAAGTACTTAGGAGTGAGACTGACAGGTTCCAGGGGGGACCTGTACAAGATAAACTATATACCCTTCCTAAATGAAATAAAAAGAATAACTCATGGCCCTGCCTCCTGGATGGGGCGAATAAATATTGTAAAAATGGTGCTTGCACCTAAAGTATTGTATAAAATGCAGATGCTCCCTATCCCAGTTCCTCGAGAATTTTTTAGGGTCCTGTCAGAGATTATAAACAGGTACGTTTGGGGTCACAAGAAACCGAGAATTGCGCACGGGGTGTTATGCAGAGAGAAAACACGTGGGGGGTTAGCTTTCCCCGATTTTAGAAACTATTATAGAGCTATTGTAATAGCACGGGCACTGGAGTGGGGTAAAAGTACCAATACAAAAAGATGGGTGAACTTAGAAATAGGGTTAAGTAAGGTATGCTTGAACCAGATGATCTGGAACCCACCGCAGTATAGGAATTTAGGTAAAGAAACACATTATATTACACATCACACACTTAAAGTTTGGGATCAGATTCACCCATTAAATAAGTGGGGCTACAATTCACCATTAATTTATTTAAAAAATAACCCGTTTTTCCCCCCAGGAATGGGAACAATAGGAGGTAATTGGATCCTTGAGAAGGAAATACAAATAAGACATATAATAAGTAGGGGGAAATTAAAATCACTGGAAGAATTAAAAGCACTAAGGGAGAGATTATTAATAAATGGGTGGAGGCACAGTCAATTAAAACACTTTATTGGTAGTCTCCCAGGCCCCTTAAGGGAGGAGGCGAACTACAGGGGATTAGAGAAAATGGCACTTAGAGAAGAATTAAAAGGGACGGTTTCGAAGGTGTATAAAATTCTGATGAGTAGGGGCGGACAGGATACGCCCCCGTTCATCAGAAAATGGGAGGAGGATCTGGGATCACTATGTGATGGGGAAACGGAAAAACGCATTTTTGAGGCCACGCATACGACAGCAGTAGATATGAAATCAAGGGAAAGCAACTATAAATGTATAGCCCGGTGGTATATGACCCCGGCTAGAGTGAGTAAATTCTCCCCAGATAAATCCCCCAGCTGTTGGAGAGAGTGCGGAGGCCTGGGCACAATGGCGCATATATGGTGGGAGTGCCCCAAAATCCAAGTTTATTGGCAGGAAGTGACAGGGCTGATAGAAGGGATAATAGGGAAAAATATCAAAAGGGACCCATGGACCTGCCTGTTTCATAGTCAGGAGGGAGGGAAGAGGGGATACAATTCCTCTCTGACACCAATCCTACTGAACGCAGCTAAAAATGTTATCCCAAAGAAATGGCAAGAAACAGAACCCCCAAAGATTAAAGATTGGATCACAAAAGTAGATGAAATCTATAGATTAGAGAATATTGAGAGGAAAGAACCCCTAGACGGGAGTCAAGAGAAAGAACAAGGGAAATGGTATCCTTGGGGGACCTTCAAAAAAACAGAGAAATATGTGGAGGTAGTGTCAAGATAGTTCTGGGGGAGTGGGGCAGGGACATTAAGGACGAGTGGAGAGGACGTGGGTCTGCGGGGGGTAACCCCGGAAGGCGGCTAGGGGGGATATGAAGAGATGTCATAATGAAAAATAGTAAGACCCTCTCTGCTGGAGGGGTGTTCCTTTTTTGTATTCATGTGTATGTACAATACTTTTTACTTTGAAAAATAAATAAAGATTTATAAAAAAAAATAAAAAATTCAGTTGACTTGGACAAATCAACCATTGTCAATTGAATTCTGGCCTGGTCAATATTGACTGTATGTGTACATACGTACAATAATGTCCCACATGAATCGGTGAACATATTACAACATATACAACATATACCCCCACTTGGGTCGGTTCTAACTACTAGAACTGACCCATAAATCAAACAACAAAAAATATCATTTTGATTTGTTGTTTCCAGTCTCCAGAGAATAATTCTGGGGTTCCCAACTTGTTTAATTTTGTAGATCAGACTCTCTTATGTCACAACTAGACATTAGAGTCACAGCACAGCTCTTGGTTCTTCATCAGACTTTTGTCCACCTCACAGGATTGTTGTCACCACCGACTTCTGTTACTAAGTCTGAAAATGCTCTTCTGGTCACTTGAACGGCACCAATGTAGTGATATAATATGTATTGTGTGGTATGATAATTAATTAGTAAGTACTCTTCCACAGCAACACAATTCTTCCAGAGAGATGCACTTTATTGACTTCCAACACAGAACAAAGTCCAAAGTCCACAGATGACAAAAATATCCAGCAGAGTATATCATTCAGAGTCCTATTTTCCTAGGTCTGTATGTTCACACACAGACAAGTCTAACTTTTTTTAATAAACTATAGACTGAACACCATGTTATATTCACTAGACATTGAATGGCTGAGCAATTTGATTGGCCGTTTCAATTTAGGACTTTGATTCGCTTCAGTCTTTCAGACAGACAACAACCCCCAGCCGTGAACAGCTGTAGTCATAAACCGCCCCAATTTTCACTCCCGCATATCAACATCAACAAGTCCCCTTAGATATGTGTAATTAGATTAGATTAACAGATACCACCTAAACACCCTTTGAAATGTTCAAATAGACTTGCATAAGATTAACACATCAAAGGATCTTCAGCTGTCCCCTTGCTATGTTAAAATTCAGTTGACTTGGACAATTCAACTGAATTTCTGGTCAACATGGCACTCCAATACAATATTATACATAAATCGGCCAACATATTACAACAACCACCTACGACATCACATTACTTGTCAAACCAAAGGAGTGATCTACATAATATTTTGCCAATGGGGAGCATTCTACATTGGCAAAACCATTAGGCCTTTTTGGAGGAGGATCAAAGATCATGTCTACTACGCCACTAGTGGTTTGTTGAACACTACCATGGGCTATCACATAGCCTTCAAACATAAATATGAACCTATGGTTTTCAAATTTGCCGCCCTTGATGTGATCCATGAAGACCCCCGAGGGGGCAATTTTGATCAAAGAGTCCTTCAAAGAGAGACCCAATGGATATACAGGTTACGAGCTACCACATACCCGGACCTGAATGACATGATAAGCTTTAGACCCTTTTTGTAAATACAACTTTGTAAATTGATAGAATTATTTGCTTTTTGCTGTGTGTGTGATTCCTTTTCCCTTTGTTTCTGCTTCTTTATTATTTTTTATTTTTATTTTGTTGTCTAGTTTGACAATCATGTGTCCGCTCTGCTTCATTAGCAGTGAGTATATAGTCAATAACTACAAAGAGTCTACAATAGATTATTGGGAAATCCTATATGGTACAGCTCATATATTGTGAGTTTGTTATTTGATTTTGTTGTACTGATTCTTTTTTACACAATGGAATTTGATATAATTAATTTAATGAATTTGAATATTGTATAATTAATTTACAATCAGTTATGTGCATTATGGCTGTTTTTTTTCTAGTCTGGTATGTGCTTTCCCATCCAGAAGACTCAGTTATAATGGTAATTGGTTCTTAATTTTGGGTCCTCGTTCTATTAATATACATAGTATTCAATATTTGGGCACCTCTTATGTTCCCTTACTAATGTGCTGGTTAAATGTGAACGGAATTCAGCTCCCCGCTCTGCCTACAAACCCCAGAAGGCACCTCTCTGCTTTCTTGTGTTCCGCACATGCGCAATTCGCACAGCGGGTTTGTTTTTTCCACGCTGCCTACACTACCCACAATCCCATTTACTACAGCGTCTGGACGTGACTGTATCACGTGACACCGCTATCCTTATTGGATGTAGTATACGGCCGGCGTATATAAATAGCCCACACTTCAACATGGGCTTTGAGTACAGTACCCGGCCGTCTCCCAGGGGCATGGCACTATATTACCATTGACATGGAAGTCTACATACACCACCAGCAATACTTTACCTGATTAAGGCTCATTGCCATTCTATGACGCTGTATATTTCAGTTTCAATAGCTGGACGGTCTCTCTTCTTCTAATACAAGATACGCATGGGCCCCTGTTCTAGATATTTTGGAAGATAGAAATAATAGGATCTTGGCTTAATTAGTGTCTAATGATAGATATATATATATATATATACTGCTAGCTGCATTATACATTTCATGCTAGAGCTTTGTGTATTTTCTTACTTTTCCATAGTTCACAATAAATATTCTACATTTTCTACTACGGGAAATCTATATATGAATTTATATGCGAGGCCTATCAGATTAAAGGTACCTGCTCATTGCCATCTTGCCGTTTCTTCTTTTGACGGTTGAGCACATGCTTTTTTAACATGTTCGAATGCGTTTATGTAACGTTTTTAATTGGAATATATTTCATTTCAACAGTGAGACTTGCTCTCTGTTTCTTTTTTTTTATGCCTTTGAACCTTGATCGTGTCCTGAAAAAGCCTCACGATGAAACGCGTAGACGCACAAGGGCTCACTGTACTGACTGTATCAGCTTTCATGCTTTTTATCCTTTTGTGATTATTGTGTTTTAATGTATTTTTTCTAATAAATCACAAATATATATATATATATATATTTTTTCACTTCTCCATTGTTTCCATGCCGTTAAAGTCCGAATTTTGGCTACTCCAGTAGTATCCTTTTTTCTTTTGTCCCTGTATGTTTGGATGTGGCATTGGCAGTGCTTCTTTCCTCTATTTAGCTCAGGAGTATACAGTCAGGTCCATGAATATTGGGACATCAACACAATTCTAATCTTTTTGGCTCTATACACCACCACAATGGATATGACATGAAACAAACAAGATGTGCTTTAACTGCAGACTTTCAGCTTTAATGTGAGGGTATTTACATCCAAATCAGGTGAACAGTGTAGGAATTACAACAGTTTGTATATTTATGGACCTGACTGTATATCAGATGTATACATATTGATTTTCTGTTGGTTGTCACTTATGATACATAATTCTTTATAGAGCCCCTCACCATTCCCTCCAATACCTTACATAATATTGATATTTGGGGCCATAAAAATAGAATCCTACAAATGTTGCCACTCGACAATTGAACACAATCTCCCATTCAAACAATGGAAATTCTGAGTTTCCTATAGAAATGAGAATCGAGTATTCTGACTCTAATGAGTAACACTGATGGCTGGAGAGCCTGCATGATAGAACCTTCTGATGTAAGAGTCAAAAAAACACATTGAGTATATAATAATAATAAAACAAGATGCAACTCACCTCTTGTCCTTCATCTACAGGTGGCTCTGATTCTGACTTCTACCAAATGTCATGGTAGCAATCCCCGAATTCCACCTTCTATCCATCTCACCAGGAATTCTCACCTTGGGGTTTCCTGGTTTCCTTAATTGCTTCAGACCCAGAAGATTTTACCCCCTTCCTGACCAGAGCACTTTTTGCGATTCGGCACTGCGTTGCTTTAACTGACAATTGTGCGCTCGTGCGACGTTGTTCCCAAACAAATTTTAGTGGTATTTGACCACCTCTGCGGTTTTTATTTTTTGCGCTATAAACAAAAAAAGCGACAATTTTGAAAAAACACAATATTTTTGACTGTTTGCTATAATAAATATCCCCCAAAAATATATAAAAACACATTTTTTCCTCAGTTTGGGCCGATATGTATTCTTCTACATATTTTTGGTAAAAAAAATATCACAATAAGTGTATATTGATTGGTTTGCGCAAAAGTTATAGCGTCTACAAAATAGGAGATCGTTTTATGGCATTTTTATTATTAATGATTTTTTTACTAGTAATGGCGGCAATTTGTGTTTTTTATTGGGACTGCGACATTATGGCAGACACATCGGACACTTTTTTGGAACCATTGATACAGCGATCAGTGATATAAAAATGCATCGATTACTGAAAAAATGTCACTGGCAGGGAAGGGATTAACACTAGGGGGCGATCAAGGGGTTAATTGTGTTCCCTCTCTGTGTTCTAACTGAAGGGGGAGGGGACTGTGTAAGGGAGATGACAGATCGCTGTTCATACTCTGTATGAACAGACGATCTGTCTCTTCTCCCCTCAGAGAACCGGAGATTGTGTGCTTACACACACAGATCCCGATTCTCGGTGTGTAACCAGCGATCACGGGAGCCAGGCGGTGATTGTGACCACCAGGCAATCGCAACGGCTCCGCGTGCGCCCCTAGTGGCCACAGGGCGAAACGACGTTACATAGCGTAGTTTCGTCCAGCCTTGCCATTCTGCCGAAGTACAACTGCGGCGGCTGGTTGGCAAGTGTTTAAAGCATAACTAAAGATTCATTTAAAAAAAAACAAACGAACATGTCATACTTACCTCCTCTGTGCAGTCGATTTTGCACAGAGTGGCCCCGATCCTCCTCTTCTGGGGTCCCTCAGCGGCGCTCCTGGCTCCTCCTCTTCTCGAGTGACCCATTGCAGAGCCGCTCTCACTCGGGGCACTAGCGCCCCCGTGTCCTACTGCTGCATCTATTGACACAGACAGCAGGACTTGGCCCCGCCCCCCAGCTCCCGCATCATTGAATTTGATTGACAGCAGCAGGAGCCAATGGCTGCGCTGCTATCAATCTATCCAATCAGGACACGAGACACCAGCCATAGCTGGTGTGCTCGTCCCTGGGGCCAGAAAGACAGGGCTCAGGTAAGTAAAATGGGGGGTCTGGGGGGGCACCTGCATCACAGGAGGTTTTTCACCTTAATGCATAGAATGAAAACCTTGAGGGTTTACAACCCCTTTAAGTTCAGACGTCTCCTGTTCATCCTATTTTTTTTCTTCTCTTTATAATCATTATATTGACCAAAAGCGTCATCATCCACACAGTAAGAAAGGGGAGCTTCTTGCATTTTCCAATGTACATCCTCATCTCACTATTGTCCATCACCTACATCTGTAGCACCACCAACATGCTACCCAAGATGCTTCTTGGCTTCCTCTTTGGCATGAACCAGATCATTCTGATTGGCTGCTTGATTCAAATGTTCTTCTACTTCCTCTCCATGATGGACTGCAATGTTCTTTGGATGATGGCACCGGACCGGTACATTGCGATTTATAAGCCGCTGAGTTACCACATTATCATGATCAGGAGAATGTTGGTTTATCTCATGGTGGCATCTTTTATAAGGGGTGTCATGTTGGAACAGGAAGGGGCCTTCCCCAAACTGTTTCCACAAAGTTGGGAGCATGAAATTGTCCAAAATATATGCTGACGCCTTAAGAGTTCCCTTCACTGGAACTAAGGGGCCAAGCCCAACCCCTGAAAAACAACCCCACATCATAGTCCCTCCTCCACCAAATGGTTTGGACCAGTGCAGATCCATAAAGACATGGATGAGTGAGTTTGGGGTGGAGGAACTTGACTGGTCTGCACAGAGTCCTGACCTCAACCCCATAGAACACCTTTGGGAGGAATTAGAGTGGAGACTGTGAGCCAGGCCTTCTCATCCAACATCAGTGCCTGACCTCACAAATGCAATGGAAGAATGGTCAAACATTCCCATAGACACACTCCTAAACCTTGTGGACAGCCTTTCCAGAAAAGTTGAAGCTGTTATAGCTGCAAAGGGTGGGCCAACTCAATATTGAACCCTACGGACTAAGACTGGGATGTCATTAAAGTTCATGTGCGTGTAAAGGCAGGCGTCCCAATACTTTTGGTAATATAGTGTGTGTGTAATATATATATATACACACACACACACACACATACACACACACACACTATATATATATATATATATATATACAGTGGAACGTTGGATTACGAGCATAATCCGTTCCAGGAGAATGTCCGTAATCCAAAGCACTCGCATATCAAAGTTTCCCCATGGAAGTCAATGCAAACTAAGATAATTTGTTCCACATTAACTTCTATTACATGCAATACTGCATGTGGTCAGAGGTGGGGGGAGTGCCAGAGAGCCTCAGAAATACTCGGGGACAGCTCGGCTGAACTCGGAAACCCTCGGAAACTGAGTATTTCCGAGTGATTCAGAGTATTTCCGAACGGCTCTAAACCATTTCGAGTGTCAGCGGCGCCCCCGCACCTCTGGCCAAATGCAGTACTGCACACCACAATAGCTTGAATTCTGCTCCTCATTTTAGGAGCTAACTCTTGTAAACCTAGTCAGGATTTTTTTTTAAAAAGTTGCTTGTTTTTCAAAATTCTTGTTTCACTGAGTATATATATATATATATATATATATATATATATATATATTTTATTAATAATATATTTTTTTCTAAACATACTGGGCTCAGGTCACAAAAGAATATCAGAAGAAATAGTGCAGAGCATCAAAATGTGTTATACCCATAGAAAGGTAAATAGAAACAAAATGTTACAACCTCAAAAAATGTTATACCCAGAAAAAAGGTAAATAAATGGTAAAGTTTAGAACTTAAACAAAGCAGAGAAAATGATCGTCCACCTGTGAATAAAGTCTTCTATAAACAAAGAAATGTGTATGTGTGTTATTTTCCACCACGAAAATCTCTTCCACCATATAGAAGGATCCTTTCACCACGGTGTAAGTCAAGCACTCAATAAAAATGAAAGAAATGGCTGCTCACCACGGTAATGATCCAAGATCCTTTATTGTGATGTTACTTGGGATGTCCAATAAAGGATCTTGGATCATTACCGTGGTGTGCAGCCATTTCTTTCATTTCTACTGTTTGCGGAGGCGAGCCGGGGCCGGCACCCACCAGATCCATCAGGCTTCTCCTGGAGCGGCGAGTTTTCTTTGTTTAGTCTAAAGCTGGATACACACTATCCAATTTTTTGTAGATTTTTTTTTCCTTCATATTTACCAAAACCATATAATATGAGGTCAAACCTTAGGAGTTTCAATTTGTATGCAATCAGGCCGGCCCTTGCACTACATGGTTTTGGTAAATCTGAAGGAAATCTGACAACAAAAGTTGTATAGTGTGTATGGGGTGTAAGTCAAGCACTCATATGCACTCACCCACTCCTAAGCTGCCAAAAAACAGCATCACACACCTTGTAATGAATGTGGTCAGACTCCTATGGACATCCAGCTCCACCAGCACTGAGGACATCAGGTATTACCAATGTTCACCACCGGGGGGCTGCCTTGCTCTCTTTATATAGCTGTACAGTACAGGGGAGACGTGCTCGCAGGGCCGGGACAAGGGGTGGGCAGGAGGGATGGCTGCCCTGGGCACTGTGGTATCATGTGAGGTTTGGGGGCACCACAAGGAGACTGGGGGGAGGGGATTTGTGTTGGAGGCAAAAATTGTTCTAGGAAGGGAAATTTGGGGAGGTGTGATAGGAGTGGTGATTTGGGGGGGAATGGTGTTGAGATGGGAACCTCTCTGTCAGGATCCGGCTCAGAATATGAACCTGTAGAAAGCAGCCGCACCCTGACAGGGAGCTCAGACGATGGAGAAGAGGACCCTGCTAAGGTCAGGCGTACCCAACCCCAGATATCTGAGGTGCTGGAAAAGTTATGCTCATATGCAGCAGAGTGCCAGTACTAGCGCTGCACCAGCGGCCTCGTACATCCTGGCCTTTTACACAACAGCGCTGCCGTAACTCATGGTGATGTAGCGGGTGCCAGAGATGCAGTACAAGCTGGTGAGGAGGCTCGTAGCAAAATGCAAACGCAGCCACCAAGAATTTGAACACAGGCCCATAGAGCCCATGGTAGCCTTCCAGAGGTGCCAATTGGCTGCCCCTAGATTCAGCAGCACCCAACATCCCCCCAATCACAGCCCAGCCCGGGGTTCAGGTGGAAACAGCGAACCTAATAACCCCCCCTTGAGACTTTTTTGAGCTGTTTTTCACCGAAGACGTCTATAATTTTATTGTGGACCAAACAAAACTTTATGCTCACCAGTACATCACCACCAACCCAAACTCACACCTTGTCAAGCCTTTGAAGTGGAAACTTGTCATGTTTTCTGAATTTAAGACTTTTTTTTGGGTGTAACACTTAACATGGGCATTACAAAAAAGAATGAGATGCAGTCATATTGGTCCACAGACCGGGTTCATCATATGTCCGTGTTCTCTGCTGCAATGGCCAGGCGTAGATATGAGAATATAATGCGTTTCATGCATTTCAATGACAATACACTCTGTCATTTCAACAACAATGGTAGCAAAACATAAGATTTTTTTTGGATTCAACATGCCTCTCAGCAAATACCTTGGAGTGTATACTTTCCAAAATCGGGGCATTTGGGGGATGTTTTTATTGTCCTGCCATTTTATAGCATCCCAAAATTGTGATAGGTAGAGATGAAAAGTTCTAACCCGAACAGCAAACCCCATTAAATTCTATGGGAGCCGAACAGGAAAAATTGAAAGTGCCCATTTTGAAGGCTTATATGCAAGTAATTTGCCATAAAAGGTATATGGGGGAATGCCCCCCCCCATTTCATACTGGACCCTGTGCAGCCCGCAGTGCCTTGCAGTGTGTTTGGGTACAGCGTTGCATGACTGAGCAATTGCTAGTTAAAATAGCGCAGTGCTGAATATCAAAAAATGCCCCGGCCATGAAGGGGGTAAAACCTTCCGGAGGTCAAGTGGTTAATAAAGCTTGCTGCAATCCAACACAGTTTGACTTCAGCTTCCTGTGACATTTCCTAAGCCTGCAGTTCTTCCGAGCTCCACAAGGTGGCAATCACACTTTTAAAGAGACAAGTCTGTAAGGAAGACAGGAAGTGATGTAAAGTACAGGTGCAGGATGTGATGTAAGGTACAGACAGAAAACGGAAAATTGAATACTTACCTTTCCGTAATTTTCCTTTCCTGGTGCCTGCCCATGGCAGCATACCCATGGTTGGTTACACCGCCCCCTACCAACCCACAGGACCATTTTAACTCTATAAAAAAAGAGTACCTCCCCTTAGTCAGTATTCTTGTAACTAGATCTCATAACGCTAAGGATCATTGAAGGGAGGGTGTATGCTGCCATGAGCAGGCACCAGGAAAGGAAAATTACGGAAAGGTAAGTATTCAATTTTCCGTTTTCCTGGTGCCTCCCATGTCAGCATACCCATGGTAAATAACTCGCTTACAGGGAGGGTACTGCAATAAAGCAATTTAATTAAACAAAAAAGCTACAGTACAGATGGCTGCAAAGTCCTTTCCCCAAACTCTCGGGAAGTAAGGACTGCTGGGTCCACACTATAGTGGGACATGAACGTGCCGAAGGACGACCAGCTGGCCGCTCGACAAATTGTCTCAGGGGAGACCCGCGCCAAAGCTGCCCAGGAGGAGGCTTTTCCACGCGTTGAGTGTGCATTGACCGCATCTGGAACTGGGAGACCACTAGCCCGATATGCTCTTTGGATTAACCTTACAATCCAGCTTGCCAAGGTCGTCTTAGATGCTGCCATTCCCTTCCTGGCACCCTTGGGGATGACAAATAGCCGTTGATCTTTCCTTAACTGCTGTGTCAAATTTAGGTAGTGACTTAGGGATCTGGCTATATCCAACTCATGCAGTTTTGAGGAGGCTGGATCCTCCCCGAATGCTGGAAGAACCCACTCTTGGTTCAGATGGAAGACTGAAGGTACTTTAGGGATGAACTGATGAATAGGTTGCAACACCACCCTGTCCAGGAAAAAGGTAATGTAGGGTTCTTGTGACCCTAATGCTTGGATCTCTGATACCCTGCGACCCAAAGTGATGGCGACTAGAAAGACTGCTTTCAGAGAAATATCCTCCAAGGTGCATTCTTCTGTGGGAGCAAACGGAGGTTTTGAAAGGATATTAAGCACGATAGTCAAATCCCATTTAAGGTATAGCGTCTTTCTAGGCGGTCTCAATCTTATAACTGCTTTCAAGAAATGTTCCACCAGAGGATCTAGTGCCCACCGGGTGTCTGTTAGAGCCGAAAGGGCTGAAACCTGGACCTTAAGCGTATTCAGGCCCAAAACTAAGTCCAATCCACTCTGTAAAAAGAGGAGTATGTTCTGGATTCCTCTAAACCCAGAGGATCTAAATGGTTTGTTTCTGCCAATTCCATAAACTTTCTCCAAACTCTATAGTATATGGAATTTGTAGAAGCTTTTCTGGCCTGTAGTAGTGTTTGAA
This sequence comes from Aquarana catesbeiana, assembly GCA_037953035.1. NCBI lineage: Eukaryota > Metazoa > Chordata > Amphibia > Anura > Ranidae > Aquarana > Aquarana catesbeiana. The sequence goes on from JBBHAA010001475.1 coordinate 2,292,362, forward strand.
TGACATTATGCGAACATCCTAACTCGCCCAACCTTTTCCGCTCAACCTCCAAACCCTCAAGTCTAGGATCTCCGGGTGCGGGTGACAGAACTTGCCTTGAGACAGAAGGTTGTCTATGCATGGAAGGTGAAGCGGTTTGCACAAGGTCATCTTGATTAGCAACGTGAACCACAGTCTCTTGGGCCAGTATGGAATCACTGCTAAAACTGTGATCACTTCTGTGGTTAGACGTTGGAGAAACCTCAGTATCAGTGGAGTTGGTGGGTATGCGTATGCCATCTGAAAGTTCCATGGCTGGGTTAGGGCATCCACCCCTGCTGATTTCGGAGATGGGAACCTTGAAAAGAAAAGCGGTGTCTTCGCATTGAGCGGGGGGAGGCAAATAGGTCTATTTGGGGAGTGCCCCATTGTTGGCATATCCAGGAGAAGACCCTCGGATTCAGAGACCACTCGTTGTTGTGGCTGAAAGATCTTGAAAGCTGATCGGCTAACTGGTTCTCTGGCCCTGGGATATATGAGGCTCATAGGTTGACTAAATTCCTCTCGGCCCATGTCAGAATGGGTGTCACTTCGTTCAGAAGGGACCTGCTGTGCGTTCCTCCTTGATTCTGAACATAAGCTACTGCCGCTTTGTTGTCCATCTGGAGAAGGATGGATTTTCCCCTGAGGAAGGTGGCCAGAGACAGCTTCTCAGATTGCTAATCAAGCCGCCCTTAGCTCCAAGGTGTTTGACACTACCTCTGTCGCATTGAATTGCCATCTGCCCTGTACCAACTGGTCTTGGTAATGTGCCCCCCATCCTAACTGACTTGCGTTTGTCGTTAGAACAGTCCATGGGATGGGGCCAAGGGGACAGTGAAGCAGAAGGTTGGATGGTCTTGTCCACCACCAAAGGCTGGATTTCATTGTAGGTGTAATCAATATCCTCTGCTCTAGGCAATCTTTCTTCCACTGTGATAAGAAGCCCACCTGGAAAATCTGTAGATGCCATCTGGCCCATTTCACCATAGGTATGCATGAAGAGAGGGAACCTAGCAGGCTCAGACAGTCTGATGCTGCCATAGAATGGCTCGCTAGCACCCTTTTCACTTTCCCTATCAATGAAGGAATTTTTTCTGCCGGGAGTGAAACTGCTCTTCCTGGAGTGTTGAAGACTGCCCCTAGGTAAATGATCTCCTGTGTGGGCGTAAGTTGACTTTTGGCGTAGTTGATTAGCCAACCAAACTTTATCAGTGCGTCTAGGACCAACTGTACATGTATCACCAAGGTCTGCCTGTGCTGAGAAAGAACTAGAATATCGTCCAAATAGTGTAGTACTCGAATCCCCTTCTCTCGAAGAGGAGCCAAGATCGCTACTAGCACTTTGGTGAAAGTTCTGGGCGCTGTTGAAATCCCGAAGGGAAGGCATTGGAATTGAAGATGTAAGTCACCTATTCTGAACCGAAGAAAAGGTTGAAACTGAGGGCGGATAGGTATGTGCAGATACGCATCCTGAAGATCTATGGACGCCATCCAATCTCCTGGCTGAACAGATAGAATGACCGTGTTTAAGGACTCCATCTTGAAATGTTCCATCCGGATATACCTGTTCAGCCTCTTCAGGTCTAGCACCAGCCTCCAACCCCCCGATTTTTTGGGGACCAAGAAGACTGGGGAATAAAAGCCTAAGTGCTTCTCCAAGTCTGGAACTGGTACCACTGCCTGCTGGAGAACAAGCATTTTGACATATTGAAGAAGGGCCTCCTTCTTCTCTCTGGAGGTTGGAATCTTGGTGGCCTGAAAGGAATAGAGGGGAGGCTGCCTTTCTCTCTATCCCCTGTAGCCTCTAGTAGACACTTCTCGCATACCAATTTTTCCGGCAGCGCTTGTCTTCCACATACCCAACAGGTCTTCTCTTTTGGATACACCGGTCTGTGGGATTCGTGTCTGCTAGGGGTATGTCGGGGTGACCTCTGGCCACTGCGGGAGGCACGAGCTGAGGATGAGTGAGAGTGTCCTTAGCTCCCATGACCTTTGAATCTCCTATCTGAGGAGCTACGGTGAGATGATCTGCGGGATGATCCCCGGTGCGGGCTGTAGAAACAAAAAATATGCTCTAATTTGCCCGTAGTGCTATTTTTTATTTTCCTTTAAAACTTACCTGATTGTTGCAGCCCTTACCTAGTGGTATGATGAGGATATTTTTTTGCGGCATCACATTACTAGGGGCAGCTGGGCAAGAAAAAAAAAAAAGGATAGATTTCTTTCTGCTTTCCTTTTTAACCATATACATACATACATACATACATACATACACACACACACACACACACACACACACACATATACATATATATATATATATATATATACACATACACATACATATATATACACACATATCTACACAATACATATACATAACATTAAACAAAAGTACCCATTTGCAAGCCCCTAAATACCTTGGCCAGGCTCCATTGCAAAAAAAAATAGGGAAGACACTTAAGGGAGATGTCTTCACCTTGATAGCTGGCCCTGTAATGAATCCCAGGCTCTTCATTTATGCTGAGAGCGCTTTGGGAGTACCAAGATGGCCGCCGACAGCTTCAGTTTGCTACTGGGCCTCCGCCCCCCGCTGAGTAAAACAGAGCCGATCGGTGCGTGCGAAGCGCCGCACACTGCTACAGGAGGAGGGGGGACATAATCCATGGAGGGGCGCTGAAATGCAAGTAACAGCCTGCTCACATACGGATAAGAGACATACCATCAGGGAAGAGCATAGAGGAGAGGCTAAGCTCCTGTTAATCTTCCAATATGGCCAAAAAAAGATCCACAGAAAAAAACGGCCTCCCATACTTATCTGGCGCCTTTAGCAGCCCAAGCGATGGGACTCCATACTGCAGGAGAGCATGAACCTGCAACGGTTACACCATAAAGTGGTGAGGTAAGGCTGATAATGATCCTGCAGGCATGAGGACAAAGTAAAGAATACTGACTAAGGGGAGGAACTCTTTTTTTATAGAGTTAAAATGGTCCTGTGGGTTGGTAGGGGGCGGAGCAACCAACCATGGGTATGCTGACATGGGAGGCACCAGGAAAGTGATGTTAAAGTGGAGCTCCACTCAAAAGTGGAACTTCCGCTTTTCCATCTCCACCCCCCCTCCAGTGCCACGCTTGGCACCTTTCGGGGGGTGGGGGGGTGGGTACCCTTCCCCACTCCCGGCGCCATCTCTTGGAAGTTTGGCCCCCTCCTCCTTCCTCCTTCACCGGCATGCACAGTAGGGTATCGGCTCTGAAGCTGAAAGGCTTCACTGCTGGGTTCCCTTACCAGGAATGGTGGCAGCACCCGACAGCCGATCCGAAGATCGACTGGGGTGCCGACATCGCGGGATCCCTGGACAAGTGTCCATATATTAAAAGTCAGCAGCTGCAGTATTTGTAGCTGCTGACTTTGAATTTTTCACGGGGTGGCTGGACCTCCTCTTTAAGGCAAGAGGAGGATGTCAGGCAAGAAGTGATGTCAGATACAGACAGGAAGTGATGTGAAGTACAGACAGGAAGCGGGGTAAGGTACAGACAGGAAGTGATGAAAGGTGCAGACAGGAAGTGATGTAAGGTACAGACAGGAAGTGATGTGAAGTGCAGAGAGGAAGTGGGGTAAGGTACAGAAAGCAAGTGACGAAAGGTACAGACAGGAAGTGATGTAAGGTCCAGATCGGAAGTGATGAAAGGTACAGACAGGAAGTGATGAAAGGTGCAGACAGGAAGTGATGTAAGATCCAGACAGGAAGTGATGTAAGATCCAGACAGGAAGTGATGTAAGGTACAGACAGGAAGTGATGAAAGGTGCAGACAGGAAGTGACGAAAGGTACAGACAGGAAGTGATGTAAGGTACAGACGGGAAGTGATGTAAGGTCCAGACAGGAAGTGATGTAAGGTACAGACAGGTAGCTCCATGTGGGAGGAATTAGAGAGGAGACTTTGCTGGAAGAATCAGTGGAGGAGGTAATGAGATTGTAATTTATTATATTTCCCATTACTCTCCATTGTTGGGGCATAATTCTATGTTGGAACAGTTGGTAGCAGCGCTAACAGTAGTGATATTTGACCCAAGTGCTTAAACATAGACTGTGATAACTAACATAAAAGTACATGAGTTGTAGAAAAAATGTCCATCTGTATACATAGAAAGTGCTCAAAGCCTTAAACCTTAATGTGGATAATCTTCCAATATACTGATTAAATGAATCCTCCACTGCAACCACAGTGATGACACCACACAGAATGCTCGCTTACCCCAAGGCAAGCTCTATAAGCCTGCGAACTGTTACCGGGCCAGGGCCTCTATCCAGAAGAAAATCAGGGAGGCGATATTCCAGCAAACCCCACGAAGGTGGTCAGCAACGGTACAGATCTCGCCACACACGGGTCACAAAGGCAGCCAGATTACATAGCATTCAGAAGCTCCAAAAAATGAAAGGATTCAACATAGTGTAATACTGATAACCACCTTTTATTAAAAATTAGAGTAACACTTACAATGTCTCAGAAGTATAAAAGCAAAGCAGCCGGCCGGCTAGTGCAAACACCCGTCCTACAAACGGCACACGCGGAGCGTCAGCACGTCAGCTTCTCCCAACGTGCGTTTCGTCATACGATGACGTAGTCTGGGGCATAATTCTATGTCCCTCTTTGTCCTTTAACCACTTCCCGCCGGGAGGACGTCCATAGAAGTCCTCGGGTTTCAGTGTTTGTACCGGGATGGTGCAAAACAGATTACAGCGCACACGTTCAATAATGACATTTCCTGCAAGGCAAAAAAATATGGGGGTTTGGTCACACTATATGGTCATATAGTGCTAAGCCCACTTACTGCGACAAAGTACCCCGAATTAGTGGGTCCTACTCTAGTAATAGAATGGAAGATCCTTTGTCTCAACCATGGGAGCCAAACTCCTCTATGTGGGAGGACTAAAGGGATTCCTTCTATGCACTGGTGGCCATTAAATAAGAGGTAATGAGGAGGGGGAGGGGTTCTGCAGGAGGAATCCCTTCAGTTCTCCCACATAGAGGAGTTCAGCTCCCATGGTTGAGACACAGGATCTTTCATTCCATTACTAGAGTAGGACCCACTAATTCGGGGTATTTTGTCGCAGTAAGTGGGCTTAGCACTATATGACCATATAGTGTGACCAAACCCCCGTATTTTTTTTAATATGTTCAGGTGTTTTTAACTAGCCCTGCAGGAAATGTCATTCTTGAACATGTGCGCTGTAATCTGTTTTGCACCATCCCGGTACAAACACTGAAACCCGAGGACTTCCATGGACGTCCTCCCGGCAGGAAGTGGTTAAAGGACAAAGAGGGACATAGAAATATAGTGCCCCAACAATGGAGAGTAATGGGAAATATGATAAATTACAACCTCATTACCACTCCTCCACTGCACGCTGGCGCTCGTGCATCAGGTCCCCCGCTGTGCAGCGGGCGCGCGCGCCCTCTGGCGGCTCTTAAAGGGCCGACATACCAATATGGGATTTTGCGCACCCGTGCCACTTTGCCAGCGTATGTTGGCGTGAGCCATTTGGCAAGTGGTTAAAGTGACTATTTTGTGTAAAAACATATTTTTTTTGTCATTTTCCAAAAACGTTTGACAAAAAAAAATCTTCCATGAACTCAACATGTCTCTCAGCAAATACCTTGGGGTGTCTACTTTCCAAAATGGAATCGTTTTGGGGATGTTTGTGCTGCCGTGCCATTTTAGCACCTCAAGAAATGTGGCAATCAGAGAGTAATAGCTGCGTAACTTCCAGTATACACTCACTGGACACTTTATTAGGTCCCCCTTGCTAGTCCCGGGGCTGACCCCTTTTGCTTTCATTCTTGGTGGCATACATACAACAAGGTGTTGGAAACGTTCCTCAAGGAATTTGCTCCATAGTGACATGATAACATCACACAGTTGCTGCAGATTTGTTGGCTGCACATCCGCGATGTCAATCTCCCGTTCTACCACATCCCAAAGGTGCTCTATTGGATGAGATGTGGTGAGTGAGGAGGCCATTGGAGTACAGTGACCTCATTGTCCAGTGGTGAGATGATTGGAGCTTTGTGACATGGTGCATTATCCTGCTGGAAGGAGCCATCAGAAGATGAGGACACTGTAGTCATAAAGGGATGGACATGGTCAGCAACAACACTCAGGTAGGCCGTGGTGATTAAACCCCATCCCCCACACCATTACTTACACCCCCCACCACCAGCCTGAACCGGTGATACAAGTCAGGATGGATCCATGCGCCAAATTCTGACCCCACCATCTGAATGTCGCAGCTGAAATCCAGACTCATCAGACCAGGCAACGTTTTTCCAATCTTCTATTGTCCAATTTTGGTGATCCTGTGCCAATTGTAGCCTCAGTTTCCTGTTCTTAGCTGACAGGAGTGGCACCCGGTGTGATCTTCTGCTGCTGTAGCCCATCTGCTTCAAGGTTGGATGTGTTGTGCGTTCAGAGATGGTATTCTGCATACCTTGGATGTAACGAGTGGTTATTTGAGTTACTGTTGTCTTTCTATAATCTGGAACCAGTCTGCCCATTCTCCTCTGATCTCTGACATAAACAAGGCATTTTCCTCCACACAACTGCCGCTCACTGGATACGCCACCTGTTAGCTAAGCTGAATTAACCACAGCAAAAACCCTCATGGAGTGAGTGCAGGAATATATAGAGGTAATATGTGTAAGGAGGGTAAAAACTCAAAATTACCTAAATGCAGGTAGCTATGCCCAGACAATGACTGAGTGATAAATAATAATAACGTGTGTAGTTAATTAAATATCAACTGAAGGTGAGTATGAACCATACTAATGTGGATAGAAATGTGCCATACTAAACATAGTGCAAAGTCATAAACACTAGTACGAGAAAAAGAGATGTGCAATAATATTGCTGACTGATATACCAATTATATAATGTAATACAAAATAAAATAAATAAAATAAAATGTAGATGCAGATAACCACATCTATATGCCAAATATACAAATCGGCAAATATAGCATGAAAAATTGTACCAAGGCTCCAAAAAAAAACACAAAACAGTCAGGACGCCATCAGAAAAGGCATAGAGTCTGTAATGTAAATAGAAAAAATGTATATAACAGTTCCATATACAAGGTGAAAGGATAGTGCCCGTGTATGAATCAGAACAACATCAGCAGGTGACTTGAGGGCTTGAAGTAATTCCAGGTGACCACTATGCTCCCCCTCATGAGTCCCTACTCACCAGATCCAGTCACCCCTACAGGGGTAGTAGGCATGTAGTACTCTTTGTTGAGGTCAGTACAGCCTGGTGTCTGCTATAGATGTCCCGGAAGCACCCCTTTGGTTCCAGATAGGATGAGTATGCCCATGGATGAATTCCTCATATGAAAAAGAGAATGGCTCCCATGGTGTAGTAAGATGTAATACGTCCGTTTATTAATATAAAAGCATGATTAAAACAGCATACACAAAGTCCAAAAACGTGTGTGCTTGCAGCCAGCTACCACACGCTGGTGGTGAGCATACCATACGACTAGAAATGGGTACAGGCCGAGATGGGGGATAGCAGCGGCTCACTGCGCTCCAACTGTGTTCCACCCTCTCGATTACCCGGAAATGATATAGCGTGTGTGGCTCAATTATACGCGTCTTGTCATTGACATCAGCGACGCCGAGGACGTCAATGACGAAACGCGTACGACGAATTGGTATATCAGTCAGCGATATTATTGTACATCTCTTTTTCTCATACTAGTGTTTATGACTTTGCACTATGTTTAGTATGGCACATTTTTATCCACATTGTCATGGCATAGCTACCTGCATTTAGGTAATTTTGAGTTTTTACCCTCCTTACACATATTACCTCTATATATTCTTGCACTCACTCCATGAGGCTTTTTGCTGTGGTTAATTCAGCTTAGCTAACAGGTGGCGTATCGTGCCCTTTCTTATTAGAAGTAGCCCCATATCCAATCTCTAGCTTTTTAGCTTTTTAGGTAGCGCCATTTCACCCCATGTATTGATTAGTAATTTGTGTTACCAAGCAACTGAACAGGTGTACCTAAAAAAGTGTCCGGTGAGCGTATATACCCTTGTTTGTAGATGCTATAACTTTTACACAATTAATAAAAAAAATTTTAAATTTTTTTTACTAAAGACATGTAGCAGAATACATTCTGTGCTAAATTTATGAAGAAATTAGATTTTTCTGGATATGTTTTATAACAAAGTAAAAAAATATTGTTTTATTTAAAAAATTTTCATTCATATAATAATAAAAAAAAAAAAAAAAAACAGTGGTGATCAAATACCAACATAAGAAATTTCTATTTGTGTGAGAAAAAATTATATAAATTTAATTTGTGTACAGTGTTGCATGACCAGATATTTTTTATAAAATAAAATAGAAAATATAATTTGTCTTCAAAATCATTGGTATTTTTTTTTGTTTATATAATACAAAATAAAAAAACCCCAGGGGTGATCAAACACCAACAAAAAAAAGCTAAATTTGTGTGAAAAAATAAAAATAAAATGTCATTTGGGTACAGCGTTGCGTGAACGAGCAATTGCCAGTTAAAGTAGCGCAGTGCTGAATAGCAAAAAAAAATAAAAATGCCCTGGTCATGAAGGGGGTAAAACCTTTCCGGACCTGAAGTGGTTAAATAGCCTCTGAGCATGTTCCTCCAGGGCGGAGACAAGAACAATGATATCATCTAGATAGACAATACATTTAGGCTGCCCATAGATAAATGATAAGTCTTCCGGTTCATCTATGGTTATTCCTGCTTAACAGAAGTCGATCTTAACAAACTGCATAACACAGCGGGAGACACCCGCTGTTTTAGTAATCAAAAGTTCGGCTGCAGATGGGCACAGTGAGGCTGCAGATGGGCACAGTGAGGCTGCAAATGGGCACAGTGAGGCTGCAGATGGGCACAGTGAGACTGCAGATGGGCACAGTGAGGCTGCACATGGGCACAGTGAGGCTGCAAATGGGCACAGTGAGGCTGCAGATGGGCACAGTGAGGCTGCAGATGGGCACAGTGAGGCAGCACAGTGAGGCTGTAGATGGGCAGAGTGAGGCTGCAAATGGGCACAGTGAGGCTGCAGATGGGCACAGTGAGGCTGCAAATGGGCACAGTGAGGCTGCAGATGGGCACAGTGAGGCTGCAAATGAGCACAGTGAGGCTGCAGATGGGCACAGTGAGGCTGCAGATGGGCACAGTGAGGCTGCAGATGGGCACAGTGAGGCTGCAGATGGGCACAGTGAGGCTGCAAATGGGCACAGTGAGGCTGCAGATGGGCACAGTGAGGCTGCAAATGGGCACAGTGAGGCTGCAGATGGGCACAGTGAGGCTGCAGATGGGCATTGTTTACCCAGTAGCTGCTGCATTTTCCCACCCTAGGCCTATACTCGAGTCAATACGTTTTCCCAGTTTTTTGTGGTAAAATTAGGTGCCTCGACTTATATTCGGGTCGGCCTATACTCGAGTTTATACGGTAGTTGGTCAAGTTGAAAAAAAGGCACAGGACCATCTAGGTCAACCAATAAAAGAGAAATAAATAAAATAAATGATGTCATACAATCCCATATACACAATACTATACCCACAGTTGATCCAGAGGAAGGCGAAAAAACCCAGCAGAGCATGATCCGATTTGCTCCAGCAGGGGAAAATTCCTTCCTTTCCTGATCCCCAGAGAGGCAATCGGATTTTCCCCGGATCAACTTTACCTATAAATGTCAGTACCCAGTTATATTAAATTATGTACATTTAGAAAAGAATCCAGGCCTTTCTTTAACCTCTTTCCGACCATCCCTTGTATATTTACTGTGGGGCGGTGGCTCCTGTGCGCAGAATCCCGTACAGCTATGCGATTCTACACTTCTGGGGCGCACCGGCGACCCACTCCCACTGTGATTGGACAAAGCAGGAGCCAATCAGCGGGACCCGCTGGTCATTTGGGGCACAGGCAGAACAGCAATCTGCCTAGGTAAACAAGGCAGATTGCCGTTCTGTGACAAGGGAAGGCAGTGATCTTGTGTTCCTGATAAGGATCTCTGCCTTCCCACAGTACAAACACCTCCCCCACACAGCTAGAAAGCACTTCCTAGGGACACAGTTAACCCTTTGATCGCCCCTGATGTTAACCCCTTTCCTGCCAGTGTCATTAGTACAGTGACAGTGCCTATTTTTTTAGCACTGATCTGATCTCTGTATTAGTGTCACTGATCCCCAAAAAAGTGTCAAAAGTGTCAGTTAGCGTCCGCTTTATCCACCGCAATATCGCAGTCCCGCTATAAGTTGCTGATCGCCGCCATTACTAGTAAAAATAAATAAATAAAAATTCCATAAATCTATCCCATTGTTTGTAGACTCTATAACGTTTGCGCAAAACCAATCAATATACGCTAATTGGGATTTTTTTTCCAGAAATATGTAGCAAAATTCAAAATGGATGAAGAAATTAGATTTTTTACATTTTTTTAAAATTTATTAGATATGTTTTATAGCAGGAAGTAAATAATATATATATATTTTTTTCAAAATTGTCGCTCTTTTTTTGTTTATAGCGCAAAAAATAAAAACCACAGAAGTGATCAAATACCACTAAAAGAAAGCTCTATTTTGGGGGGAAAAAAGGAAGTCAATTTTGTTTAGGTACAACATCGCACGACCGCGCAATTGTCAGTTAAAGTAACGCAGTGCCGTATTGCAAAAAATGGCCCGGTCATGAAGGGGGGTAAAACCTTCCGGAGCTGAAGTGGTTAAAGGGGTTGTAAACCCTCGTGCATTCTATACATTAAGGTGAAAAAACACCTGGCAGTGACCGGCCCCCCCAGGCCCCCTGTTTTACTTACCTGAGCCCTGGAACTTGACCCAGCGGGGATGCGCTGTCCCTCTGGGGTTCTCGGCTCTTGATTGAATAGATTGATAGCAGCACAGCCATTGGCTCCCGGGAGAGCGCTTCTCCTAGGGGGTTATCTGATGTGGGGAGGAGCTGCGAGAGCCGCCGAGGGACCCCAGAAGAGGAGGATCGGGGCCACTCTGTGCAAAACGAACTGCACAGTGGAGGTAAGTATGACATGTTTGTTATTTAAAAAAAATAAAAAATAACCCTTACAATCATCACTTAAAAGTAATCTACTGAGCTGGACAAAACCAGCCCCTGAGAAAGTCTATTCCACATTTTCATAGCACTGACAGTGAAGAAACCTTTCCGTATTTGGAGATGAAATCTCTTTTCCTCTAGATGTAGAGAGCCCCCTTGTCCTCTGTGGTGACTGTAAAGTGAATAACTCAACACCAAGTTCACTATATGGACCACTTATGTATACATGGCAATCATAACCCCTCCCCCCTTATGTATTTATACATGGAGATCATATCCCCCCTTATGTATTTATACATGGAGATCATATCCCCCTTATCTATTTATACATAGTGATCATATCCCCCCTTATGTATTTATACATGGTGATCATATCCCCCCCCTTATGTATTTATGCATGGAGATCATATCCCCCCTCATGTATTTATACATGGTGATCATATCCCCTTATGTATTTATTCATGGTGATCATATCCCCTTATGTATTTATACATGGAGATCTTATCCCCCCTTATGTATTTATACATGGTGATCATATCCCCTTATGTATTTATACATGGAGATCATATCCCCCCTTATGTATTTATACGTGTTGATCATATTCCCCCTTATATATTTGTACATGTTGATCATATCCCCCCTTAATCTCCTCTTCTCAAGAGATAATAAATTCAGTTCCTCTAATCTTTCCTCATAGCTGAGCTCCTCCATGCCTCTTATCAGTTTGGTTGCCCTTCTCTGCACTTTCTCCAGTTCCCCGATATCCTTTTTGATAACTGGTGTCCAAAACTGAACTGCATATTCCAGATGAGGTCTTACTAATGATTTGTACAGGGGGAGCAAAATGATCTCTCTCTCTGGAGTCTATACCTCTCTTATACAAGAAAGGACTTTGCTCGCTTTGGAAACCGCAGCTTGGCATTGCATGTTATTATTGAGCTTATGATCTACCAAAACCCCCAGATGCTTCTCCAATATTGACTCCCCCAGATCCTTCTCCACCATTGACTCCCCCAGATCCTTCTCCACCATTGACTCCCCCAGATCCTTCTCCACTATTGACTTCCCCAGATTCTGCTCCATCAATGACTCCCCCAGGTCCTTCTCCACTATGGATTCCCCCAGTTGTACTCCCCTAGTATGTATGATGCATATTCTTAGCCCCCAAGTGCAGAACTTTACATTTATCTACTAAACCTCATCTGTCACCTAGTCACCCATGTACAAGGGACCTAAGAGATACGATTGGCTTGTGACCCATTCCACCAGACTCCTAGAACTGGAATATTACATTTTTGGGTGAAGTGTTATAGAAGAACCCAGACCATGGTATTGTGCGGTGAACATATAATCCAACTTTATTATTCATATATACATGACACTTTAATAACAGAAGAAAAGAGACAGTGCAGTTCTGTGACACCACCTTAGGTGATGGAGACACTTCTGCTGTCAGCTCTCCTATAACATCAATGGTCTCATTGGTTATCTGATCCATGACTCCAGTACACGGGTTCATCTTACTTATCTTAGATGACTTTGATTCCCCATCCCGTCTATGAAGGGCTCACTGCATGAAACATATCCACTCCAGAGAAAATGTTTCTTCTCACTGGAAGGCCAGGGGAGTATTGGGAGAAATTGAGGCTTTCCCTTACAGATATGGGAGGACAACATAACCTAAAGTACAGCTATGGGTGGTCCTTCCACACAAGAAGGAAATGTTATCTGAAACATTCTGCAATTACATTGAGAAACCATGAAATGTTACTGGCCTGTGATTGGCTCTCCTATTGTTAGAGAAGTGAGACTCCCCTTGTCGGTGTCTTTAATGGATTTTAAGAAACCATGTAAAATGTTTCCCCAAATCCAAAAAGGTGACCCCCTTGGGTAGGTACCCATCCTAATATTCCTAATATGAGTTTGTAGTCCCCGCTACTACAGGAAACATGTGGGCAATCATTTACACCTTTTACATCAGGACAGTAAATATCAGAAGACTATTCAAACATAAGACCAACAACAGGAAGTCTGCTAAATTAATATGCAATGTAATCTGTCATTATAATTCCCAGAGTTCCCTCCGCAACATCGTTTTATCACCTGTTATCCTGTCTGTAGATCTGTTATTTTCCCACCTTCTGTAACCGGATGACAACCCTCATCATTCTGCAGTAACATTACACAGCAGTGTTATCACCCTGTACAGGGAAGTCTTAGATAGATTATAAGTAAGACACACAAGTAAAGCCCAACTTCCGTTTTAAGGTTTAAACCACCATACGAATGAAAACTGACAGTTGTAAGCACCCCCGGCAGTGTTATGTGGTGTTTCCCAACCCCGTCCAACTGCCATTTTTTCCCCCAAGTAGCTTGGCCTTCTACAGGAAGTAGGGGAAAAAAACGCACACAGATCTACAGGGAGGATCAAAAGGTAATAAAAAAATGGGGGAATTTTGAATGTGTGAAGTGTGTGTGTGGTGGAACCAAATAATTTCAAGTAGATATAAACATCTGTATGTTTATTACTGGACCAATAAATGGCAAACCATAGAACAGTATAACATGCATCGAAGTAGAAAAAAAATATCAACATACATAGGTTATAAAGTATTGACAGCATGGCACATTAGAATTAAAAATATACAGAGTAATCCCCCATATAAAGGGTAAAAAGGCTCCTAGGTGGGCTTGACGCGTTTCATGGACTCTATCCACTCATCAGGAGCCGATGCATCAATTATAACAACTGAAGACTGGACTGCGCGATACCGAATGCCAGGGGTTGTCCAAACATGTCAGTCCCGGGAGTAAGAGGACCAAACGGGAAAACCGGGAGCACAAACGCAATGCCCCATAGTGCGAGATATGTGAAGGTCTTCATGACGTGGCTTGTGGGACTTCTTATTAGATCATGGTGAAGCAAGGAAACAATCTCCAGCCTCGCTGGAGTGGAAATACACATAGTGTGCTACCAAAGTGATGGTCTTGCACGGTCCAGTCTTTAGTTGTTATAATTGATGTATCTGCTCTGGATGAGTTATACTGTTCTATGGTATGCAATTTATTGGTCCAGTAATAAATATACCAATGTTTATATCTACTTGAAATGATTTGGTTCCACTGATTTGGTTTAGGGATGGAGGCGTAAACTTTCCCTTACGTCTCATTCAAAGTCCCAATTATTCCCCCCTCTTTCAACAGGTAATAAAAATGTTACAAGGGAAGACTCGTGGAAAAAAAAAGTCTATGCTAATGGCAGATTGCACCATTTATGCAACTGTTGATTTTGCCCATAGTTACACTTTAGTCCTTGCGTCTTAAAGTTTCCGGGGACAAGAATTGTTCTGTGCAAACTTAACCCCAAAAAGAGATCTGACTTTTCAGAGTCATTAAAATAAACCCCAATCAGAGGAATTTCTGTCCCCAGAAGAAGTGGTAGGAATATAAAAACGCACTTAGCACTTTGTAAGTTCAGATCCCTTCCAGTTGTGCTGTGTAATTAGTCGATGGAGAGGAGCAATATCTGGACAGAGAAAAAAAAAAAAAAAGACAAGGTCATCAAATCTTCTGATGGAATCTCAAACCTTCAGCAGAACCAGATGAAACGGAAGTGGCCAGCTGGGATTAAATGGTACTCTTGAACGCATTCCATGAACAGCAGCAACCCAGTGTGGGAAGACCTATGCCAGCTTAGGAAGATGGTTTGGCATATGCTAAAAAGTGACAGACGCTTAAAGGATATTCTCCCTGGTAAACCCCACGTAGTGTATAAAAAAGCACCCATCATGTAAAGAATGTTATTGAACCCCCTCCAACCAGGCGTTACACTTTTTTCAATGGCAAAGGATTTTACATCTACCAATACTGGACGAAAACACCCCATTAAAGATTTTATCAGTTGTCACACTGAAGGGGTAGTTTATGTCCTTCAATGCAGCTGTAATTTACAGTATGTGGGTAGAACTAAGAGACCCCTCATGGTTAGGATCAGGGAACATGTCAAGAACATTATAAAAGGCTTCCCCAAACAATGTTTCCAGACATTTTGCACAGGTGCACAACAATGACCCCAAACATTTACAATTTTTGGGAATTCAGAGATATAATAAACCATAGAGGGGGCACACAAGGTTAGAACCATTAGTCAAAAGGAATCTTTATGGATACACACTCTACATACTCTCACACCTGATGGCCTCAATGTAGAATTATATTTTTATTGGTTTTTAAGTCATTTTTTTTATTTTGGTATCAGGACTTGTCATTTTGGATTACATCCCTCTCTTAATATTGTTCACTCTTTGTCTTACCCAATCGATGGTATTTGTATCATGATCCATGAATTTCCATTATTATTAGTCTTTGTTTATCAATATGATTTTTAGTTTTAGTATCATGATCTATCCATAAATTTTATCTAGTTTTTATATGGACAATTTTATACAGTCAGACAGATCTTGTAGTTCATTGTTCTATCGTGGTGAATGGTCCACGTCTATACCCTTATTATTGTTTTCCATTTATTCATATAGTTAATTAATTTATTTATATCCTTTACATTGACTGCCTTGATAGTGCAGCAAAGTATTTTAATTATTTTAATTATTACAATTCTATCACCGTTTTAATTTAATTCTTTTATTTTTTCATACCCATTGAATGGCCGCTGTGGAAGTGGAGACATTTTCTTCAATAAAATGGCCGCCAATATCTATTTATTATAATCATTGCTTCAGCCTTTTCCTACCCATAAAATGGCCGCCACTATGTTGAAGACACCTTAACACCTTATTAGAATCACAGCTGTAGTCCACCTTTTCCTACCCATAAAATGGCCGCCGCTATGTTGGAGACTATGTCTTTAACAAGATGGCCGTGATTACACTTCCTGTTTCTGGACATAAATAGAATCGCCCAGCAACCAATCCGGTTCCTCTGATGAAGTCACGTGCTTTGACGTAACACGTAGGGCGTGGTCGGATGTTGTAACAAACCGGACGTGACGTAAATATTGTATTTCATTGAAATCGCCTGTTTTTTACTGCTTTTATGTAAGGATTCACTTGGCATTTAAATAAACCGAATTGATTTACATATTACACTATGGGAGGCTTTCTTTTATCCTTCCTCGAAATGGTTGGAACCTGAGTGGCATCCAGTCATGGTGGGGTCTGAAGGAGCAGCGGACCATCAGCTAAGTGAGACTACAACCTGGCTGGACATCACTAGCATCTTAAAAATACCTCCCGGTATAGCCATCAACCGAAGTCCCACCGCGGTGTATCCATTCCCACTACAGGATACTTTCAAGGCTCGTTATACTCCTAATGGAGGTAAGCACTCTGTGAGCATTCAGCTTTTGTGAAGATTCACATATTAATTGGTTGTTACTTTTCAGAAGACCTATTTCACTTTTACTTGTTTGGACACTTTTGTTGTGTTTCACTATTGGATTTTATTATTATATTCACTGGAGATTTAGATTTTATCACCTTAAGCCATTGCGCAGATCACTTTCCTTTTACTTATATAAAATATATCAGTTTCACTTTTTGAATAGAATTACTGAAAAGAATTTACTTTACTTTTTGATGATATTCTAATTTTATGAGATGCATCTGTAATGGTAACAAAATAAAAAAATGAATTGGTAGTATAATCATAACAAATAATCTGTATGTGAGCTCAGGAGGATGGGTGAAAATGGACAGTTGGATAAATGGTTCTATATTTAGGATGTGTCCGGTCTATAAACCAGAGACTCTGGATGGACAGTTGGATAAATGGTTCTATATTTAGGATGTATCCGGTCTATAAACCAGAGACTCTGGATGGACAGTTGGATAAATGGTTCTATATTTAGGATGTATCCGGTCTATAAACCAGAGACTCTGGATGGACAGTTGGATAAATGCTTCTATATTTAGGATGTATCCGGTCTATAAACCAGAGACTCTGGATGGACAGTTGGATAAATGGTTCTATATTTAGGATGTATCCGGTCTATAAACCAGAGACTCTGGATGGACAGTTGGATAAATGGTTCTATATTTAGGATGTATCCGGTCTATAAACCAGAGACTCTGGATGGACAGTTGGATAAATGGTTCTATATTTAGGATGTATCCGGTCTATAAACCAGAGACTCTGGATGGACAGTTGGATAAATGGTTCTATATTTAGGATGTGTCCGGTCTATAAACCAGAGACTCTGGATGGACAGTTGGATAAATGGTTCTATATTTAGGATGTATCCGGTCTATAAACCAGAGGCTCTGGATGGACAGTTGGATAAATGGTTCTATATTTAGGATGTATCCGGTCTATAAACCAGAGGCTCTGGATGGACAGTTGGATAAATGGCTCTATATTTAAGATGTATCCGGTCTATAAACCAGAGGCTCTGGATGGACAGTTGGATAAATGGCTCTATATTTAGGATGTATCTGGTCTATAAACCAGAGGCTCTGGATGGACAGTTGGATAAATGGTTCCATATTTAGGATGTATCCGGTCTATAAACCAGAGGCTCTGGATGGATAGTTGGATAAATGGTTCTATATTTGGTATGTAGTTACTGGAGGCAGTCTGGTGAGTTACATCAGTGTTTCTCAAATCCAGTCCTCAAGGCGCCCCAACAGGTGATGTTTTCAGGCTCTCCATTATTTTGCACAGGTGATTTGATCAGTTTCACTGCCATAGTATTTACCACAGCCATTTCATCTGAAGGAAATCCTGAAAACATGACCTGTTGGGGCGCCTTGAGGACTGGAGTTGAGAAACACTGGGTTACATTGTGTATGAGGAATGGGAATGGGATGGTGTCGGTGTGCCCTACAATTCATTTCATGTGTTACTGAAAATATCGGGGTGATAAACAGTTCTACAAATACAGAGAGACATCATAAATCACACCGCCATGGCTTTATTGTCCCAAATAGATCATGTCTGGGGGACGCTACATGTTCATGGGAAATAAATCAGGAATAGGAGAGTTCCAGCAGTGAAAGGGTAAAGCTGAGTTAGGAGAGGAAGTGGGCAAATACATAGGGTGGGGCTGATGACACAGGACTCCCCCTCCCCCCATGGATACATTGTATATCGGGGGTCAGCAACCTGTAGATCATGATCTACCTGTAGATCAGAGACAGGTGAATAGTAGATCGCAGTCTTGGCCTGCTGACCCACCATTCCAGAGCATCAAACAGAGTACAATAAAGAGAGACTACTTGTAAAGTTGGAGGTGTAGTAGGGAGCAAAAGCCACATAATCTGATGTCTCCTCCGTAGTGCCGGTGTTCTGACGAGAAGTGTCCCCCTATCAGATAGTGTCCGCCCTGTACTGCGCAGGCGCAGCGCTTGCGCAGTACGGAGGACAAGGAGACGCCGAAAGTCTCCGAAGTTGACCAGCTGACCGTCAGCCGTACACGGCGCTTGGGCACTTAATAGTGAATGCTTTGTAGGAGAGCCCCTCGCGGGCTCGCTACACTCGCCACGCTTCAGGCATGGCCTCACTGCGCTCGGCATCTTTTTATTCTAACTCTATGTCCACTTGGATAGTGGGGCATGAACCTGAACTCAGGGCGCCGTGTACAGCTGACGATCAGCTGTTGAACTTCGGAGACTTTCGGCGTCTCGTTTGTCCTCCATACTGCACCTGCGCAGTACAGGGCGGACACTATCCGATGGGGGACAGTATTCGATAAGACACCGACTCCTGTCCCATGCCGAGTGATACCAACTGCGCTCCACCTCTAATCCCGGCTGGCAGTCTCCGGAGTGGTGCCAGCAGCAGGAAAAATGAGATCTTTAGGTCAGTGTGAAGCGATAGTCAGTGACACCGGGCATAATAGCACAATTATGTTGCTTTCTCGCCACCTGCTTTAACCCCTTGGACCATGCAGTTGCAGGGCGCTTGCAAAGTAGCCCCATTTACTTGAATCTGTCGCGATTGGCAGGCGGTAGCACCCACCAATAGCAACAGGGGGCTTAATTCCTGCTGCGGCATGTGTACACCAAAGGAGTTAAGGATTGGGGCGATAAAATCCCACCCCCCCCAACTTTACATGTGAATGAGCCCCAAGGGTGCAGCTACCTAATGCAACTAAGGGCTCATTCACAAGTACAGCAGGCACTGCTGCTCCTCTGGAAAGTGATCCGAGTGTGTTTGACATGTGGTGAGGAGGCAATATGTGGAACTTCCGCTTATCTGATTCCTCCCCCCCTCCGGTGCCACATTTGGCACCTTTCGGGGGCAGGGTACCTGTTTTTTACAGGTACCCTGTCCCCACTTCTGGGAGACCGGGCCACGGCGAATTACCTCAGAAGCTTGGCCCACCTCTTCCTCCCCCCTCCTTCCCATTCTGCCGGGCCAGTGAGAGAGCACGGCGCACTTCGCGTATGCGCAGTAGGGACATGGCCGTGAAGCCGAAAGGCTACACTGCTGGGTTCCCCTACCAGCAATGGCGGCTGCAGCACCCGACCAGCGGTGCCGACATCGCTGGACTCCAGGATAGGTAAGTGTCCTAATGTTAAAAGCTTTAATTTTTAACTACTTCCCACCCCATCCACTGTATATAAATAGCCAGGTGGGCGCTCTCTCCTTCTGAGTGGACGTTCAGGAACTTCCCTCAGAAGGAGGGGGATTGTGCGTGCGCGTGCCCGAGCAGCGGCGGGATCCTGATGCGCTCGTGTCACCTGGACACGACGCATCTCCGATCGACAGGAGGGCTCTGTGATTGGCCCTCCTGATCACATGATGGCCGTGTCCAATCACAGCCGTCATGTGATGTAAATACAGAGCTGGTTGCTAGGCAATCGGCTCTCCTCTCCTCACACAGAAGTTGTCAGTGAGGAGAGGAGAGTGGATCGCTGCAGCCTGCTGGTGATCAGTGAGTATGAGCTGTTTTTTTACAGCTTTTTACTCACTGATCACCAGTCTAGTGTCCCCACACAGTGTAAACACACAAAGTTAACACACATGTCCCCAAAACACATGTCCCCACATAGTAAAAACACCTGTCCCCCACATATGTAACAGTAAAATCACATGTCCCAATGATTATCTGCACACCCCCCTCCCCCCTGTACATTGGCTTACACCCCCCCTCCCCCCTGTACGTTGGCTTACACCCCCCCTCCCCCCTGTATGTTGGCTTACACCACCCCTCCCCCCTGTACATTGTCTTACCCCCCTGTACGTTGTCTTACCCCTCCCTCCCCCCTGTACATTGTCTTACACCCCCCTTCCCACCCTGTACGTTGTCCTACACCCCCCGTACATTGTCTTACCCCCTCCCCCCCTGTACGTTGTCTTACCCCCTCCGCCCTGTACGTTGTCTTACCCCCTCCCCCCGTACGTTGTCTTACCCCCTCCCCCCCTGTACGTTGTCTTACCCCCTCCCCCCGTACGTTGTCTTACCCCCCCCGTACGTTGTCTTACCCCCTCCCCCTGTACATTGTCTTACCCCCTCCCCTCCCCCTGTACATTGTCTTACCCCCTCCCCCCCCCCCCTGTACATTGTCTTACCCCCTCCCCTCCCCCTGTACATGGTCTTACCCCTGTATGTTGTTTTCCCACCTCCCCTCTCCCTGTAAGTGGTATTATCACATACACACACTCTCACACACAGATCACCTACCCCCCTCCCCCCCACACACAGATCACCTACCTCCCCCCCACGCACATGTAGCATTGACCCCCTGAGGGACTGCTTGGAGTTACCTGCTCATCTGCACTGCCATGACCTGGTGAACATTGCAACCCACCTGACACTCTGGGTTCAGTCATCCTTGTACCACCTTAAAGTAATAAATAAGACAACTCTTTGTATTTATGTTCTGATAATATTTACTGGAATAGATTAAAAGGATGTTATTAAAAAGAGGTGGTAATAGATCTGCTGAGTTTTAGGCAACAGCGCCAACTCAGCAAAGAAATTCTTCCGAATGACACAAAACAAGATGTCAGCAATGAACAGTATATTATATACACTTCCTCAAAGAAATACTGCTAACACCCGAAGGGATAAGTACAGCTAACTGATTATACTAACACACTTCTGAGGAGTGAAACCTTGGCCAGCCTATAACTGTTGCCCTAATGAGAGGTCTGGCTTAAAGGTGATGGTATAATGACCTTTATGGCAGTAATGACAATAATGTCCCCAGATCTGATGGTCTTCACCGACATGTTGGAGCTCATTACCTGTAATCCAATAATGTTTGGTAGAAAGCAATAGGTTTCTTGTAATAAAAAAGGCTAAAGGTGTCTATGCACAGTGTTCAAAGAAAGCTCAGTAAATTATTCCTAAGGTAAAGATGTCTGTGCAAAGTGTCCTAGTGAAACCTTGACAAAGGATGGGTAAAGGTTGGGCGATTGCCCTCTCACCAATGACCAGGTCGATATGATGTCTTCCAGACACTAACTCGTGTAGCGACACTCGTGCAGTGGATCCGCTGTCTCGTTCTCCCAATGTGAAGCTTGGTATACTAACTGGCAGGTGACCGGAGTGCTGCTGTAAAGATGTCAGATGACAAGCAACGGAGCTAGGCCCCTTTCATATTAGTTGGAGTGTGTTATACCTCGTGGTAGGCCGCGACCCCCCTCTGCTAGTACGGAGAGGTCAGTTTCACATCAGGCCCAGGAGGAAGAGAGCCCTGGGGTATGTAGTCCAGGAGCAAAATCATGTGAAGCAATTATCGGTCTGAGGACCTACTTATCCCACAATCCCTCTTGTTTAGCTCACAAACATGATGTCACCCGATAACACTGGGCACTAGAGGGACATTATGTGGAAATACTGGAGAATCACTGTATTTTACGATTGTAGTCCATATTGCTACATCCTCCCCCCAATTGAAAGTCTTTGGTCCCTAAAGACAGAGCTACATTAAAACCCGCAAGCAGTTTTAAATGAGATTTTTTCCTTTAAAAATTACATTTGGTGCAGGGACTGTTCTAAACACGGGAAACATGCCCCACTTTACAGGCATACTATAGACACACCCCAGGTACGATATTTAAAGGAATATTTCACTTTTTTTTTTTTTCATCCTTTACTAAAGGTTTGGTAAAAGGAGGCAAGTGCTTGATTGGAATGTTGAGCAGTGGGTATAAGTTCGTAAAAATTCTCTCCAAGGGTATCATATGTCAGTCTTTTTTGTAGGACATATCCTTTGTCTCAACCTGAAGTGGACATCTTCTAGTGACTCTGGTTCCTGTTCTGTTTCCCAGAAACTGCATCCAGCCTCTGGCTCGTGTTCTACCTCAGGCTCAGGTTCTACTTTAGGCTCTAATCCCAGTTCAGGGACTGTCTCTCTCCATGCGATGCTAGTAGGAGGAATGAGAGCATCAGTCACACTAGACACTTCACGAGGTTCCAGCTTGCCCTCCTCCTCTCTCCTGGGTGGGTGAGAATCTAATGCCTCAGTGTCAGGCAAATGGGAACCTGTCCTTTGACAGTCTTCTTCCCCAGTATCAGGGAGGATGGAATATTCTTCCAAATGAGGAAACCACAACCAATCAAGAGTTAAGTCCTCGTCATCACTTTCCTCCTAGAGTAGTGCGGGTGGACAAGTTTTCCTGGCCCTAGGCCTCAGCGTTGGAGACTGATATGCCTCTAAGGAAGGAATTGAGGGTACTCGAACAGCCTCTGATATGGGTAGCAAATGGTTTCAATGTCAAGTCTTGAGAGGGCCAGTCTTACCTTTAGGCCGGATCTGATACAAGGGGAGTCCAGGTAGTCATTTGCAAACAATGTAGGGATGGGAACACCATTGATCAGTCAGCTCATGTTTTCCTGGCACCCCTAGATTGTGTAACACACGATCTCCAGGTTGCAAATCCTGAACCCTCACTCTAAGATCAAATTTTTTCTTGTTCCTTTGTTCTCTAATGGTAGAGGCCTCCTTGGCTTTCTCATAAGCGAATTTTAAATTCTTCCAGAGTCTGTCAATGTATCCACTATAAGAAGCTTGGGAGGTGTGATTTAGTGATGTTCCGAAATCCAGATCCACAGGTAGGCGAGCTTCTATCCTGAACATTAGTCTGTAAGGGAAGTATCCAGTAGAATCATTTTGAGGTGCTATTGTAGGCATGAACTAGTGCAGCGATATGATTCCTCCCCCTCCCCCATGCTGTTTCTTCTCCAATGGGAGGGTTCCCAGCATGTTCAACAGGGTACCGTTGAAACGCTCAGGTTGTGGATCACCTTGGGGATGGTAAGAAGTAGTCCTGGATTTCTTTATGTTTAATGCCCCGTATACACGGTCGGAATTTCTGACAGAAAAAGTCAGATGGGAGCTTTTCGTCGGATATTCCGACCGTGTGTATGCCCCGGAATTTTTCTGTCGGCATTTCCGACGGACTTAGATAAACAACATGTTCTAAATTTTTCTGTCGGAAAGGCCACGGAGGTTATCCCGTTGGCAAGGCCGACCGTGTGTACCTGGCATTAGAGTTCACATAGTCTTCTGATCAGTTTACTCTCAAAGTCCCGACCTTGATCTGAATGTAGGCACTGAGGCAACCCGTAATGCTCAAAGAACTTCTCCACTAGAGTCTTGGCCACTGTACTAGCTTGTTGATCCCTAGTGGGAAAAGCTTGAGCATATAGGGTGAAATTATCTCTCACAACCAGGACATTACCCCTTCCACTCAGATCAGGTTCCAGGCACAAGAGATCAATGCACACCAACTCCATTGGTCCTTGACTCTGTAGATGGCCCACTGGGGCTGCCCTGCCTGGTAATTTTTTTTTTGGATGCATCTGACACAAAAACGGCAGTAACTTTCCGTTCTCATGGACGGCCAGTAAAATCGATCCCTGACCAGCTTTCTGCTATGTAAATAGGGATGAGCCGAACGACCCCCCCCCCCCGGTTCGGTTCGCACCAGAACATCTGAACATGCAAAAAAGTTTGTTCGAACACCATTAAAGTCTATAGGACACGAACGTGGAAAATCAAAAGTGCTCATTTTAAAGGCTTGTATGCAAGTTTTTGCCCTAAAAAGTGTTTGGGGACCCGGGTCCTGCCCCAGGGGACATGTATCAATGCAGAAAGTTTTTTCCGGGAGCAGTGAATTTAAGAATGCTTAAAGTGAAACAATATCAATGAATTATTCCTTTAACCATCATGCCTGAGGGGTGTCTATAGTATGCCTGTAAAGTGGCACAGTTTTCCAGTGTTTAGAACAATACCACAGCAAAAAGTCTTTTAACTGCTTGCGGATGTAATGTATTGTCGGGTCCCGGCAATATAGATGAAAATCATTGAGGAAAACAACATGGGTTCTCCCCACCCAGCCCATTACCATGCTCTTTGGGTCTGGTATGGATATTAAGGGGAATCCCACACCCAAATTTTAAAAAAAAAATGGCGTGGGGGGGGCCCAGGCATTATATACTCTGAACAGAAGTTAATATACTATACGGCCTGCCCTATATGCCCAGGCATTATATACTCTGAACAGAAGTTAATATACTATACAGCCTGCCCTATATACTCTGCATAAAATTGGGCCTTAGGTGTTGATGGTGCCGGAACACTGTAACCCCTCCCAGTTACTCTTGTTGTGCGCAGGAACAGGCCCTGCTGTTAAATATTATTTCAAAAATTGTAATTACATGCCCTGTTGAACAGGGGCAGAAAAAATTGGGCCTTTGGTGGTGCCACAACACTGTAAGCCCTTACAGTTACTCTTGGTGGGCGCAGGAATGGGCCCTGCTGTGAAATATTTGATCAAAAATTGTAATTGCATGCCCCTGTTAAACAGGGGCAGAAAAATTGGGCCTTAGGCAGTGGTGGTGGTGCCCTAAACCAAAAATAATGTTGGAAGCTAGCATCATCAAGATTGAGGAGGAATAGGATGGTCACTCAGCATAGGCAGTCTTCAAGGGATCCCACATCCATAGAAAAATCAATCAGTTACATCAGCATCAGGTGCTTGATAGCTGCTGCTGATCCAAGACTGATTCATTTTTATGAATGTGAGCCTCTCAACGGAGTCTGTGGACAGGCGCACTCTATGGTCCATTACAAACCCTCCAGCAGCACTGAATGTGCGTTCAGAAGGAAAGCTGGATGTAGGACAGGTCAGTAGCTCAATTGCATATTGAGCAAGTTCTGGCCAGTGGTCCATCCACAAGACTCAGTAATCCAATGGATGGTCTGTTGGAAAGGTCTCCAAGTCTGCTCTTGCCCCAAGATATTCATGCACCATGTAATGCAGACGCTGGCGATGGTTGCTTGAACCGATCAGACCTTGGCGCTAAGGACTGAAAAATTGTCTAAAGGCATCAGTCAGCCGACCACCTTCTCCACCGCTCTTCCTCTGACTGAACAAAGCCTCAGCAACACGTTGTCCAGCACCAGAAAATTATAACCTCCCAGGGTCTGGAAACTCATTGCACAAACCTTTTCTTCATGGCCTCCTGAAGATGTTTCATCCTCTGCTCCCTCTGCAAAGGTAGGATGAGTTCTGCAACCTTACCCTTGTAACGTGGATCAAGAAGGGTTGCCAGCCAGTAATGATCCCTCTCCTTGATACCAAGAATCCTAGGGTCCCTTTGCAGGCTTTGCAGAATCAGGGGGGCCATGCAGCATAAGTTTGCAGAATTGTGAGCTCTCTGGGTCACTGAGGATGACGTTGTCAGGAACTACCTCCTCCCAACCAAGTACAATTCCTTGGGTTTTTGGGGACTGAAAACCATCCCTTAAAGACTGCTGCTGAGTGTTATCCTCTACATCCATGCTGACACAATCCTCCTCCTCTTCTTCCTGTGTGTTTGGCGGGCACACAGGAATGCTATCTGGATAAAGGGAGCCTTGAGAGGTAAGGAAGTCCTCCTCTTCCTCCCGCTGTTCTCAAGTGCCCTGTCCATTATTCCATGAAGCGTGTGCTCCAACAGGAAGACCAGAGGGACAGTATCACTGATGCATGCATTGTCGCTGCTCACCATCCTCGTGGCCTCCTCAAATGGTGACAGGACAGTGCATGTATCCTTGATCGGTAGCCACTGGCGTGGCGAAAAAAAGCCAAGCTCCCCTGACCGAGTCCCGGTGCCATACTCACACAGGTTCTCATTGATGGCCCTCTGCTGCGAGTGCAGGCGCTGCAGCATTGCCAATGTTGAGTTCCACCTGGTGGGCATGTCACAAATGAGGTGGTTGGTGGGAAGGTTGCATTCCCTTTGAATGTCAGCCAGCCAAGCACAGACATTGGATGACCAGCGGAAATGACCACAGACTTTTTTGGCCTGCCTCAGGAGATCCTGTAAGCCTGGGTACCTGCTCAAGAACCACTGCACCACCAAATTCAGTGTGCCAAACATGGGACATGGGTCAAGTGTCCCTGTCGGAGGGCGGAGAGAAGGTTGGTGCCATTGTCACATACAACCATTCCTGGTTGAAGCTGGTGTGGCGTCAACCACCTCCTGAGCCTGCCCCTGAAGAGCTGACAGAATCTCTGCTCCAGTGTGGCTCCTGTCCCCTAAGCAGTCCAACTCAAGCACCGCATGGCATCTTTTTGCCTGAGCGCTTGCGTAGGCCTTTGAATGCTTACGGAGCACCGTTGGTTCAGAGGAGAATTCTGCAGAAGAGGCCATAGAGGAAGAAGCGGGGGGAGGAGAGAGCTGTGGCAGAATCGCCATTAGCATTTTGGAGGCGTGGTGGCAGAACAAGCTCCAACAATACTGAACCCTGTCCTGCATCCTTCCCATCTGCCAGCAGAGTTACCCAGTGTGCTGTGAAGGAAAGGTAATGTCCCTGAATGAATGAATGAATGAATGTTTTATAAAGCGCTGCAAATGCGAACTGAATCGCCTCAAGGCGCTGGATGCATTCTCTGATGTCAGCTTCTCAGAAAAGGAAGGTCTTTAGTTTTTTTCTGAAGGCCTGGTGGTTTTCTTCCATGCGGATGTTGGTAGGAAGAGCGTTCCATAGTCGAGGTCCTTGGACTGCGAATCTTCGTTCTCCCTTTGCTTTGTAGCGGTATTTGGGAATGGTAAGGAGGTTTCGGTTAGCTGATCGAAGACTGCGAGTCGGTGTATAGTGTTTTATTTTCTCGCGGAGATATGGTGGGGCGTTTCCTTGTACGCATTTGTGGGTGAGGCAGAGGGTCTTGAATGTGATCCGTTTATTCACGGTTAGCCAGTGTAGGCTCTTTAGGGAGGGGGAGATGGATTCCCAGGGTTTTTTTCCTGTTAACAGTCTTGCCGCCGTGTTTTGGATGAGTTGTAAGCGCGCAAGCTGATATCGGGGTAGTCCTACGTAGAGCGAATTTGCGTAGTCGAGTCGGGAATTGATGATTGTTCCCACAACTGCCGATTTGTCCTCTTCTGGGATGAAGGGGATGAGTCTACGTAGTTGGCGGAGGAGATGGTGGGATCCACTCACCACTGATCCTATTTGTGCATCCATTGTCATTCCTGAGTCAAAAATGACTCCGAGACTCTTGGCTTTGGTGCTTGGGGAGATGGTCTGTCCAAGGATGGTGGGAGGTGTCCATGTAGTCTTTATTTTGGAATTTTTGTTAGCTTGTAGGAGAAGAAGTTCTGTTTTTGATCCGTTGAGTTTGAGGGAGCTAGTGGTCATCCAGTCGTCTATTAAGGAGAGGCATTTCTGTAATTGCTGATGAAGGTCTTTTTGTCCGTTGATACGAAGGTAGAGTTGGGTGTCGTCAGCGTATGAATGGAAACAAAGATCAGTTTTCCTGATGATATTGAGAAGTGGGCGGATGTATATGTTGAATAGTACCAGTGACAGGGGTGATCCTTGAGGGACTCCGCAGGAGACTGCCCGGGTTTCCGAGGTGAATGTACCTAGTTTCACTGTCTGGGAGCGATTCTCTAGGAAGGATGTAAACCATTTTAGAGCACAACTTGTTGCTCCTGCTACTTCAGCGAGGCGGATGAGTAGAGTGTTGTGGTCCACTGTATCGAATGCTGCACTGAGGTCCAACAGTATCAGGAGACTCTGTTCTCCGTCGTCTGCTGCTTCAAGGGCATCATCCCATATTTTGAGAAGTGCCGTTTCTGTGCCATGGCCTTGGCAGAAGCCTGATTGCAGAGGGTCCAGGAGTTGGTGTGTGTCCAGGTGGCGTTGTAGCTGTTGTACTACTGCTTTCCTGATAATCTGGAGATGGTGTGTAGGCTTGTTATCGGTCTGCGATAGTTAGGGTCCTTAGGGTCGAGGTTGGGTTTCTTTAGGAGGGGTTTGACGATGCCATGTTTTGAGGGCGATTGGAACAGTCCTTTCTTTGAACGACTGGTTGATGAGGTGTGTTATAGTGGGAGCCAAGATGTCGTAACATTCTTTCACAGTTTTTTGACCCATGGTTTCTATAAGGTGAACTCCTACATCCAATTCCAGCTCATGCATCATACTTTACTTTAATTTCCAGTTGGTGAGTGCCAGCCCTGCCACTGTCAGTGTGCAGTTTTTCCTATAATCTTTACAACCCTCAGTATCTGCATGGATGGTGGTCTATTGGGTCTTCTCCTTCTCCCCCCTCTCCCCCTCTCCCCCAAACCCCCCCCTTCTTTCCTCCCCCCATCTCTCTTCTTCCCTTTCCCCCCCTCCCCCTTCCCTTCCCTTCCCTTCCCTTCCTCTCCTCATTTCCCTCTTCCCCCAGCCCCGTTTACCCCCCCTTTTCTCCCTCCCTTTCCCCCCCTCCCCTTTTTCCTTCCTTTCCCCCCCTTTCCTTCCCCTTTCCCCCCCTCCTTCTTTCTCTTTCCCTTGTTTCTCCTTCTCTCCTCCCCTCCTTCCCTACTAGGCTGCTCCCCCCTCTCCTCTGTCTTCCCTCCCCACCTTCCCCATCTCCTCCCCTGGTTTCCTTTTACCCTCCCCTTCCCCCGGTGCCTCTCCCTTTCTCCCCTTTCCCCCTGCCCTCTCTTCCTATTCCTCACTTTCTGTCCCCTCACCTTCTGCACGCTTTCCCCCCTTCCTTACTTTTTCCCCCTCCCCCCCTTTTCTCTACTTTCCCTCCCTTCCCGTCTCTCTGCCCTATCCTTTCCCCATGGATTTCTATTCTACTCCTCACACCACTACTTAGGGTTATTTCAATTGCATGGCATGGGCAAACCTCTCCTTGATATCACAATATGGTGATATTTATAATCAATTAATCAAACATTTATCCATCAGAGGCTGTCTGTCATCCCCTGTGTCCGCCGCGGGGGGAATTATATGGGGTCCTGCATGCCCACAGGAATCTCCTGAATGGGTGAGCTTGTCCTTATTTTTTTATATGTTCTGTATGAAGTGTTTTGATATTTTGTCAATATCTGTGCTGCAACAATCTGATATATACATATATCTATGCTTATATTTGTTAAAATTACTTTATGTCATATTGTAGATATGGTTGTCCTGAAGAAGCGGTGCTAACCGCGAAACCGGTCGAGAATAAAAGTTGTACACACACTTGCCATTTAAAACTGTGCGGAATCCACTGGCTCAGACTATGTGGCATCTCCTTTTTTATGGTTATATGTAGTGTTGTTGTGTATAATCGCAATTGTATGCGGAATTGTATTTTTCTAAACATTTTTTCTATTAAAAGTAAACTTTTACAAAAATATTTTATATTTTCTTCTGTCTTATACCTACCATTGTATATTGATATTAAGTACCGTAATAGTCCCCCTTTCTTCCTTTGGAGGGGGTGGAGACACTAGCTGACAGTAGCAGCAACTGCGGCTACTGCTCTGCCCTCTCACCTCCTTTGACCTTTGTGAAGTTTCTTCTCCAGGCTCTTTCAGCTCTTCTGCGTTCCTGCTTTAATAAAGTAAGAGTGCCTTTAAACCATCCAGAGTTTATCCTGTGGATGTGTGTTCTACGTTTTGGAGCCACTGAGTCTGCTGTTTGTAGTAATGCCTTGTTTAAGGAGTTGAGTGATTGTTCCGTTGAGTAGTTTAAGTTTAGCATTGCTATTTTGTTTGATAATGTGGTTTTGAAGAGTTCTGAGTGAGGTTTCTTCTGTGATCTTGTCCAGCGTGTTGTAATTGCCTGTTTCCGTTTTTGAAGGGTGGTGTTGGTAGCGATATTAAATTTGATAGCGTGGTGATCCGTCCATGGTAGCAGTAGGTTGTCGATAGTGTCTTGGGGTGTTGTTTGCAGATGTAGGGTGAGTGTCTCCATGAAAGGCATTGAGTTCTGTACAGTTGGTTTGGTGAGTGCGAGGTGAGATTTAAAAATCACTGCTAGGCCTCCTCCTTTTTTTCCTGTTCTGTGCTCCGTTAGGATCCTGTAGTTTTCAGGTACTAATTTGGTTAGGATGGCATTGCAGTCAGGTGTTAGATTGCCTCTTCATTACCGAAAGCTGGCTATGTTGTTTTGGGTGATGAAGTCGTGTACTTTCAGTCTGTGCTTGACTGCAGATCTGGTGTTGATGGAGGTATACAGGTAGCATATTGGCTGCAAATACTTGGGACACCTATTGCTATACCTTCATTCCTCTCAGTGCAGGTTTTTGAGAGGACTGGAGGTATAGTAGGGTTGGAGATCCCAGATGAGGAGCAAGGAGAAGTTTGCCTTTTTCTTTGATGTGGGTCTTTCAAGTGCTGTTGCCAAGGGACTGCATGGGAGGTCGTCATATGTCTGGTCAAGCATATGGTGCTCAAGCAGCTGCTGTTCTGGCCACGCTTGATCCGCTTCAGACATGGGTTGCAAATGCTATGCCTTCCCCCCACCAGTGCTCCTACCAACAGTACTACGAAAATTTCATACAGAGAACACGCCACTGATTCTCATTTCGCCACACTGGACCTTATATCATCTCTATGCTCAGAGAACTAGCTGTAGAGCCCCCTTGGTTACTACCAATCCAGGAGAGTTCCTCTCCCACGGCCTAGTGTGTTGCCCCCAAGTGAAAAGGTGGAACCTGGCCGCTTGGCTTCTGAGGGGCAGCTGCTGAAAGAGAAAGGATTCTCAAACTGCCTAATTAATACACTGCTGAAAAGCAGGAAAATGGAGACTCGCACCATTCACCTGAGGGTATGGAAAAGTTTAAAAAAATGGTGTACAGAGAACTCCTTTAAAACACAAAGTTCAGTGGCAGTTTTAGAGTTGTAAATGATTAAGCGCACTTGGAGTTTGTGAAATGCATCTACCAGCTTTCTGGCTTTTGTCAACACTTGGGATGTTCTGAATAAAAAAGAATTTTGATCCAGTAAGGAGTGTGGCCATTTCTTCTTCTTATTGACTGCATGCAGAGGCGAACCAAGGCAAGCACCTGTCTAGATCAACAGGCAATTAATCTCACCTGGAGCAGCAAGGTTTTTCTTGTTGGATACGCTTTTAGAGTTCCTGCAGAGTGGAGCAGATAAAGGTCTAAGCCTCAGCACATTAAAAAGTAAGGTTTCGAGGCTGTCTGTATATCAGGAAAGAAAACTAGCGTCCAATCCATGGATAATTAGACTCTTTAAATCCTTGAGCAGGCAGAGACCGATACAAGGTCCGGCCTTCCCAAAATGGGACCTGTCATTAGTGCTACAAACTATGACAGCGGACCCTTTTGAGCCACAGGAAAATTGCAGTTGGAAGATGCTGACACTTAAAGCAATCTTCTTAGTAGCAGTTACTACAGCCAGAAGAGTCTGTGAGATAGAGGCCCTACCAATCAGACCCCCCTTTTTTCAGATTTTGTTTTGCCTTCGTTTTTTACAAATCCTTCCAGGGAACAAGAAATTAAGTTCCATATGTTAGACGTCAGGAGATACATCCTACATTATTTAGATGGAAAAAAAGCCCTTAGATTCCTTATTTATTTTAATTTCAGGTGTCAGGAACGGCACAAGGCCTCAAAACGTACCATAGCCAGGTGGCTAAGAGAGGCTATTGGCCAGGCTTATACGTTAGGAGGCATGCAGATCCCAGAGAGTATCAGGGCACACTCCACAAGATCAGTGGCAGCATCGCAGGCAGAGAGAGCTGGAGCAACGCCAGAACAGATTTGTAAAGCGGCAACATGATCCAGCTTTGCCACTTTTGTAAGACACTATAGAGTGGATCTTTGGTCTGCAAAGGATCAGACCTTTGAACGCAAGGTCTTACAAGCCATAGTCCTAGTGCTAGATTATCCTCTCAGGTGGCTGTCCTGAAAGATGTTTAGGGGAAAAACGAAGTTACTTACTGGTAAAGTTCTTTCCCGGAGTCTTTCAGGACAGCACAGGTACCCAACCAAATGTATAAAATACTTGAGATTTCCTTACAGGAAATGTGATTTAGTTTCACTGTGTATCATATGTTCTTGTGTCTCCCCAGCGAACTGGAGGTGCTCTTTTAAAAAACTGAGGAGCCAGCAGGGGAGGAGGACATTTAAAGATGGCTGGCGCTGTGTTTCCTACAGAGGGGAGGAGCCAAGGTCTCTCAGGTGGCTTAACGTTACCAGTAAGTATTATAGAGTAAATGCCACAAAGATAAGAAAAAATAAATTGTTAGTGGGTACCTTCATCCTTCAATTGTAAAGTAATGAGGGGGATTGGGGAGGAATGGCAGGGACAAAGGTGGTTGGAGGCAGTTTTAGAGTACTAAAGAACGTAACCTAGACAGTTTTGCGGTCAAGCCGCTTCTTCAGGAGGCGTCCAAGTAGATTCTCTATAGATCAGATAACCATGATTACATATACAATATAAAAGATGATATAAGGAGGATAGCATAGCATTGGAGTAGTTGTTAATTTCAAATAAACATGTACACTCACCAACCACTGAATAATCCGGGCTTAGGTGGCACTGTGAGACGCCCAAAGTGGGCGCTCCCCCAGGGGGCGAGCAAGGGGTTTTTTTAATGGCAGAGTACACTATTATGTAAAGAACATGAAATATTCATTAGGTGTTGGTATACAGGATCAACTAAGGATAAGTGGCAGCCACCCAGGTGAATAAAGTAGGGAATTGGTGGGGGGAAAACAGGGAGAGGGAGAGAGGGGGAAAAGAGGGGGAGGAAAAGGTGAGAAGAGGAAGAAAAAGAAGGACCAGGAAAGGGAGGAGGGAAAGATTGGGGGAGGGGGGAGAGGGAAAAGGTGGGGGGGGGGGAAAGGGAGGGAGGGAAAAGAGGGAGGGAAAGGGGCGTCTCACAGTGCCGTCTAAGCCCGGATTGGGCAGTGGTTGGTGAGTGTACATGTTTATTTGAAATTAACAACTACTCCAATGCTATGCTATCCTCCTTATATCATCTTTTATATTGTATATGTAATCATGGTTATCTGATCTATAGAGAATCTACTTGGATGCCTCCTGAAGAAGCGGCTTGACCGCGAAACTGTCGAGGTTACGTTCTCAAGTACTCTAAAACTGCCTCCAACCACCTTTGTGGGCATTTTAAATGTTATTTCAACTTTTGTATTGTAATTTACTCCTGTTAAATCTATATTATGTATGTATAGATTTTTTAATGTTTATGTTTTGAATAAATTCCAATTTTATCTATGTCTGTATGCCTTTATGAGGTACCGTGATAGTCCAATTAGTTCTGGGTGGTGAGGTAGGACTTGATTGGAGAAGTCCCTGCCATTCCTCCCCAATCCCCCTCATTACGTTACCAGTAAATAACTTTGTTTTTCTTACTCCCACAATCAGGGAGGCATAGGGGCTCCTGGACTCCTTAATGACCCTTGACTTCTTTAACTCTGCCAGTTGCTCTCGAAGATTCTCCAGATCACACAAGGGGATTCACCTCGCATTCTCTCAAAATGGCTTTTCTTCGGTCAGTCGACTTCGATGTTGAGCACTCTTGGCACAGCCCACATTGAAGTCCTTTTTGGAGAACATTCTCTCCCATTGAGCTATCTGAACTTTAGTCCTTCGTTCTCCCACATCGCTGGACCGTGGGACAGGTGAGTGTACACTTTTTGTAGCTGCTGACTTTCATATGGGCGGAACTCTGCTTTTAGGGTTTGACGTATGTCTTCCTCTACTTCAATGCCTCAAATTGCCAGAATCCTCCTCCGTCCCCCCCCGTCCTTACTCGTCCTCACTCTTTCCTGCCACATAGAGTATGCTCCAGCAGGAATACAAGAGTTATAATGTTACTGATGCATGACTGGATGGGGGAGACAAAAACATAACTACACTTTTATTTTTTTTAATTTTGTATTTTAATATTTTTCTTGTAATGTTATGCTATTTTACTATTAAATCTGTTAAGTTTCTTTAATCTAATATTTGTCAATTAAAAAATATTAACGAAGGGATGAATTGATTAGATCTTTATAGAACAATTGAGGTGTGTGTGTGTGTATATATGTGTAGATAGAGATAGACAGAGAGATAGATTGAGAGATTGAGATAGATAGATAGATATATATCTCTATCTCTATCTCTTTTAGTTATGGAAAAAGTGAAATTATATAGACTTTTATACTTGTGAAAGTATACATGTTGTTATAAGCGTCATAAGCATTTCTTTGGAGAGCTCACATATTGTAATAATTAGTTTTTACCTACCCCCATCACAGATGGAGAAGGAAGGATTTACATTTCTTAGGATGTAAAAGTTGTTATGTTTTAGTTAAAGAGGAGTTCCCACTAAAAAAAAAAATAAAAGTCAGCACCTACAAATACTGCAGCTGCTGACTTTTAATAATTGGACACTTACCTGTCCCAGGGTCCAGCGATGCGGGGGATCAGAAGCCCCGCTCGTCTCCCCCTCCATTCGGTGGCGCCGGCATTGCAACTGTGGACGCTTGGCTGTGGCTTCACAGCCGGGCACCCACTGTGCATGCGCGAGCGGTGCCGCGTGCCGTGATTGGCCGCGCAATCATATGGGACCTGTCATGTGTCCCATATGATTGACAAGAGGGAGGGGGCAGAGCTGGTCCCTTCCTGCGCCGAGGGGAAGTGATGTCACCAGCCCAGGCACTGAAGGAGGCAGACTACGACAAGGGACCCCCTAACAACAGGCATTTAGAGGTGAATAAAAAAAAATCCAAATTTTTTTTTATTTTTTATTTATTTATTTTTTTTAGGCACATTTATGCATTTTTGTTTTTTTTGGGTGGAACACCACTTTAAGATTATACTACAATATTTCTTGATTAGGATATTAATAAGAACATTGGGTTTTCAATGAATATAATATACTTACTGGTTTTATGTAGTATTGATTTAGATGTTATAGAAGTTATATCCTATACTTAAAATGCTTTCACACATTGTTCTTGCCCACTCCTCAGGAATGTCAATGCATAGAGACTGAGCAACTCCCACCATTACATGAGGCTTACCCAGGTAAGCCAGCGGTTTTCTGTAGAACTGCAAGACATAAAGAACCTTAAATCAGCCCTTTTAAAGATAAGGTGGGGGTCAGATTTTAGGAGCAAAAGCTAGGAACAGAAGGACAGTTGGGCAGACTGATTCAGGCAGACATTGAAGGAAGCTGCCACAGCTTCACACACACAAAGACGCACATCTGATTCAATCTTCATCCTAAGAAATAATTACATTATTAATGTTATTTTTACATTTTGATACTGTTCTTGTAATATTTTGCTTTGACTTTCTTGGAACTTTCCTTATCAATATAATTTACAGAATATCGGTATTAATACCATAATAACAGTATTTTAACAGAATCCCTTTTGAGTTTTTGCATAAGAACTGGAAGGATTTTCTTTTTGAACTTTTCTCAACAATATAAGTTTACAGAATTACAGGCAATTTACAGGCAATTTTGATTATTTAACAGGAATTTAAAGTGATTGTAAAGTTTCGTTTTTAAAAAAAAACCAAAAATAAACATGTTATACTTCCCTCCTCTGTGCAGTTGGTTTTGCACAGAGCAGCCTGGATCCTCCTCTTCTTGGGTCCCTCTTCGGCTCTCCTGGCCCCTCCCTCCTGTTGGGTTCCCCAACAGCAAGAAGCTTGCTATGGGGGCATCGAGTCGAGTCACAGCACCCTGTGTCCATTTAGAGACGGAGCTCTACTCTATCTACTCTCATTGGCTTACTGATTTTGACAGTAACAGGAGCCAATGGCACCACCCTGCTGTCTCAGCCAATGAGGAGGGGAGTCCCAGACAGTCGAGACATTCCTACAACATCGCTGGAGCTAGAGGGACATCAGGTAAGTATTAGGGGGGCTGCTGCACACGGAAGGCTTTTTATCTTCATGCATAGAATGCATTAAGACAAAAACCTTCTGACTTTACAAGCACTTAACAAAAATACACAGGCTGGTCAGTCAGTCGTAATATCATTGGAGGGAAGGTTTCCATCAGGCCTCAAAGTCCATTAGATGGAGATGTCCACTAGATGTAAACCGTTTTGAAGCCCGGGTTCAAACTCGTGGTTGCCCAAGATAGGAACCATAGGGGAGGGAAATGGAGATACAGAAGAGCAGCGGAAGATTGTACAAGAAAACGACAAAGTGCTATTCAGGGTAGGGATATCGCAAAGGTCTAACTCTTTGCCGTACCTCGCTATGCTAATCCTCAAGCGCCATACAAAAAGGATAGGGTTAATAAAGAGATAATAAAATGGGCTAGGCAGCATCGACAAACACAGCTTTATTGCAAATTGAAAAAATATATATAAACACCAGAGAGTAAAGTAAGAATAAAAACCTCATACCTCCACCACTCAAAGAGACAATGTTGTCTATTCACCACAGCAGCTGCTCACACAGAGCGCTCAAACATTTATACTACCTGTTGGTGTCATATGAGGGGTAAATACAAGGACATAAGATAGCAGTTCCATTTCATCACCACGCTGGTGACGTATGTGACGTTACCTCGCCCGGTGTCTGCTGCGGTTTGCCCACGCTGGATGGTTATGTTGTCAGCTTGAATTCCTATGATACAGAAAGGCATTCGATGCCGATGTCTGGATGAGAGATCCCATCAACAGGAGATACACCTGAAACTGCTATCTTATGGACAGTGACGGTACTGTGCTATGCCAACACATAAAAGAGAGAAGCAGGACCCATCAAGGTAGGTGAGTTCACACTTGGTTCTCCACAGCACACACAGAGCCTTTGAAATGCCTGTATAGGTATGTTTATGCCACTGTTCAGCCTATTGTATTGCTGATGTGCTGCTACTGTGTGCTGTCTATGGAACTGCTTTGACACCTGCCATCCCATGCACTCTCTGCTACAAAGGAGGAGGTACTTATTACTGCATTTATGCCTATCCTATTAGATCAGTTGTTCTCAACCTGGGGGTTGGGATCACCTCTGGGGTCGAATGATGATTTGCCAGGGGTCACCAAATCCTGGGCTGTTCCTGAAGCCAGCACCGCTCTCCCAGCCTTTTTGCAGGGCTGTCCTTGGAGCCTGTGGCCGCCCATTCAGCCTCTTCGCAGCCGCCCATTTAGTTCATGGCATGGCTGGGGAACAGAGACTGACTGGTGAGGAATGTGAAGTGGGAGGGGCTGGAGGAGACCCTATCTGCTGATTTCGGCATAGGTGTCACTGTTACGAGACACCACAAAGTCGGAGACTCAGTAACACTACCTGTGATTAGAGTTGCCATTAAGTCCCCACTACAGTTCTCAGATCAGCAGATGACCTTCACCAAGATCACCTAAGTTGGCTGATCAGAACTCCCCTCCAGCACTGCCACTCATCCCAACTCCCCGCCAGCACTGCCACTCATCCCAACTCCCCGCCAGCACTGCCACTCATCCCAACTCCCCGCCAGCACTGCCACTCATCCCAACTCCCCGCTAGCACTGCCACTCATCCCAACTCCCCGCCAGCACTGCCACTCATCCTAACTCCCCGCCAGCACTGCCACTCATCCCAACTCCCCGCCAGCACTGCCACTCATCCCAACTCCCCGCCAGCACTGCCACTCATCCCAACTCCCCGCTAGCACTGCCACTCATCCCAACTCCCCGCCAGCACTGCCACTCATCCCAACTCCCCGCCAGCACTGCCACTCATCCCAACTCCCCGCTAGCACTGCCACTCATCCCAACTCCCCGCCAGCACTGCCACTCATCCTAACTCCCCGCCAGCACTGCCACTCATCCCAACTCCCCGCCAGCACTGCCACTCATCCCAACTCCCCGCCAGCACTGCCACTCATCCCAACTCCCCGCTAGCACTGCCACTCATCCCAACTTCCCGCCAGCACTGCCACTCATCCCAACTCCCCGCCAGCACTGCCACTCATTCCATTCCCCCCCACTCCCCACCAAGGAGTAAGAGAAGGAATAAAAATAAAGAATACATAGAAGGGAGAAGAAAAAAACGGGGAAGAACAAAGAAAAAGGGAGAGAAAGAATAAGAGAAAGAACAAGAAAGACAGTTAGAGAGAGGGATGGGGGAAAAAAAACAAGAAATTAGGATAGAGAAGGAAAGGAGAACAAAGAGTGGTACATCCAAAAATGTACCATAAGGGGTTTCAATACTGAGTGGAAGGGACTCGGGGAGCGCTAAATGTCCATTAGGGGTGCAAATTACTTGTCTGGCCCTGGGTGCTGACAACCCACGCTATGAAAATAGTTTTACTGTTTACTTGGGAAGTTTTATCAAGGGGTCACTGTACTAGCAAAGTTGAGAACCACTGTATTAGATCAAACTCTGCATACTTTTTGGGACTGTGGGACAACTGGACTCATTATGCACTTCCAGTGCTGATTGCTATTGGCCTTGGACTGTACTGAGAAACTTTCTACCAGTTCGTATCCCCATACTCCTGCAGGGGCTACTTAGGAGTATGGTGACTACACCAGTATCCCCTTTTTAATAGGCGGTTTTCCACCTGTACCAACATGTGGTTATTACATCTTGCAGTATAATTCCTTGTATTTACCCCTATATGACACCAACAGGTAGTGTGAATGTTTGAGCGCACTGTTTGAGCATCTGCTATGGTGACTGGACAACAGTGTCTCTATTTTAACTCTTTAAGTGGTGGAGGTATGTGTTTTTTTTTTTTTTTTTAAATCTTTTTATTTGCGTATAAAAATAATATATCGTATACCACTTACAACACTCAAAAGTAGCCTGTCACAGCTTCAATAAAGGACCTGCACAGGGATCTACTCAAGAAGGTACATTGCAAGGGATCACCAATTATTGCAAAGGTGCCATGACACGGCATAACCATATAGCAAAGTTGGCTTGTGCTCAAGGGGAGGAACTCCAGTATCTTGACCTGTAAACAGGGCTTTTTTTCTCAAACAATAGGTGCTGGAACTTAACCACGGCCCCACAAAACCCCTCCCCTACACACACCCTCCAAATCACAACAAATAGTGGGTGTGTTTGGTCAAATTTCTCGAAAACAGTAGGAGGGTCTTAAAGGGGCATTAAATACCAGGATTGCATTACGTGCAGAGCTGTCACTTGTAAACACAGATACCATAATTCTGTGTTTACAAGTGATTGTGGTGAGCAGGCACCAAAGGGTCTGAGCCAGAGGTGGTGGAACTGAGTTCCACCAAGTTCCCCCTGAAAAAAAGCCCTGCCTGTAAATGAAGCTGGACGTCAAAAGGGATCAAGATTAACCCCATTAGGATCAGTAGATACTCTTATCTAATAGACCACTCGAGCAGATGTTGCAGTGGATGGTTCAGCTACCCATTTAGCCCACACTCTGTCATATTTTCTAGGGCAGCCTCTGTGGTAATGTGTGTCTTTATAAAGAGGTAGTACTGAGTTCAGAGTTCTCTTGGCCACCCTGGGGATTAATTCCTCCGCCAGTCCCAATAAACATATCTGTGGGGATCAGGTTATATCAATACCCAATATGTCCTGTACCATAGAAATTATTTGCGTGCAGTATACACTGATTGAGGGGCAAGATCAAAAAATATGTATGAAGTCACCCGGGGCCTGGGCACAGTGCCAACACTGAGAGGACAGGGAGGTTTTATGCTGGATATTAATGGGTGATATATGCCCTATGGACAATTTTGTATTGTATGAGGCAGTCTCTTAACAAGACA
Source organism: Aquarana catesbeiana (assembly GCA_037953035.1). NCBI lineage: Eukaryota > Metazoa > Chordata > Amphibia > Anura > Ranidae > Aquarana > Aquarana catesbeiana. The sequence continues at coordinate 2,332,413 of JBBHAA010001475.1, forward strand.
AGAATTTTAAATAAAAATCCCACATGTCCTCCCAATCCTCAGAGTCCAGCCCTGGAATATCTTGTGTCCAAGGCTGAGGAAGCGCTGATAGTTCAGGGGAGGAGACCCGGAGGAGATGTGCGTAGAGGACAGAGGTAGGTTTCTCTGTGCATTCATATCGCACGATCCTTTCCAGATCAGGTTGTACCACTTGTGTTTCGTTGGGATGTAGCTGGCTTTTGAAACCATTGGATAATTGCAAATACCAAAATAGGTATAACGACAGAACATTATTATGAGATATTAGAAGGTAAAATGAGTATATAGAGTTATTTAAGGTAATATCGGAAATGAAATTTTATGCTTGGCCCATATTTTGGGTTCAGGCAATTCAAAAAATGAGGCAGGGTGGGGTTGTTCCATAGGGGAGCATTTGGAGAAACTGCAGATCGTGGGTATTTTTTAAGACCCAGTCCTGCGTTCCAGGCTGAAGGATCATAAGCACAGGGGGAGTTGAGGCATATGGAGCTTTGGGTCCCTGGAGGGGTAAATTTGACAGTGCCTCCATGGAGCAGACCACTGCCATCTCCAGGACTGCAGCGGGATTGGACACATACGGAATCAGCCACCAAACCGCTGTAACCAGCTGGGCTGCAATAAAATATTTCTGACAATCCAGAAAACGCCAATCCCTGTGTGACACAGGACGCATAAGGGTGGTTAATTTGAATCGAGGTGGACTCGGGCCCTGGTTTTTATTTTTACTTTACTCTCTGGTATTTATACTTTATATATTTTTGAACTTGCAATAAAGCTGTGTTTGTATATGCTGCCCAGTCCATTTTATGACTCCCTTTGGTGGATTTCTTTAACCCTATATTTTTTGGATGCTCTTTTTTTGGTCAGATGGACCGCACTTACTACTTGAAGTGAGTCAGTGACAAACTGGCGGACGATAAATTATTTCTATATTGCCATCTTGTATATAACTAGACGTGGTCCTATCTGGTTTTAGTTTTGTGTTTCTTGCTCCTCGAGCTCCATGACTACTCGGTACTTCTGCATGGCACTGCCAGTCGACAAACCTGGTGAGGTGGGCCACCCTATAGTAGTCCCAAATGTCATAAAGGCCAATGCCTCCATAGATCTTACATAGTTGGTAAAGTTGAATAAAGACACCAGTCTATCCTGAGTGAGTGTGGGTGCATATCTACAATTATCCCTATTTAGTTAAAGTACCCATATAGTGCCATCAATTTACGAAGCGCTCCACACATACATCGCACACTAACATTGGTTCCTACCCTCAAGGAGCCCACAATCCAAGGTCCCCAACTCACATTCATATACTAGGGCCAATTTTGGACAGAAGCCAATTAACCTACCAGCATGTCTTTGGAGTGTGGGAGGAAACTGGAGTACGCGGAGGAAACCCACGCATGCACAGGGAGAACATGCAAACTCCAGGCAGGTAGTGTCGTGATTGGGATTCGAACCAGCGACCCTTTTTACTGCTAGGCGAGAGTGCTACCCACTACACCACTGTGCTGCCCAGGAAGGCATAGCTGCTGAAGCTTAAGAGGGGGCTTCCTGCGGGACCAAACAAACTCCAAAACAAGGAGCTCCTCCGTTTAAAAAACAGAGGAGGGAGTCAAATGAGAAGGGCTTGCAGCAAATAAAGCACCTGAGGAAGTAAGGCCATCTTAAGAGCATTGCAGCAGGCAAACCAAGTCAGTGTGCGTGAGTGCCAGTGGCGTAGATCCTCTTTCATTTTAAATAAAAGCGTCTCGAAGTTGGCAGAATACAAAGTGTCCAGGTCTGGGTGCACAGTCTTTAAACACTTAGACTAGGCTTGCTTGTCAACAGGACCCTCATCTACCTGTTCAGCAGTAGTGGGACATTAAGCATGGGAGTCCCCCTCCCCCAATTCATACCAGGCCCTTATCTGAGCATGAAGCCTGGTGTGGCAGCTAGGGGAAGGTGAGCATGCATCCTCTCTTTGTTTTTTTTGTTTTTTCTTCGGCATGTTGGGGGATCTACATCCCTGGGTGTCACAATTAATTAATTTTGGGATTTTTTGTTGTTGTTTGGAGTTTTTCATCGGAATTGTGTGCTTAGTTACTATTCTACTTTTTTTTTGTTGCAAATGGAGTAACCAGACATGTACCCCTTACGTGTTCATGTATGGGGAGCCGGATATCTGGGGGTCCCCTGCAGACTCCTACAACTACTGAGCCAAAGTTGTGGGGAAGGGGCCTTGCTAGTGGTGCTTTCCTAGGGAGCTTCTGGCAGGGTACCATTCCCATGTTGAGGCCATGTGGCCTGGTATTGTTCAGGTGTGGCTGCTGATTCCCCCCCCCTTCTTGTCCAGCCAGGCTGCAAACATCGATAAGGATCTGCTATGAATTTTAGGGGATCTCTTACAATTCATACCAGACCCTGATTTAGGATAAGGGTCTGGTATGGATGTTGAGGGAAATCCCAGCCGCTTTGTATTTTTTTTTTTTCCTTCTAATGTCACTTTTGCTTCTCTATATCCTACACACATGCCTTTTCACAGGTAGGTAGGATTTTATTTGCATTGGCAAATATCTCACCTGGCCATGCCAAGCTCCCTGTGCCCATTGTTTTACAATCCCTTGCCTATTAGCTTTGAAAATAGTGAGAATTGCCTCGTATTGACTTTAATGGAGTATGTGCAATTTTTGGATTTTTAGGCTCTGAACGTACCAGCAAATTGAACCCAAGCAACTTCGCCCATTACTTTACAGCACAAAGCTCTGAATGGGAACAAAGAATGAGATTATCCTGCAGAAAATTGTAATAAACTGTCATTTTTACCAGCCAATGGGAATATAGTGTCCTCAATAAAAGACAAACATGTATAATATTGTACATATTCTTTCTATATATTAGATACACTATATTGTCAAAAGTATTGGGACACATGAATTTTAATGGCATCCCAGTCTTAGTCCGTAGAGTTCAATATTGAGTTAGCCCACCCTTTACAGCTATAACAGTTTCAACTCTTCTGGGAAGGCCGTTCACAAGGTTTAGGAGTGTGTCTATGGGATTGTTTGACCAGGGGTGTTGCTAGGTGGGAAAAAGACCTGGTGCTTCAGTCCGAAGGTAAAGGGGGGGTTGCTGCCTGGCTCCATCAATGCTGACCACTAACCTGACCTACCTGACACATACACTGACCTACCTGATGGTACATCAGCACATGTCAGACTTCAGGTGACCTCTGATCTCTTCACACTCCTGCAGCTCAGCCTTGCCTGTGGTGTGCGAGTGCTCTTATCCCATTCATGACCACTCAGACAGCCCTGCAGGCACCAGGCAGCCAGAGCCAGCATAGGAGAGCCACCCGCCCATTTACACAGAGCAAGCGGGGATCTCTCAGTGCCCGGCGTGGTCGCAGTGTCATTCCTGCCTACTGGACCCGGCGGCGCCTATGATCAAGGTCACACAACCTGGCATTGGATCAGTGTGATGTCCATCATAGGAGTCACTCGGCCGCGCTGGGTAAGTGGGAGATTGATCCCCGCTCTCTGTGTAAACGGCTCAAGGCTAATAATAATATTTTTATGGATTCAGAGACCCGGGTCTTTTCGGGGGCCCACTCGGGGCTATAGCTCCCATCAGCTTCCCCCTCCCGAAACCACTGTGTTTGACCATTCTTCCAGAAGCGCATTTGTGAGGTCAGGCACTTATGTTGGATGAGAAGGCCTGGCTCGCAGTCTCTGCTCTAATTCCTCCCAAAGGTGTTCTATTGGTTTGAGGTCAGGATTCTGTGCAGTCTAGTCAAGTTCCCCCACCCCAAACTTGCTTATCCATGTCTTTATGGACCTTGCTTTGTGCACTGGTCCAAATCATTTGTTGGAGTGGGGATTATGGTTTGGGGTTGTTTTTCAGGGGTTGGGCTTGTCCCCTTAGTTCCAGTGAAGGGAACTCTTAAGGCATCATCATACCAAGACATTTTGGATGATTTTCATGCTCCCAACCTTGTGGGAACAGTTTGGGGATGGCCCCTTTCAGTTCCAACATGACTGCTCACCAGTACACAAAGCAAGTTCCATAAAGACCTAGATGAGCGAATTTGGGGTGGAGGAACTTGACTGGCCTGCACAGAGTCCTGACCTTAACCTGATAGAACACCTTTCTGATGAATTAGAGTGTAGACGGCGAGCCAGGCCTTCTTGTCCAACATCAGTGCCTGACCTCACAAATGTTCTTCTGGAAGAATGGTCAAACATTCCCATAGACGCACTCCTAAAGCTTGTGGACAGCCTTCCCAGAAGAGTTGAAGCTGTTATAGCTGCAAAGGGTGGGCCACCTCAATATTGAACCCTACGGACTAAGACTGGGATGCCATTAAAGTTTGTGTGTGTAAAGGCTATCCCAATACTTATACACTATATTGTCAAATCTAATAATGAATGTTCAAAATCAACTTTATTCAGCCCTTTACATTCAATTTTGTGATAGATTTTTTTTTTTTTTATACAGGTGGATTAATGACCTATGTTCTCGGTCATGTTGGTCTTCATAGATACTACAAATCCATGTGGGACACAAGCCATATGGGGGTCTTAAGTAACTGAAAGAGTTTATTTTTGCAGTTCACTGTTGGATTCACACAGGGCACAAGACATATCGGTGTTGAAAATGTTTTGGATACTCTTCAACGTTGATTCAGGCTCAGAGGACAACAGCAGAGAAGTAATTTCAATGTTCTGGAATTGACTACAGCTTTATAGTAAATTCCAACCCAATCCTACACAAGCAAAGTCATTTCAGAAGATATTTCATTTTTTGATTGTAATAAAGGTTTTACAGTGAAGGGAAAGTTTATCACACATCAGGTTCACAATGGAGGAGAAGCCATTTCAGTGTTCTGAATGTGACAAATCATTTACAAACAAGTCAAATCTTATCAAACACCAGCTAATTCACACTGGAGAGAAGCCATGTCCTGAATGTGACAAAACTTTTACACAGAAGAGTAATCTTAACTTACACATGAGCATTCACACCGGAGCGAAGCTGTATCATTGTTCAGATTGTGGCAAAGATTTTAGAGTGAAGGCAAATCTTATCACACACCAGAGGATTCACACTGGAGAGAAACCATTTCAGTGTCCCGAATGCGACAAAGCTTTCAAGTCAAAGTCACAGCTTAGCAGACACCAGATGATTCACACTGGAGAGAAGCCTTTTCAGTGTTCTTAATGTGACAAAGCTTTTGTAAGCAAGATAAAGCTCAACACACACCAGTGGATTCACACTGGAGAGAAGCCGTATCAATGCTCTGAATGTGATAAAGCTTTTACAACCGAGAGTAAGCTTACCACACACCAGAGGATTCACACTGGAGAGAAGCTATATCGGTGTTCCCAATGTGACAAAGCTTTTACAAGGAGAGAACACCTTATCCTACACGAGAGGGTCCACACCAGAGAGAAGCCGTTTCAGTGTTTTGTGTGTAAAAAAGATTTTTTAGATAAGTCACACCTGATCACACATCAGCGGATTCACACTGGAGAGAGGCCATATCCATGTTCAGAATGTGACAAAGCTTTTATAGCAAAGCAATACCTTATAAGACATCAGAGGATTCACACTGGAGAAAGGCCATATGAGTGTTCAGAATGTAGTAAAGATTTTACTACGAGGGAACACCTTATCAGACACCAGAGGGTTCACACTGGAGAGAGGCCATATCAATGTTCGGAATGCGATAAAGCTTTTAAAAAGAAGTCAGATCTTAGCTCACACCAGTGGGTTCACATTAAAACGAGGCCTATCAGTGTTCAGAATATGACACAGCTTTTACAACCCAGAGAGAGCTCATTACACACCCAAATGTCCACACTGGAGACAATATGACAATTTTGTTTGGAGAATCCTAAATACCTGAACTGTTTCCCTATGATTTTCATCTTTTATCTTTTTTTATGGAGCAATAACTTAACAAGTAATGTATTTGCATCATTCACTAACTGAGCTGTGTTCGCAAGTGTTTTCTTCATTGCCCAATCCTGAGCCGATACCCTAACAACACTGCCTTGCTACCAGAGAACCTTGTAGTGGTCAAGTGGTCATCTTGCTAAGCCTCTGAAATTTCAATGGAAGAGTCCTTTTCAGGGTCCGTTGGCTATTTGCTATATCAGTCAATCTTGAGGGCTCCAGCTAAGTCCACCCCTCCCGTTATATGTTCCATCTCCCCTTCCATTACCATGCCTCTTTTCCATGTTCCAGCTCCTCTCATGGATGACGTTCCAAAGTACCACTTAAGCCCAGCTGTTCACTTGTGTTTCGTCCAGTTCTGCCACAAGTATAAGGTATTCCATCAGGTGGAGATTGGATGTCCTTTTTTTCGTTGTCCAGCTATTGCTCCTCTCTGTAGACTAATCATACAAAAAATGGCAAGAGATTTGAACTTACCAACTGTTGAGATGTGTGGTCATATTCCTACAACTTCTTTGGAATGAATGAAATTCCTCTGATTGGCATTCTCTTTAATGACTCCGAGTGGACAAATCTCTTTTTTGATTAAACTTAAACTTTGTGAAGGACACTTTTTGACCCTGGAAAAATTACAATGTTGGCCTTAAAATGTAACTATGGGCACAATTAATAATTACATAAATGTTTCAATCTGACATTAACCCTCTTTAGTCCCTGGGCCTTTCTTTCCTTAAATTCCTTGAGTCCCAGATAGGTTTTTATTTTTAGCGATGCTTCAGTTCTACACATTTTATACCTTTTTTAGCATTTGTAGTCTACCCAAATGTATTATACATCAGGGAGATATAGAACTTTCATTTGGTATGAAATTTGGATACATATATTTTTGTTTCCGCAATCTTTATTGGGAGTGCATAGTGAAAAAAAAGTAAGCTTTTTCCTGTAACTTATCCAAATTCAGCATTTATGTATTTTGTGTACTCCCGTACCTCTCCTGCAAAAATTAATGAACAAAGTCTGCTGATTACAATAATATCACATTCCCCCCATGGTGGTAGGTTAATTGGATCCTGTCTAAATTGTCACTAGTATATTTATGTATGTGAGTTAGGGACCTTAGATTGTAAGCTCCTTGAGGGTAGGGACTAATGTGAACATACAATATATACAGTACCTCACAGAAGTGAGTACACCCCTCACATTATTGTAAATATTTTATTATATATTTTCATTTGACAACACTGATGAAATGACACTTAGCTACAATGTAAAGTAGTGAGTGTACAGCTTGTATAACAGTGTAAATTTGATGTCCCCTCAAAATAACTCAACATTTGGACATTTGAAAATGTCCAAATTGGGCCCAAAGTGTCAATATTTTGTGTGGCCACTATTTTTTTCCAGCACTGCCTTAACCCTCTTTGGCATGGAGTTCACCAAAGCTTTACAGGTTACCACTGGAGTCCTCTTCCACTCCTCCATGACGACATCGCGGAGCTGGTGGATGTTAAAGACCTTGCCCTCCTCCACCTTCCATTTGAGGATGTCCACCAGATGCTCAATAGGGTTTAGGTCTGGAGACATGCTTGGCCAGTCCATTACCTTTTCCCTCAGCTTCTTTAGCAAGGCAGTGGTCATCTTGGAGGTGAGTCTGGGGTCGTTATCATGTTGGAATCATGGATCATGCTCTGCTTCAGTATGTCACAGTACATGTTGGCATTCATGGTTCCCTCAATGATCTGTAGCTCCCCAGTGCCGGCAGCACTCATGCAGCCCCAGACCATGACACTCTCACCACCATGCTTGACTGTAGGCAAGACACACTTGTCTTTGTACTCCTCACCTGGTTGCCGCCACACAAGCTTGTCACCATCTGAACCAAATACGTTTATCTTGGTCTCATCAGACCACAGGACATGGTTCCAGTAATCCATGTCCTTAGTCTGCTTGTCTTCAGTAAACTGTTTGCGGGATTTCTTGAGCATCATCTTTAAAGGGGCTTCCTTCTGGGACGACAGCCATGCAGACCAATTTGATACAGTGTGCGGCGTATGGTGTGAGCACTGACAGGCTGACCCCCCACCCCTTCAACCTCTGCAGCAATGCTGGCAACATTCATACATCTATTTCACAAAGACAACCTCTGGATATGACACTGAGCACGTGACCTCAACTTCTTTGGTCGACCATGGTGAGGCTTGTTCTGAGTGGATTCTGTCCTGTTAAACTGCTGTATGGTCTTGGCCACCGTGCTGCAGCTCAGTTTTAGGGTCTTGGCAATTTACTAATAGCCTAGGCCATCTTCATGCAGAGCAACAATTCTTTTTTTCAGATCCTCAGAGAGTTCTTTGCCATGAGGTGCTATGTTGAACTTCCAGTGACCAGTATGAGAGAGTGAGAGCGATAACACCAAATTTAACACACCTGCTCCCCATTCACACCTGAGACCTTGTAACACTAACGAGTCACATGACACCGGGGAGGGAAAATGGCTAATTGGGCCCAATTTGGACATTTTCACATAGGGGTGTACTCACTTTTGTTGCCAGCAGTTTAGACATTAATGGCTGTGTGTTGAGTTATTTTGAGGGACAGCAAATTTACACTGTTATACAAGCTGTACACTCACTACTTTACATTGTAGCAAAGTGTCATTTCTTCAGTGTTGTCAAATGAAAATATATAATAAAATATTTACAATAATGTGAGGGGTGTACTTACTTTTGTGAGATACTGTATGTAAAGCGCTGCATAAATTGACGGCGCTATTTAAGTACCTTAAATAATTAGTTAGCACAAAGTGAGCTTTATTCCCCTTTCGACACTACAATGTGATGCACACAACGTTCATGTAGGTCAGGGCCGGCGCTACCACTAGGCGAAGTAGGCAGCCGCCTAGGGTGCACTACCACCTAGGGTGCAACCACAGCCTCTGTCCCGGGGAAGCTCCAGGCGTGTGTGAGCTGGCTCTCCTCTCCTCTCCTGATCGCTCGCCCCATTCAGTGTCAGGAACACATCCGTTGTGTGCCACCTCCAATCCCCCATGTGTCCTGCTGAGCACCACGCTGCTCTGTGACATTTCCTCACACAATAACATGATATCTCACAGCGCCGCTCCGGGACTCCTTTGCTCCAGCCAGTCCCTCTGGTGCGGCGCTGTGTCTCTGTGTGTGCAGCGGAGCAGAGGGGCAGGGCTCGGTGGAGATGGGAGTATTGGAGGTGCAGCGTCTGTTAGCTGACCTCCTGCCCTGGCCACCCAGCGGGGACACCATGGAGCGAGTGGATGGCGCCAGCCTGGCCCCGGCGGGGAAATCACGGAGCGGGTGGATGGCGCTGGAGGGGACTCCTAAACAATTCCGCACACCCAGTGCTGAGGAGAGCCCTCATGATGGTTGATGAAGCCACGAAGAGCAGAGGTAAGGTGGAGGATGGATCTGCACCGAGCTGTGTGGAGGAGGGGGGGTGGGTGGTGCAGGAAGTAGAAGTCAGGTGGGAATGTATGTGTCAGGTAGGTGGGTCAGTGTAGGTGTCAGTGTATGTGTCAGGTAGGTGTCAGGAAGGGGGGGTCAGTGTATGTGTCAGGTAGGTGTCAGGTAGGTGGGTGAATGTATGTGTCAGGTAGGTGGGTGAATGTATGTGTCAGGTAGGTCAGTGTATGTGTCAGGTAGGTATCAGGAAGGGGGGTCAGTATAGGTGTCAGTGTAATAGTTAGTGTAGGTGTCAGGTAGGTCAGTGTAGGTGTCAGTGTATGTGTCAAGTAGGTGTCAAGAAGGGGGGTCAGTGTATGTGTCAGGTAGGTGGGTGAGTGTATATGTCAGGAAGGGGGGTCAGTGTATGTGTAATAGTGAGGTAGATTAGTGTAATGGTCAGGTAGGTCAGTGTAATGGTCAGGTAGGTCAGTGTAGGGTTCAGGTGGGTCAGTGTAATGTGAGTGGTGCAGGAAGTAGGAGTCAGGTGGATCAGTGTATGTGTCAGGTAGGTGGGTCAGGGAGTCAGATAGGTCAAATGTGTTGCAGGGGCCGGGTAAAGTGGAGTCAGGGGCGCAGCCGGGGGTGGGGGGGCGGCAAAATTAGGTATCGCCTAGGGTGTCAAAGATCCTTGCACCAGCCCTGATGTAGATTGTTAGCATAACATTAGGTTGGGTTGATATGGACACAAAATGGCACAATGGTGACTTTTTTCATGGGATTGATATGGATTGTGTGTGTGTGTGTATATATGTGTATATATATATATATATATATATATATATATATATATATATATATATATATATATATATATATTATATATATTATTTATGGTTGGAGCCCTATGTCCGGTATGTACATGGATACCACTTACAGTAAAGATAGGACTTACCATCGGAAATAGACCTGAAAGTGTGGACTTACCATATGAAATGGACCTGAAAGTGTGCCTTGGTCTAATGGCCGGTATGCCAAAATAAGGGGGCATACCCTGGTTTAAGAAATGATTATTCTGTAAGAGAAATGAATGAAATGAATAGTTTGAGAAATGCTGTGAAATGGGGATGGGAGGGTGGGTATCGCGCACAGGAAACCGACAAGCACCACAGGTGAGCGGGCTGCTTAAGTACCCCCCCGGGCTCCTCCCATAAATTCAGGCCACCATACTGGCCTTCCTACTTATGGTTGGAGCCCTATGTCCGGTATGTACATGGATACCACTTACAGTAAAGATAGGACTTACCATCGGAAATAGACCTGAAAGTGTGGACTTACCATATGAAATGGACCTGAAAGTGTGCCTTGGTCTAATGGCCGGTATGCCAAAATAAGGGGGCAAAAACATTCAGGTAGGGTTATGATTTTATTGATTTTCAATTACTTATTGAGCCAATTTGGAGAATGCCTGTGCCATCTCTGTTTGTGGGTTAGGGATATACCGGGCGAAGCAGGCTGACTTCCACCTGCCCAGTCTTTTAATGATGTGGTCTGGAACTCCGTGGCGGGATGCCGCGGAGGCTGCTCCGATGCGAAAAGAGTGTCCTGAATATTGACTAGGGTTAAGATGAAGATTGCGGAGAAGTATTCTTATGTGTTCCACAAACTGAGAGGCGTTTAAGGGTTTAACTGGGAACGGTAGAAGGGGACTGCTGTCTGGTTGTTCAGGCAGGAGTGACAGGAGCCGGTTGAGTACGGCGACTGGACACCAGCTGTTGTCGGTTTTGTAGAGGTGAATGTTCGCTCCTGAGCCCGTTTGCTGGGTTTTAGAGACCTCGAGGTGCAGGATGAAGTGGTCTTGGTATCTAAGTAAGTGTCGTCTGCATAGTACTGGGTCTGTGGATTTGTTAGAGGTGAATTCTCCAGGGCGCAAGAACCCATAGTACGCTAGATATATCGCTGCTTGTAAGACGATGCTGCGGAGCAGACCGAACGGCGAGGTAGCCAGCATAGTTGACATGTCCCTAAAGATGGGTCCCGTAATGGGCAAGCGCTTAGTGCTGACGACTGGTTGTTGTTTCTGAATTCCCCTTAGAACGGCTCGTATAGCGTGAGATGAGAATAGTGAAGGTTTCGTGGGGTCTTCAAGCGCCATAAAATGTTGAATGCCGGCTAGGTATAGCCGGATGGTGTTGTAGGATAAGGCCAGCTGCGTGTGGCAGTGTGCAGTGAAGGCCAGTACCTGCTTGATACCTGTTGGTCCTTTACGGCAGGACGTGAGGAATTTGTTAAAGGCCTTCCAAGCTGTCTGGTAGGCTTTAAGTGTGTTGTAGGAGAGGGAATGATTTATAAGTTGTGTAGCTCCGTGTAAATGTTGAACTAGTCCAGGGTCAGTTGTGACCAGACAGGGATAGGGGCCGACATCGGATCGGCATCGGGAACCTGCTCGAAAAAGGAGGAATAATTGAAACGTGACAGTGCGTCAGCTGCTGAGTTGTATCTGCCGGGAATAAATGTACAGTGTATATTGAACTGATGTTGTAAAGACAGTTGTACCAACCTGCGCAGGAAGGACATGACTGCTAGGGACTTGGACCTGCCTTTGTTGATGATGTCTGCCGTGGCCTGGTTGTCGGTGCTAAAGACTACAGTTTGTCCTGTCCAGTGGTGGCCCCAGAGTTGTGCGGCTGCCACTATGGGGTAAAGCTCAAAGAGGGCAGATGTTTGGGAAAAGCCGGGTATGATTAGTATCTGTTGAGGCCATGGTCCTGAAAACCAATGATGGCCAAAAATTGCCGCGAAACCTGTGGAGGCTGCGGCGTCCGTAACCACCTGGGGTGAATGGAGCGAAACTATAGGTATGAATAGAGATATGCCATTCCAGGCGGACAAGAATTCCTCCCACATGGATAGGTCCGCTATGGCTGCGGAGTCTAAATTCAAAATCTGATCAGGGTCTTGAGTTTCCGACAGAAATCTGAGTAGGCGTGATACAAATGTGCGGCCTTGTGGAATAATTCGCATAGCGAAGTTGAGCATACCCAGGAGGGACTGCAACTGTTTTTTGGTACAGTCCTTGGTGTGTGTAAACTCGTAAAGGACTGCCCTAATGCGTGTTAGTTTGTCGAGGGGGAGTCTGGCTTGCATTGCGCAGGTATCCAAGGTGACCCCGAGAAAAGTGATGCTATTTGCTGGGCCATCGACTTTGTGCTCAGCAATAGGAACATTGAGGTTTCCAAAAATTACCCTAAGTTTGTCGAGATCTCCTGGGGGCTTGCTGGGTGGTTCTATCAGTAGGAAGTCATCTAGATAATGGATGACTTCATGGCATTGACCCTTGTGTAATAGTATCCAACCGAGGGACTGGGCGAACGTGTCGAAGAGCCACGGGCTACTCTTCGAACCGAAGGTGAGCTTTGTAGCAAAATAATATGTTTCCTTCCACTTGATGCCATGCCAGCACCAAAGGGATGGGTGGATGGGCAGGAGCTTAAAGGCATCCGAGATGTCGGCTTTGGAGAGCCAGGCGCCTGTGCCTGCTTTGATGATCGCCTGTATTGCCATGTCCACGGAAGAATATTTTAGGGAAAACTCCTCGGAGGGGATCAGGGAATTGAGACTGGGTATGTGGGAAGAATGAGGCGCAGACAAGTCGTACACCAAACGCAATTTATTTGAAAACTTGCCCTTGACAAGCCCAATAGGGCTGACTCTCCATGTGTTGAAAGGGGGGCAACTGAAAGGGCCTATCACGTAACCTCGATCCACCTCTGCCTGTAAGAGCTGATCTATGGCTTGTTCGTCAATGGCTGCCGAACGAAGATTGGCACATTCGTGGGTAGTGTGGGGTAGTGAAATGAGGCCGGTGTGAAAGCCTGCTGTGAAGCCTTGGATAAGGAAGGTGGCCAGGGAAGGGGTGGGATGTGAAGTGAGATACCATCCTAACCATAAGAGGTTGATCCGGCTTAGTCACGCCTTCTTGTGTTGCTTGACTTCACACAAAATCCTGGGGTGTGCTCTATGACATAAGGTGCAGAGGTGAAGTAGACGGCACTGGCTGAAGTTGCAGGACCCCTGATTAAAGTTATTACAGATGGCTGCCCCTCCCACGGTTCGGACTGGGCGTCCGAGTTTGTCCACCTGAGGCGTTGGTTCAGGGATCGGCTGACCCTGTACTGAACCTGAGGTAGAGGGAAACTCGAAAGGCCGTCTGTTTGCCGTATTGGCGCACCAGGTGGCAGTGTGGGTGGAAGACTGGCAAATCGCACACAGAGGTGAGCGTAAGCCGGCAAAGTGGCGGCAGAAGAGCTCTGTGTCCATGAGACTCCAATCTGTCGTGATCTGGAACTGTATGAGTCTGGCCGCGGCCTTGGCTGAAAAGGAACGGTGGTAGTCGTAAAAGGCAAAACCACCGTACTTGTGGCCTAAGTCTACCACAGTATGGAGATATAAGTCCAGCTCTTCCCGCCTGCTAGGGGTGGCTGAGCACAGGACATCTCTGAGCATGCCAAAGGCCAGTGTAAACTCTGAGACTGTTAACTTGCGGTTCAATCTGGGGTCTTTAGATTTAAGGACCACTGATATGTCGCCCCAGGAGTAGGCTTTATTTTCTGCCAAATCATGCACGGAAATGAGGAGAGAGGCCAGGTTGACGTCCTTGCCGTCCAAGATGTCCTTCCTGATACTGGTTGGGACCAGGTGGGAGGGGTAGACAATGTGGCTTGAGCCTGAGGTACCTGCAGGAAGAGGTGTCAAGCTTTGAGTTGCCGTTGGGTCGGGGACAGCCGTGGCCGGTCGGGCCTCCAGAAGTGCAACCCTGGTTTGGACGTCTGCGACTGAGGTGGATAGAGATGACACCATCGTGTGTAATTGTGAAATGGCCGATGATATCGACTGAAGGGATGCCTGTTGGGTACTGGGTCCTGCTGCTGGTGGGGGAAAGAGGAGTTTGAAAAGCTCGCCTTTCCTTGCTGTGGCGGGGAAGGGGACACCTCTGCGTCTGAGCTCTGCCGTCAGTTTGGGGATAGTCCATCCCCTAAGGGATTGCACGCTGCCGCTTTCTGAGACCGGAGAAGGTGACAGCGGGGCCGCGAGGTCTTCGCTGCCGGTCTGAGACATGGTTGCTCTGGAGAGGATTATCTTGAGCTTTTGTTTCCTGGTTGACTGTAACCTATTAGGGGTGAGATGAATTTCAAGTTTTTCTTTGATCCGCTGAGTCATACTTACCCGACTTATTCTCCCATTCCCCCTTTTTTTTTTTTTTACCTGGGGGGATATCGTCCAACCTGGTGCAGGGTGGACCTACTGAACTTTGACTGACCTGAGAAAAACGAAAAGGTGACAATTCGTGAAGGGATTGCTAACTGGTTTTTTGAAGCAACGATTTGTATGACAATGAAATGATTCGAAATGTTTGCCTTGATTATGAATGGACTCCATGACAGAGGTCCGGCCTGGTCGTCATCATTGATTCGACCGAGAACCGGGCTCTGGAGCATGTATTGAAATGAGGCAAGTGAAAACATTGGTGCACCCGGGACGATCTGGTGCTTATTTGATGCATCTGGATTCGAATCGGAGCACCGTATGAAATGAAATGAGAGAAATGATTATTAGACCGAGGCTTGAATTGGTTGTGCCGTGTTTGCGACTGGCAACCATCCGAGCTCTGGTATAGGTATGAAATGCTGTTTGGTACCAGCAAGGCATTCCGTAAAGAATCGGTGCATGTCGGATGCGACTGGTTCCGGAACGGTGATGCGTTGTGGGAGCGAAATGGTAGTAAGCTGCATGGCAGAGACATGGATCCATCCCCCGATGTCTGCGATTAGCTATGATCCGGACTTTGAAGCATGTATCAGAAATGAGGCCGAGCCCTGGGGTACGCCACAATGAATCGGTGCATTTCCATGCGACTGGATTCATGTGTGAACGTGATACGTGGAAATGAAATGATAACCATGACAGAAGGTACGAATTACTGATAAACGTAACTCTGGAGCATGTATAGAAATGAGGCCAGTCCTGGGGCACGTCGAGACGAATCGGTGCATTGCCATGCGACTGGATTCATGTCGGAACGTGATAGGTGGAAATGAAATGATAACCATGACAGAAGGTACGAATTACTGATAAACGTAACTCTGGAGCATGTATAGAAATGAGGCCAGTCCTGGGGCACGTCGAGACGAATCGGTGCATTGCCATGCGACTGGATTCATGTCGGAACGTGATAGGTGGAAATGAAATGATAACCATGACAGAAGGTACGAATTACTGATAAACGTAACTCTGGAGCATGTATAGAAATGAGGCCAGTCCTGGGGCACGTCGAGACGAATCGGTGCATTACCATGCGACTGGATTCATGTCGGAACGTGATAGGTGAAAATGAAATGATAACCATGACAGAGGTATGAATGACTGAAAACGTAACTCTGGAGCATGTATAGAAATGAGGCCAGTCCTGGGGCACGCCGAGACGAATCGGTGCATTACCATGCGACTGGATTCATGTCGGAACGTGATAGGTGAAAATGAAATGATAACCATGACAGAGATATGAATGACTGAAAACGTAACTCTGGAGCATGTATAGAAATGAGGCCAGTCCTGGGGCACGCCGAGACGAATCGGTGCATTACCATGCGACTGGATTCATGCCGGAACGTGATACGTGGGAATGAAATGATAACCATGACAGAGGTACTAATGACAGACCATAACGTAACTCTGGAGCATGTATAGAAATGAGGCCAAATAACTGGGGCACACCGGAACGAATCGGTGCATCTTTTTGATGCGACTGGATTCGAATCGGAGCGCGGTAGGTGACTGAAATGAGAAATGTTTTGAAATGATTTGAAATGTCAGAAATGAGTTCTAGAATGTTTCAGAAATGAGAAATGATTGGTATCGAACTGACTTGATCCGATAACTTGCAAATTGCGACTTGCTATGGCTGTTTACTGATGCATATTTTTAACACCGACATGCTAGAAATGAAGCGACGTCTGCGTCGCGGTGCTGTCGAAATGGTAACATATCGAAAGTACGAGCGATACACATTACAATAGTTAAGTGCGAGTAACGAAATTTGAAAGTACGGTTTAGTGACATGACATGAAACGAAAAATTCGATATACATTGCAGTTTATGAAAAGCGAGTGAAACGAAATTTTTGAAATTACGGTTTAGTGACCTGATATGAAAACGAAAAGTCCGACGGGACCTTACCTGCGACAGCCAAGCCAGCCGCGTGGTACGAACTACGAACGAAAAACGCAGACTTCGAAAGTTTTGAGAACGGTATCGAATCCGGAATTTTGCGAGGCAAGAACTTGCGGACGCTGGTATATCGAATAGTCGGCCTAGTGACGTATATCGCGCACAGGAAACCGACAAGCACCACAGGTGAGCGGGCTGCTTAAGTACCCCCCCGGGCTCCTCCCATAAATTCAGGCCACCATACTGGCCTTCCTACATATATATATATATATATACAGTGGCTTGCGAAAGTATTCGGCCCCCTTGAACTTTTCAACCTTTTGCCACATTTCAGGCTTCAAAGATAAAGATATAACATTTTTATTTTTTGTGAAGAATCACCAACAGGTGGGACACAATTGTGAAGTGGAACGAAATCTTTTGGATTTTTGAAACTTTTTTAACTAATAAAAAAAATGAAAAGTGGGGCGTGCAAAATTATTCGGCCCCCTTGCGTTAATACTTTGTAGAGCCACCTTTTGCTGCGATTACAGCTGCAAGTCGCTTGGGGTATGTCTCTATCAGTTTTGCACATCGAGAGACTGAAATTCTTGCCCAAAACAGCTCGAGCTCAGTGAGGTTGGATGGAGAGCGTTTGTGAACAGCAGTTTTCAGCTCTTTCCACAGATTCTCGATTGGATTCAGGTCTGGACTTTGACTTGGCCATTCTAACACCTGGATACGTTTATTTGTGAACCATTCCTTTGTAGATTTTGCTGTATGTTTGGGATCATTGTCTTGTTGGAAGATAAATCTCCGTCCCAGTTTCAGGTCTTTTGCAGACTCCAACAGGTTTTCATCCAGAATGGTCCTGTATTTGGCTGCATCCATCTTCCCCTCAATTTTAACCATCTTCCCTGTCCCTGCTGAAGAAAAGCAGGCCCAAACCATGATGCTGCCACCACCATGTTTGACAGTGGGGATGGTGTGTTGAGTGTGATGAGCTGTGTTGCTTTTACGCCAAACATATCGTTTTGCATTGTGGCCAAAAAGTTGGATTTTGGTTTCATCGGACCAGAGCACCTTCTTCCACATGTTTGGTGTGTCTCCCAGGTGGCTTGTGGCAAACTTTAGACAAGACTTTTTATGGATATCTTTGAGAAATGGCTTTCTTCTTGCCACTCTTCCATAAAGGCCAGATTTGTGCAGTGTACGACTGATTGTTGTCCTATGGACAGACTCTCCCACCTCAGCTGTAGTTCTCTGCAGTTCATCCAGAGTGATCATGGGCCTCTTGGCTGCATCTCTGATCAGTCTTCTCCTTGTCTGAGCTGAAAGTTTAGAGGGACAGCCAGGTCTTGGTAGATTTGCAGTGGTCTGATACTCCTTCAATTTCAAAATGATGGCTTGCACAGTGCTCCTTGGGATGTTTAAAGCTTGGGAAATCTTTTTGTATCCAAATCCGGCTTTAAACTTCTCCACAACAGTATTACGGACCTGCCTGGTGTGTTCCTTGGTCTTCATGATGCTCTCTGCGCTTTCAACAGAACCCTGAGACTATCACAGAGCAGGTACATTTATACAGAGACTTGATTACACACAGGTGGATTCTATTTATCACCATCAGTCATTTAGGACAACATTGGATCATTCAGAGATCCTCGCTGAACTTCTGGAGTGAGTTTTCTGCACTGAAAGTAAAGGGGCCGAATAATTTTGCACACACCACTTTTCAGTTTTTTAATTGCTAATAAAGTTTAAAATATCCAATAGATTTCGTTCCACTTCACAATTGTGTCCCACTTGTTGGTGATTCTTCACAAAAAATTAAAATTTTATATCTTTATGTTTGAAGCCTGAAATGTGGCAAAAGGTTGAAAAGTTTAAGGGGGCCGAATACTTTTTCGCAAGCCACTGTATATATATATATATATATATATATATATATATATATATATATATATATATATTATACATTTATGGGTGGAGCCCTATGTCCGATATGGACATAGATAACATTTGTAGTTAACACAAAACTTACCATCGGAAATAGACCTGGAAGTGTGGACTCATCATATGAAATGGACCTGAAAGTGTGCCTTGGTCTGCTGGTCGGTATGCCAGAATAAGGGGGCAAAACATCCAGGTAGGGGTGTGGTTATATTAGTTTTGGCTTTATTTATTTGAGCAAGTTTGGTGAATGCTTGTGCCGTTTCCACCTAAGGAGTGGGGACCTACAGGCGAGGTAGGCAGAGTTTCACCTGCTGAGTCTCTTGATGACGTGGTCTGGGACCCATGCCGAAATGCTGCCAAGGCTGCCCCAATACTAAAGAGTGACTGGAGTGCTGACTGGGGTCAAGGTGTAGGCAGCGTAGAAGAACCCCCAGGTGTTTGATGAACTGGCAGGCACTCGAGGGTTGCCCGGAAAGGTAATAGGGGACTAGAGGTTGGGTGTTCCGGTAGGAGTGACAGTAGGCGGTCGAGTATGGTTGCTGGCCACCGGACGTTGTTTACTTTATGGAGATGGATGACTGTCCTGGAGCTGATTGCTGGGTTTTGGACACTGCAGGGTGGAGGATGAAATGGTTTTGGCAGCGAGCCAACTACACAGAACTTGGCCTGCGGGATTGCTGCGGGTGAACTCGCTGGGCCGCCAGAACCCGTGGTAGGCCGAGTAAATGGCTGCTTGTATGACCAAACTGGGGAGAAGGCCCAACAGTGAACTGGTTAATATATTAGACATGTCCTAGAAGATGGCAACCTGGAACGAACGTGCAGTGGACATTAAACTGGTGTTGCCAAGCTATTTACACCAGCCTGCGCAAGAAGGACATAACAGAGCGATGCGGACCTGGCTTTATTAAGAGGCTCGCCTCGGACCGGATGTCGGTGGCAAAGCCACGACCTGTCCTGATAAGACCCTAGAGTTAAGCGGTTGCCATGACTGGGTGTAATTTGAAGAGGGAGGAAGTCCGGGTAAACCCGGGGTTTAGGAGTGTCTCTGGGGGCCATGTACTTGTAAACCTATGATGGCCAAAAATTGCCGCGATGCCTGTGGTGGTTGTGGCATCTGTTGCTACCTGGGGTGACAAGGGCGACGTAGGTGATAAGACCCTAGAGTTTAAGGTATAACCATTGATACACCGATCCACGTAGTACGGGACCTTCCGACATTGATAGGTCCGCGTTCTTAGGAAAGACTGCAGCTACTTGTTAGTATACACCCGTATATGGGAGAAGTCTTGGGGAACTAACCTGATACGGGTCAGCTTGTCAAGGGGGAGGCTGGCCTGCGTGGTGTTCGTTAATTCGGAGGAGGTTATTGTAGACCTCACTGGTAATACATAATGGCATTACCAGCGAGTCAAGTTGTGTGTACGTAGTACCTGGCTGCCTGTGCCAGTAAAAGTGAATTGTTAGGCCGTAGAACCTCAGAGGGCCAGGTAGATGGCTGCTTGACTAGACTGGGGAATGTCTGAGGTTTTGACATGTCCCTGAAGATGGCAGTTGTGATGGGCAACGTTTGCCGTTGGCTGTGGTCTGATGCTTCTGGACGCCACATAGAAAGGATTCTACTGTATGAGCCGTAAACACGGATGACTCTCTGGGGTCCTGTGAGGGCGAGAAATGCTGGATGTTGGCTAGGTATAGCCTGATGATGTTATGCAGAGCCAGCTGTGTGTGGCAATACGATACCTGGTGCGGGGTGGAACCTGAACTCAACTGACCTAAGCGAGAAATGATACAGAAATTGATGAGTGGCTCGTATGAAATGCCACCGGAGACAAGTGGCCGTTTAAGTGCCACTGAAGATTGATGTGTGACTGATTGTGTGCCACTGGAAATGTGTACTGACTGCAAGAAGTCATGCTAAGATGCGAACCCTGCAATGATTGCAAGAGTTGTGCTTAATACGTGTTTGCAACAATTGCCAGGGAGTTTGTGTCAATGGAGATGTGTTTGCCGTGACTGCAAGAAGTCCGTATTACTGCATGTGCTTGCATGGGCTGCAAGGAGTTATACTTGGATGCGTGTTTGCAATGATTATAAAGTTGTGTTTGGATGCGTGCTTGCCATGATTGCAAGAAGTTGTGCTTGGGTGTGTCCCTGCAACGTTGCGAGAAGTTGCGACTGGATGCGTGCTTGCAATGATTGCAAGAAGTTATGCTGACATGCGTGTCTTGTAATGATTGTAAGATTTGTGCTTGAATGTGTGCTTGCAATGATTGCAAGGGAGTTCCTGTCGGTGGAGATGTGTTTGTGGTGACTGTGAAAAGTTCGTATTGCTGCATGTGCTTGCAAGACTGCAAGCGTTAAGCTTGGATGTGTGCTTGCAATGGCTGCGAGAAGTTGTAATTGGATGCGTACTTGCGACGATTGCAAGAAGTTATGCTTGAATGCATGCCAGCAACGTTTGCGAGAAGTTTGTGATCGGATGCGTGTTTGAAATGATTGCAAGAAATTGTGCTAGGATGTGTGCTTGCAACGATTGCAAGACGTTCTGTTTGGATGCGTACTTGCAACGATTGCAAGAAGTCATGATGGGATGTGTGCTTGCAACAATTGCAAGCTTGCAATAACATGCAAGAAGTTGTGTTTGGATGCGTATTTGCGATGATTGCAAGAAGTTTATACTTGGATGTGCAGTGACTATGAGGGGGTATAGTTGCGAGGCGAAGGTTTCAACGAATGAAATCGGGACCATGACTGAGCTTCGAAGGAAGACGGGGTGTGGCCCCCCCCTTTTTTTTTTTTTTTTTTTCGACTGACCTAGAGGAAATGACAGATGAGAACCGGTGGAGTGTTTGACTACCTGGTTTGAAAGGTCATTGTAACATGTTTAAGCGACAGGTGCATGGTATTAAATATATGAGTGAACTGTTTGTGCCATGACAAAGGCACGAATCGGTGTGCCATGACTGCGCAAATGAGGCTGCGCCAACTGGGGCTTGCCAGGATGAATGGATGTCTGACAGATGCCCTGAATTTGAATCGGGGCGCGGCATGCGACAGTGAAATAAATGAAATGTTTGCCTTAGAGTGAAATGAATGAAAAAGGTTTCGCCATGACAGAGGCACGAATCGGTCGTGCCGCAGCTGCGACTGACTGCGGCCCGGACTCTGGAGAATGTACTGAAATGAGGCAAAGAAACGCTGGTGCATGCCGGAATAAACTGGTGCGACTGGATTTGAATTGGAGTGCGGTATGTAACCGTGAAATGTTTGTCCTGGCAAAGACACGAATTGGTTATGCCGCAACTAATAGCTAACCAAGTTCTGATGCAGGTGTTGTCTGGGGCCGAAAACGTTTAATTTATACTACTTTATTTATATGTGTATATATATATATATATATACACATACACACCCTTTTTTTTTTTTTTTTTTTTTTTTTTTTTATACATATATATATATATTCACATACATATTTTTTTTTTTTTTTTCGGCTGCACCAGATGGCTAGTCAGACTGTGGAGTACGAATGAAATGAGGCCAAGACAACTGGGGCGCGCCGGGACGAATCGGTGCATCTCGGATGCTACTGGATTCGAATCGGGGCGCGGTACGTGACAGAGAAATGAGTGAAATGATGAAATGAATGAAATGATTTGTCATGGTAAAGGCACGTGCCATGACGGAGGCACGAGTCGATCATGTCGCGACTGCAACTGACAACGACCGGACTCCGGAGCATGTACTGAAATGTGGCCGAAAAAACCTGGGGCACGCCGGGACGAATCGTTGCATCGTGGATGCGACTGGATTCGAATCGAAGCGTGATTCGTGACAGTTGAAATGATTCCCATGACAGAGGCACGAATCGGTGAGCCGCAAACTACGACTGACAACGAACCGGACTCTGGAGCATGTCCAGAAATGAGGCCGGGCCCTGGGGCACGCCGTAACGAATCGGTGCATCGAAGATGCGACTGGATTCGAACCGGAGCGCGGTAAGTGCAGGTGTAACATTTGTTGCCATGACAGAGGCGCGAATCGATCATGCCGCTATAGCGACTGACTGCGAATCGGACTCTGGAGCATGTACTGAAATGTGGCTAATACCTGGGGCACGCCGGGATGAATCGGTGCATTTCCATGCGACTGAATTCGTAACGGAGCGTGATACGTGGCATGAAAAACCATGACAGAGGTACGAATCGGTGAGTCGAAAGCGACTGACAATGACGTGACTCTGGAGCATGTACTGAAATGAGGCCGTAACTACTGGGGCACACCGGAGCGAATCGGTGCATCTTTAGATGCGACTGGATTCGAACCGGAGCGCGGTACGTGACTGAAATGAGAAATGATTGAAATGGTTTGAAATGTTAGAAATGTATTTAGAAATGTTCAAAAAAAAAAAATGAGAAATGATTGGTATCGAACTGACGTGGTTCGATAAGGAATTGCGAATCGCTACGGCTGTTTGCTGACGCCTGGTAATAATTAGACATGCCTGAAATGAAGCGACGTCTATGTCGCGGTGGTTTTTCTCAGATAACGAGAAATGGTAACATAACGAAAGTGCGAGTGGTATGCATGCGGTTACGTTTGAAAATTGCGAGTGACTCGTAAGTTTGATATCACGGTTTAGTGCCATGATATCTAACAATGCGTAAAAAACAAAGTCCGACGGGACCCTACCTGCGACAGCCAAGCCAGACGCGCGGTACGAACTACGAATCGGTAACACGGACTTCGAAACTCTCGAGCACGGAAATTTGCGAAAACGGGAACTTGCGAGACAAGAACTAGCGGACGCTGGCATTCGAATCGTCGGCCTAGTGACGTATATCGCGCACAGGAAACCGACAAGCACCACAGGTGAGCGGGCTGCTTAAATACCCCCCGGGCTCCTCCCATAAATTCAGGCCACCATACTGGCCTTCCTACATATATATATTATATATATATATATATATATATATATATATATATATGTGTGTGTATATCAGGTACAAACTGGACAACTCTTTATTGGAAACTCACACAGAATTTTTTATACCACACAATATCAGGTGAGCCTGATCACATTATATAAACTGTAAACAGGAATAAAATTAACATAGCTAAGGAACAGCCAACAGACACATAATGCTAATCCACATCTAGCAATTGATAGCTGACAGTGATTTAATTAACATGAACTAATTAACAACTAGCCACTCACCGTCTGGGGCCCACAACCCTGAATACAAAGTACATTACACCTTATTATAAGCAAAAACACATAACATTCCACAATGGTTCCATAACAAGGTAAGGTGGACTGCAAAGAAGAAGGAACGGCTGCACACCAAGATAACGAATATGAGTCCTTTATTCTTGATACTTTATAAAACAAAGTGACACACCACAGGAGATTGCAATGATCAAGCTCATGATTCCTGTGTGAAACGCGTCTGCCTTGTTGCCATCTCCTTTGGTGTGTCACTTTATTTTATGGATCAAGTGTGTAGCCGCTCCTTTTTCTTTGCAGTCCTTACAGCGGGCGAGCCGTGGCTTGCACCCTTGGGAGGGGTCCTTCAAACTCATTCATTCACTTACTTGGATCTACTCACCTGAGCAGTTCCCTGCTCCTTCCTAAGGTAAAATGGACACAATGGAAGAAAGACAAGTAACACATAACACCTTAAACAGATTATATCAGGAGACCCCCAGCATCAGGTTGCTTGTGTTGATTGTGTTGATTATATTAAAATCTGCTCTGAGTCTCGCAGTCATTGCTGGTTTGAGGCATAGAGACCCCAAATATGTATATGGCTCATTCTGGTCCAAGAGTGTGTTTTGGGGAGACATGGACTTGAATCAGAAAGAAGACCACTCCAAAAGGTCCCCCAGGCACACACCTCCCAAAGAGTAGTGTTCCCTTAAAAGCTAGGGCTCATAGTCAGTAGGCAAGAGGCCACCCTGCAGTCCTTTCCAAAAGCCCCTGCACTGATTGGGTCTGTCACAAAAATGTTTTTTTACATCTTTGTTCCACACTTTATTTTCTTTTAGTGGGTCTGGAAATGGTCAGTGGAGACCCGACCCCGCCCAGGTATCTGTGCAACAGCAGGTCACTTCTAATAGTGATCTGTTGCTGGCTGCAATTAGGAGTGATCTATTGCTGCAGGAAGAGGAAGAACAGAGCTAGATTAGATCTGTCCCCACCATGTACTGAATGTGAGGGTCCTCACACCACTTGTGACATCACTACACTCCCAGTGTGAACAGAATTTTGAGGCATTCTGTTTTATTTTGCTTTTAGAGCTTTCTCATATAGAGTGATCTGTAAAAGCATTGAAAGGTCCAAGAGCTGATCATTTCAGCTCCTGGACTTGGTGCTGGATCCCGGTTGTCAAAGACCCGACAGAACCCACAGGAGGTGTAGAGATGGGTGATGTTTTAAAACAGCAATCCGTGCTTGGTTAGTTGCTTTGCAGGGCAGGGGAGACATCGGGGGGTTAATAGAAGAGACCTTTCACCTGCCCAAAGCTATCACATAAGAGCTTATAATAAATAAGCAATACAGTTAAATAAAAAAAATATAAAATGGGTAAAAATATAATTTTTAATAAAATAAGTAATAGTTACAATTCTTAAAAGCACCCCAGTGCCTTTTATATCTTTTTTAGATGTATAGAGATTTCTTTTGGTGGCATTTAATCACCACTGAAATTTTGTTTCTTCTATAAAAAGGAAAAAATGACTGAAAATTTTGATGTAGCACCACCCCCATAGGGGGTCCCTGGAAGGTGACTGTCCCCAGAGGTTGCCTGACCTTGCAAGTTTTCTGACACCCCGGGTTCTGACATTCAAAGAGCGAATACGAATGTAAAAGACGCCAAAGAAATATCAGAGATTGCAAATGGATTTTTTACTGTATATTTATGAGTTGACAAGGGAAAGAAAATGTTAAATTTGTGTATTTCCGAAAATGGCAACTTTAGCATAAACAGAGTTACAGAGATATACAATGAAATGGCATATAATAAAATGGCAAATAACCGTGAAGCCAGCAGATCTGAAGGGAACCTATTACCCCAGGTACAAGAGGGGGAAGAAAAGACATTTTGTCAGTCAGCTCCCTCTAAACCCTGATTCCACGGGTGGGAATAAAAAACAAAACACAAATGTAATACCTGAGTGAGATTTCCCCTTTAAGATGAACAGGTGTTTTAGGCTGAATCCTTTGAGTGGAGGACTCCTTGAAGTAAGGGAGTCTGGAATCTTTAGCTAGCTAAGAAGGGGCCCAAAGATGTTGCTGTGCAATGGTGACCAGCAAAGGTGAATAGAATAAGCAAAGTGTTTCTCAGCCGAAAGCCCTTTTGATGTAGAAAGGGTGGGGTAGAGGTGTCTGCAGTGTTTCTGAATGTATTACTTAGAGTGGGCTTCTTCCCGCTCACCAATCCTGGGGATACCAAGGCTTGTGGAGATAGGGTGTCCCGAAACAGGCACTTGATGGATCTGCAGTCAGTTGAAGATGCCTGGCTGGCTACTGATGTGGTGGTGATCAGGAACCCTGTTGCTTGATTAGTGATCTATTGACACTGTAATGTAGAAAGTAGTCTGGAACACTGTTGCTGGATTACACTGGCGTGGTAACACTGGGACTGATGTAGTGGAGATCAGGAAGGGTGTTAATGACATACACTGGTCTGATGACACTGTACTGGTGTGATTAGAAACACTATTGCTGGCTTATACTACTTTGATGACAATGGGACTCATGTGGGGGCAATCAGGAACACGGCCGCTCGTTTATACTCATTGGGTGACACGGTACTGGGAAGGCTAGTGATCAGGGACACTGGCTCATGACACTGTGTAAATCATTTTTGAATGAGTAGTAGTACTATGTACCTCACACATGTAGAGGAAGGTGCGATATCTGGGGGGCCCCCCCTTATTTTTAAGGGGGGTTCGAGATTTTGAAAAGCCCCCACCCACACACTCCCACAGCCAGTGGGTCAGGGTTGTGGGGAAGAGATCCTTGTCCTCATCAACATAGGGACAAGGTGCTTTGCCAGGGGGTTCCCGCTGACAAGATATCCCTTCACTGTTGAGGACATGTGGCCTCGTACGGTTTAGGAGGGGGTTACACCCTCATCCTCACCCTTTCCTGGCCAGTCAGACTGCATTAAGGTTCTGGCATGGGTTTCCTGGGGGAATGTGAGGTACTCCCATAAAATCCATTTTTTTTTTGGACCTGCTGATTGGCTGTACCAAATCCCAGATCAACGTGTGTCAATGTTTTGTAATCCCAGACACAGGAACTGCACCGTTCTTCTCTCTCTCGCTCTTTTCTATTCACACAGCAATACATCGCTGCCAATCCAAATTCAAGTCTTGCCAGACCATTCACGTGGAAACGTATTTGTTTTTTTTTGTTTTTTTGTATTTACTCATTTTGGGGGTTTCTACTGTCCCTTCACTGCAGGGCCTCCAGACATGTAATAAGTAGTCAGGAAATCAGACGTGTAATTTGTGCCGTTTGCAAGCCTGTGGGTGCTCTTTGGATTTTGGGCCCCTCTATGTACCTTGGCAGCAAAAAGTCTGAAATATGTGGTGTCCCCATACTTGGGGGAAGTGGAAGAATGTGTTTTATGATGTAAATATTGTTGTGCAGAGTATTGAAATAATGCGCTGGAAGCTTCTTGTATACAACAATACGCATTGCTTTTATGGAGAATTGCAATGCATGTCTTACAGCGGGGAGAAACATGAAACAGGAAGGAACCACAAACAAGTGCACTGAACTTAGATAGACGGTACATCCTAAAATACACACTATAACACTCTAATACTACAGCGCCACCTGCTGCATAGATAAGTATAATGCATACAGTATATAGTTCACAATTTTACATTACAGGCTGTTGTCCTTCCAACAAATGTAGGTATTCCTATGCCATGTATGAGAAATAACTTGTTACATTGACAACTTTGTAAAATAAAATCACATTTTATATACTTTCTTTATTTTTCAAAAAATTGTGCAAAAAAATTACAACTTCAAATAAACTTGTCACCACTCATGCTGCTAATTAAATACCTTGAACTGTCTACTTTCCAAAATTTTGTTCTTTGTACTGTCCTGCAATTTTGTGGCCTTAAGAAATGAGATGGGCAGTCAGTACATCAGGGTTGTTAACCACTTCAGCCCTGGAAGAATTTACCCCCTTCCTGACCAGGGCATTTTTTTGTGATATGGCACTGCGTCGCTGATAGTTGCGTGGTTGTGCGACATTGTACCCAAACAAAATTGATGTCCTTTTTTCCCCATAAATAGAGCTTTCTTTTGGTGATATTTGATCACCTCTGTGGTTTTTTTTGCGCTATAAACAAAAAAAGAGCGACAATTTTGAAAAAAAAAACACACAATATTTTTTACTTTTTGCTATAATAAATATCCCAATTTTAAAAAAAAAATACAAATTTTTTCCGCAGTTTAGGCCGTTATGTATGTAAGCTATATTGATTGGTTTGCGCAAAAGTAATGGTAATCTGCGACTTTTATCAGGACTGCGACATTGTGGCGGACAGATCGGACACTTTTGACGCTTTTTTGAAACCAGTGACATTTATACAGCGATCAGAGCTATGAATAGCCACTGATTACTGTATAAATGTCACTGGCAGGGAAGGGGTTAAACACTAGGGGGCGATCAAGGGGTTAAATGTGTTCCCTCACTGTGTGTTCTAACTGTGGGGGGGGGTGGGACTGACTGGGGGAGGAAACCGATCGGTGTTCTTATATACTAGGAACACACGATCTGTCTCCTCTCCCCTGACAGGACGTGGATCTGTTTACAGACACAAATCTTCGTTCCTCCTCTGTCAGGGGCGATCGCGGGTGCCCGGCAGTTATCGCGACTGCCAGGCACGCGCATCGGCTCCTCAGTGACGCAGCACGCGTGCGCCCCCTATACTGGCGGGAAGCTGAGGACGTCACTTGACGCCCGCCCAGGATGGGAGATCCCTTCTGCGGACGTCATTTGACTATACGCGGGACACAGACTAAATAATATACACTCGTCTGTTTTTTGGGGGTTTTTTTGACCAGAGAATTGTAGCAGAATTCGTTCTGGCCTAAATTTATAAAGAAATGTTTAATTGCAAAGGTTTACAGCCAAAACGAAAGGAAATAAAAATATGTTTTTAAAATGTTTAATCTTTTTTATAGTAAAAAATAAAAAACCCAGTTGTGATTTTTTAACTATTATTTTATAAAAAAATTATTTTTACCCTTTTTTATTTTCATTTAACGTTAGTGCTATCACAAGAGTGTTTACAAGCCCCCCATGTGATGGCTTTGGGCGGGTGAAAGGTGGTCTTTTTCTATTAGACCCCAATGTCTCTCCTGCGCTCCAAACCATCCATACAAGCACAGATTATGCTTGATTAGCTGCTTTCCTGGCTGCAATGGCAAGGAATGACAGCTCTGAAACCGGGAGTGATGTGATCCTCATTGCTTCCAGCTTCATTTATTACAGAGCCACATCCATGACCTTGCTATAACTACTTGTTGACAGGCCATATAAATACGTATGGAGGTCAGCAAGTGCAGGTCATCGAGTGATGAGCTAAGAGACAAAAAGCACTACAACCCAACTTCAGCTAATACTTCTAAGTGCCGGTTCACACTTGTGCGATGTGATTTAGATGCAAATTTTTTCATTGCGTGTTTGATTATTACCAGCACGATTGTATTGCGAATTCAATGCGAATTGTATGCGAATTGTATGCGCTTTTCATGTAAATTAGGCACAAATGCGATTTGTGCTCAGGCCAACCGAAAAGGCAAGAAAAAAATGGGTGTTAACTTCCTGTGCTCTTCCTTGTTTTCCTTTGTGGGAGAGTATTGTCGTTGAGGAGTGTGGTTTGTCTGTGAGTAGTCAGTGAGGATTTATATTGGTGAACTGTCATCATAAGCAGAGAAACGTTAGATTGGTGGGTCTGCATAATAACATACACCATACATGACCTTTCTATGATTTGAAGGTCATACAGTTCTCCTAAGCCTGACATGAAATATCTGTGGTGGAGGTTGACTCGCTGGCATGGGATATACTTTATTGTCTTCAAGTGGACTTTGTAGTTTTTTGTAGACATTTTATACATTGGGAAATTTATGAAATAATTGTATGAACTGTGATCATAAGGAGAGAAAAGGAAGAATTCTCTCTGGAAGGAACACCACTATACCATCACATCTCAATACAGCACCAACAATGGATGGTTCAGTTGGTTTATGGGTGCCATGCCAAAGACTTCTGCACTCATTGTCTATGTATATTTCATGGTCTGGGATCTTGGGGTTCTTCATCGGTAGTGTCTAGGGATGGTCCTAATGTCTGAATCGAATGGACGTTCGACCTGAACATCGGGTGTTTGTTTGTTTGCAGACGAACCGAACATATGGGGCGTCCGCGGCAAATTTGAGCGCTGCGGAGCACCCCACAATGCACGGCGAGATCATCATCATGCATTGACGACTGCTGATTGGCCAAAACATGCACCTGACCTGCATGCTTTGGCCAATCACAGCACGATCTGCTGGGAGAGCCATAATTGGCCAAAGACAGGGTGCCTTTGGCCAATATTGGCTCAGGGGGCTGAGTCCGCACTACATAAGGCTGCTTACACGGTGGCCGTATGCAGTATGCATTAACGGAGAGAGATTGAGAACTTGAGCTAGATTAGGCAGGTTACTTAGTGACGTGCAGGCAGTTTAGTATATACAGTGTAGTCAGTGTAGACTATATATACAGTGCAGTCAGTGAAGAATATATATACAATGCAGTCAGTGTAGACTATATATACAGTGCAGTCAGTGTATTAATATATATTATATATATACAGTGCATTCAGTGCAGACTATATATACACTGCAGGCAGTCTATTATATATATATATATATATATATATATATATATATATATATATATCTACAGTGCAGTCAATGTAGAATATATATACAGTGCAGTCAGTGTACAGTATATAATACAGTGCTTTGAAGTGGGTAAGGGGAACCCTATGATAGAATTAAGAAAAATAACGGCATGGGGTCCCACCCAAAATCCATACTGGGCCCTTTGTGTCTGGTATAGATTTTAAAGGGGAACACCACGGCAAGAAAAAAAAAAAAACAGCGTGGGGTCCCCTCCAAAAAATCCATACCAGGCCCTTTGTGTTTGGCTTAAATTTTAAGGGAAACTCCACGCCCCCCCCAAAAAAAAACCATTGGCGTGGGGTCCCCCCAAAATCCATTCCAGACCCTTATCTGAGCAAGCAGCCTGGCAGGCCAGGAAAGAGGGGGGTGAGTAAGCGCCCCCCCTCCCCCCTGAACCATAACAGGCCACATGCCCTCAACATGGGGAGGTTGCGCCTCAACGCCATGTCTCCATGCCCGTCATGCGGCTGCTTCCGCCATGTTGTCAGGGCTATGGTGTCCACCTGATGCCGCACGACAGACTGGCTCGGTCCTCCCTTAGTGCGGCGTTCACATGACGTTGGCGGGGTCCCGCCCACAGGCCGTGGGGTTATATAATTGGGACCAGTTACAATTTCACATTGCACACCGCTCTCACGGCAGTTTTTTGGATCCTTATCCAGCACTTGTTGCTGTACATTGGTAATATATTTGGTGGTCCTCTGACATCCTATTTTTGTTGCTTGGTTTTTGTTTTTTGTCGTTTTTTGATGGTATGTTGATACACATCACATATCTGCTCATCCTTCTCAATCCCTTCACTTCATCAATTAATTTTTTGTCCTTTTTTTTTACTTACTCAACACATTAATTTAGTAATATAATTTTTGCCTATGTCACATTTTAATACTATTTACTATATATATATATATATTTATTCCAGAATTGACTGGCTCACAAAAGTTTACACATTATATGAACTACACCAGAGGTCCTGGTTGTTTCCCTCTGACTTGTCATTTGGGGTCGGTTCTTCCCCACCTCAACCCTGTGACAAGCGTTCACCCGGGTGCCTCCACGTCTCCGCCCTGATACTGAGCCCTTTCCTTGAGTTGGCATGTTAGTAGCAAAGTCATTCAGTATGATACGCTCCCATTCATTTGTGGATAATTACTCATTATATTACTTTTATTTCTTCCCTTATTTTTTCTTTTCATACCGACCTATATGAGATTTATATTTTATCGCATCAAACTCCTGAGTGGACATTTATACGATCCAAGAAATGCGTTGAGTTCCATGGATGCTACACAATTTGTTTCATTATATACTATCATATACTGTGTTATGACTTTTTATGAATAATATGTTTACTATATACAGACTTTTTTATGATGTTTCATTTACAGATGACTATGTGAATATCTTGATGCAGTTTTTGTAATGTATGTTTGCATTTTTGGTAACCATAAACAACACTTCTCATCTTATTTTGTGGCCCACCTCACTTAAAGCCCCATGACCAATATCTTGTTTTTATGTGATGGGGACAAGAGCCTCTTCCTGACAACCCTGGCCATTGGTTGTCGGGGGTTTACGGGCAGGGGGCTTATAAAAAGAGTGTCCCTAGATCCCAGCCCCCCCGTATGTGACTGGGTATCGGGTACATTGTACCCCTATCCATTCACCATCAAAAGTGTCAAAAAGTAAAAACAACAATAGACAGTTTTTGACAGTTTCTTTATTTAAAAAAAAAAAAATGTGTCCCGTGATGTCCATCAATCTTCAGTCACGCCACCCGACAGACCCGTAAAATAGAAAAAAAATGAAAAACCTTCGCCTCGAAGGGAGGCCTCCCGGCAACTGCTGTCTCTTGGCTGTGACATCTGTTATATAGGCAAGGGCGGGGCCACCTGGTGACGTAACCAAGTGACCCTGCCATCTTCTGACATCATGTGACATTAGAGGGGGCGGGGTCAACCAGTTACGTCAGCGGGTGGCCCTGCTGTTGCCTTCATAAGAGCTGTCAAAGGGATAAGACAGCAGTCGGCGGGAGGCTTCCCATGGAGGCAGAGTTTTTCCGGGGTTTTTTTTTCTATTTTTTGGGTCCGTTGAGCGGCGTGATTGAAGAAGTATGGACATCACGGGACACTTTTTTTTTTTTACATTTTTATATATTTTATATATTTTTTATTAAAGGAATTGTCAAAAACTGTCTTTTGTGGTTTTTACTTTTTAACATTTTTTTTGGTGAATGGGTAGGGGTACCCGATACCTATTCACATAGGGGGTGACGGGATCTGGGGGCTCCCTCGTTAAAGGGGGCTTCCAGACTCCGATAAGCCCCCACCCCACCCCGACAACCAATGGCCAGGTGTCAGGTCACCTCGGACCAGGTGACAGATGCACTCTGTAGGAGTCAGAAGTGCACCGCAAGGTTGTGGACCCTAGGACTGACTGCTGCGGATTGAACCCTGCAAGGTTCAGGAAGCAGGTCTACAGGATAACTAACATGGATCCCAGTGGGAGCTAGAGCATAGATTCCCCAGGGCGCGGAGTCTAAGAGCCAGCGGGTGTTCACCAGAGCCTCTAGTGGTGAGGATGGACTGCGCTGCAGTCTGGCTCCAGGTCACGGCCCCCAGGGTCTCACAGCTCACGCTCACCGTAGACTTACAGGAGAAGAGGAAGGAGGCAGCAGGCTGGAACAACAAGGAAAGTAAGGGGTAAGCCAAAGGTCAGGGCGACTAGCAGACAAGGATAAATATAACACGCCAAAGGTCAGAGTAACAAGCAGACAGGGAGAGTCCAGAACAGGCCAAAGACGGTAACAGGAATCAGACTTAGGAAACACAGCAAGTACACATGGAGGCTAACACACAATGGTTGATCAGCACTGCTGCTTGGCAGCTGGCAGTGCACAGGTTAATATAGGGTTCCCTGATAGGGCCTGGGGTGGGGCCATGCTTAGAGGAAAGGTTATAAAAGCAGCCAGGTGAGAGGCAGCTGGTCTTCAGAGATGAACACATGGAGACAGGTAAGCTGACAGAGAAACTCTATTGCATAACCATGACAGCAGGATTGTGGGGAAGAGGCTCTTGTCCCCATCAACATGGGGACAAGGTGTTTTGAGGGGGACCCCAAAGCATCCTCCCCATGTTGAGGGCATGTGGCCTGGTATGGTTCAGGAGGGGGGGGCGCTCGCTCATCCCCCCATCCTGTCCTCCAGGCTGCATGCTCGCATAAGGGTCTGGTATGGATCTTGGGGGGGGAACGCATGCCAATTTTTTTCCCTTGACTTTTCATCTATATTGCCTAGAGCCGGCAACACATTACAGCTGCAAGCAAGTTTAAATTACATTTTTTACTTTAGAAATGTAATTTTTCTGCGGTATGTTCTACACATCGCACAGATGCGCCACTTTACAAGCAGACTAAGGGGACCCCCCAGGCATGATATTTAAATGAATATTTCATTTTTATTGTTTCACTTTAAGAATCATTAAAATCACTGCTCCTGAAAAATGGTCATTTTAAAAACTTTTTTTTGCATTGATCCATGTCCCCTGGGGCAGGACCTGGGTCCCCAAACACTTTTTATGGCAATAACTTGCATATAAGCCTTTAAAATTAGCACTTTTTGATTTTTCATGTCCGTGTCCCATAGATTTTAATAGTGTTCGCACAAATGTTTTGCCTGTTCGCATGTTCTGGTGCACACCGAACCAGGGAGGTGTTCGGCTCATCCTTAGAGGTGTCTTGAAATTAGTCATCACTACCAAAACATTGGTGCTTCTTTGAGTCTGATGAAATAATTGTATGAACTGTGATCATAAGGAGAGAAAATATAGAATTATGTCTGGAAGGAACACATAGGAAGGAAGGAAACTTCCCGGTGAAGGTCGGATCTCCCCAGCCTGTCTATGTGACTCTTATGGGATCCACATCCTAATTATAATGAGATGATCTGACCACCATTAAGGGTCCCCAGAAGATCACACAAGCTTTATAATCATAGACACCGTCTAGTAAGGCAGAGTCTTCCTGACCGGACTACATTCTGAACATTTCCTATGTTCCAGTATTAGAAATAATGCTTCTATGGCCACTTTACATAGCAAACTTATTTTTACATTGTTTCTTTTTTTCAGCATTAATGGGAATTTATTTGGTAACTTTGTTTTCTTTTTTTTTTTATTATGTTCGTTAATTTTGTTGTATAGAGAATAACTAAAAAAGCATTTTATCTTTTTTTTAATACTCTGAATTTATGTTTTATTACAGGCAGAAAAATGAACCAAAATGAAAAAAAAAAAATTTTCTTTTTCTTTACACATTTTGCATGACTAATACTATTCCAAATATTTTCATTTATTTTGTCGTATTTATTCTTCAAAAAACTTCAAGATTCGTTGGCATTTGGCAGGAATGTGGTTTGGATAACAAAAAAATAAAACAATGAATCAATGACTGAACATTAATCATCTCCTTCTATGAAAATGATAATCTATTATTGAATCTAATAAAACCCAATATCTCACTTCATTGTTTTTTATTTTCACATTATATGTCACTTCAGTCTCTGCACCAGAGGAGCTTACACTCTAATGTCCAATGAAAAGCCTTAGGGTCTTAGCACGGTGAGCTTCTGGCCTCTGTGTCTGAAAATGCTTCGGCAGTGGCAAGTGATGGCAGAGGAAATGAAGTCTCTTCCTAAGAAGGACCTGGAGAGGAGGGTTGTTGAATCTGCCTTTAGCGAGTCACTGGCCTTGAGGGATTGTCCAGGCCCTTTTGTGAGAGAGGATCTGTGTCTGATTAATCTGGAGAGAATCCCTTTAAAATTTTAGGGTTTGGCCTGGCACTTGTTCCATGGCAGACTATGTGAAGGGCAACTTGAAACATCACTCTGCGGAGAACTGTGGATGTATAAGATAGAGTGTGGTGGGGTGGAGGTGATGATGGGCCATTTCTTCAATAAGAAGTCTATAAGCGGGTGGGCAGGGCTCTGGGTATCCCTCTCCTTTCCTGCTTGAGTTATGCAGAGCGGTCGTATGGGGCTTTTCAGACCTATCAGGATTTTGATTTTGAGACACTTTTTCTAGTTAACTTAGTAGTTCGTTACTACACATGGAATGCACGGTGTCAGGTTTCCACTTGGAAAAAAGTCTTTCCTGTCGAGGTGGTGATGCACGACGTTCTGGGTGAGGTTGGGAAGATTCTGGGTTTTAGAGAAGGACAGGTGGCAGCAGGAGGCCTGGACAAAGGCGTGAAGGAATGTCAGGTCCCCATAACTGCTGTCTCTCAGTATCTGGCTGTGTGACTATTCTTTCTGTCCTTTCACGTCCCCTAGATTTTTATGTCAGATCTTTGAAAAAAGCTGCATGCATTGGTTAAATGTGTAATTGTTTCTTAGCCTGAGGGTGTGTTTATATGGAGGTTAGGGTTTTGTTGAGGAGCATCATGATGATGACAATAACAATATTAGTATTAAGATATGTGGTCTGATGAGACCAAGATAAACTTATTTGGTTCAGATGGTGACAAGCGTGTGTGGCGGCAACCAGGTGAAGAGGACAAAGACAAGTGTGTCTTGTCTACAGTCAAGCATGGTGGTGGGAGTGTAATAGTTTGGGGCTGCATGAGTGCTGCTGGCACTGGGGAGCTACAGATCATTGAGGAAACCTTGAATGCCAACATGTACTGTGACATACTGAAGCAGAGCATGATCCCCCAAACACCTTCAAGACGACTACTGCCTTGATAAAGAAGCTGAGGGTAAAGGTGATGGACTGGCCAAGCATGTCTCCAGACCTAAACCCTATTGAGCATCTTTGGGACATAAACGGAAGGTGGAGGAGCGCAAGGTCTCTAACATCCACCAGCTCTGTGATGTCATCATGGAGGAGGGGAAGGAGACTCCAGTGACAACCTGTGAAGCTCTGGTGATCTCCATGCCCAAGAGGGTTAAGGCAGTGCTGGAAAATAATGGTGGCCACACAAAATATTGACACTTTGGGCCCAATGTGAACATTTTCACTTAGGGGTGTACTCACTTTTGTTGCCAGCGCTTTAGACATTAATGGCTGTGTGTTGAGTTATTTTGAGAGGACAGCAAATTTACACTGTTATACAAGCTGTACACTCACTACTTTACATTGTAGCAAAGTGTCATTTCTTCAGTGTTGTCACCTGAAAAGATAGAAGAAAAGATTTACACAAATGTGAGGGATGTACTCACTTCTGTGAGATACTGTATATAGAAGAACCCCCAGAGGCATTAAAGAGGTATTACTTCAAAAATCAGAGGTTGTTCACCAAAAGCATCTTATCTTCCTCCGAGAAGACAAAGGCATTTCAGTAAAACCAGGTGCTCTTGTACATGTCATGTTTGTTTTGAAGGAGAGGGGTTGAGATCCTCCATGCAGTTTGTTTCTTCAAATTTACGTAGCCACATGGGGATAGAGAGGGGGGCTTGACATTCTTCCACTATAGAGGAATGCAGGATTTGGCAGCATTCAGGAGATGACAGATCACTTGTATATCTTATGGGGATTGAAGGATGGTGTAATAGAAAAAAGGCCGGACAGTCTGGCAAAGGGAAGTCTGTGAATTTTCGGGAGATTCACCTAACCTCTGTCCAGAAGGTCCTTAGCAGGGGACAGGACCAGAATATATGGAGGATCGAACCCTTGTCTTGCCAGCACCTCCAGTACATGTCTGGAGAATCTGAAAATTGTTCATGAAGTACAGTTGGTGTCATGATCAGAGGCAGGCTTGGAGACCCTTCAGGTCTGGTATGGATTTAAGGGAAACCCCGCGCAAAAAAAAAAAAAAAAAACGGCATGGGGTCCCCCCAAAAATCCATACCAGACCCTTATCCGAGCACGCAACTTGGCAGGCCGCAGGAAAAGAGGGGGGGACGAGAGTGCGCCCCCCCTCCTGAACCGTACCAGGCCACATGCCCTCAACATTGGGAGGGTGCTTTGGGGTAGCCCCCGAAAACACCTTGTCCCCATGTTGATGAGGACAAGGGCCTCATCCCCACAACCCTGGCCGGTGGTTGTGGGGGTCTGCGGGTGGGGGGCTTATCGGAATCTGGAAGCCCCCTTTAACAAGGGGACCCCCAGATCACGGCCCCCCCCTGTGTGAAATGGTAAGGGGGTACTTACCCCTACCATTTCACTAAAAAACTGTCAAAAATGTTAAAAATGACAAGAGACAGTTTTTGACAATTCCTTTATTTAAATGCTTCTTCTTTCTTCTATCTTCCTTCATCTTCTTCTTCTGGTTCTTCTGGCTCTTCTGGTTCTTCCTCCGGCGTTCTCGTCCAGCATCTCCTCCACGGCGTCTTCTATCTTCTTCTTCTCAGGCCGCTCTGCACCCATGGCATGGGGGGAGGCTCCCGCTCTTCTCTTCATCTTCTTCTTCTTCTCTTCTTCTCTTCTTCTCTTCTTCATTTTCTTCTCCGGGCCGCTCCGCATCCATGCTGGCATGGAGGGAGGCTCCCGCTGTGTGACGGCGTCTCCTCGTCTGACGGTTCTTAAATAACGGGGGTGGGGCCACCCGGTGACCCCGCCACCCTCTGACGCACAGGACATGACGGGACTTCCCTGTGGCATTCCCCGTGACGTCACAGGGAAGTCCCGTCAAGTCACCATGCTTCAGAGGGGGGCGGGGTCGCCGGGTGGCCCCGCCCCCCGTTATTTAAGAACCGTCAGACGAGGAGACGCCGTCACACAGCGGGAGCCTCCCTCCATGCCAGCATGGATGCGGAGCGGCCCGGAGAAGAAAATGAAGAAGAGAAGAAGAGAAGAAAAGAAGAAGATGAAGAAGAAGATGAAGAGAAGAGCGGGAGCCTCCCCCCATGCCATGGGTGCGGAGTGGCCCGAGGAGAAGAAGATAGAAGACGCCGCGGAGGAGATGCTGGACGAGAACGCCGGAGGAAGAACCAGAAGAAGAAGATGAAGGAAGATAGAAGAAAGAAGAAGCATTTAAATAAAGGAATTGTCAAAAACTGTCTCTTGTCATTTTTAACATTTTTGACAGTTTTTTAGTGAAATGGTAGGGGTAAGTACCCCCTTACCATTTCACACAGGGGGGAGGGCCGGGATCTGGGGGTCCCCTTGTTAAAGGGGGCTTCCAGATTCCGATAAGCCCCCCGCCCGCAGACTCCCACAACCACCGGCCAGGGTTGTGGGGATGAGGCCCTTGTCCTCATCAACATGGGGACAAGGTGTTTTGGGGGGCTACCCCAAAGCACCCTCCCAATGTTGAGGGCATGTGGCCTGGTACGGTTCAGGAGGGGGGCGCTCTCTCGTCCCCCCCTCTTTTCCTGCGGCCTGCCAGGTTGCGTGCTCGGATAAGGGTCTGGTATGGATTTTTGGGGGACCCCACGCCGTTTTTTTTTGGCGCGGGATTCCCCTTAAAATCTGTACCAGACCTGAAGGGTCTGGTATGGAATTTAGGGGGACCCCCACGTCATTTTTTTTTTAAATTTTGGCCGGGGTTCCCCTTAATATCCATACCAGACCTGAAGGGCCTGGTATGGAATTTAGGGGGACTCCCACGTCATTTTTTTTTTTAATTTTGGTTCGGGGTTCCCCTGTGGGGAATTCCCATGCCGTTTTTATCAATGAACTTCTATGTGTATTGTCGGACCGGCAATGCAATAGCCGCAAGTAGTTTTAAATGGGTTTTTTCCTTCGAAATGTCATTTTGCTGTCAGACTGTTCTAAACACGGGAAACATGCGCCCCTCTTCAGGCATACTATAGACACCCCCCAGCTAAGAAATTTAAAGGGATATTACACTTTTATTGTTTGACTTTAAGCATTATTAAAATCACAGCTCCTAAAAAAACTGATGTTTTTAAAACTTTTTTTTGCATTGATCCATGTCCCCTGGGGCAGGACCCAGGTCCCCAAACACTTTTTATGACAATAACTTGCATATAAGCCTTTAAAATTAGCACTTTTGATTATTCATGTTCGTGTCCCATAGACTTTAACGGTGTTCGCGTGTTCGAACAAACTTTTTTCCTGTTCGCATGTTCTGGTGCGAATCGAACAGGGGGGTGTTCGGCTCATCCCTACTGCAGAAATACAAGCATGTGATAATGTACTTGCATACGTGTTCTTTTGTGGGAGAATGGCTCCCTCTTGTGGTCAGGACCGGTATAGAATATATTTGGAAAAGCTAATATTGATTTAAAATGGTTTGTACTCACATTGAAGATTTAGCATCTTGCTTTTTCGTTGTGGTTTTGCATATGGAGTTGGAGGAGTTTTCGCAGAGATGTGATCTCGGAGGAGACATACCTCAAGTCATCAAAAGGCTATAAAGGTATCTGTAAGTTCCGACTGTATTGGAGAAATATGTTATAAAGAAAAACATAACTGATAATGAACAGAAAAGTCAGAGAAGTAAACGTACTTTGTAAGTATGATAACTGAACTTTTTGAACCAAGTATGGGTATTGTATACCCGAATGCAGCATTTTGCTGCTCAAGAGTAGTCAGAGGGGAGAGTTTGTGAGCCGAGAGAGGCTGTTCCTCCCCAGAACAGTATATAGCATGTATATGCTTTCCAGATGGTCAGCGCTTTTTAGCATTTTTGGCTGTGACCTTTTGCCATTCAGGGTTTACACGTGAGGTGCTCTTAGGAAGAGAAGGGTTATTATCAGGCTCTAGAATGATCTTCCATTCTTTTAGCAAAGACAGTCCTTTTTCCAAGGACTCTACAATGAAAGTGCGACCATCCTTGGTGATTGTGATTTTTGTGGGGAAGCCCCATCTATTGTTGATCTGATGGTTCCTGAGGGCCTTAGTAATTGTAGCTAAGTTCCGTCTCTTTTGGAGGATGTACTGCGACAGATCCGCAAAGAATTGCAGGTTTTGATGTTGTAAGGGAACATGCTCCTTGGAACGCATCGCAGACATTCATTTTTCCTTCACATGAAAAAAGTGTAGCCTTAATATTACATCCCTTGGAACTTGATCAGGGAGGTATGTAGGTTTGGGAAAGCGATGGATCCTGTCTATGGTTACATCAAGATCTGTGATTTCAGGGAGGATATCTTTAAACAGGGTGGTAGTATAATCACGCAGGTCATTCTGCTGCACTGTTTCTGGGATCCCTCTAATTTTTAAGTTGTTTCTTCTGCTTCTGTCTTCCATGTCAGACTCTTTCTCGTCATGAACATCTACCAAATCATTTATGGTGAATGCAAATTCTCCCATCTTGCTTTCAATGTGTTCCACCCTCGATTCCACTGCTTGGATGTCTGTATTGAATTTTTGCATGCAGGACATCATATCAGTTTGAATTGAGCTTCTTAGAGATAGTAACATGTCTTTTAAGACAGTGTCCATAACAGGCATGTTATTTGTTGGGAACACTTCAATGCTATCTGGCAGTTCTCTAGTGTCTTCCCCTGAATCACTGCTGGGACTGGCTGCTGAATTGCATCCAGAGCCATCCATCTTAAATCTGGCTTTAGCTGGGCTTGCAGATTGTGGGGTATTAGGACATGACTGCGGGCTTCGGGGAGACCCACTATTGAAGCTATTTGATGCCTGTTTAGCTTGGCTGGAGTGTGGGTTCTGGGCTGGGGTAGATGTGCTGCCGGCGCCATCTTGCCTACCTCCATGTGCTTGCCAGGATACAAAGTCTGTCAGTTTCTGGGGTCCCCTTGTCTCCTTTCTCTTCCTTGTCATAGTCCCTGGTGCTGTAGGGTGTAGATCGCTCTGTTTGTGGGGAGAAATCCCCCTCTGGAAAGCCGATTAGAGCCGCTGAAGATTCGTGGGAAGAGGAGCTCAGCTCTCACACTGCCATCTCTGTTCCCGGCCGGCCACGCCCCCCAAATCTGTTATTCTTGAAGATAGTTAAACCTTATCAAGATGAGGAGGGTTTGATTTAACACAGCTGGGTGCCAGACGGTCTCTACACAGGTGTTCTTAATTGGACAAAACCAGTTATGAATAATTGTTAATGAACATATAGGAATTCTGGGAATAATTAAGTTTATCTGGTTGCAGAACAGGTGTCAGATTTATGGATAGTTACATTGACGTAGATCTTAGCAACCAATCATGTCTATGAGTGGGTCTACCCCTCCCCTCTTGTTTTCTCCTTTATAAGCTGTATCCCTTAATAAAGATTTCAGACTTGCTTTGCACATTGCCTGTGTGTGTGTCATTGAGGTCACCAGAATTCTGATTGCGGTGAATATACCAGGATAAGAGGGTGGTCGGCTGTCAACGGGAAGTTATGTGAAGATGGGAAGTTGCGGTAAAGTGCTGAAAATACTTCTGTGTGTGGACATTCCTTTATTCTGAATATTAAGGCCTCTGGCCGGGGATGTGGTGAGCGGGCCTCTGGCCAGGAGACATGTGTCCATGATGGTGGCTACAAAGGCAGGTAGGCGGGCGCTCTATCCAAGAAGAAGTGGTGGGACTGATAGTTTGGTGCCAACACATGTACCCTAACAAGTGTAGGAAACTAGTTAAAGTGACAGTAAAGCTGGAGATTAGCTTTAAAGGAATTCTACATTTGTAACGTTGCCCTTAAAGCATTATTATAACTGTCGCTCCCTGCAAACAGAATTTTCTAAAATGTTTGTTGCTTTGGTACATATTCCTCAGAGCAGTGGCACAGCGTGGGGTGACAGCGCCTGGGACAAGCCAAGTATTGCCCCTGATGGGCAGACATCGCTCCCCTCCTCCCCATACACACAGAACACAGGGAGGATCCTACAGACCGATGTGGATCACCATGGCCATGACTTTTACATTTGGCTACTATTGACTTTATTGGAGTTTGGATTTGGCTCCAGAACTTTAGTAATGTTCCCTGAACCCTGCTCCAAGCTCCCCCAGGTACGTTCCCCTCACCCCTAGTCCCATACCCAAAGCTAACATGGACCTGGCATAGGTAGCCCCAGTGTACCCTATTGGAAGCCTTCTCTGCATCAGAAGTGAGGAGCATAGAAAACACTGGATGGGTTTCTGAATAGTTCAGCAGATTGTGGATTTGTCTGATGGGGTCTGGAGCTTAACGCCCTTTAACCACTTCCCTACCGCTCTATTGTCATATGACGCCCGCAGAAACCCTTCGTCCCTCTGGGCGGGCGTCATATGACGTCCTGGTATTCCCTGCATTGTGGAGAGCGCGTGCACGCCGCCGGCGGCGTACGTGCTCCCGCCGCATCACGGGGGACCCAATGCGCGTGCCCCGCAGCCGCGTTGCCCGCCGGGCAGCCGCGATTGCCCGGTAACAGCAGGACCGTGGATCTGTGTGTGTAAACACACAAATCCACGTCCTGTCAGGTGAGAGGAGACCGATGGTGTGTTCCCATTACAGAGGAACACCGATCGGTCTCCTCCCCTTGTGAGTCCCCGCCTCCTACAGTTAGAATCACTCCCCTAGGACACACAGTTAACCCTTTGATCACCCCCTAGTGTTAACCCCTTCCCTGCCAGTGACATTTATACAGTAATCCATGAATTTTATAGCAGTGATTGCTGTATAAATGTCACTGGTTCCAAAATAGTGTCAAAAGTGTCCGATGTGTCTGCCGCAATAGCGCAGTCACGATAAAAATCGCAGATCGCCGCCATTACTAGTGAAAAAAAAAATGATAAAAATGCCATAATTCTACCCCCTATTTTGTAGACACTATAACTTTCCAAAAATATACGTTTATTGCGATTTTTTTATTACCAAAAATATGTAGAAGGATACATATCGGCCCAAACTGAGGAAAAAATTGTTTTTTTAAAAAAAATGGGATATTTATTATAGCAAAAAGTAGTAATTATAGTGTTTTTTTTCAAAATTGTCGCTTTTTTTTGGTTTATAGCGCAAAAAATAAAAACCGCAGAGGTGATAAAATACCACCAAAAGAAAGCTCTATTTGTGGGGGAAAAAATGATCAAAATTAATTTGTGTACAACGTCACATGACCGCACAATTCTCATTCAAAGTGGGACAGCGCTGAAAATTGGCCTGGGCAG
This sequence comes from Aquarana catesbeiana, assembly GCA_037953035.1. NCBI lineage: Eukaryota > Metazoa > Chordata > Amphibia > Anura > Ranidae > Aquarana > Aquarana catesbeiana. Next base: position 2,375,906 of record JBBHAA010001475.1, read on the forward strand.
GAAGGGGGTGAAAATGCCCTGTATGGAAATGATTAATAAATCCCACCTCACCTGAAGTGGAAGCTGTTGTAGTGAAAGCTGAAAAATAGCGATAAGCAAATCTGCTTGGGTTCAATTCACAGGACCATCCAGCGTACATATCCAAAGTCAGCCAACTGCAAATGTTACTGGGAACCCCATTGAAGTCAATGGGAGACAAATCCTGAAAAATGAATCGTCTGTGTTTCCAAGGACAATAAGCGAGGGGTTGTCAGATAAAGGGCATGGCTAGATATACTCTGCTCTGGGGGGATTTATCAAAAAAAAAGAGTGTGATACATTACTTGTATATGATACAATTTGCTGTATATGATATACCCGTGACCACTGCACTCTATACACTGGGCTGTATACAATATACTCCTGACCACTGCACTTTATACACAGGGCCGTATATGATATACTCCTGACCACTGCACTCTATACACTGGGCTGCATATGATATAATCCTGACCACTGCACTCTATACACTGGGCTGTATATGATATACTCCTGACCACTGCACTCTATACACTGGGCTGTATATGATATACTCCTGACCACTGCACTCTATACACTGGGCTGTATATGATATACTCCTGACCACTGCACTCCATACACTGGGCTGTATACGATATACTCCTGACCACTGCACTTTATACACAGGGCCGTATAGGATATACTCCTGACCACTGCACTCTATACACTGGGCTGTATGTGATATACTCCTGACCACTGCACTCTATACACTGGTCTGTATATGATATACTCCTGACCACTACACTCTATACACTGGGCTGTATATGATATACTCCTGACCACTACCCTCTATACACTGGGCTGTATATGATATACTCCTGACCACTACCCTCTATACACTGGGCTGTATATGATATACTCCTGACCACTGCACTCTATACACTGGGCTGTATATGATATACTCCTGACCACTGCACTTTATACACTGGGCTGTATATGATATACTCCTGACCACTGCACTCTATACACTGGGCTGTATATGATATACTCCTGACCACTGCACACTATACACAGGGCTGTATATGATATATTCCTGACCACTGCACTTTATACACTGGGTCGTATATGATATACTCCTGAACATTGACCACTACACTTTGTACACTGGGCTGTATATGACATACTCCTGACCACTGTCCTCTGTACCTTGGGTTGTATACTGTATGTATATCTGACCACTGTGCTCTCTACACCGAGGTATATATAACAATAATCTCCTAACCACTGCACTCTGTATGCTGAGCTGTATATGATATACTATATGATATATACTCCTGACCACTGCACTTTATACACAGGGCCGTATAGGATATACTCCTGACCACTGCACTCAATACACTGGGCTGTATGTGATATACTCCTGACCACTGCACTCTATACACTGGTCTGTATATGATATACTCCTGACCACTACACTCTATACACTGGTCTGTATATGATATACTCCTGACCACTACACTCTATACACTGGGCTGTATATGATATACTCCTGACCACTACCCTCTATACACTGGGCTGTATGTGATATACTCCTGACCACTACCCTCTATACACTGGGCTGTATATGATATACTCCTGACCACTGCACTCTATACACTGGGCTGTATATGATATACTCCTGACCACTGCACTTTATACACTGGGCTGTATATGATATACTCCTGACCACTGCACTCTATACACTGGGCTGTATATGATATACTCCTGACCACTGCACTTTATACACTGGGCTGTATATGATATACTCCTGACCACTGCACTTTATACACTGGGTCGTATATGATATACTCCTGAACATTGACCACTACACTTTGTACACTGGGCTGTATATGACATACTCCTGACCACTGTCCTCTGTACCTTGGGTTGTATACTGTATGTATATCTGACCACTGTGCTCTCTACACCGAGGTATATATAACAATAATCTCCTAACCACTGCACTCTGTATGCTGAGCTGTATATGATATACTATATGATATATACTCCTGACCACTGCACTCTGTATGCTGAGCTGTATATGATATACTATATGATAGTGCCATTAGCTCTGGTCTGAGTCCTAGTTAATTGATGAATAAGAGATGTAAAGAGAATTTTATTTCGTGCTAGCCTGGTGAGATCCTCCAGTGTCATCCCCACAGCTGTAGTCAATGTGTCCAACCATTTGGTAACCGGTCTCCCTCTTCACTGGTTCCTTCGATCTCCCCAAACATTATTTCCTTCTCCAGTGATCTCTCTTCTGACAATGTGACCAGAATCAGTCATAACTTCATCATTTGGGCTTCTGGGGACATTTCATCTCTTCCAAAATCCATCTGTTACTTCTATGGACAATCCACGGTACACATACAAATCTTCTCCGGCACTAAACCTCAAATGAGTGGATCTTCTTTCTCTCTGGTCTCTGCAGTGTCCAGCTTCGCATCCATAACTGACAGCTGAGAAAATGAGTGTGTGGACAAGTCTGATCCTCACTTTGAATATAATTTCATTGCCTTTCTATACTTTGTGGAGAGTCTTCATTGTGTAGCTACCAAACGCTATTCTGCAGAGCATTTCCTCACTGCTGGTTATTTCTGCTTATGAGAGAGTCCAAGAGATTACAATGCTTTACATCTTTTCTATCTATTGGCCTCCTTTTCTGTCTTATTTATATTCAGTTCTCATCCCATGTTATGACTTTTGGCATTGGCTTCTCTCAGTAAATACAGCAAATCTCCCTTGGTGTTGGTGATGAGCGTTGTGCCGTCGGCATAGCGCAGGTTCTTTATGTTTCAGTCACTAACTTGGATACGGACAGACTCTTCTTCACGGGATAACTCTAAACCAGTGTTTCTCAGCCTTTATTCAGTCAAGAAACCCTTTAAAATTGTGGACAATATCGAGGCACCCTTTAAAATTATGGACAGTCTCAAGGCATCTTATTCTAAAATGTAAAAACTATTCTAATAATTTTACATAATGCAGCAGAATCCATACACATAGGAAACCCAACATTAGAGGTGATTTATTCTTACAAAGTAAATACACCTTTGTACACTGGTACTGACTAGTATTCCTATGTTTCTCACCTCCCTCACTCAGCTAATTAGCCCCTAGTGCCAATGGAGAGGGGCAGGGTAGGGCAAACAAGGGTGCTGTGCAGGAACCAGACTTTCTCCCTATCAACCAATGATGTCCATGGTTCGTAGGATGTTGGTGGCTAGAAGGTCATAATGGTGCACAATGAAAACTTGTGGCTTTGTGTAGCTAAAAGGCAAGCTTGGTCCACCTGTTGGCTTGTATAGAGTTTTTGGGCAATTTTTAGGCATTTTGCTAAGTCACCCCTGAAGAATCCTGAAGACCCCCCGGGTTCCTGGGCACCCTGGTGGAAAAAGTCTGCTGTAAACTGATGATGAAGCCTCAGATATGATCAATTCTTTGATACCAAAGATTGGTGTCATTCCACAGATACACACAATTTTTTTTTGTTCAATAAATTCTTTATTACAATTTTACTATTTACAAGATTGTAGTCAAAATGTAAGGAAATAGGAAAGGTAGAAAATCCACTGGTCAGGAAAATAACTTGTCTGGAATGTGGAGACAGTGTAGTTATTAATTTGTGTACAATACAATACACAACGTGTTACAATATAATAACAAACAATTGTAGAAAAGGTTAAAACACAGAAAACTGGGAAAAAGTAGAACATAAACTCATATATTAATCACTAATACACCTCGAGGGTTGTGTGGGATCCCTGATGTACAGGAAGACAGGACTTCAGTGAGGAACAATTCCCTCACTCAGGACAGGAATACGGCTTCTCCCCTGTGTGAGATCTCTGATGTGTGGAAAGACTGGACTTCTGTGAAAAACATTTCCCGCACTCAGGACAGGAATACGGCTTCTCCCCTGTGTGAGATCTCTGATGTGTGTAAAGATTGGGCTTATATGAAAAACATTTCTCGCACTCAGGACAGGAATACGGCTTCTCCCCCGTGTGAGATCTCTGATGTGTGTAAAGATTGGCCTTATATGAAAAACATTTCTCGCACTCAGGACAGGAATACGGCTTCTCCCCCGTGTGAGATCTCTGATGTTTGGAAAGATTGGACTTCTTTGAAAAACATTTCCCGCACTCAGGACAGGAATACGGCTTCTCCCCTGTGTGAGATCTCTGATGTGTAGAAAGATCGGACTTCTTTGAAAAACATTTCCCGCATTCAGAACAAGAATACGGCTTCTCCCCTGTGTGAGTTCTCTGATGTGTGGAAAGATCGGACTTCTTAGAAAAACATTTCCCGCACTCAGGACAAGAATACGGCTTCTCCCCTGTGTGAGTTCTCTGATGTGTGGAAAGATCGGACTTCTTTGAAAAACATTTCCCGCACTCAGGACAAGAATACGGCTTCTCCCCTGTGTGAGATCTCTCATGTGTGGAAAGATGGGATATATATGAAAAACCTTTCCCGCACTCAGGACAGGAATATGGCTTCTCCCCTGTGTGATATCTCTGATGTGTGGAAAGACTGGACTTCTGTGAAAAACATTTCCCGCACTCAGGACAGGAATATGGCTTCTCCCCTGTGTGAGATCTCTGATGTGTGGAAAGACTGGACTTTTGTGAAAAACATTTCCCGCACTCAGGACAGGAATACGGCTTTTCCCCTGTGTGAGATCTCTGATGTTTGGAAAGACTGGATTTAGAAGGGAAACACTTCCCGCACTCAGTACAAGAAAACCTCTTCTCTGTTGGAAGGACTGCATTGTCCCTCACAGTCTGAGGTTCCTCAGGATAAGAGGAATACGATGGTCCGGCACTGTCCCTCACAGTCTGAGGTTCCTCAGGATAAGAGGAATACGATGGTCCGGCACTGTCCCTCACAGTCTGAGGTTCCTCAGGATAAGAGGAATACGATGGTCCGGCACTGTCCCTCACAGCCTGAGGTTCCTCAGGATAAGAGGAATACGATGGTCCGGCACCGTCCCGCACAGTCTGAGGTTCCTCAGGATAAGAGGAATACGATGGTCTGGCACTGTCCCGCACAGTCTGAGGTTCCTCAGGATAAGAGGAATACGATGGTCCGGCACCGTCCCGCACAGTCTGAGGTTCCCCAGGATAAGAGGAATACGATGGTCCGGCACCGTCCCGCACAGTCTGAGGTTCCTCAGGATAAGAGGAATACGATGGTCCGGCACTGTCCCTCACAGTCTGAGGTTCCTCAGGATAAGAGGAATACGATGGTCCGGCACTGTGCCTCACAGTCTGAGGTTCCTCAGGATAAGAGGAATACGATGGTCTGGCACTGTCCCGCACAGTCTGAGGTTCCTCAGGATAAGAGGAATACGATGGTCCGGCACCGTCCCGCACAGTCTGAGGTTCCCCAGGATAAGAGGAATATGATGGTCCATCTACACTGTGTGGTGCCGGATGGACATTTGAGGTAGTCGGGTTTTCTCCTGGACTATACTGTGTGATGTCCTCATCTTCTACTTCACAGTCTGGAGACAAAGTGAGACAATCCTCTGAGGTTTTCCTCATCTCCCGTCCATCTACTAAAATAGAAATACAAAGATTATTACTAGACATGAGCAGACTGGTTCCCCTAAATCAGGACTCCGCCCACATCAGGCAGCTTTGTCTCTGAGGATCTTACAATTCCCCCCTCAAGGTAACTAGTAAATGGGTCCTCTGATCTCCTACCAGTTCATTTCTTTATTCATGGACCTTAGTCAGAGAGTGAGGACACAACGAGAACTGTCTTTTATAGGAGTGACAGTGATGAGGGGATTATAGGACGAGTGTCCCCACCCCCTCTATCACTCATTGCCATCTTCCCAACACAAGAAGTACTGAACTCCCTGATCTAGTCCATGATTTAGTCATGAATAACAGCGGGGCTGAGCCCCACCAGAGGTCAGAGAGTGAAGATGGGGGAGAACAACCAAGATGAAGACTGGACTGATCCTGAAGACCACCATCATTGGGTTATTGGCTCCTCCCTCATTATCACTTTCTGTTTAAGGTTCCAAAGTTTGAGGATGTTATCACATTATTATCAACATGTAAAAGTCTGTGCTCCAATCACATCATCAGATATAAAATCAAAACCACTATAATCTGATTCCACGCTGAAATGAAATAAGTATCAGGAAGCTGCTCACATGATACCCAGATATGAGGTATGACAGAATTCCTCCAAAACATGCAGCGCTGGCCCTTTAAATCATATATAAAAAACTGCACCAGAGATGAGGTCATCATGTGCTGATCCGATCCCCGATGTGATGATGTCAGCACGTTGGGCGGAGCATAACACTCTAACATCATCACGCCCATTGCGGCTGCACCGAGTGCCGAGGAGATACACTGTGCATGTCTACCGATGTGTGTGACAGATATTTCTATGTAATAAAGTGAGAGATGTTATAGATCTATACTATGTGGAGAGTTCTTCTTGTCTTGGGTCTGAGACTATACAGACATATCCCTCCACCCGGCACTGCCAGCAAACATCAGAACTAGTAACCCCGGGAGAATTCCTCTGTCAGAGATCTCACTAGATCCGGCTATGGGACAGAAGACCTAAGAAACATGCCTAGGGTTCCCACCTGTCCGGAACTCACCCGGGTACTCCGGGTTTAGATTCCTCTGCCCGGGTTTGAGTCTACCTGAGACTTGGACACATCGGTGGCAGCACCAATCCTCCTCTCCTCTCCTGTCGGCACCCAGAGCTTTTAACTATAAGACCCCTTTCACACTGGGGCAGTGCGCTGGCAGGGAGGTGAAAAAACACCCCTCTCCATTGAAATGAATGGGAAGCAGTGTGAAAGGGGCCTAAGGGAAGGGGGCGCTTTAACTCCCTGCAAATGCTTCTCCCCGCCCCCACTCTGGATGCTCCACCCTCCCCCTTGTGCAGAGCCCGGGATTGGCTGTGCTGGTACAGTGAGTGAAGGGGGAGGTGGTTTCCGTAGCATGGAGGGCGGAGCAAGTAGTAGAAGTAGAAATGATAGTTTGCCCAGAACTCCATCCCAGACATCGGAGCTGTACAGGATTTCCTCCTTCTTCTCTGCTACTGTCAGTCACCCCCTCCCCCTCCGGGGCTGTTGTTGTGTGTATGGCTCTAGATCTGTTCACTACACACTATTCACCTTCTCCAGAGGGAGGAGGGGGCAGCTGCCCCCCAATCATCCCCCCCCCCGCAGTCCTCCTAGCTGGGGGGTCTTCTATAACTGGACAGAGAAGAGAGGGCAATTACTGTATTAGGGTCCCTTATTACCCCACCCCCGCAGTCCTCCTAGCTGGGGGGTCTTCTATAACTGGACAGAGAAGAGAGGGGAATTCCTGTATTAGGGTCCCTTCTTACCCCTCCCCCCCGCAGTCCTCCTAGCTGGGGGGTCTTCTATAACTGGACAGAGAAGAGAGGGGAATTCCTGTATTAGGGTCCCTTCTTACCCCCCCCCGCAGTCCTCCTAGCTGGGGGGTCTTCTATAACTGGACAGAGAAGAGAGGGCAATTCCTGTATTAGGGTCCCTTCTTACCCCCCCCCCCCGCAGTCCTCCTAGCTGGGGGGTCTTCTATAACTGGACAGAGAAGAGAGGGGAATTCCTGTATTAGGGTCCCTTCTTACCCCCCCAGTCCTCCTAGCTGGGGGGTCTTCTATAACTGGACAGAGAAGAAAGGGCAATTCCTGTATTAGGGTCCCTTCTTACCCCCCCCCCCCGCAGTCCTCCTAGCTGGGGGTCTTCTATAACTGGACAGAGAAGAGAGGGGAATTCCTGTATTAGGGTCCCTTCTTACCCCCCCCCCGCAGTCCTCCTAGCTGGGGGGTCTTCTATAACTGGACAGAGAAGAGAGGGGAATTCCTGTATTAGGGTCCCTTCTTACCCCCCCCCCCGCAGTCCTCCTAGCTGGGGGGTCTTCTATAACTGGACAGAGAAGAGAGGGGAATTCCTGTATTAGGGTCCCTTCTTACCCCCCCCCCCGGAGTCCTCCTAGCTGGGGGGTCTTCTATAACTGGACAGAGAAGAGAGGGGAATTCCTGTATTAGGGTCCCTTCTTACCCCCCCCTTCAGTCCTCCCAGTTGGGGGGTCTTCTTCAACTAGAGGGGAGTTCCTATGTTCCTGGATGGGGATCCCCTCTTATCACCCCCCTTCAGTCATATTATCCAGGGGTCTCCTTTACCTACAGGGAGGAGGTTCCTGTATCCCAGATGGGGAACCCATGTAATCACCCCCATGCACTCCTCCTGTTAAGGGGTCTCATAGTTACATAGTAGATGAGGTTGAAAGAAGACACAAGTCCATCAAGTCCAACCTATGTGTGTGATTATATGTCAGTATTACATTGTATATCCCTGTATGTTGTGGTCATTCAGGTGATTATCTAATAGTTTCTTGAAGCTATCAATGCTCCCCGCTGAGACCACCGCCTGTGGAAGGGAATTCCACATCCTTGCCGCTCTTACAGTAAAGAACCGTCTACATAGTTTAAGGTTAAACCTCTTTTCTTCTAATTGTAATGAGTGGCCACGAGTCTTGTTAAACTCTCTTCTGCGAAAAAGTTTTATCCCTATTGTGGGGTCACCAGTCCGGTATTTATATATTGTGGGGTCACCAGTCCAGTATTTATATATTGTGGGGTCACCAGTCCGGTATTTATATATTGTGGGGTCACCAGTCCGGTATTTGTATATTGTGGGGTCACCAGTCCGGTATTTGTATATTGTGGGGTCACCAGTCTGGTATTTCTCTATTGTGGGGTCACCAGTCCAGTATTTGTATATTGTGGGGTCACCAGTCCGGTATTTGTATATTGTGGGGTCACCAGTCCAGTATTTATATATTGTGGGGTCACCAGTCCGGTATTTGTATATTTTGGGGTCACCAGTCCGGTATTTATATATTGTGGGGTCACCAGTCTGGTATTTGTATATTGTGGGGTCACCAGTCCGGTATTTGTATATTGTGGGGTCACCAGTCTGGTATTTCTCTATTGTGGGGTCACCAGTCCAGTATTTGTATATTGTGGGGTCACCAGTCCGGTATTTGTATATTGTGGGGTCACCAGTCCAGTATTTATATATTGTGGGGTCACCAGTCCGGTATTTGTATATTGTGGGGTCACCAGTCCGGTATTTATATATTGTGGGGTCACCAGTCCGGTATTTATACATTGAAATCATATCCCCTCTCAAGCGTCTCTTCTCCAGAGAGAATAAGTTCAGAGCTCACAACCTTTCCTCATAACTAAGATCCTCCAGACCCTTTATTAGCTTTGTTGCCCTTCTTTGTACTCGCTCCATTTCCAGTACATCCCTCCTGAGGACTGGTGCCCAGAACTGGACAGCATACTCTAGGTGCGGCCGGACCAGAGTCTTGTAGAGTGGGAGAATTATCGTTTTATCTCTGGAGTTGATCCCCCTTTTAATGCCAATATTCTGTTTGCTTTGTTAGCAGCAGCTTGGCATTGCATGCCATTGCTGAGCCTATCATCTACTAGGACCCCCAAGTCCTTTTCCATCCTAGATTCCCCCAGAGGTTCTCCCCCCAGTGTATAGATTGCATTCAGATTTTTACCACCCAAATGCATTATTTTACATTTTTCTACATTGAACCTCATTGGCCATGTAGTTGCCCCTCCCCCATTCATTTGTTCAGATCTTCTTGCAAGGTTTCCACATCCTGCGGAGAAGTTATTGCCCTGCTTAGCTTAGTATCTTAGTCTCCTTCTCATTTCCAGGGGTCAGTACACCCCTGGAGGGGGGGGGTCAGTACACCCCTGGAGGGGGGGGGACAGTACACCCCTGAAGGGGGGGTTAGTACACCCCTGGAGGGGGGGGGTCAGTACACCCCTGGAGGGGGGAGGTCCCTGACTCCTTTGGCACTATTTTAATGCACGCCATAACCATCCCATATGTTGCAGTTTGGCACTGCATGCACTTTTATTAGCCCTGTCCACTACTTCCCCTGGGGGGGCGCATTTTGACATCTTTTTTTTTTGTCCCGGCACTGGCTGCAAGGGAGCCATTGTGGGATTTGTCTCTAATAGTAGATCCCCCCACTGCTCTGATCCCTCCCCCTCCAGTACTGCTCCTCCCATCCCCATCCTTTGTGCATCTCCAAAGGACACTGCTTGCCTGCTTCCCCTCCACTTGGCTGCACCTTATGCTGGGGCGGGAGATCAGTGCTGTGTTCAGATGGAATGCTGGGATGGGGGCTGGTAAACATGTCCTGTCCTGTTCCTGAATGAATACAGTGAGCAATCAGTATCTATCGCTTCTGTGTTCATTCATCGCTGAAGCATAGTAAAATGTGGTTACTATGCTTCGGCTTGTGAATAAATAGAAAGTCTCCTTACAGAGACTTTTATTCATTCATACACAGTGCAGCTGAGGCTGCAGAGAAAGGGAATGAGGACTTTATGTCTTCAGTTACTTTCTTTGTCTCAAAAGACTCGCAGGGAAAGACATGGAGCAAAAATGTCATCCCGTACGTAGGCAGAACCCTGACAAGCTCCACAACATCCTTAGATAATACCAACACCAAACCCTTAATAGCTAAACTTGAAACCCAACTTAAAGACATATCCAAGAAAGAAGTATCCTGGGCAGGCAAAATAGGGGCTTTGGAAATGTTGATCCTGCCACAAATCTTGTACATATTCAGGGCATTACCAATTGCCATCCATTCACATTACCTTCAATCCCTGTCGAGTGTCATGTGGAAGTTCATATGGGAAGGTAAAAAATCAAGATGCTCACCAACCAATTGAATCCCACATAAGCAAGTAGGAGGAGCTGGTCTGGTGGATAGATTTGATGATATGTGGCCAATCAGACTAGACCAACATAAATATTGGTTTGAGACTAAGAACACTCGGCTGTGGGTAGAAATGGAGAGAGCCCATAGCTCCGACGTCTGATCTTACCATACTCCTCATGGGTGACATCTGAAAAGCCCTGGGACAGGCGGACTCTCTCTTCTTCTACACTAGCATGGCGATTCCTCATCAATCAAGGCCTTATGTTTTGGAATGCCCATGTTCCCTTCAATACGTGGGCAGAACCACACGCCAATTGAAAGTAAGAATAAATGAGCATTTAGCAAATATTAAAAAAGGTTACCCTAACCACAGTGTCTCAAGACATTTTAAACTTTACCATGATAGTGACCCATCACTATGTACATTTTATGGGATTGATAAAATCTCTAGGGATTGGAGGGGTACCCATATGAAAAGGTCAGTATCCAGGAATGAAACCTACTGGCTCTATAAATTACAGAGTATGCAACCACATGGGATGAACATAGACCTGGACCTTAATTGTTTTCTTACAAATGATTAAGTCCAGGACTATTTAGCAGTACTGTATTTATCTATTCTACATTATGGGAGTGAGTTAGGTACAACCACTATTTTTGTCAGTAGAGACATTATTTCTATGGTGGAACACGAAAACCTCCCCCCGTTTTTTATGGGAATTTACTATTCACTACAAATTGAGATAGGTAGATTGCATTTCCTGTCGCATCATGGCAGCATACACCTATGGGTTGTGGCTCCGCCCCCGCAACCTGATAGGACCGCGTAGCTATTAAAGTCTGAGAGAGCCCCTGCCCCAGCATTCTCCTTTTTTTCCTCACCTGTCAAGGACCGAAAACATGCATCCCTTACCTAAAACATTCGCCCCAGCCAGGTTCTAGCCTCTCCTGGGTGGAAGTCTTATCCTGTACAGCCTCTAAATGAGCTCAATGGAAGGAACCCCACTCTGATGGTCTCAGGGGTATGTTACAATACATTACAAACCTTAAACAGGTTTATGGATCGCAGCGGTCTCCAGCTCCTTTCTGTGCACCTGTGGGTAACTTCCCCTCCTGTCTGTCTCCATAGCTCCAGCTTGTCAGGACATCCCACTTTCCAGCTTCCAAAATGGCGTCGGAGGCCTCAGAGCGCATCTGAGCATGCTCGAGCGTGACGTCATCACCCCGGGACGGCGGCAAGTTTAAAAATGCTGTAATGTCAGCATTTTCTTGTCTCTTCTCTCCTGAGCCTGTAAGGGGGAATTTTGACTGGATTTCTTTTGCTAATCTACCCTATCTCTCTCTTGCTATCTCCACGCCCAGGTAAGATCTATGATGGCTTTTTTCTTTGCTTGTTTACTATCTGCTATCCCATGCATGCTAAGCCACCTATATAATTATAGGTTGATTCATCACCTTTCATGGAGACCGTTGCCCAGGTAGACCATCGCCAGCCTACTAGGTAAGAGGGGATGATGGGTAAGTATGAAGAGAAGGAAAAAGAGAGCCCTCACTAATGCTGTTTAAATTGAACAGCCCCACCAGGTCTTCCAGATCGTCACATTCAAGACGAGGGGAGCCTTCAAGAAGGAGCCGCTCAAGCCACAGGCAGAGTCGCTCAGAGCGCGGCAGAAGCCGCTCAAGTCGCAGAAGCCGCTTAAGTCGCAGGAGGAGCAGATCAAGTCGCAGGAGAAGCCGATCAAGATCAAGGCATAGTCGCTCCCACCACAAAAAATCCCCTGCACGCAGGAAATCTCCTGTCACCCAGCCTTCCCGTCCACCCGGGAACTCCTGCTGGATTTGCGGTGCTACAGCACTTCCAGACAAACTGGCCTGTCGCACATGCTTCATTGAGGCAACTAAAGACAGAGAAACAGAGGCAAGAGAACCAATTGATCCATCACCACAAGTCGCAGAGCCAGAAGCCAGCAGACCTATACAAAGTACCTCATCCACTGCCCCATCATCATCAAAGACGTCAGACCCTCTCTCTGACACTGATGATCTAGAGGCATCCACCGGCTTCGACTTCTCATTGATCGACCCATTCGTGAAGTCAGTAAAAGAGGCGATCGACTGGGTGGAAGAAAAAGAAACTCCTCAAAAAGTGAGGAAATACTTTCCAAATCTTAAAAAAGACCCAGAGAACTTCCCGTTCATTGAGGAACTTGAGGATCTAATTAAGGATGAGTGGCAAAAGCCAGAGAAAAAAACTGGCCTCAGCAACAGATTATCAAAACTCTATCCACTTAAAGAGCCTAACGTCAACCCACTAATATCTCCTCCAGTGGTCGACTCCTCCCTAATGCGCCTCGCCAGGCACGTAACACTTCCAATAGAGGATGCAGTCACATTCAAAGACGTCCTGGATAGAAAGATCGATCTGGATCTTAAGAGAACCTACCTCTCGGCAGGTGGCGCTTGCAGGCCAGCAATAGCATTGGCTGCCGTCGGTAAGGCTATCTCAAGCTGGTCCACGATGGCCGAGAAGCTGGTATCGGAAGGAATAGAGCAGGAGAAAGTTATCTCAGCACTCCAAGAACTTAGTCTTGCAGGCGACTTTGTCTGTGGATATAATTAAAACCACTTCAAGAGCAATGTTAAGCTCAGTAATGGCCAGAAGGGCGCTCTGGTTAAAACCCTGGTCGGCAGATCCCTCCTCAAAATCCAATTGGTGCAAAATACCCTTTGATGGCGTAAACCTTTTTGGAGAAAAACTGGACGTGGCTATTTCTAAAGTCACGGGGGGAAAATCGGGACTCATCCCTTCAGATAGGAGGCCCAGGCAGCAGAGACCACCGGTTTCTAGAAGAAATCTGCCAGATAAATACAGAGAGGCAAGATCCTACAGGCCCGGAAAAGAGTATAGGAGGAACTGGAAGAATCCCCAGTCATCATTCCTCAAGCTCCAAAAGTCTAAGACGCCTGCGTCAGGGGAACAAAAGTCTTTTTGAAGGTGCGTCCGCCCAACCAGCTTTAGTGGGGGCCAGACTCATGAGTTTCAAGCAGGTCTGGGCGGATACAATAAAGGACCGATGGACGATAGACACTGTCCAGTTCGGCCACAAATGGAAATTCAAGACACGGGCTCCAAGAGACCAATTCTCTGTAACCAGATTACCTGCATCTCGGGAAAAAAGGATGCTACTGACAAAGTACGTCCAAGACCTGTTACAAAAGGAAGCCATAGTGGAAGTTCCAATATCCCAAAGGTCAACAGGATTCTACTCCCCGTTGTTTCTGGTGAAGAAGAAATCGGGGGATCTACGCCCTGTCTTAGATCTAAAGAATCTCAATCGCTCAATCTTAGTCGAGACATTCAAAATGGAGAGCCTCCAATCAATTCTTCGGGCCATGAATATCGGGGATTGGATGCTTTCCGTCGATTTACAAGACGCCTATCTGCACGTCCCCATTCACATCTCATTCCAAAAATTTCTCCGCTTTGCGGTAGGTCTACATCATTTTCAATTCCGAAGCCTCCCGTTCGGGATCTCCACCGCTCCAAGGACATTCACAAAAATCTTACTGCCAGTAATAGCCTTACTAAGAGAACAAGGATTGAGGGTCCATCATTACCTGGATGACATCCTTTTGCTAGCAGACAATCAGGATTTCCTTCTACTGCATCGATCCATTCTGATTACCACCCTACAAAACTTCGGCTGGATCATAAACTGGGGGAAAAGCAATCTGCAGCCCACTCAGAGAATGATATTCCTGGGGGCGGAACTAGACACCCGTCTCAATACGGTGGAACTTCCGCAGGAAAAAATTCCCAGCCTCATTCAGAAGGCAAGAAAGTTATTAGCCTCTACCACACTACCAGCCCGGGAGTACCTCAGCATACTGGGGTCATTCTCAGCAACCATCCCAATGGTACAATGGGCCCAATGGAACACCAGACCTCTGCAAGCATCATTGTTAAAACAATGGAACGGGGTATCATTGTCTCAGCCGATCGTAGTCCAGAAAGAAATAAAACAATCACTCTGGTGGTGGACCAGATTGAACAATCTGAAGAGATGCAGGCATATAGTCCCTCTTCCTCAGGAAATAATCACTTCAGACGCCAGCCTGAAGGGCTGGGGGGCACACTACCGCCATCACGCAGTCCAGGGCCTTTGGACATTCAGAACACAGAACGTGGTTTCAAATATATTGGAGATGAAAGCAGCTTTCCAAGCTCTGTTAGCCTTCAGCCCCCTCCTCAGGGGGAAAGAGGTCCTGCTAAAATTGGACAACAGAGTGGCAGTTGCCTATATCAACAGGCAGGGGGGCACCAGGAGTCGCTCCATGATGCGGGAAGTCCGTCCAGTCTTCGAGTGGGCACAGCTGAACCTGTCGGGATTAACGGCAGCGTATGTCCCAGGAGTCCAAAATCAACTAGCCGACTCCCTAAGTCGGACCTTTGTATCAAACAACGAGTGGGCCTTAAGTCACCAAGCCTTTACCCTCATAACCCAGACCTGGGGGATACCGGATATAGACCTGGCGGCAACACCGGTCAACACGAAATGCCAGAGATATCTAGCCAGAATTCCTTTCCCATTGGCAGAAGGCACGGATTGCCTACAACACGACTGGAACTTCCGTTTGGGGTACATATTTCCGTCAACACCACTCATTCCGAGATTCTTACTCAGACTCAAGAGGTCGAAAGCCACAGTGCTAGCAGTCCTCCCATTTTGGCCGAGACGACCATGGTTTACGACGCTCCTCCAATTGAGCACAGCAGAACCACTGACACTCCCAATGACAGCGGATATACTGTCGCAGGGGCAACTCCTTCACCCATTTCCGGAGAGGCTGCATCTAACAGCATGGAGATTGAAAGGACTAGGTTCTTAGTCTAAGGTTGCTCCCAGAAAGTGATAGACACTCTCCTCCAGGCCAGAAAATCCACGACCAATAAAACCTATAAAAGGGTCTGGGAGAGTTTTCTCTTAGTCGCACAACAGCAATCCTGGAACCCGGCATCTCCATCAGTTCCTCAGATCCTCGAGTTTCTCCAGTTAGGTCTAGATAAAGGTCTTAGGTCTAGTACCCTGAAGGTACATGTATCAGCCCTATCCGCTATGACAGGAGTGAAATGGGCTCAAGAACCTCTCATCATCCAATTTCAGAAGGCTTGCCTAAAGCTGAGACCACCTAGGAAACCTTCCTTCCCGACATGGGATCTTTCAGTAGTGTTGGAAGCCTTATCCCATGAGCCATTTTTTCCGTTAGAGAATGTTTCCCTGTGGGACCTAACTCTCAAAGTCACTTTCCTAATAGCAATTACATCAGCTAAAAGGGTATCGGAAATTCAGGCCTTACAGGCTAAGGAACCATACTTGATGTTCTATCCAGACAAAGTAGTCTTAAAACCATTGAATCGCTTCATCCCGAAAGTGTCATCATCTTTCCACTTTAACCAAGAACTATGTCTCCCCACCCTATCCACAGAACAGGGTGATCCACATCCGCTTGACATAAAGTCGAATATCCAGGCCTACCTCCTGGCAACCAGCAATTTAAGGAAGACAGAGGACCTACTGGTCATTCCTCATGGGTTTAGAAGAGGACAAGCAGCAACCTCTCGCACCATCGCAGCATGGTTGGTGAAGATCATTAAGAGAGCTTACGCATCTAACAATGCACGAGTACCTGAGGGCTTAAGGGCACACTCCACAAGGGCAATGGCGACCTCCTGGGCGGCCTACTGCAGGGTATCAGCCGAAACCATCTGCAAAGCAGCCACTTGGTCTTCGAAAACCACTTTTATCTCTCGTTATAAAGTGGACTCCGCTAGATTGTCCACGGTAGAATTTGGGAGAGCAATTATTCAGGCTAACTCCTCAATACCTTCTAAATAAAAAACTTATCTTTTGCTCATACCCACCCAGTTTGCGAGTTATTCCCCATAGGTGTATGCTGCCATGATGCGACAGGAAAACGGAAAATTGTATACTCACCTTTCCGTAATTTTCCTTTCCTGTCGCATCTCATGGCAGCATACAAATGCCCACCCATCTGAGGTGAGGTATATATACACGGAGAATGCTGGGGCAGGGGCTCTCTCAGACTTTAATAGCTACGCGGTCCTATCAGGTTGCGGGGGCGGAGCCACAACCCATAGGTGTATGCTGCCATGAGATGCGACAGGAAAGGAAAATTACGGAAAGGTGAGTATACAATTTTCCGTTTTTCTGCCATCTAGCAATGCCATAAAGGCTTTTTTAATATTATTCTCCTGTATGTAAACCGAGACTGTGGCTGCATAGAATTCAGGACAACATGAGTTCTTTTCTCTAAAAGATACCCAATTTATTAAATTATCAATTACTTATCTCCACTTCTATTTATTATTATTATTTTTTATTCCTCTATTTCCCATATGGGTTCTATCCACCTACTTGTTATTGACCAGTAGGGGGACTATCACAACAAAGTTTTTCCTCCTGGAGACGATTGGTAATAAGATACATCCGTCATAAGCAGGGAGTTTTTTTGAGCAATTTAGCCAACATCCACTAGATGGAGCTACGCTCCAGACTATTGTTGAGTTATCCAACTTTATCGATACGAGCACAGGTCTCGTGGTATACTTGCTAATCACCCGCCCCCTTTTCTTTTCCAATAAAAACCACCAATATAGTGACCAACGTACGCTTCCCTGAAGACGTTCATAACGAAACGTACGTCGGAGCGATACGTGGTCACATGTCCTGTTGTCTTACAACATCCGGATCCTTTGGCTGTCCCCCTGTACAGGCTGGAACGCACGCCAGCTAGGAGGAGATATGGAAGGTTTTTTCTGACTGCAAAGTTACCCTGACATGCGAGCAGCCCCAGTGCCGGGTAGGCACTCACCAATGAAAGCGGCCAATTGGCTATTTTATTGTTTATACTTTTTAATAACTGGTTTTACGCTATGGAGACTGTTTTTGCTTCCTATATATCCATATCCTTATCTTGAATGAGTGTGACGGGATCGATCCATGCCTATAACACCATCCACAGTCCAGCCATCCATGTGAGCAGGCACAAAACTAAAGGAGTCATTGGTATCTGGTAAGCAGATATCTACTACTTCGAGGTGTATTCCTTTTTTCTTCTTTCTTCTGGTGATGGAAAACCTTTTTCTAACAACAGCAAGACTGTGATAATATTGCAAGACATCACTTCAACCACTTCAATCACTTATTTTATGGGGACAATCAATCATTACTGTTATTATCACTATTGTTGGCACTTCAATGTGTGATTTAATATGAATCGCTACTATTAGCGTTTATTTCCCATTTTTTGCTAATACAAAGATATGTTTATTTAGTGCACTTGATTTATATGGTATAGTCTCTAGCGCCCCCTATCTTTCCAATATGCCATATGGGTAATACCACAATCAATGACCGCTTCTCTCTATGTTTACTCCAAAATACCAATGTTGTCAGTAAAACCATTCCCAGCTCATGGGATCCAAACCATACAAGATATACTAAGTGAATCCAAACCCAAAACAGCACAACACTTACTAAAGGAGTGCAATCTAGCAAACCATCTGCTTTTTACATGTATCCGTATTTCACACTTTCTAAGTTTACACCCTATCCCAAAAATACGGGTACCATCCAAAGCATTGCCTCACTTTGCACTCCAAAAATCCAACACTAAAGGCAAATCACTGTTTGACAACCTTATCCAAGAGAAAGGATTATTCCGTAAAACTGCGGCACTAAAGAAATGGGAATCAGACCTAGGTCATTCGTTTACAGATGACCAATGGTAATCTCCCTTCCGAACAATTCAAAAAGCATCCCACTGCATAGACCACTGGGAAATGATGCTTAGGATAGTTCATAGATGGCAATACACTCCTTACAGACTTGCAAAGTACTTTCCAAACACTTTGCCCCTAGGCTGGCGGAACTGCGGGCCAAACTCACCATCTTCTACACACATCTTGGGAACCAAGTATTCCAATTGATCTCATCAATCACAGGAATCATAAGACCCCAAACCCTTGGCAGAGATGTAGGAGCGAACAGAGCCTCCTTCCCATCGGATCAAGCGGAGGGAGAGAACGGATCCAAGTTTTCTTGGTCCCATGTGGTAGGTTCTGCTCATTTTTCATCTTTTGGTCTAATGGCGGGATTGTGTGTTTGTTGGGTGTGTGATTTGTCAGTATTGATTGGGATATTTGCCTCCCCTGTGGGACCCATTTCATGTTTGTGTGTTGTGTGTGACTGAGCACTTTGTAACTGATGCTGTGTATGAAGTTTGTGATGCATATAATAAATGGAGATGTGTGAGTTGTGTTTGGTGTTTGACTCAAGACACAGATGGTTTGTATTGAAGTGGTTTTGAAAGTTACTTTAGAAAATGGCTGCTGCAAATTCAAGTGTCCATGTGGCTGAGAGGGGGAAGGGCGGCCAGGCATGGCTGTTGCATAACTTAAAATAGGAGCTGTTTGTTGAAAGGGCTACACCCTGTGGGTGGTTTTGGACGCCAGCATGAGGGAGCTCTAATGTTTTTAGCAAACATGGAGGCAGCATTGTCCTGGTCCTGTGTGTCTGCTGACTAGGGATGAGCCGAACACCCCCCGGTTCGGTTCGCACCAGAACCCGCGAACGGACCGAAAGTTCGCACGAACGTTAGAACCCCATTGACGTCTATGGGACTCGAACGTTCGAAATCAAAAGTGCTCATTTTAAAGGCTAATTTGCATGGTATTGTCCTAAAAAGGGTTTGGGGACCCGGGTCCTACCCCAGGGGACATGTATCAATGCAAAAAAAATTTTTAAAAACGGCCGTTTTTTCGGGAGCAGTGATTTTAATGATGCTTAAAGTAAAAAAAAAAAGTGAAATATTCCTTTAAATATCGTACCTGGGGGGTGTCTATAGTATGCCTGTAAAGTGACGCGTGTTTCCCATGTTTAGAACAGTCCCTGCACCAAATGTCATTTTTAAAGGAAAAAATCTCATTTAAAACTGCTTGCGGGTTTAATGTCATGTCGGGTCATGGCAATATGGATGAAAATCAGTGAGACAAACGGCATGGGTACTCCCCAGTCCATTACCAGGCCCTTTGGGTCTTGTATGGATATTAAGGGGAACCCCGCACCCAAATTAAAATAAGGAAAGGTGTGGGGCCACCAGGCCCTATATACTCTGAACAGCAGTATACAGGCGGTGCAAACAAGACAGGGACTGTAGGTTTGTTGTTAAGTAGAATCTGTTTGTAATTTTGAACATTTTTAACGTGTTTAGCTCCAGCCAAAAAATCTTTTCTAAGCTTTTTGGAAAACATAGGGAAGGGTTATCACCCCTGTGACATTTGTTTTGCTGTCTTTCCTCCTCTTCAGAAGATTTCACCTCACTTTTTTGTCCCAATGAAAAATGTTTTTTGAAAATTTGGGTTTTTTTGTGGAACAAGGATTGGAAAGCATCAGTGGAAAGGAGAAATTGTTTTCCCATATTAACTCTTACAGGAGAGAATTTCCCTTCCTAGGGGTAGATTTCATCTCACTTCCTGTTGTCTCCTTCCGTTTGCAAGTAGGAGTCGTTTGTAAGTTAGATGTTTGAAAGTAGGGTCCTGCCCTATATACTCAGCAGAAATTTGGGCCTTAGGTGTTGCTGTGGCCACAACACTGTAAGCCCTCACAGGGCCCTGCTGTGAAATATTAGATCAAAAATTGTAATTACACGCCCCTGTTAGACAGGGGCAGAAAAATTGGGCCTTAGGCACTGGTGCTGGTGCCACAACACTGCAACCCCTCACAGACACTCTAGTTGGAACGCAGGAACGAGCCCTGCTGCAAAGTATTACATCAAAAATTGTAATTACACGCCCCTGTTAAACAGGGGCTGAAAAATTGTGCCTTAGGCACTGGTGGTGGCGCCCAGAACCAAAAATGTTCTTACAAGCTATCAGCGTGATGATTGAGGAGGAAGAGGATAATTACTCAGGGATAGTCACTCAGCATCAGCATAGGCAGTCTTTGAAGGGATCTGAGATTTCAAAAAAAATTATTCGGTTACATCAGCATCAGGTGCTTGGTAGCTGGTGGTGATCCAAGACTCATTCATTTTTATGAAGGTCAGCCGATCGACCGAGTCGGTGGACAGACGCACCCTGTGATCGGTTACCACGCCTCCAGCAGCACTGAATGTGCGTTCCGAAAGAACGCTGGATGCAGGACAGGCCAGTAGCTCAATTGCATACTGTGCAAGCTCTGGCCAGTGATCCATCCTCAAGACCCAGTAACCCAGAGGATTTTCGGTGGGAAAGGTGTCCAAGTCTGATCTTGCCCCTAGGTATTCCTGCACCATGTAAAACAGACGCTGGCGATGGTTGCTGGAACCGATCATACCTTGGGGCTGCGGACCAAAAAATTGTCTGAACGCATCGGTCAGACGGCCACCTTCTCCACCGCTCCTTCTTTGACTGACCGAAGCCTCAGCAACACGTTGTCCAGAAACAGGAGTTTGTAACCTCCCAGTCTCTGGGAACGCGTTGCACAGACCTTTCTGCAAGGCCTCCCGAAGATGTTTCATCCTCTGCTCCCTCTGCGATGGCAAGATAAGGTCCGCAACCTTACCCTTGTAACGTGGATCAAGGAGGGTTGCCAGCCAGTATTGGTCCTTCTCCTTGATACCACGAATACGAGGATCCTTACGCAGGCTTTGCAGGATCAGGGAGGCCATGCAGCGTAAGTTTGCTGAGGCATTCGGTCTGGAGTCCTCTGGGTCACTAAGAACGACATGGTCCGCAGCCACCTCCTCCCAGCCACGTACAAGTCCATGTGTTTCTTGGGACTGATCCCTTAAAGACTGCTGCTGATGCTGAGTGCCAGGCTCCACCTCCATACTGACACAATCTTCCTCCTCCTCCTCTTCCTCCTCGTCCTCTTCCTGTGTGATCGGCGGGCACGCAGGAACACTGTCTGGATAAAGGGGGCCTTGAGAGCTAAGGAAGTCCTCCTCTTCCTGCCTCTGTTCTGCCTCAAGTGCCCTGTCCATTATTCCACGCAGCGTGTGCTCCAACAGGTGGACAAGGGGGACAGTGTCACTGATGCATGCACTGTCACTGCTCACCATCCTCGTGGCCTCCTCGAATGGTGACAGGACAGTGCATGCATCCCTGATCATGGCCCACTGGCGTGGGGAAAAAAAACCAAGCTCCCCTGACCCTGTCCTGGTGCCATAGTCGCACAGGTACTCATTGATGGCCCTCTGCTGCATGTGCAGCCGCTGCAGCATGGCCAACGTTGAGTTCCACCTGGTGGGCATGTCACAGATTAGGCGGTTCTTGGGCAGGTTAAACTCCTTTTGGAGGTCCGTCAGCCGAGCACTGGCATTATATGACCGGCGGAAATGCACACAGACTTTCCTGGCCTGCCTCAGGACATCCTGTAAGCCCGGGTACCTGCCCAAGAACCGCTGCACCACCAAGTTAAGGACGTGAGCCAAACAGGGCACATGGGTCATTTGTCCCTGTCGGAGGGCAGAGAGGAGGTTGGTGCCATTGTCGCAAACCACCATTCCTGCCTTAAGTTGGCGTGGCGTCAACCACCTCTGAACCTGCCCCTGCAGAGCTGACAGAACCTCTGCCCCAGTGTGGCTCCTGTCCCCCAAGCACACCAGCTCAAGCACCGCATGGCATCTTTTGGCCTGCGTACTTGCGTAGCCCCTTGAACGCCTACGGAGCACCGCTGGTTCCGAGGAAGAGGCCATGGAGGAAGAAGAAGAGGAGGGGGTGGAGGAGAGAGGTGTGTCACAATCAGCATTTTGGAGGCGTGGTGGCGGAACAACCTCCAACACTACTGCACCTTGTCCTGCATCCTTCCCAGCTGCCAGCAGAGTTACCCAATGCGCCGTGAAACTTAGGTAACGTCCCTGTCCATGCCTGCTGGACCATGAGTCAGCGGTAATATGCACCTTACCGCTGACCGCCCTGTCCAGCGAGGCATGGACATTGCCTTCCACATGCCGGTAGAGAGCCGGAATCGCCTTCCGTGAGAAAAAGTGGCGTTTGGGTACCTGCCACTGAGGAACCGCACATTCCACAAACTCACGGAAGGGGGCAGAGTCTACCAACTGAAAAGGCAGCAGTTGAAGTGCTAGCAATTTTGCCAAGCTAGCATTCAACCGCTGGGCATGTGGATGGCTGGGAGCAAACTTCTTTCGGCGGTGCAGCAGCTGGGGCAGGGAAATTTGCCTGGTACAATCTGACGTCGGTGTACCAAAAGCAGATTGCCCACAAGTACTTGGCTGTGACACACCTAATTCTACACCTTCATTCCTCTCACTGCAGGTCTCAGAGAGGACTGAAGGTCTAGTGGGGTTGGAAATCTCAGCTGATGAGGAGCAAGGAGAGATCCTCTTTGTTCTTTGGTGTGGGTCTTTTAGATACGCTTGCCAACGAACTGCATGGCAGGTCAACATATGTCTGGTCAAGCATGTGGTACCCAAGCGGGAGATGTTTTGGCCACGCGAGATACGCTTGAGACATATGTTGCAAATAGCAGCGGTGCGATCTGATGCACTCGTCTCAAAAAAGGCCCACACCAAAGAACTTTTTGAATAACGCGCAGAGACTGCAGCGCCCTGCACATGTGGAGCTTTGGGGTGTGATGCAGTCAATGTGCTGCCCTTAGGCTGGCCCCTGGAGGGCATCCTGCCTCGTTGGTGATGTGCCGCCGCCTCCTCCTCCTCCTCCTCCTCCTCTCTCCTATCAGGCACCCACGTTGAGTCAGTGACCTCATCATCCCCTCCCTCCTCATCACTGGAGCAAACCTGGCAGTATGCTGCAGCAGGGGGAGCATGACTGCCAGATTGCTGTCCTTCTTGGGCACCCCCTCTGTCCGTGCTCATGTTACTGCCTTCATCGAGCTCAGTATCATCATCAGAGCCTTCCAAACGCTGGGCATCCTCCTGGAGCATGTACCCAACACTGTGGTCAAACAGTTCGAGGGAATCCTCATGAGGACATGGTGGAGCTAGGGAAGGAGTCACTGATGACATTGAGCTGAGGGAAGAGGCCGCTGCTTTGCCAGACAAAGCACCCTGGGCATGGGTGAGAGAGGATGAGGAGGATGAGGACGGCTTGGTCATCCACTCGACCAAGTCTTCCGCATGTTGCGGCTCAACACGGCCAGCTGCCGAAAAAAAGGCCAAGCGTGTCCCATGGCCACGTGCTGATGAGGATGCACCGTCTCCACGACCAGCACTAGACACAGAGCCTGCTTGCCCTCTCTTATTGGCTTGTGACTGTCTGCCTCTCCTTCTTGGCCTTCCAGACATACTAATGGCCTGTAGCTGCACTAAGCTGGGATAGAACACCTGTAATTTTCTTCAGGTAGCTTTATATACTGTAACCAGACAAGCCTGCCTGTCAGTAGGAAGATAACAGGAACGGATCTAGCTGTACACTGTGAGCAGGACGCACTGTACTAAATGTAAATAGTCTAGCTGCCTGACCGTGGTACTAATAGGATCAAATAGAACACCTGTAATTTTCTTCAGGTAGCTTTATATACTGTAACCAGACAAGCCTGCCTGTCAGTAGGAAGATAACAGGAACGGATCTAGCTGAACACTGTGAGCAGGACGCACTGTACTAAATGTAAATAGTCTAGCTGCCAGACCGTGGTACTAATAGGATCAAATAGAACACCTGTAATTTTCTTCAGGTAGCTTTATATACTGTAACCAGACAAGCCTGCCTGTCAGTAGGAAGATAACAGGAACGGATCTAGCTGTACACTGTGAGCAGGACGCACTGTACTAAATGTAAATAGTCTAGCTGCCTGACCGTGGTACTAATAGGATCAAATAGAACACCTGTAATTTTCTTCAGGTAGCTTTATATACTGTAACCAGACAAGCCTGCCTGTCAGTAGGAATTTAACAGGAACGGATCTAGCTGAACACTGTGAGCAGGACGCACTGCACTAAATGTAAATAGTCTAGAAGATAACAGGAACGGATCTAGCTGAACACTGTGAGCAGGACGCACTGCACTAAATGTAAATAGTCTAGAAGATAACAGGAACGGATCTAGCTGAACACTGTGAGCAGGACGCACTGCACTAAATGTAAATAGTCTAGAAGATAACAGGAACGGATCTAGCTGAACACTGTGAGCAGGACGCACTGCACTAAATGTAAATAGCAGGAACGGATCTAGCTGAACACTGTGAGCAGGACGCACTGCACTAAATGTAAATAGTCTGGAAGATAACAGGAACGGATCTAGCTGAACACTGTGAGCAGGACGCACTGCACTAAATGTAAATAGCAGGAACGGCTCTAGCTGAACACTGTGAGCAGGACGCACTGCACTAAATGTAAATAGCAGGAACGGATCTAGCTGAACACTGTGAGCAGGACGCACTGCACTAAATGTAAATAGTCTAGAAGATAACAGGAACGGATCTAGCTGAACACTGTGAGCAGGACGCACTGCACTAAATGTAAATAGCAGGAACGGATCTAGCTGAACACTGTGAGCAGGACGCACTGCACTAAATGTAAATAGCAGGAACGGATCTAGCTGAACACTCTGAGCAGGACGCACTGCACTAAATGTAAATAGCAGGAACGGATCTAGCTGAACACTGTGAGCAGGACGCACTGCACTAAATGTAAATAGTCTAGAAGATAACAGGAACGGATCTAGCTGAACACTGTGAGCAGGACCACTGCACTAAATGTAAATAACAGGAACGGATCTAGCTGAACACTGTGAGCAGGACGCACTGCACTAAATGTAAATAGTCTAGAAGATAACAGGAACGGATCTAGCTGAACACTGTGAGCAGGACGCACTGCACTAAATGTAAATAGCAGGAACGGATCTAGCTGAACACTGTGAGCAGGACGCACTGCATTAAATGTAAATAGTCTAGATAGAAGATAACAGGAACGGATCTAGCTAAACTGAATACAGTGTATATATATATATATGCAACACCTGGGATGCATATATATACACAATACACTGTAAGTGCAGCTAACTGACTGACTGTTCTGCCTAATCTATTTAACTCAAATCAAATGACACTGTCTCTCTCTCTCTCTATCTCTCAGCACACCGGAACACACACTACACAGGGCCACCGTGCAGGCGGCCTTATATAGTGTGGGGTGTGTACTAAATCCCCTGAGCCATAATTGGCCAAAGCCACCCTGGCTTTGGCCAATTACAGCTCTCTCTACTGACGGCGCTGTGATTGGCCAAGCATGCGGGTCATAGTGCATGCTTGGCCAATCATCAGCCAGCAATGCACTGTGATGCCGCAGTGAATTATGGGCCGTGACGCGCCACACGAATTTAGCGCGAACGGCCCATAACGTTCGCAATTCGGCGAACGATCGAACAGCCGATGTTCGAGTCGAACATGGGTTCGACTCGAACACGAAGCTCATCCCTACTGCTGACCTTCCAGCTTTCACAGTCAGTATATATGGGCTTTATTTGGGAACAAGAGTGTGTGTTTTTCAGCCGTGTTATTTTGTGTTTCATGGAACTCATTTTTGAATGTGTTGTTTGGTTGGCCAGGGGCCCTAGTTGCAGTAGCCTAAAGTGTATGTCTACGGTTTGAGTGTTCATTTGGTGTCTCAATTTTGTAGTCAGTTTTTGTGGGGAGAAATTTGGGCTTTCTAGTGAAGAAATCTTGGTTTGTGCTGGTTTTGGCGGGATCAGCAAATTGCATCTATTTCCATGTGTTAAATCACCATGTGGCCTGGCTTTTTGCGTCAGCTATTTTGCTGTAGTCCAGATTTCATCTACCATGTGGTCGTGGTCCAGGCTTTCGTCGGCCATTTTGTCGTGGCTTGATTTTCGTTTGTTGCATTTTGTGTCTGTTGTGTTTTGGTCCTGGTGGAATTTCTCTGCTTTTCGGCCAGGTTTCAACGTTTAGTGTGAGTTAAGTAGTACGGTCTGTTCTGTGTTAAAAAGGTGATTTTGGTTTGTAGAGGTGCAGTTTCCATGCGGTCTGAGCCACCATCACCATTTTCTTGTTTTCCTTTTAAGGTGAATTCAATCTTTTCAGGTTTAGCTATTTTTGTTTTTTATCATTTATTTATTTTTCTTTTATATAACAGGAGAAAAATGAACAATCCTTCTGTATATTACATTCCATTTCTGCACATGCAGCCAGACAAGAAATAAAAAAGAAAACAACACATGGTAATAGCTCGTTACATTCCATCCCATCTGCTCCTGTGTGTTTCTAATATATTATCCCATAAAGATGGATAAAATAATGAACCCAAATAAACATAAAGAAGCTATTTTTGTACTTTTTATTAACTTTTCAGTAAAACTATTGCGTTTTTTGTTTTTTTTGGGTGAAGTCTCTACTGTGCACTGAATTTCAGTGGATAGTGAGACTAACTTTGACTGTGAGTTTTTGTACTTTTAGTGGTGTGGGTTTTTTTTATTTTAGGTTCGGTTATTTGGGCGTTTTCTTTGAGTTTCTTACAGGACAATTCATGCCCCTTCTCTATTGTTTTGGGTTTTATCGCTTTAGCTGCATCTTGTATTGTATAGCTTGCGGTAGGAAAAAAAGAAAGGCTTTGGTTGACCTCCTTTAGTCATCTTTTTACAGGAGTTTCAGTGGTCTGATGGCCCAGGGGATATGGAAATAGAGGGGGGATTCCCTCCCATTTGCAATATGGGGGGTTTATTTCGCCCTTTCCTGGATAAAAGTTTTTTTTTTTTTTTTTTTTTAAGAGAGGTTACATTTTCCTATATGATGTTAGCCATAGTTTTTTAAAATGTCTTGATAGACATAGTTTGAAATTCAGGGAAGATGAAGCTAGGCTTCTCCTCCCCTCCCTCTTCCTGTCTATTGATATATAAATAAACCAGTTTGATGGGTTTTTAGAGATCAGCAGAGATGGAAGTCCTTTGCAGGATGTGATGTATCCACAGGAAGTTGGTGGGAGGAGCTTGGGGTCTTTTGAAATGAGCATGTGGGCAAAGGGACTTGTGTTTTGAAAGGGCAATGGAAATCCCCTTTGGTTTTTAAATTTAATTCCAGTTGTTTTGTGAAGTTTTATACTGTAATACAGTTTTGGGTAGAGAGTTAAAGGGAGGCATCCACAATATTGTTGTAACATCTAGATGCAGAGAGAAGCCACATTGTTCTGTAGAGAAAGCGGGCGTAAGTGTTCTGTGCAGTTTGGTCCGGCGATGTAGTGTATGGGCGTATAGCGGAAAACGCTTGTGTATGCATACACTGTGAGGGGTAGAGACATAATTTGAGGGGTAAGAACGCATCGGTTAGGGTTTCTAGTTGGGGGACTGGACCAGATAGTGGTTGTAGTCCGTCAATCCACAGTAGAAGAAGGCACCGGGCGGTGCTCCCATAAATGGGTGCAAGGGTTTCCCTGGATGCAGGGGTAAGACGATAAGCTGATTAGAATCGCCATGGGCAATTCGCAGTCTGTGCAAGGGAAGGAAAGTGAGGCTTCCCACAGTCAGACGGTTGCACGGTACATGAAGTCTAGTTTTGGGGCAAAGGCTATTAAACCCCTTAACATAGGTGGTCCAAGGATACTATTTGGGGTATCACTCCGGAGGGGACATTTGACGCCTGGAGATGGGAGAAAATCCATAACTGAGTTTAAACCCAGGCTCTGGGCAGCAAAGACCTTAGATGTAGCGCGACTGCGGCTTCAGAAATCTGTAATGATGAGTGGGTTGATGGATGTGTAGTACACGCTTTTGTGGTTAAAAATTCTAATGCCTGTTTTTGAACTTTGTATTGCTGGTCCATGCAAGGTTTTCGAGCTGTTCTCGTGTTTTTTTTTTTCCCCATTATATTCTTTTCTATTGCTAAAAGAGTGAAGGCAGCATTCTGTCTGTATCTCCCCCACATTTGTGTCTGAATGTTTTGCTCATGTTTTAGTCTTCCCATTGTTTGTATGTAGTAACATGAATATGTTAGAACTTACCACGGTGACCCTCCTACGTGTTGCGGCTGTTGTATTTTTGTAGGAACGGGAAAGTAAGGGTTACAAAGGGTTTCGTTGTTGGTTTCGAGGAATGTCATTGACGGTTTACCAATGTACAGGAATGTCATTATTGTTTGCCATTCTGTGCAGGGTAAATATGAAGGAAAGAGTAATACCTTTTGTTTATAAGTATCGTTTCAGGTCCAAGGAGTTTCTGAAAGTGTATGTACATAAAAAGCACGTGTATGTAGACAGCTGTACACATGCATAAATACACACACGCCTAAGGAGTAGGGATGGGCCGAATGGACCCCTGTTCGGTTCGCACCCGAATTTTCGAACACTGCAAAAGTTCGGACCTGAATAACGAACCCCATAAAGTCAATGGGACCCGAACGTCAAATATCAAAAGTGCCCATTTTGAAGGCTTAAATGCAAGTAATTGGGCATGAAATGGTTATAGGGGTTCCGGGTCCTGCCCTGGAGGACATGTATCAAGAAAAAAAGTGTGTGAAAACGTCATTTTTTTAAATGAGCAGTGATTTTTTGATTTTTAAAGTGAAAGCAAAAATATGAAAAATTCCTTCCAATATAGTACCTGGGGGGTCCCCTTAGTCTAACTGTAAAGTGGCAGATCTGTACCATGTCTAGAATCTGCTGCAGCAACAATTGAATTTATAAAGCCAAAAAAATGACATTTTTCCTGCAAGCTGCCTTTATTTTGCTCAGCAACAGCTGGGGATCCAGTGTGTATGATGAGGCCACAATGTAGGGCACTGGGAACAAGATTAGAGATTTTTTTGGATACATTCTGGTGTCACTTTGACTTTGGATAGACGTAACGAGTGCGTTAAAATTGGTCTTTGGGTGTCGGTGGTGCCTTCCCACCGTAACCCTATAGAGGTACTCTTGAGGAAAGCAAGAATTTGCCATGCTGTAAAAAATTGCAATGATATTCACCTGTCAGACAGGTGCCGAAAAATTGGTCTTTGGGTGTTAATTGTGCCCATGAAACCTACACCAAAAACATTCTTCCAGATGAAATGATTGAACACCCTCAAAGCTCGGCATGCCACACTTAGGCAGATGCCTTCTCCAACGCTCCTCTCTTGACCAACGGAAGACTCAAAACAACGTTTTCCACCACACTGTAACCTACTAGAGTCAGGAAAAACGTTCAATAAAATGCTCTTTAATGTGTCCTCAAGAGATTTTATTCTCTGCACTCTCTGTGGGGACGGGATGAGATCAGAGACCTTCTCCTTATAAAGGTGGTCAAGGAGGGTTGCCAACCAGTAATCATCCTTCTCCTTTATGCCACGTATTCTTGGGTCCTTTCGCAGGCTTTGAAGCATGAGGTTGCCCATGCGCCTCAAATTGTGAAGATTAAATAAAATATTTTGTTAATGAACAATAAAAAAAATGTAAATATAAGGGACATTTAAGTCTCTGTGAAATATGTGATCAAAAATATGATCTCTGCCCCTACATTAATCCAAAAATGTCCAGACAGGTGAGAACTCAAAACCAAAGGACCCGGTATCAATACAACAAATATCAAAAATTACTTGATACTAAAATGTCATATATAGCAAATAAAATAATTTTTACATTTTTTTTTTAATTTTATCTTCATGATTTTATTTGCTATATATGACATTTTAGTATCAAGTAATTTTTGATATTTGTTGTATTGATACCGGGTCCTTTGGTTTTGAGTTCTCACCTGTCTGGATATTTTTGGATTAATGTAAGGGCAGAGATCATATTTTTGATTACATATTTCACAGAGACCAAGGCCCCTTTCACACTGGGGCGGGGGCGGCGTCGGCGGTAAAGCGCCGCTATTGTAAGAAAGGGTGAGAAAGGGTTAAAAACCACCACAAAGCGCCTCTGCAGAGCAGTAAAGCTGCGCTGTCCCATTGATTTCAATGGGCAGGAGCGGTGAAGGAGCGGTATACACTCCGCTCCTTCACCGCTCCGAAGATGCTGCTAGCAGTACTTTTATCCCCGTCCTGCTTGCGCACCGCTCCAGTGTGAGAGCCCTCGGGGGCTTTCACACTGGAGACAAAGCAGGCACTATTATTAGCGCAATAGCGCCTGCAAACCGCCCCAGTGTGAAAGGGCCCTTAGATGTCCCTTTTATATTTACATTTTTATTATTGTTCATTAACAAAATATTTTATTTAATCTTCACAATTTATATATATCTAATTTTTGGACACATACATTGCCAATTTTGGCTATTATGGCCAGACGTCAGAACAACATCTGTTGATTCATGTGTTATACAATCTGACCACTAGATGTCGTCTGACCAGGTAACCACATGTGACACTGTGGTATAGTTTCAACACACTTCCGCTAACACGGAATGAGGCCATTTCATATTTAGTGTGACATTTTTGTTTTATTTATAGATGTTTTTGATTTTGACACCTATTCAGGATGTGCACACTTATCTCATATGATGTGGCTATTTACCGATTCCGTTTTTATCTACCACAAGAATCATTTGGATTTTGTGTCTTTTTGGTCTCTTGCGCAGAGCATTAAAGGTTTTATTTCCTGTCTTGCGGCTGCGCATGTCCTACGACAGATTGAACTCAAAGCGAGGCTTGGTTTGAATATTTTAGTATTTAGGAAGGTGACGCAGCGTGCCGCCCGTGCCCCTGGACGACGTAACCTATTACGAAACGCGTAGGGTGGAGCGACCTGCTTGCGTCACCTCGCATCATCGTGATTGTCTCAGCAGGACGGTTTTGTCTGTGTGCTCACCGGCCGGAGCACCGGACACTATATGGCGCGTTTACCCACTGTTTACATGTGAGTGCAATACATGCTTTTTTTACTCAATAAATTGTACATTTTTACACTATTGGAGCTTTTTATCTTTCATGCTATATCTATTCAAATGAGCTAGGGAGATACGATGGAATCTGAGTTCTCATAACCCTATTTGGTATCTCTGGATGTCCAATCACCACCTATGAACCTTGGATCTGAGTCCATTCGTTGAGCTTTGGAGGGCTATCTTTACACATGCTTCCCCTGATCCTCTGTAGTGGGGGATCACGGGGCTCTGGTAAGCGGCCAATCTTTTCTCACTGGTGGTGGATTGAACACAGTATTTCCCATGTCACAGAAGATTCCACATATTTAACAATCATTGTACTTTTTCTTATTTTTAATATTCATTTGTTCACGGGTGTCGGACATTATTTTGGTTGAACATGTTATCATATGTTTAACCACTTGACCACTGGGCACTTAAACCCCCTTCCTAACCAGACCAATTTTCAGCTTTCGGTGCTCTCACACTTTGAATGACAATTACTCAGTCATGCAACACTGTACCCAAATGAATTTTTTGTCCTTTTTTTCACACAAATAGAGCTTTCTTTTGGTGGTATTTAATCACTGCTGGGTTCTTTATTTTTTGCGCTATAAAAGAAAAAAGACCGAAAATTCTGTAAAAAAATGCATTTTTCTTCGTTTCTGTTATAAAATTTTGCAAATAAGTAATTTTTTCTTCATATATTTTGGCCAAAATGTATACTGCTACATATCTTTGGTAAAAATAACCCAAATCGGTGTATATTATTTGGTCTTTGTGAAAGTTATAGCGTCCACAAGCTATGGTGGCAATATCTGAAAATTGATCACACCTGAATTACTGACGGCCTATCTCATTTCTTGAGACCCTAACATGCCAGAAAAGTACAAATACCCCCCAAATGACCCCTTTTTGGAAAGAAGACATGCACACGCTCGTGGAATGGCGCCAAACTTCGCTACTTAAAAATCCCCATAGGAGACGCTTTAAAAAATTTTACTGGTTACATGTTGTGAGTTACAGAGGAGGTCTAGGGCCAAAATTATTGCTCTCGCTCTACCGATCGCAGCGATACCTCACATGTGTGGTTTGAACACCATTTTCATATGTGGGCGCAACTTACGTATGCTTCTGACTGCGAGCACACGGGGACACGGGGAAATTTTTTATTTATTTATTTATTTTTATTGTTCATTTTACTTTATTTATTTTAGTTTGGGGCTTTTTTCCAAAAAATAAATTTTTTGATCACTTTTATTTCTATTACAAGGAATGTAAACATCCCCTGTAATAGGAATATGGCATGACAGGTCCTCTTTACAGTGAGATATGGGGTCAATAAGACCCCACATCTCACCTCTAGGCTGGTAAGCCTGAAATAAAAAATAAAAAAATGATCCTGGCTTCGATCGTAGCGGTGAGTCAGTAGAAGCACCTGAGGGCGGCGAGAGGGGGGGGCGTCCCCTCTCGCCTCCCGTAAGAATGATCAAGCAGTGGAACAGCCGCTATGATCGTTCTTATGGTGTAGGGAATCGCCGGCTGAAAAAGATGATATCTGAATGATGCCTGTAGCTGCACCCATCATTCAGATATCCCTGCTCAAATTCAAGGACGTCGTATGACGACATACCAAAAATGACACCCCAAAATAGATTCTCCTACTCCTCCTGAGTACGGCAATATCACATGTGTGAGACTTCCACAGCCTGGCCACATACAGAGGCCGAGTACAGCCGAGCATGGCAAAGTATGGCTGGGTATGGCAGGGTATGGCGGGCATGGCGGAGTATGGTGGGGTATGGCGGGGTATGGCGGAGTATGGCGGAGTATGGCGGGGTATGGCGGGGTATGGCGGGGCATGGCGGAGTATGGCGGGGCATGGCGGAGTATGGCGAGGTATGGCGAGGTATGGCGGGGTATGGCGGAGTATGGCGGGGTATGGCGGAGTATGGCACAGGGTTACACAGGATCATTGCAAAGTATTGCACAGGGTTGCAGAGTATTGCACAGGGTTGCAGAGTATTGCACAGGGTTGCAGAGTATTGCACAGGGTTGCACAGGGTCATTGCAGAGCATAGGGGGGATGGATGGATGTGACTGTACATGTCACGGAGCTGCGCTGTGGGCACTACACATTCAGCCCACAGTGCGGCTCCCATCCGATCTCTCCCCCTCTGTACCGATCGGTACAGAGAGGGGAGGGAGGAACCGGCGTCATGACATGACGCCGGTTTGTTTACATGTGATCGCTCCGTCATTTGACGGAGCGATCACATGGTAAACGGCCGCGATCAGCGGCCGTTTACCGTGATCGGTGATGCGCCGGGTCCACTGGACCCGGCGGTCACGGATGTTCCCGTGTGCGCGCCCCAGGGGGCGCACGGGAGCAGTTTTATGGAATCACGTCATATGACGTGATCCCAGAGTTATCCAGCCGCCCTGCAGCCGTCATTTGACTATAGGGCGGTTGGCAAGTGGTTAAACACTTTGTATGTATTAAGTACTCTTGTATTTTTGGCATTATATCATTTTGGGTTCTGATCATGCCACATATATTTATGTTTCACAGACATTAATATTACCAATTTACATACCATTGAGCTAATGTGGTGGCACGATTCTAATATTTTTCTTTATCTTACACTGTTTTTGTTGTGCAGAAGAATCGCAGCTTTTGTCATTTATATCGTTCACTTTCACATTTTATATTGTGTTTCCAGCACATTATTTGATATACCTTAGCGCAGTTTTTCTGTTCTTTTCCTATTTAGTGTTAATGACCCACCTGTGCTGATCTCTGTAGGAGTGTCCTCCTCTATAAATGTCCCCGTTATTCCATCCTCCTCCATAGACTGCTGATCATCCCTCACATACATCTCTTCTTCTTCTTCTGATATAACTTCAAATTCTATATCGATTGGATCTCCACTCTAAATCAAGAGAATGAGAGAAAATATCATCTGTAAGATATAAGATTTATTATTGTGACATCACATATATAATATCCACACATCACCTCAACAAGTCCATCTTCTATATGCTCCGTCCCACTAACCTTGTAATAGTGAGGGATGGTGTGACCTTCCTGTGTGGAATCCCGGGAATACAGAGGACATCTCTCTGGTTGGTTCCTGATATTAGGTGGCTCCATCATAACCTTGTGTCCTTCTGAAAACTCCTCCATCACTCCATACTCCTCATCCTCCTCTTTATACTCTTCTTTAACATCAATGTTGTCATCCCCGAGGTTTCCACTCTGAATATATAACAAGATATTCATTGTAACAAACCTCTTTTGTATAAATCATAACTACCAATAATTGTTCCTCATCTACCTGATGATGGTGAGGGATGGTGAGACCTTCCTGTGTGGAATCCCGGGAATATGGAGGACGGGGACATCTCTATGGTGGGTTCCTGGTATTTGGTGGCTCCATCATATCCTTGTGTCCTTCTGAAAACTCCTCCATAACTCCATCCTCCTCATCCTCCTCTTTATACTCTTCTTTAACATCAATGTTGTCATCCCCGAGGTTTCCACTCTTAATATATAACAAGATATTCATTGTAACAAACCTCTTTTGTATAAATCATAACTACCAATAATTGTTCCTCATCTACCTGATGATGGTGAGGGATGGTGAGACCTTCCTGTGTGGAATCCCGGGAATATGGAGGACGGGGACATCTCTCTGGTGGGTTCCTGGTATTTGGTGGCTCCATCATATCCTTGTGTCCTTCTGAAAACTCCTTCATCACTCTATACTCCTCATCTTCCTCTTTATACTCTTCTTTAACATCAATGTTGTCATCCCCGAGGTTTCCACTCTGAAAGATCTAATAAAACATTAATTGTAACAAACATGCTGTTTATAAATAATAACTACCAATAATTGTCAATCATCTACCTGATGATGGTGAGGGATGGTGTGACCTTCCTGTGTGGAATCCCGGGAATACAGAGGACGGGGACATCTCTCTGGTGGATTTCTGTAGCTGGATGACTCCTCCATGGTGTCCTGGTACAGATCTTTGTGTTCTTTTAGAGCCTCTGACTCCTCCATCACCTCATCCTCATCTTTTATCTCTTCTTTAACCTCAACTTTAGAACCTCTCAGGTTTCCACTCTGAATATATAATAAAAATGACATCAATTGTAACAATGCAGATAATGTACAGATCCTATTGATACTATCAGTGATTGTTCCTCATCTACCTGATGATGGTGAGGGATGGTGTGATCTTCCTGTGTGGAATCCCGGGAATACAGAGGACGGGGACATCTCTCTGGTGGGTTCCCATTACTGGATCCATCTGTAGGAAACACACACACTGACTGAATACATTGTTTCTATGTGTTTATCAGATGATGGGGGATCTAGGTGGACCCTCCGTACTGCTCTCTCCTTTACAATAAAGTCTCCTCTTACCCGGTGATGTGAGGGGCGGCTGATTGTCCATCATGACGTCCTTGTAGAGATCCTTGTGTCCTTCTAAATACTCCCACTCCTCCATGGAGAAATAGACAGTGACATCCTGACACCTTATAGGAACCTGACACACACAATGATACAGTCACCATCCAGACACATCCCTTGTCTGTTATTGGATAATGTCCCAGAATTCCCAGAATCCTCCTCACCTCTCCTGTCAGCAGCTCCATCATCTTCTTGGTGACTTCTAGAATCTTCTGCATGTTGTGTCTATCAGGTTTTAGGGAGTCACATGGAGGCACTGTGATGGTCATATGATCACCTGACTTCACAAGAGGAAATCTCTGTATTGAGGAACCAATAGGAATATCATGTTAGAATCCCAGAATCCTCCTCACCTCTCCGGTCAGATCTGTGTTTTATTAATAGAGATAAGAGTGATGTCATGTGACCTCCCAGAATCCTCCTCACCTCTCCGGGCAGGTCTGTGTTTTATTAATAGAGATAAGAGTGATGTCATGTGACCTCCCAGAATCCTCCTCACCTCTCCGGTCAGGTCTGTGTTTTATTAATAGAGATAAGAGTGATGTCATGTGACCTCCCAGAATCCTCCTCACCTCTCCGGTCAGGTCTGTGTTTTATTAATAGAGATAAGAGTGACGTCATGTGACCTCCCAGAATACTCCTCACCTCTCCGGTCAGGTCTGTGTTTTATTAATAGAGATAAGAGTGATGTCATGTGACCTCCCAGAATCCTCCTCACCTCTCCGGTCAGGTCTGTGTTTTATTAATAGAGATAAGAGTGATGTCATGTGACCTCCCAGAATCCTCCTCACCTCTCCGGTCAGGTCTGTGTTTTATTAATAGAGATAAGAGTGATGTCATGTGACCTCCCAGAATCCTCCTCACCTCTCCGGTCAGGTCTGTGTTTTATTAATAGAGATAAGAGTGATGTCATGTGACCTCCCAGAATCCTCCTCACCTCTCCGGTCGGTCAGGTCTGTGTATTATTAATAGAGATAAGAGTGATGTCATGTGACCCCCCGGAATCCTCCTCACCTCTCCGGTCAGGTCTGTGTTTTATTAATAGAGATAAAAGTGATGTCATGTGACCTCCCAGAATCCTCCTCACCTCTCCGGTCAGGTCTGTGTTTTATTAATAGAGATAAGAGTGATGTCATGTGACCTCCCAGAATCCTCCTCACCTCTCCGGTCAGGTCTGTGTTTTATTAATAGAGATAAGAGTGATGTCATGTGACCTCCCAGAATCCTCCTCACCTCTCCGGTCAGGTCTGTGTTTTATTAATAGAGATAAGAGTGATGTCATGTGACCTCCCAGAATCCTCCTCACCTCTCCAGTCAGCAGGTAGATGATCTCCAGGGTGAGGTTTAGTATCCTCTCAGTCATGTGACTCCGGTCCTCCTCCATGCTGATTGGTCGTGTGATCTATACAGATTTACCTGTGGACCAATAATTGATAAGAGAGAATGATGAGGACTGTACTGGTTGTACAATATTAGGATGGGGGTGTATGGGGGATAATATGAGGGTTTCTATCATGTAAGAACAGTCCCCCAGTGGGATTACACACAGAGGAACATTCAGTTTAGTGTTTGATATGGTTCTGGGGTCTGGGAGCCTCTTATACTTTCACCTTTGTGTCTTCATAACCCCCCCCTATCCCTATCCTCCCCCCCACACACACCTCCAATATAAAGAGAATGTTCAGGCTCCATAGGTGAGGAAATGTTCTGACCATGAAGGGGTTAATCTACATTTCCACACTATATATATATATATATATATATATATATATATATATATATATATATATATATATATATATATACACATATATATATATATATGTATCATCATCTGAAGGAGATAAAAGACGTCACAGTGACTATGGAGGAAGAGGATGGACATGACGGGGGGAGGGTTACTGGGTGTATATAGAGTATAATGCAATGTCTCCTCTACTTCATGTTCACTCACCTCAAACCCAAAACTTCCTGTCTATGCCCAACATCACTTCCTGTCTGTATGATATTGCACTTCCTGTTTGTACCTGACATCACTTCCTGTCTGTAAGATATTGCACTTCCTGTTTGTACCTGACATCACTTCCTGTTTTAATATAGATTCCCTGTCATGGTGTAGGTGATATTACTACCTAGTGGAGATCAGAGGAATTGCATCCCCTAGAAACTGTATTTAAAATAGCAATTTAAGAAAGCAAATTAAAAAATAATAATAATATAGCGTATACAATTGCGACACAAGTCATGTTGTAATTGAATCTTATTAACCACTTGCCGACCGCCGCATGTACATATACGTCCCTTTTTTGGGGACGAATATTATTGTTACGACAGCAGCTAGCTGCCATAACCCCGATATCCCCGTGTTCGGCCGGCTACAAGATAAAAGTGGTCTCTGCGGCAGATTCACCTCAAGATCACTGTCATCAGTGGCGGGAGAGGGCCCCCCGCTGTGATCCGGCGCCCGCCGCCGCTTACCGGAGCCGTCGGCAGTGGCGGAGGCGATCGCATCTGTCCCCTGGGCTGACATGGAGAAGAGTGAGCGGAAGATGGCCCCCACCCGTCTCCATGGCACTGCAGGGCGGAAGCCACGTCAAAACATCATTTCCGCCCATACCTCTTAAAGGCACATTTTTTCAATGTCATTTTTTTAAATGACAATTTTTTTTTTTTTTTTTATTGCATTTAAGTCCAAATATGAGATGTGAGGACTTTTTGACCCCCCCAGATCTCATATTTAAGAGGACCCATAATGCTTTTTTCTATTACAAGGGATGTTTACATTCCTTGTAAAAGGAATAAACGTGACCCAATTTTTTTTTTTTTTTTAAAAGAACAGTGTAAAATAAATAAAATCAAGTAAAATAAATAAGAAAAAAAAAATTTTTAAAACGCCCCGTCCCGACGAGCTCGCGCACAGGAGCGAACACATACGTGAGTAGCGCCCGCATATGAAAATGGTGGTCAAACCACACATGTGAGGTATCGCCGCGATCGGTTGAGTGAGAGCAATAATTCTAGCTCTAGACCTCCCCTGTAACGCAAAACATGCAACCTGTAGAATTTTTTAAACGTTGAAAATGGAGATTTTTTAGAGTAAAAGTTGGACGCATTCCACAAGCGGGCGCAATTTTGAAGCATGACATGTTCGGTATCAATTTACTCGGCGTAACATTATCTTTCACAATATAAAAAAAATTTGGCTAACTTTACTGTTGTCTTATTTTTTTATTCGAAAAAGTGATTTTTTTCCAAAAAAAGTGCACTTGTAAGACCGCTGCGCAAATACGGTGTGAAAAAAAGTATTGCAATGACCGCCGTTTTATTCTCTAGGGTGTTAGAAAAAAAAAATGTTTGGGGGGTTCTAAGTAATTTTCTAGCAAAAAAACCTGTTTTAAACATGTAAACACCAAAATCTCAAAACGAGGCTGGTCCTTAAGTGGTTAAAAGTGACCTTTCCTTTTCAATTTGCAGCGCTGTAATTTTCTGTAGTGCAATGCAATATGGCTACAGAATGTGTACAGAGCAACATAAGTTCCGGGATAGAAGGTCTCGTCCCACTGCCGGAACACAAGGCTGTATACTTTATGTAGTGGAGGCAATATATAGTTTATACAGCTGGCTTACCTACCACTAGATGGCTCTGTTGTGATTATGGCATAATAAGGGAAAAGTTATGATCAGGTGTTAGCTTCCTTCTAGAGAAGCTCATCCTGTGGTGTTACATCACTTCCTGTCTGTATGGTACATCACTTCCTGTCTGTATGGTACATCACTTCCTGTCTGTATGGTACTTCACTTCCTGTCTTTTTTTTGTTATACTGATGTCCTGTCATGGTATAGGGGACATCACCACCTTGTGGATCTCAGAGGAACTGCAGCCCCAAGAAAAACAGTCTTGCGCTGTGTATGTATTCTTTATCCTAAAGATCTTTACTGGAGATGAGGTTCAGGTTCACCACTTCTATGGGTTGAAGCTAAATCCTGTGGGCTCAAAATATAAAATCATTACACATCTTTTTAACAAAGGTTGTGGGTGGGGCCATGTTAGTTTAGGGTATGGGAACAGGACACCCCAGAGCTGCAACGCTGTAATCCTGTAATGGGCTGGGATAAGGAGCCCGGTGCAGGGCTGAATTCCTAGAGGAAGTGGCATAGATCATGAGAGGACTAGCTGGAGTCACCTTGTTTACCCCTGACCTTCTTCTACAGGTCCTGTAGAGTGGTCATGCATAGTTGGCAACATTGTAAAAAATAATTCCGGGACACTTTTTTGGCTGTAGGCGGAGTCACACTATAATCAGGGGGCGGGGCATGCATTTGTAGGCGTGGCATAGGAAAAAGAAAAATGTGAAGCGCGCTGCGCCAAAAAGTGGGCGTGGTTTACATGAAATAGTGGGCGTGGCTTAAGTGGGAGTGGCTCAAAAAGGGGTGTGGTTAGAGTCTGAGATGGATGGAGGGGGAAAGGGGGATAGAGGGAGAGGGATGGAGGGACAGCAGACCCAGATCCTACACCACAATAGCAATGTGTATTCCAGCGTTTAACAATCAGCAGATAAAGATACTCCAAACACCTGGTGTTAGCGCTTCAATCATCCCGGCACCATGGTTGTTATGGTGTCAGGATGGTTGAAGCGCATTATTTCTATTGTTACATTGTAATATAGAATTAAATCATTCAACTCACCATAATGCAGAATCAGTGAGACCCCTGAGCGTGTCACCTGCCACTAGATGCCATCAGGTGCCCCCAGCAGAGTCCATCCTTACATCAGGTGCCCCTCGCAGAGTCCGTCTTTACATCAGGTGCCCCCCGCAGAGTCCGTCCTTACATCAGGTGCCCCCAGCAGAGTGCCTCTTTACATAAGGTGTCCCCAGGACAGTACCTCTTACATCAGGTGTCCCCAGGACAGTACCTCTTACATCAGGTGTCCCCAGGACAGTACCTCTTACATCAGGTGTCCCCAGGACAGTACCTCTTACATCAGGTGTCCCCAGGACAGTACCTCTTACATCAGGTGTCCCCAGGACAGTGCTTCTTACATCAGGTGTCTCTCAGGACAGTGCCTCTTACATCAGGTGTCCCCAGTACAGTACCTCTTACATCAGGTGTCCCCAGGACAGTACCTCTTACATCAGGTGTCCCCAGGACAGTGCTTCTTACATCAGGTGTTCCCAGTACAGTGCCTCTTACATCAGGTGTCCCCAGGACAGTGCTTCTTACATCAGGTGTTCCCAGTACAGTGCCTCTTACATCAGGTGTCTCCAGGACAGTGCCTCTTATATCAGGTGTCCCCAGGACAGTGCCTCTTACATCAGGTGTCCCCAGGACAGTGCCTCTTACATCAGGTGTTCCCAGCACAGTGCCTCTTACATCAGGTGTTCCCAGTACAGTGCCTCTTACATCAGGTGTTCCCAGTGCAGTGCCTCTTACATCAGGTGTCCCCAGTACAGTGCCTCTTACATCAGGTGTCCCCAGTACAGTACCTCTTACATCAGGTGTCCCCAGTACAGTACCTCTTACATCAGGTGTCCCCAGCGGAGTGCCTCTTACGTCAGGTGTCCCCAGCGGAGTGCCTCTTAGGTCAGGTGTCCCCAGGACAGTACCTCTTACATCAGGTGTCCCCAGCGGAGTGCCTCTTACATCAGGTGTCCCCAGCGGAGTGCCTCTTATGTCAGGTGTCCCCAGCGGAGTGCCTCTTAGGTCGGGTGTCCCCAGGACAGTACCTCTTACATCAGGTGTCCCCAGCGGAGTGCCTCTTACGTCAGGTGTCCCCAGTGGAGTGCCTCTTAGGTCAGGTGTCCCCAGGACAATACCTCTTACATCAGGTGTCCCCAGCGGAGTGCCTCTTAGGTCAGGTGTCCCCAGCGGAGTGCCTCTTACATCAGGTGTCCCCAGTGGAGTGATGGCTGCAGATGGGATGTTAACTGCAGTCTAGCTACATCTCCTCAAAAGTGGTGACAAGGGGTAGAGGTGTGTGGGTGGAGGCATGGTGACTTGGGGTGTTACAGGCTGACTTGGGGAAGGGTGGAAGTGGAGGTGGTGATTTGGGGGTGCAGGCATGATGGTGACCTGGGGGTGCAGGTATGGTGGTGACTAGGCCGGAGGGGGTGCAGGCATGGTGGTGACTGGGGGGGGGTGCAGGCATGGTGGTGACATGGGGGGGGCGGGTGCAGGCATGATGTTGACATGGGGAGGAGGGGGTGCAGGTATGGTGGTGACACGGGGGGAGAGGGGAAACAGGTATGGTGGTGACATGGAGGAAGGGGGGAAACAGGTATGGTGGTGACACAGGGGGAGGGGGGAAGCAGGTATGGTGGTGACAGGGGGGGGTTGCAGGTATGGTGGTGACATGGGGGGAGGGGGTTGCAGGTATCGTGGTGACACAGGGGAGGGGGGAAACAGGTATGGTGGTGACAAAGGGGGGGGGAAACAGGTATGGTGGTGACACGGGGGAGGGGGGAAGCAGGTATGGTGGTGACATGGGGGGAGAGGGGTTGCAGGTATGGTGGTAACATGGGGGGAGGGGGGTGCAGGTATGGTGGTAACATGGGGGGAGGGGGTTGCAGGTATGGTGATGACACGGGGGGAGGGGGAATCAGGTATGGTGGTGACAGGGGGAGAGGGGGTTGCAGGTATGGTGGTGACATGGGGGAGGGGGAATCAGGTATGGTGGTGACAGGGGGGGAAGCAGGTATGGTGGTGACACGGGGGAGAGGGGGGTGCAGGTATGGTGGTGACATGGGGGGACGGGGTGCAAGGGGGAGCCAAGACCCTCAGTGCACTGTCCCCAGCCAGCAGAGCCCCAGTCCTTCCATCAGGGTGTCTGTGACTGTGTCCCTACTCATCGCAAGGGGGGAGCCAGGACCATGATTGCACTGTCCCCAGCCAGCGAGCCCCGCTCCATCCATCAGTGGCGCTCTGGGACACTGTCACACACGGGGCAGAGCAGAGGGTTGGCGGCGCCGGCGACTGAACATTTCCTTGTGTTCAGTGGAGAGGGGGGAGGGGTCGTCAATCCCTGTAACCATTAGGCTTCAGTGTACAATAGAATTTTCTATTGGTACACTGAAGAGAGAAGCCAATTGGCTGCCCCTCTCCCCTGCACTGAACACAAGGGGGAAATACACTCGTGGAGGCGACGGCGGCCATTTTTGTGGAGCCGTTGCCTTTTTTTCACAAAAACATTCCTGATTTTCTCGGGACAAACCCAAAATCCAGTGAAAACAATCAGGACAAGATTAAATTGGGACGAGGGTCCCAAAATCGGGATTGTCCCGGGAAAATCGGGACTGTTGGCAACTATGGTCATGTGGCCTTGGGGGCCTAGACAGAGTCTTCTAAATGTGAGTGACAGTGAATCTTGGGAATAGATGTCATCGGGGAGCGTGCCCGGCTGGGCAAAGCTATGGATGGGACATTTGGAAAGAGTGACAGTATACTAATAGAAGGACCTTGTCACCCCTGACCCTCAGCTGTGGGTCATGTGTCTCCGAGGTGGGTAGTCTAAGGCTTAGAGACTTAGTATACATGGGGAAGTGGTCCCAACTCTGTGGTGCTCCCAAGGAGGAGAGGGAAGATGGCTGAACTAAAAGATGTGTACTTGTGTTCTGCACTGAAGTGACGGCTGCAGGATGTATAGTCATACTAGTGGTGCCCCGCGTGGAAACTTCTGCCAGGATGTCACATGTGAGATGTCACGGGAAGTCATGTGAAGATGGGAAGTTGCGGTAAAGTGCTGAAAATACATCTGTGTGTGGACATTCCTTTATTTGAATAATAAGGCCTCTGGCCGGGGATGTGGTGAGCGGGCCTCTGGCCAGGAGACATGTGTCCATGATGGTGGCTACAAAGGCAGGTAGGCGGGCGCTCTATCCAAGAAGAAGTGGGTGGGATTGATACAGTTGGTGCCAACATCTGGCCAATCACAAGTCCCCTAACAAGTGTAGGAAACTAGTTAAAGTGACAGTAAAGCTGGAGATCGGCTTTAAAGGAATTCTGCATTTGTAACAGTGTTCTTATAGCATTATTAT
The DNA here is from genome assembly GCA_037953035.1 of Aquarana catesbeiana. Taxonomy (NCBI): domain Eukaryota; kingdom Metazoa; phylum Chordata; class Amphibia; order Anura; family Ranidae; genus Aquarana; species Aquarana catesbeiana. The sequence goes on from JBBHAA010001475.1 coordinate 2,420,056, forward strand.
AACTGTCGCTCCCTGCAAACAGAATTTTTACACATTTTTGTTGCTTTGGTACATATTCCTCAGAGCAGTGGCACAGCGTGGGGTGACAGCACCTGGGACAAGCCAAGTATTGTCCCCGATGGGCAGACATCGCTCCCCTCCTCCCCATACACACAGAATACAGGGAGGATCCTACAGACCGATGTGGATCATCATGGCCATGACGTTTACATTTGGCTACTATTGACTTTATTGGAGTTTGGATTTGGCTCCAGAACTTTAGTAATGTTCCCTGAACCCTGCTCCAAGCTCCCCCAGGTACGTTCCCCTCACCCCTAGTCACATACTCAAAGCTAGCATGGACCTGGCATAGGTAGCCCCAGTGTACCCTATTGGAAGCCTTCTCTGCATCAGAAGTGAGGAGCATAGAAAACACTCGATGGGTTTCTGAATAGTTCAGCAGATTGTGGATTTGTCTGATGGGGTCTGGAGCTTAACGCCCTTTAATAAATCCCACCTCACCTGAAGTTGAGACAGTTTGGTTGCATAATCACCACCAAAAATACCAAAAACACTTGAAAACACGTTTTTCCTCATTTCTGTTATAAAAATTTGCAAACAAATAACATTTCTTCATAAATTTTGGCCAAAATAAATATTTCTTCATTTCTTTGGTAAAAAAAATAACCCAAATCAGTGTATATTATCCAGTCTGTGCGAAACTTGTACAGTCTACAAACTATATATCTGAAAACTGATCAATCCTGATGTACTGACGGCCGATCTCATTTATTGATCCTCGAAAACACCAGGACAGTACAAATATCCCCCAAATGACACCTTTTTGGAAAGTAGACAGTCCAAGGTATTTAGTAAGAGGCATGGCGAGTTTTTGGAAGCTGTCATTTTTTTGTCACAATTTTTTGGAAAATGAAGAAATTAAATAAAACAAGCTTTCCTTTACATTTTTTTTTACACACGGTCACCAGAGTAGTACAGCGTCATCATATGACTGGTATGGCGGTGATCAGGGATACTGACTGGTGACAGTAAAACATTTTTATATATATTTTTTTCCATTTTATTAGAATTAGTTTTTCTTTTATGACAATTTGTTTTTACTTACTGTGACAAGAGCAGTGCAGTTTTATCATAGTGAACTTCTCTGCGGAGGTGAACAGGATATTTTTTTTTACACTAAGATTGCTTATTACAGTGATGATCACTGTTATAAGCAATCTTTTTTTTTTGAATGGCATCCATTCCTGTGCCATTGTGTACTATTGTGATAGCTTTGATTGACCACAGCTATCACATGGCACATGCCAGCTGTGAACGGCCCTGTGCTATCTGATCACTGTGACCAATCACAGAGATTACAATAGTACACAATGAATGGCTATAAATGAAAGCCATTATGTACAAATGATATGTGATTGCTGTGATTGGTCACAGCCATCATATGGTACCAGGGCCAGTCTGGTACTAAGATCTGTCTCCCGCTGTGTCCTGGGCATACAGCGGCTGAAAAAACGCGCCGCTATGTGGCCCCTAGGGCACATGTGGGTGGGGCCACTTGACCTACACATGGGGGGATACATTATGTTGTGTACATGCTCATCAGTGCCCGGGGTGTGGACCGCGTTCATGTGAAAGTCAGATGTTATGGCGGTTCCCCGGCTTAGAGATGAGCCATGCACTGTGTGTAGGTGTGTGAAATGCAGAGTTCCTCTGTAAATCCTTTCCTCCCATGTTACTACACACCTTGCTTGTAGTATATTGCATTTAGGAGGGAAACTGCTGAGCCTATGTCCTCTCCACCCATCCAGCATACCTCTGCCACCTCACCCCCAGTGACAGAATGGGGTCCCGCCCAGCACATAGCGTGGACCTCATGCATGCTTTCACCTAAATCCTTTTGATCTCTTGCACCACACAGCCAGGCCACAGGTCAAAGACCATCATGAACCCCTTTAGAATGACTTCAGACCAGGCTTAAAATGGTTGATAACTTCACTGCAATTTCTCACGGCAGGACAGAAAATAAACATAACAAAGTCCCGACTATAAACTGACTAACAGAGGTGGCTGCCCAGGCATACCTTTACAGGTACAAGTCCATAGCTGCTGAGTTCCCATGACTGGTTTTTGCCACCAGATCACTGTTATCTTTGTAGATCACATGCTGCTCCTAGGGCTCCTAAGTTCCCCATGCAGGTGTCTTTCTTCTACCTCAAGTTCTCCTTCGGCCCCAAAACCGAAGCTTCCCCCATTTATGTATCACACCGGGTGGAAGGCCAGCCCAAGAAAAAAAGCCTGGGAACTGAGAGGCTGGAGTTATCCCTTACCTCAACCTGGGCAAGCTTACTACCTATCTAATACAAAAATACCCCACATTGTAGGTGTAATGGAAATTTGTACGTTCTGTAAATAACTGTATTCTATTTTATATATATTGCACTCTGCCCTCACTGTGCACACGGCACTAATAATGTTTTCAGTAAATGTTTACATTCTTTCGAGTCCTGATTAGAATTAGCCTGCCTATGTTACGCCCCTTGTTACCATACAAGTACAATTGTAATATTAATGTGATACCTACGTAATCATGTGCATAAAAACCCTTATATTGCGTCATAATAAAGCAGAACAGTAATTTGGAAAGATGCTGAGCGTATCTTTTGTGTCTGTTCCCTACTGCAGTAGTTATTATTAATTTGGAACCACTAATCAATATGAGGATAGGAGTTGCCTATCATCAATTTAACCGAGTCAGCATGGCGAGCCAGCCAGGAGGGGTTTCCAGGTGACCCCGAGTATCCGAAACGAGGAGCTTGAGACGATCCGGGAATTTCTGATAATCAGCCGGCTGAGGTAAGCCTTTTGCTTACATTTGAGTTATCAGACTTCCTTGATCGGTAAAGCATTTTCGGGACAAAGGGTACCTATTTTACTCCCCTTAATCAAACTGTATTGATTGGTGGTTATATGTTATGTTGTCCCTGTCTATTGTCCATCGGAGTGTTATAGATAAGAAAGGGAAGAATAGTGCTGTTCACAGGTATATGTAGTACATCTGCTAGATAAAGTAGTTTAGAGGCAAGAGGGTATAGGCACAATTAGAGAAGAGAGAAGACTGGCCAGTCATTATGGGCATTGAATTAAGTAAGGTAATGAAGGGTAAGAGACCCTCAAAAATGCCCAGTGCAAGAGGAGCGCTATATATGAACCAAAGGTGCGGTTCCGCCTATACTGAGCCCCTAAATTAATGGTTAGAGTGGACAGGGATCCACAATGGGTAACTGGGTTACCAAAGTCCACAGGGACTAAGAATCATGCAGAGTAAACAGCTAGAGAAACAGTTATCTATGTGAGCAGGATGGATCAAGGGTGACAATAACACTAGACAGGAAGGGAGATTTTCATGTTAAGTTGTGGGATGAATTTGGGGTCAGGCACTACATCTATTAGAGTCAGAAACAGAGAAATGAGAGGTAAAACAGAATACTTTATATGTTGTCAGAGAGGGAAGATGGGATGAGCACTCTGGCTGCCCGTCTGATCATAGAAGCTAGATATAAAAGATATCTGAACAAAAAAAGGAAAGCAGACTTTAGGCAGGGAAATATTACAGAGTTAAAAGAAAGTGAGAGAATGATATGCATGTGTTGTGTACAAATGGGAAAATGTAAGCGATTTTAGAGAGATATTGGTGTATGTGTGTGCGAATGCTGGGACCTTTAGTTCTATTGCTTGTGTGTGTCATGTACGCAGATGTGACCCCCTCCTTTATGCTCTCATGAAAGAATGTGGCTGGGATGAGAGGTTAGTGATAAGCTGGAAGGACACCATGACAATTCCAGTTTTGTTAGACAAAACATTTATAACAAAATGTGTCGGGTTAACGAATCTAATGGTAAACAATGTTATCACAATTATTTTGAATCTGTTTTCCAGACATGGTAAAATGAAGGTTACATTTAACCGTGTATTACACAAATTGAATATCCTTTGAAAGTGGAAACAGTGCATTTAAAAAAGGGAAATTAAGTAAAATTAAGTAATAATGAGTATTCATTTCTAATATGAGTTTAACAATTTTATTAATAATATAGATATATTGAAACTGGTTTACACAACCTTTGGTTGGAAATGAAATCCATCTTATTGGGGAAATTTGTAATGAATGGGATTTGTTTAGATTAAGATAACAATTTTGTAATTTTACATTTATACAATAAGCCCTTATTGAGAGAAAAAAAAAGATTAGGATGAGGTTGTTATTTGGAATAAAGCTGCCATAATATTTAACAAAGCCAAGATGGATGGGATACATAAGAAGTTCTTCTACAAAAATGAAATTTTAAGGTTTTTGATAATAACTTGATGTGCGGTCCATGATGTGAGAGTTATAATAAATAAAATTTAAATATAACAGACCCATCACATCAAGTCCACACACCCTGTTAGGATAGATGCCACCTGCAGCCAGTTGTTTTATAGTTTTTGATGCTTTCTGGTCCATCATACAGATTCTTGGTCCTTTTGTTTTTATTTATTTTTATTTTTGAAATCCAAAGTAGAATGTGTGGATTGTGAAATGATGTGCCCCTTTTCCTTGTAAGTACAGTGGTATAAGCAGAAGAATATTTTGGATTTATGGGCATCTCTCCATGACCGCAGGGTATTGTTATCATTTATTATAATATTGCCAGGAAGAAGTTGTCTTTTGAAACATGAAACTGGAGTTCTTACACAAACAGCGTGATAGAAAACAAGCCATTGTAATATATTTATGTAGCTGGACCCAGTAATGAAGAGTTCATCCCGATATATCAGAGCTGTAGCTTTTATGCAAAGGTGCTATTAGACAAAGTTAGATATTGTTTTGGTCAAACATTTAATTTTTAATGGTCCGACATTCTGTGCAGCAAATATACAGCTAACTAAATGTTTGTCTAATGAAAGGTTTAAAATATGAGTTTGTTTATGTACAAATCTAACAATGAAAAATGCGTACATTTGAATCCAGCCACCTTATTGCCTCTATTGGAGGAGGCTGGAGACAAAGGATAACCACATGTATTAAATTGATGGTGTAGGAATCAGCTGCTGTGAGCCCAGTGCAGGACACACTCCCTGAAGACCCAGATATTACATTTTTTGTAGATTTGAGTATGCAGTTTATCACCCAGAAGGATACTCTGTATTCAAAGTCATTGGATCCTTTTTCCCCAGCTCAAGAAGCAGAGCTCCATGTTTTAGCAAAACCTGTGAGCTATAAAAAGAGTGTATATTTATATAGATAGTCGAGATATAGAGAGCTTTTGGTTCCATTTAAAGGGCCAGAAGTTTATTTTTACTTCGGCAGGTAAACCAATAAAGCATGCCAAGTTAATTTGATCGGCTGTTTTCAGCCTTCCAGGTTCTTGCTGAGGTAGCCATATTAACTTTCACACATGGAATCAGACCAGGTGACTAAGGATGCTGCATTTACAGCCCCGGACACTTGATGGGTCTGTGCAACTCACAGATTCCACCCTAGTTCTGGCCCAGTATAGCTGGGATTAATAATTCAACTTTAAGGACCCCAGAACGAGAAGAACAAGTGGTCCACAGGAGGCAACTTCTTATGAAACAGGACTTTGGAAAAGGTGATCATTTATGTCTGCCAGCCACTCTTTTCCCTCCAGCTTGACACATGGACCGTGTCATCAGTCACAAGCAGTTATGGCTGCCTTAGTAAATGAGCGTGGGATAGAGCCAGGGTTCACCACAGTTGTTTTTATAACATACCACTTCTTGTTTTACCTGTTACCAAAGGTGTTACCAAAAGCTGAACATCCCTCCCAGAGATTACAAAAAGATATATCCAGATGCCCAAGTTAGGATCTTACAAGTATGCATTTTGTCTGTATGGACATGTTTTTTGGATGTCCAGTGGCAAATGCTACTGCAAAGGCCACAGTAAAAAGTGTTATCAGAAGTAGTTTGTAAGTACAGAGTGCCAGAAAGTACAGAGAGTAACAGAGGAAATCATTTTTATAGGAGAGTCCTTAATAGAAGTTTTGAGGTTTTATTTTTACACTCCCTACTGTCTACAATGTAGCGGACAAAGTAGAGTAAGAAACTAGAAAACTTTTGCCTGAATGTTTTCTTATATTTTATCAATCCCCTAAGACTCCATTTACACAGGGGCAACACGACTTCCAGCGCGACTTTGGGAGGCAACTTGGACACGACTTGAGTATGAATCACAGCACGACTTGAAGTCGCCTCCAGGACAGGAAACTGTACAAGTGGCCAATTAGAGCTTATCAGCTCTTGTGACCTCATTCTTCTTCCTGTTTTCTTCCTTGTTCCCTGTTCCCCGTTGTTCTGTGTCCAAAATGCTCTCTGTGCGTTACTTAATGTCAGCTGTCATAACAGCTGGTTTGGCAGTATTGATGGAAGAGGAAGACCAAGAAAGGAAGCGAAGGATGAGGATGAGAAGACGACGTCGGTATTGGATCCATCCAATCATTGCCAATAGACCTAACAGAGGCCAGTTCTGGGCCATGTATGAGAACTTGCGTGATTTTGAGGACAAGTTTTTCAACTATACCCGGATGTCGATCGCAAGGCAAGTACATATGCTATATGTCATTGTCCACTTGCCACGTCCACCTGCCACGTCACCTGCCACGTCCACCTGCCACGTCCACCTGCCACGTCCACCTGTCAACGTCACCTGCCACGTCCACCTGCCACGTCAGCTGCCACGTCCACCTGCCACATCACCTGCCACGTCACCTGCCACGTCCGCCTGCCACGTCAGCTGCCACATCACCTGCCACGTCCACCTGCCACGTCCACCTGCCACGTCACCTGCCACGTCACCTGCCACGTCCACCTGCCACGTCAGCTGCCACATCACCTGCCACGTCCACCTGCCACGTCCACCTGCCACGTCACCTGCCACGTCCACCTGCCACGTCACCTGCCACGTCCACCTGCCATGCCACCTGCCACGTCCACCTGCCATGTCCACCTGTCAACGTCACCTGCCACGTCCACCTGCCACGTCCACCTGCCACATTCACCTGCCACGTCCACCTGCCACGTCCACCTGCCACGTTCACCTGCCACGTCCACCTGCCACGTCACCTGCCACGTCCACCTGCCACGTTCACCTGCCACGTCCACCTGCCACGTCAGCTGCCACGTCCACCTGCCACGTTCACCTGCCACGTCCACCTGCCACATCCACCTGCCACATCACCTGCCACGTCCACCTGCCACGTCACCTGCCACGTCCACCTGCCACGTCCACCTGTCAACGTCACCTGCCACGTCCACCTGCCACGTCACCTGCCACGTCCACCTGCCATGCCACCTGCCACGTCCACCTGCCACGTGCACCTGCCACGTCCACCTGCCACGTCCACCTGCCACGTCACCTGCCACGTCCACCTGCCACGTCCACCTGCCACGTCCACCTGCCACATTCACCTGCCACGTCCACCTGCCACGTCCACCTGCCACGTTCACCTGCCACATCACCTGCCACGTCACCTGCCACGTCCACCTGCCACGTCCACCTGTCAACGTCACCTGCCACGTCCACCTGCCACATTCACCTGCCACGTCCACCTGCCACGTTCACCTGCCACGTCCACCTGCCATGTCACCTGCCACGTCCACCTGCCACGTTCACCTGCCACGTCCACCTGCCACGTCACCTGCCACGTCCACCTGCCACATCCACCTGCCACGTCCACCCGCCACGTCCACCTGCCACGTCACCTGCCACGTCCACCTGCCACGTTCACCTGCCACGTGCACCTGCCACGTCCACCTGCCACATCAGCTGCCACGTCCACCTGCCACGCCCACCTGTCAACGTCACCTGCCACGTCCACCTGCCACGTCACATCAGCTGCCACGTCCACCTGCCACGCCCACCTGTCAACGTCACCTGCCACGTCCACCTGCCACGTCACGTCCACGTCCACCTGCCACGTCCACCTGTCAACGTCACCTGCCACGTCCACCTGCCACGTCACCTGCCACGTCCACCTGCCACGTCACCTGCCACGTCCACCTGCCATGCCACCTGCCACGTCCACCTGCCACGTCACCTGCCACGTCCACCTGCCACGTTCACCTGCCACGTCCACCTGCCACGTCCACCTGCCACATCACCTGCCATGTCCACCTGCCACGTCACCTGCCACGTCCACCTGCCACGTCCACCTGCCACGTCCACCTGTCAACGTCACCTGCCACGTCCACCTGCCACGTCACCTGCCACGTTCACCTGCCACGTCCACCTGCCACGTTCACCTGCCACGTCACCTGCCATGTCCACCTGCCACGTCCACCTGCCACGTCCACCTGCCACGTCACCTGCCACGTCCACCTGCCACGTCCACCTGTCAACGTCACCTGCCACGTCCACCTGCCACGTCACCTGCCACGTTCACCTGCCACGTCCACCTGCCACGTTCACCTGCCACGTCCACCTGCCACGTCACCTGCCATGTCCACCTGCCATGTCCACCTGCCATGTCCACCTGCCACGTCCACCTGCCACGTCCACCTGCCACGTCACCTGCCACGTCCACCTGCCACGTCCACCTGCCACGTCCACCTGCCACGTCACCTGCCACGTCCACCTGCCACGTCCACCTGCCACGTCCACCTGCCATGTCCAACTGTCAACATCACCTGCCACGTCCACCTGCCACGTCCACCTGCCACGCCCACCTGCCACGTCCACCTGCCACGTTCACCTGCCACGTCCACCTGCCACGTCACCTGCCACGTCCACCTGCCATGTCCAACTGTCAACATCACCTGCCACGTCCACCTGCCACGTTCACCTGCCACGTCCACCTGCCACGTCACCTGCCACGTCACCTGCCACGTCCACCTGCCAAGTCCACCTGCCACGTCCACCTGCTACGTCCACCTGCCACGTCACCTGCCACGTCCACCTGCCACGTCCACCTGCCACGTTGACCTGCCACGTCAGCTGCCACGTCACCTGCCACGTCATAATCCCCCCATATTTGCATATGGTTGTCTAAGCGGTAATGTGTGTGTAGCTACTATTGATTGATATTTCTTATTTTCAATATAGTAAATTACATTCTTTTTTTTGTTTTGTATTGCAGTTTTGACGAATTGCTTGGTCTGGTTGACATCCATCTTAGGCGACAGAATACATCATACAGGAGGAGTATCTCATCCACTGAAAGACTTATTATTACCCTAAGGTAAACTATCTTTATTTATACACATTAGTAGCATATTTTCCACATTAATAAAGTCCAAACTGCGCTCATTTGTCCGGTCTTCTCCAACAGGTCAAATGAGTGCAGCTGCCTTGACTGATGGCAGTTCCAGCCTCTCAGCAAGCCGCTCTCCACCCCTTCACAGCTCAGCGCTCTAATGGGCGTGGAGGAGCAGAGCAGGAGAGCTTCTGACAGTCAGCAGCTCTCAGCTCATGGAGGGTAGAGATGAGAGCCACCTTTTTTTAAATATCATGTAATACACATTTTAAAATTTAGCACACAAACATACCAAAAAATTTGAACAATCAAAAAATTGTATTATTTAGAAAACTATATATCACCAAATATTATCATATTTATAACAAGTAACTTGTTAATTTTTTTAAACCTGAACAAGTAGACAACATTGAAAAAAAATAAATAAAAACAATTACAATTGGTGGTAGGTCAGCTGAGTAGAGCTGGTGGAAGGCCTTGGGGATGGTGTGGGTGGCATCAGAATAGATTCTTCACCGAATCTTTGACTAGGGTACTTGGAATAGGGGACGGTGATGGATAGGGGATTGGGGGATTTCCGAGATTTGGGGGATTTCCATAGTCGTCCGTGTATGGACGGAAGCGAGGGGGGTAGTAGTGGTGGGTTCTGGGTGGGGTAGGGTTAGGAAAATCGTAATAAGGACCTGATGGGGGTGGTGGGTGGGCAAAAATTGAGGATTGCTCAGTGGCTGGAGCACTTTGGATGTTTGCCTCCAGGATGTCCATAATAGCTTTTTTAACAACGTTCTTTCTGTCCTGTGGCACTTTTTTGAGCATTCCTGCAACCATACATCCAAAGCCACTCTCTTCAGTCTCCAGGGTATCCAGTTTCTGATCCAGTTTTGCCATCAGGGTTGAAAAACGATCCATCGTTTGGTTCAATCTTCCCCCTATCGGTCTGCTGGATCTTGGAGGGAGAGGCCTTCGCGTAGGTGGTTCCTCGACTTGGGGCTGCTCGACAACTGGCAGCTCAATATGTGTTAGCTGGACCTCTGGCAGCTCAAGCTGGGTAGAAGGCTCTGGAATGTTGGTCTCCTGTGTGTCTACAGAAAACTCAAGTGACTGACACTGAGACCCTCCTTCTACAGCGCATGCTGCCTCTCCACCTGCCCGCTGTCCGTTGTCTACGTCCTCCCAACTTGATTGTGTTCTGCAAGAAACATATAGTACAATTTTAGCACACCCTTCTGTATAGAACGTTATAGTATATCACTTTAGAAATATGAAAGATGTTATCTTACTCTCTTAGTTCGGCCTCCAAGAACTGCAGCTCTTCGGCATGTACATAGGGTACAAAGTTTTTGGATCCAGAGCCACTTCTGCTTTCATGCAATCTTCGTAGGTGCCACTTGAAGCAGTCCCTCAACCCTTTCCATCCAGTCTGTAAACTTGCCACTGCAAAATATAAACATAACCATAATCACTTATGTATTTTTTCTTTCAGATACCTGGCAACCGGTCATTGTATAGTAAGCCTTCATTTTGAGTTCATGGCGGGCAAGTCAACAATAAGCTATATCATCCGTGAAACCTGCCAAATTTTATGGGACGTTCTGAACACCATTGTTATGAAGAGGCCTACACAAGAAAATTGGTGTGATATTGCTGAGCTATATTGGAATCGGTGCAATTTCCCCAATTGTATTGGAGCTATCAAAGGGAAGCACGTGCATGTTATGAAGCCTATCGGTAGCGGTAGTATGTTCTTTAACTACAAAAAATACTGTTCGTTTGTACTGCTTGCCGTGGCCGATTCGAACTACTGTTTTACCTACATCGATATCGGATCCTACGGAAGTACCTGCGATGCTCGTATTTTTGCTAATTCCTCCTTCGGTGAAAGGCTAAGAGACAATCGACTTGATCTTCCAGAAAACCGCCCTCTTTCTGGTACAACTGAACCCCCGCTACCCTATGTGTTTGTCGCAGATGAGGCTTTTGCCTTGGGGAAACACATTATGAGGCCATACTCAAATAGGAACCTGACCACTCCGAAGAAGGTTTTCAACTATCGTTTAACAAGGGCAAGAAGGGTGGTTGAGTGCAGTTTCGGAATACTTGCCAATAAATGGCGTTTTTTACATACACCAATAGCCTTGAATATAGAAAATGCAATTATTGCTGTCAAAGCAGCATGCGTGCTGCACAATTATGTCAGGGTACATGACGGATACTGTTTTGAGGATTCCCTCATGCACAATATGGAAAGTGCACACCTCAGTGCTACGAGAGGATCCAGTGACGGTGCCACAGTGCGCGGTCAATTTACGTCATACTTTGTTTCACCGACTGGTGAAATACAATGGCAAATGGACGCCATTTCATAACTTTATTGATATTAAGTGCTTTCAAAACATATTTGATTTTTTCAGTTGTTTTTTCTGTAGAGTTGAATAGAGCCTGCAGGTATTGATTTTCAATTGTTTTCATAATTTGTTATGTTATACTGTTGTTAATGTCTTCAATAAATTTTTGGCCTTAAAATTTTGTGATAATTTATTTGTCTATAGTTATATTGTTCAATCATTAACTACATAAAATGACATTACAGCTAGACATCACTGACAGACTTCACCAGGGTTCTCCTTACTCCGGCCCTCTAGTTGTTATAGAAACCCTGATTTTTTGCAGCAAATGACGTGGCGAGTGGGCAATCCACAACTAGTGGCAGGTGACGTGGCAAGTGGGCAATCTACAATTAGTGGCAGGTGACGTGGCAAGTGGGCAATCCACAACTAGTGGCAGGTGACGTGGCAAGTGGGCAATCCACAACTAGTGGCAGGTGACGTGGCAAGTGGACAATCCACAACTAGTGGCAGGTGACGTGGCAAGTGGGCAATCCACAATTAGTGGCAGGTGACGTGGCAAGTGGGCAATCCACAACTAGTGGCAGGTGACGTGGCAAGTGGGCAATCCACAACAAGTGGCAGGTGACGTGGCAAGTGGGCAATCCACAACTAGTGGCAGGTGACATGGCAAGTGGGCAATCCACAACTAGTGGCAGGTGACGTGGCAAGTGGACAATCCACAGCTTGTGGCAAATGATGTGGCAGGTGACATGCTAAATACAAGTACACAGCTGCTGCTACTCACTCTGCTCTCACAAGATGGCTGAAATAGTTAAAAAATAATGTTGTTTTGGGACTGTATGGAACTACAACCATCATGCCTAGTCAAAGATAACAGAAATAAATATAAAAATGTTTCACTTACACTTGTCACTGCGGTCAGTCTCCGACAATACATCCCAATCCGGGTAGGTCAGCCTACAGATATCCAGCCAGGCATTATCCCTCTTGACATGATCCTTATAATTCGGGTCCTGCTTGTCATATAGACATTTTCTCTCCCTGATGAACCTGATCAGGGACTCATTGTCTACCACCTCCCTGGCTCTGGTAGACATTCTGTATACAGGTTTTTACCTACACAAGTATACAGAGCTCTGGTCAAAAACGAAAGTACTCTGTGTTTCAGAAGGAGGGGGCTGGCTGTTTGTGGAGGGTTGCTGGGTAAATTCCTTTCTGTTTCCTGTGAAGTTGCCTCAGTATGAACAGTGATCCGACTTGGAGGCGACTTCCATTGAACTGAATGGGTACAAGTCGCCTAGAAGTCGGATTGAAGTAGTACAGGAACCTTTTCTGCAGTCGGAGCGACTGCAGTAGTGTACATCAAGACGGATCCATTCTCTATCATTGATTTTTTCAGCAAGCGCGACCTGAGGCGACTAGGGGCGACTTGGAGTCGGATCCAAAGTTGCCCCTGTGTGAATGGAGTCTAAGGGGGGTGTTGGATCTCTCCCTATGGGATTTGGTTTGGGAGTTTGTTACTCACTTGCTTATATTTTGTCTCAGCAGCTGAAGTCCTTCATTTGGATCTCACAGAGAATGTTGCTGATCTTTTAAGGTTTTTTGACAAACTCATTTATGTGTTTTCTCCCCAATTCCAGATCCTAAAAGTTTGGAAGGATCTAAAACTAAAGCCAGGTGACTTGTGGATTGTTAAGAGACATTTATATATAAGGAAATGTTTGGAGACTCAATACAGCATCTATTTCATGTACAGTTTTTGCAAAACTTGAAGGAAAAGTCACCTGGATCCACACCAGACACTGCAAAAATGACTAAATTAAAGAAATCTCTGTGTTTGATTTGTTTCCCTCTTGTCATCACAGTCTAGGGTACTTTTTGATTCAATTACTTTAATTGTAAGGGATATATATATTTGAAAAGTAGTTCAGCCATGTTGAAGTCATATTTATCTTTTGTACGTCTTCCATTTTATGTAGAATTGTCTATGTTTACATATGCTGATAATTCAGCATGCCCACAATTCAGCTAGAAGGCCATTCTGGCCACAGGAGTGTACAGCCAGTACTCTGTAAATATGTCTTATCAATCATTTGTTTTTCACAATGAAAGGTCATTTGGTAATAAAAAAAGTTGCTCAGTTATTATTTTCTCCACAATGGAGTTTTTTTGCCTCTTTGGCCAGGACTATCTCCACCTAAGCGTCTGGAGGTTCCAGGTTAAAGGTAATATCAGGTATGGTTAGTGATCAAAATATTGATCAAAAGAGGGGAGACTGTAATAGAAATTTGTAAGTTCTGTATATAATTGTATTGTATTTTGTATGTATTGCACACTGCCCTCACTGTGCACACAGCACTAATAATGTTTTCAGTAAATGTTTACATTCTTTTGAGTCCTGATTAGAATAAGCCTGCCTATGTATCTCCCCTTATTACCATAAATGTACAATTGTAATATTAATGTGATACCTACGTAATCATGTGCATAAAAACCTTCAATTGCGTCATAATAAAGCAGAACAGTAATTTGGAAAGATGCTGAGCGTATCTTTTGTGTCTGTTCCCTACTGCAGTAGTTATTATTAATTTGGAACCACTAATCAATATGAGGATAGGAGTTGCCTATCATCAATTTAACCGAGTCAATATCTATAATATATCTTTACATTTTTAAGTATATACACGCACACACACACAGCTATGCTCATAAGTTTACATACCCTGGCAGAATTTATGATTTCTTGGCCATTTTTCAGAGAATATGAATGATAACACAAAAAACATTACTTTTACTCATGGTTAGTTTTGGCTGAAGCCATGTATTATCAACCAACTGTGTTTACTCTTTTTAAATCATAATGACAACAGAAACTACCCATATGACCCTGATCAAAAGTTTACATACCCTGGAATGTTTGGCCTTGGTACAGACACAGAAGGTGGCACACACAGGTTAAAATGGCAATTGAGGCTGGGTTCACACATGTGCGGTGCTTATTGAAGCTCAGGTTTCCCTGCGAAGAGAAAACTCAGTTGTTCAGCGTTTCATGTCAGTTTTTGATCAGTGTCAGCTCAGGATTTCTTCAGTATCAGCTCAGGATTGCATCAGTATTTTATCCTGTTCACAACGGGACACATCTGCAAATCAGATGCGTGCCCATAGAAGATAATGGGCCTGAATTTGCACCTGAGCCAGACTGCACTGCCTAGAAAACGCACACATTTTTTGTGCAATGCGGAGTGCAAATGCCCTGCAGATATGTGAACCATATAAATAAAAATTTGTGCGCTAGCAATAATATAATTGGGATAATGCTCGGAGCCACGATTTATATATGAATCCAAGCAGAAAGAAATAATAAAGCAATGAAAAGTGCATTAAATCATCTCTCAATGAAAATAAAAAATTGTGAAAAATATATATAATATATATATCAGAAAAAAATGGAATATTCTGAAAGTAAGATTTGAACAGTCACACATCCAAAAGACACCTATAATCAGTCCATGAATGGGTTAAGCAAAATAAAGTGAAAAGAAAGAAAAAAGTCCCTTTGGTGTATCACATCACAAAACCAGGAAAGTAGTAAGTTGTAAAAAACATTTCCAAATACTCATTGATTGCAGAAGAGGAGTAATGGATGTACCCTTACCCCATTCGTTGGACCTCCTCTATGGCAAGGTCGTATGGGCTTGCAGATATAACCCTCTGTGGGGACAGATGGAATGTTGATGTCCGGGTCCTGTCAGCGTGCACCACCGACTCCAAATTGATCCGACTGATCCAACTGCTCCAGCATCAGAGGGGAGACTCAGGAGTGGGAGGATCCATATTTTAAGAAAAACAAGGGGAAAAACTCCAATAGTGTAGTAGTATTAGGGATTTATTGGTTAAAATAAACCACAGATATATATGCAAAAAGTTCCAGTATAGGAAAAACGTTACATCTAAAAAGCCGGCATAAAAACAGAGGCTGAACGCCCGTGCAAACAAAGAATCAGGAACACGTGATGGCAAGCACTGCGAGGCCACGCCCTACATGTTTCGTCATACGTGACGTCTTCTACGGGGCCCCAATTAGCTTGATTTCCCAACCCCCCCACCTAAACTTGATCCAAATAGTGTGCATGTAATTAACTTGATTTCCCAAACCCCCCCACCTAAACTCTATCCAAATAGTGTGCATGTAATTAACTTGATTTCCAAACCCCCCCTAATAATTTGCTATAATGTTCTGTGGTGTTGATTTTTACAAAGCAAATATATGTTGCATTTTGCAAAATGCATTTGCACTCTACAGGTGCATTTGCTCCAGTGCTTTAGTAAATGAGCAGAAGCTTTGCTGATTTCCATCATCCAATCATATGCAAGCCACAAAGTGTTTTGATGAATTGCCCTTGCATGTGATTGTGTACTCCTTGCAACATGAAAGCCTTTTTACCTTACCTCATTTACTTAAGCTGTGGAGCAACTGCACTTGCAGAGTGCGACAACTGCACAGTCTTGTAGCCTTTTTAGTCAATAAATCTCTGCTTGTCCTTAAACTTTTTTTTTTCTAATTTCACCACCCCCTAAAATGTAATCGTGCTGCATCCTGCACAACTTTTTGCACAAACATTCCTCTAATTATATTGTGCCAGTTGGGCCTGAGGCCGAACTTATTAGCAGTGACAATCTTACGGGCCTGGATACTGTCCGTACTGGCTTGGCCCCCAAAGTGCCCATCAAGTTCGACAGCAATATGTAAATTATTTTATGGGTAGGGGGGCCATTGCAATGGGCCAGGATATCTAAATAATCAAAATAAAAAAATCTTGATGAAATATTGAATTATATTTATTGTTTGCCTTTCTTTTGGGCTTTCTCCTAGGTTATGGTCGAGCAGTTGTAGTGCCAACTGTATTTTCCTTGTAAATTTCTAAATAAGCTCCATTGTCACTGTAAACAACTATTTTAAATTTAAACAAACTGATACTGAGCATTGAAATAACAAACCACACATTTATTTAATTCCTAAACAGATGTTTTAATATTTGGTATACATTCACTTATGCATTAGTATAAAATGTTCATAGTCAAAAATATCTCGATATATTTACACATTTAGAATAATATAATTAGTTATATTTTTTGATAATTTAAAATATAAATTTTTTTGGCATTTTGATTTTAACAAACAAAATTTTTTTTTTTTTTTTTTTTTTTTGCCAAAACAGGCCTCATTTTAGCAAAATTTTTTGGTGTTTGTTTGAAAAACAGCCTTTTTTAATGTTTTTTTTTAAAAACAGGCTTTTTTTTGTTTTTTTGTTTTTTTAAAAACAGGCTTTTTTTTTTTTTTGGTTTTTTAAAAACAGTTTTTTTCTATTTTTTTTTTTTTGGTTTGTGAAAAACAGGCTTTTTTTATTTTAACAGGCCTCTATTATTATTATTATTATTTTTTTTTTCAAAACAGGCCTCCTTTTTTTTAAAAATGTGGTTTGTTTATGTTGTTAAACAGGCATATCATTTACACAAAATAATAAAGAGAAGGCCCAGAATGGGGTCAGCAAACCAGGAAATGAAGGACATGATCGATGTTTTTTGGGTTGAAAAAGGGCATTTAGATTTGACCCAAAACATCAATCATGTCCTTCATTTCCTGCTGCATACGATCCAGCCGATTCCGCATTTGATCGATCTCCCCATTCCAGGCCATTATTTGAGCAATTAGCCGTTGGGCACTGTCTGTGGTGAAATAGTCACTTGGACCTAAAATTGAATGAAAAAAAGATGTGTTTAGAAATATGCACACATAGTTTACCTTACCATAAGCTGGTGTCTCAGACACTGACCTGGTGGGGTGCCCATGTCGCATACTTCATGAACATCCTCGGGGGTGGCGCTGTTGCTTGAGTCAAGCACAACCAGATCACCTAAAATAGAGTAGAAAAATTACATAAAATAAAAGGCAGCCATGCATAGATTACCGTAAGCTGGTGTGTCAGACACTCACCTGGTGGGGTGCCCATGTCACCCACCTCTCCTTCCTCCACATCCTCAGTGGGGCTTGGGCTGATTTCCCAAGTATGTTCTTTTGGTTGGGGGGACTGGGTTCTTCTTGGCTGAGTGTTTTTTCCCCTATGTGAAGCAAAAAATTAATATACTTAGCACACAGATATTTTAGTACATAGTAATCTTCAAACATTGTAGTGAAGTGGTGTACAAATTGTCTGTTTGTGTAGAGTTCCTAGTTTACTAAAGATCTAATTTTCTAAAGACATATCGAGATAGATAGATATCTCGATATCTAGATATCAATATCTAAATATATCTTAAAATATTGATCTCTCTCTCTCTCTATATCTATAAATATAAATAAATATAAATATCTAACTAAATATAAATATAAAAATAAATATAAATTTAAATAAATATAAATATATATATATATATATATATATATATATATATATATATATCAATATAAATAAATATATAAATATATATATATATATATCAATATATATATCAATATAAATATATATATATATATATATATATATATATATATATATATATATATATATATATATATATATATATATATATATAATATATATATATATATATATATACATATCTCTATATATGTAACGAGGTTTATGGAAAGATCGTTTCAAACGATGCAAAAATCGTATAGGAAAGAAAAACACATGGAGCGGTATACGAGGTAATAAACACAAGATGAAAACACGAAAGCACTTTACAGATCCGTCTGTACTGATCCGGCTCCCGGAGTTTGAGGTCGGACCATCTTTTTCGAATTTGATCCTTCGAGCGCTGTACCCCAAAATAACCCTGTAAGGTCTTCACCACCCTCCCCAATTTTTTTGGCTTTTCTCAAATTTGGCCGGGCGTACGGCCCATACTTCCCATCATAGTCCTTTTTTTTAAGAATTGCCACCATTTCCACCATCTCTTTAAAGGACATATTGGAGGCCTTAAATCTTGGCTTCACAGATAGTGACATTCCGGCCTCCGGGCTTTCTTCGCTACCTGAGGTAGTACACACCTGATGTGTCTCCGCCATTATTCACCCCACTACGCGCCGTATAAAAAATGGGCAGAGAATATTAGTTAAAATCGAACGTCAGGGGCGGGCGACGCAGGCGGAGTTTCACACATGTGCAGTGTATAAAGAGGGGCCTTGCGCACGTGTCGTACGTACGTTCTGTGCGTAGAATTAAGGGGCGGAGAACATGAGTTAAAATTGAACGTCAGGGGCGGGTGACGCAGGCGGAGTTTCACACATGCGTAGTGTATAAAGAGGGGCCTTGCGCACGTGTCGTACATACGTTCTGTGCGTAGAATTAAGGGGCGGAGAACATGAGTTAAAATTGAACATCGGGGGTGGGCGATGCAGGTGGAGTTTCACACATGCGCAGTGTATAAAGAGGGTTCTTGCGCATGTGACGTACGTACGTACGTTCTGTGCGTAGAGTCAAGGGTGGGTTATATGCGTAAACAAAAAGAACGTCAGGGGCGGGCCAAGTGGGCGTAGTATTACGCATGTGCAGTGTATAAAGCGATGTTACGTATTGTGTCGTACGTACGTTCTGTGCGTAGGAGATAGTGGACCGGGACGCTACTAAACAAAAGTAATTTTAAATTTATACATTTGGTCAAGACTTTGTAGCAAACGGCCTATATGGATTGACAGATTGATGAGGCCTACATAGGGATAAGATGATGAGGGTTTAGCAGAAACATAATAAGTGTTTTTTTCTTGTGTCTTTATCTTTTACAGACATTATGAATCCCCTATTTAAGGATCCTGATTTTTTGACAGCTTTTATTTCAAAATATAGAGAAATGAGGAATTTGTGGGAGGTTAAACACCATCAATATTATTTAAAGCATGTGAGGAAGTCAACGCTGGAGAGACTTCTGTCATTTGTCCAGGCGACCATCCCGGAAGCAACAATGGAGACATTGTTAAAGAAAATTGGGGTCTTGAGGAACATGTATAAGAGGGAGCATAACAAGATCCAGGAATCCATGAGATCAGGAGCATCAGCAGATGATGTTTGTCCACCCTTCCCTCCACCCTTCCCTCCACCCTTCCATGCACCCTTCCCTCCACCCCAGCAAAGGCTGATGAGGACCAAGCTGGGTCTTCCATCCTGGATGAACCGGATATGACCATCTGGAGTCAGGTAAATTATTTTAACAAATATTTACTGTCCTAATATTAATGATGTTAACTGGATGTTATAATTGATTCAAATAATTTTCCCCTCAAAATTATGTATACATATCAATTGACAGTAGTGGCTAAATATGTTTGTCACCTTCTTCAAAAAATTAGGGTGTCTGATTTCTAGACTCTTTTATTAAGAGATGTATTCACATTGAATTTGCTAGTCATGAGAAGCAAATTGTGTGTCATTGATGAACCCAAAAAAATATACTAAAACTATGTCCTTTTTTTATACACAGGATGAGTCCATCCAGGAGGAATGTGGGGAAAGTGGCAGGCAGGAGTAGACCAGGCCCATGGACAGCCTGGAGGAGGCCGGATTCACCATCATCCTGGAGGAGGCTGGGCCCAGTGTCAGGCAGGAGGTGGCTGGGCCCAGTGAGGTGGCTGGGCCCAGTAGGAGCCTGACAGAATCCCAAGTGCCTCCCCTCCGCCTTCCAAAAAAAAGGGCCAGGAAGGGGACGGTCACACAGGAGGCATCCCTGCGCCTCATGCAAGAGGCCACCCATTTTTTAAGGAGCCCCCCCGAAGCGGAAGAGTCCTATGGCTGCTACTTAGCCAGCAGGCTTCTTAAAATGGATTGGGAGCAGCGCCTCATTTGTGAGCGACTATTTGGGGAAACAATCCAGAAGGGGCTGCAGGGCACGCTAACCAGAAACACCCAACTACATGAGGCAGCTCCCCCTCCTCCTCCTCCTCCTCCTCCTCCTCCTGCCACAACTGAAACACCAGAGCCACAGCCTCCAAAGAAGGCTGCAGGGAAGGCTGCAGGGCAGCGTGGAGGAAAGGCTGCAGGGAAGAGAAGAAAGTGATGACTTGGGTTCAGTCTGGTCTGACAGAAGACGCAGGCTGTTGTAGGACCACAGTCTGGGGACATCTATATCATCTGCTGGTGCTGTTGATCTCTGGGATTCCTGGACCAGATTGTGCTCCCTCTTATATGGACTCCTCAAGATCCCAATTTTCTTGTCCACAGACTTTTTCCAGCGTTGACTTCCTCTTTATTTTATTTAGACCATGAATAAATGGATATTTTTTGAGTTTATGAAAAGACTTTATGTGTTTTATTTTAAATCATTGATTTTAGACACAATGTCAAATTAACAAGGGACAACAATCTCATTGAGTTTGCAAAAACACACAAAAAATACATTAATAATGTTAATAATGTTCTAGTGGTAACTTTATATACAAAAAAAAAAAATCACTATAAAAAACAAAAAAATGGTTCTTTGTGGTAACTTGACAAACACCAATAAAAAAAAATAAATAAAAATAAAATGGTTCTTTGTGGTAACTTTACAAACACCAAAAAAAATAAATGGTTCTTTGTTGTAACTTGACAAACACCAAAAAAAAAAAAAATGGTTCTTTGTGGTAACTTGACAAACACCAAAAAAAAAAAAAAAAAGGTTCTTTGTGGTAACTTGACAAACACCAAAAAAAAATGGTTCTTTGTGGTAACTTTACAAACAGCAAAAAAAAAACAAAAAAAACCTAGATAAACATTAAATAAGTTCGACAACAATCATAAAATAAACATCTGGATGAAATTTACAATAAAAGATGACTCCACCAAAAAAAAACAAGTGTAAAAAGTATTATTAGTATGGAAAAATTGTTTTTAAAAAGCATACTATATCATTCATGAGATCAAAGAGAAAAAGAATCCAGAAATCAGTTTGGGAGAACTCTGTTTGAATATGAACAGCAAAACATCTTCGTTCTTTATAGCATTCGTAAAGAAGACATTCATGCGCTGCATTCAACGATCACAGATTTTGCAGCGTGAGGAATGTGCTACCTACAATACGAACACTAGTTTTACTAGACCGAGCTCTTCCGTTTAGTTTTTGCTTATGAGCATGCGTCATTTTTTTCTCCGTCGGACTAGCATACAGACGAGCGGATTTCGGGGTCCGTCGTAGCTACGACGTAAAGATTTGAAGCATGTTTCAAATCTAAGGTCCGTCAGATTTGAGGCTGCAAAAGTCAGCTGAAAGTCCGGGGAAGCCCACACACGATCGGATTGTCAGCCAGCTTTAGCCCGTCTGCGTCCGTCTGACTTTTGTAGACGAAAAGTCCGACCGTGTGTACGCGGCATAAGTCTTCACTTTACCAACACACTCCGCTCTAGGACAATCCCGATCATCCACAGGGCGATGCTTCAAGTTCTATCTCACATTTAGCCTTCCATGGAAAGCGAGCCAGGCTTGATCCCTAAACTTCAAAGGGATTCTTTCTAAGTTGATTAAACACAACCCCTCCCTCATTACAGAGCCTGGGTGATTATCCCTTAAGGCTAGTAACACACTGAAAGCAGAGCTCAAAATCCACTTCTCCAGGAGCTTCCTGGGGAGGGATATGATATCCTCCACTGTCACCCGCCACTGTCAAAGTGTTTTCTGGCACGGTGAACATAAGCCAGAAGCTTGCCATGTCGGACTCCCAGACTTTTCACTGGCCCACCATCTTCCCAACATCGCAGAAAAGGCCTAAAATAAGATTGAAAAATACCCACCCATCCCGGCGGGTTCTCTGCTAGCATGTTACCAAGATTGTACTTTAAAAAGAGCAGAGAAAAGAAAACTATTTGGTTGACCATTCCTAGGCCACCCTCCCGCCTGGGCAGGTAAGTTACATTGCGTTTGATTAGGTTCAGCCTATTTCCCCATAACAGTTGTAAAAAACAGCTGTACACCCTTGCATAGAGAGATGCTGGCAAGATACAGACAAAGCTGACATATAAAAAGATTGGAACCAGGTATGTTTTGATCAAGTCAACCCTCTCCCTCAAGGAAAGTTTCCATTTCTTCCAGCTTGCTACTTTGGCATTGGCACCCACCAACTGGTTTTCCCAATTTCGATGACCATAGTCACCAGGACCAAATTTGATGCTCAACACTTTAATTTCCTGATGGGGCTCTGGGAAGGCATCCGGAAGTTTAAAGCTTTCACCCTCCTCACCCATCCAGAAAACTTCACTTTTTTCATTGTTGACTTTAGAACCAGAAGCCTCCGTGTACTGCTCTATCAAAGAGACCACCTCCTGCACCTTCTCTGTCCCAGAGATAATAACAGACATATCATCGGCATAGGCCACGACCTTCAAAGGCGGCACACCAGCAATGCCCACAGGCACCTCGCACAAAGATCCACTCTCTAGCCTTCTTATGAAGGGGTCGATTGCGAATACTTATAGCAGGGGGCTCAGAGAACATCCCTGGAGCACACCAGAGCCAACCTCAAAAGGCTGACCAACCCAACCATTAACTAGTGGGAAGCCCCTCTATATAATGTTTTCAGCCAATCTATAAACCTCCCCTGAAGGCCGTATCTACCAAGTAGCAAATACAGGTACTCGTGATTGACTCTATCGAAAGCCTTTACCCGATCCAATGCCAGCAAGTACTTTCTCCATCCAGCAGCCCTGCATCGTTCCAAAGCCTCCCGGACAGCTAAAACCGCTGAAAAGGTTCTACCTTGGACCGAGCAGTGCTGATAGCTGGACAACAAATCGCCTGCTACTGACGACAAGCGCAAAAAAAGAATCTTCGCCAAGACCTTTCTATCAACATTGAGAAGACTGATGGGGCGCCAGTTCTCAATCATTGGGGGGGTCTTTACCTTTTGACAGCAGAATCACAGCGGACTGCCTCATGGAGGGAGGGAGTGAACCCTCTTCTAGACAGCTGTTATAAACCTCTGCTAAAAAGGGAGCCAGAGTGGACTTAAAAGACTTGTAGAATTCAGCTGTCAACCCATCTGGCCCAGGCGATTTTTTTTTGGTAGCCAGCTTCTCTATAGCATGAACTACCTCATCCACTGAAATCGGTTCTGTCAAATTCATCAAAGGCAATGTACCATTTCTGTAAGGGATGCTATACACAGACATCCAATACAGGTGATCAAATCGATGGGCTGCACCAAGGAATCAGGAACAAACAAGTAAATGGAAAAAGTATGTTTATTTAATATAAGGACACACTTCTCAAGGACAGGAAACACGGAACGGGGTCCAGGACAAAGCAGGAACAAAAGCAGGTTCAGGCAGGGACAAGGCTAGCAGAGGGAATTCTGAAGCATTTGAGCCTTGGTTAAGGGCGGCTTATATAGTCCAGCGGTTAAGGGCGGGCTTATATAGTCCAGTAAAACCCAAACAGGTGTACTTGATAACTGGTTGGAAGTCTTGGCAGCGAGACACCCGTTGGTGGCCACCAGAATTACACCCTTTGGTGCTGAACAGTGCCACCAGTAGGTGAAACCAGTAATGACACCATTCCTGACAGTTCCCCCTCCTTAAGGAGTGGCCTCCAGACGCCCTTAGTTCAACAGTCCGAGCGGGTGCGGAAACCCCCTAAAAAGTTTCCCTACTGAGTCTGCAGACTTCTTCGCACTTCCAAGGCCAGAGTCCTTTAGTTCACTGGGGGACATGCCACCAGAGTTTGAGAGTAGGACACGCATCCCACCACCAGAGTCAGGAAGTTTGGATCCGGAAATGAAAATTAGCAGGGCAAGAACCCATCGGAGGCGGACTACACAGTAGACATGTGCAGGATGAAAAAATTTGTTTCGTTTAGTTTCGTTTCGATTCGTTATTTAACTTAATTCATTTAGTTAAATTCGTTGCATTCATTACATTCGTTTTCGGAATTCGTTTCATTTCGTATTCGAATTCAAAAAAATTCGACCGCATTCGAAAAAATTCGACCGCATTCGAAAAAATTCGACCGTATTCGAAAAAAACTATCAAATTCGAAAAAATTCTAACACATTCGAAAAAAACTGTCAAATTCGAAAAAATTCTACCACATTCGAAAAAAACTATCAAATTCGAAAAAATTCGACCACATTCGAAAAAAACTATCAAATTCGAAAAAATTCTACCACATTCGAAAAAAACTGTCAAATTCGAAAAAATTCTACCACATTCGAAAAAACTATCAAATTCGAAAAAATTCTACCACATTCGAAAAAAACTGTCAAATTCGAAAAAATTCTACCACATTCGAAAAAAACTATGAAATTCGAAAAAATTCTACCACATTCGAAAAAACTGTCAAATTCGAAAAATTTCTACCACATTCGAAAAAAACTATAAAATTCGAAAAAAACAATAACTGAATTTGAAAAAGTAAACTATATATAACCATTTTGCGAAATTTGAAATTCGTATAGAATGAAATCGAATTCCAATAGAAAAGATTAGGATAGAATAGAAAGTATAAAAGAATAGCATAGAAAAACGATAGATCAGAATAGAAAAAAATATAATATATTGTATTCTAAGCTTTTCTATTTGAATTCGAATTCATTCTGTACCAAATTCCAATTTTGGAAGATGGTTAAATATATATATTATATTTTTTTTCTATTCTGTTCCATTGTTTTTCTATGCTATTCTTTTCTATTCTATTCTAAACTTTTCTATTCGAATTTGAATTAATTCTATGCGAAATTCGAATTTCGGAAGATGGCTTCTAAAATTAGAATTTCGTATAGAATGAATTCGAATTTGAATAGAAAAGATTAGAATAGAAATAGAATAGACTAGAAAAACAATAGAACAGAAGAGAATAAAATATAATATATATATTTTTTTCTATTCTGTTTCATTGTTTTTCTATGCTATTCTTTTTTATTCTATTCTAAACATTTCTATTCGAATTTGAATTCATTCTATACGAAATTCGAATTTCGGAAGATGGCTTCTGAAATTCGAATTTCGTATAGAATGAATTTGAATTTGAATAGAAAAGAATAGACTAGAAAAACGATAGAACAGAATAAAATATAATATATATATTATATCTTATTCTATTCTGTTCTATTGTTTTTCTAGTCTATTCTTTCTACTCTATTTTAATCTTTTCTATTCAAATTAATTTTATATGAAATTCGAATTTTGGAAGATGGTTATATATATATATATATATATATATATATATATATATATATATATATATATATATATAAAATATTTTTTCTATTCTGTTCTATTGTTTTTCTATTATTTTCTATTATATTCTGATCTTTTCTATTTGAATTCAAATTCATTCTATACAAAATTTGAATTTCAGAAAATAGTTATATAGAAATAGAATGAAATCAAATTCTAATAGAAAAGAATAGAATAGAAAAACAATAGAACAGAATAGAAAGAAATATTTTATATATATATAAAAATAAATAAAACCATCTTCCGAAATTGGAATTTGGTACAGAATGAATTTGAATAGAAAAGATTAGAATAGAATATTTTATATTTTTTTCTATTCTGTTCTATTGTTTTTCTATGCTATTCTTTTATATTATTTTCTGTTCTATTCTAATCTTTTCTATTTGAATTCATTCTGTACCAAATTCCAATTTCGGAAGATGTGTGTGTATATATATATATATATATATATATATATATATATATATATTTTTTTTTCTGTTCTATTGTTTTTCTGTTCTAGTCTTTTCTATTAGAATTCGATTTCATTCTATTTCATTCTGTTTCTGTATAACCATTTTCGGAAATTCAAATTTCGTATAGAATGATTTTGCATTCAAATAGAAAAGATTAGAATAAAATAGAAAAGAATAGAAAAGAATAGAAAAACAATAGACCAGCATAGAAAAAAAATAAAAATAAAAAAAATATATATAAATATATATACCGTATTTATCGGCATATAACACGCACTTTTTTCCCCTTAAAATCAGGGGAAAATCATGGGTGCGTGTTATACGCCGATCCCTTGCGATCCTGAGCTGACAGATCCTCAAAATCGCCGACCGTGATTTGAAAATGGCGCCGAAATACACAGAGCCGGTCCTCAGCTCTTCTCGGCCACTTTCGGCTTCACTCGAGTGCCGCCCGAACCTAGCCGAGTGTACTCGGCTAGGTTCGGATAGCTCCGCTCACAGTCACGCCCATCCCGGGCGGGACTACGAGTGGAGCCGAAAGTGAACGAGAGCCGCCGAGAAGAGCCGAGGACTGGCTCTGTGTATTTTGGCGCCGGCGGCACCATTTTCAAATCGCGGTCGGCGATTTTGAAGCTCAGGATCGCAGGGGATCACAGGATTTTCAAACTGTGAGCTGCAAGGCTGCACTGGGGCAAGGCTGCACTGGGATAAGGCTGCAATGGACACTGGGAAGGCTGCACTGACAAGGCTGCACTGACAAGGCTGCACTGACATGGCTGCACTGGGGCAAGGCTGCACTGAGAACGCTGCAATGATGGGCATTTAAATGTAAGTTTTTTTCCCTTAAACTTCCCTCCTAAAAGTTTTTTTTTCCTTAAAATTCCCTCCTAAACTTGGGGTGCGTGTTATACGCCAGTGCGTGTTATACGCCGATAAATACGGTAATTTTTTTGTATTATTCTCTTCTATTGTTTTTTTATGCTTTTCTTTTCTATTATTTTATATTCTATAATAGTCTTTTCAATTCAAATTCATTCTATACGAAATTCGAATTTCGGAACATGGCTTCTGAAGTTTGAATTTCTTATAGAATGAATTCGAATTAGAACAGAAAATAATAGAAAAGAATAGACTAGAAAAACAATAGAACAGAATAGAAGAAAATTTAATATATATATATATTATATATTATATTTTCTTCTATTCTGTTCTATTTTTTTCCTAGTCTATTCTTTTCTATTATTTTCTATTCTATTCTAATCTTTTATATTCAAATTTGATTTCGGTCTATATGAAATTCGAATTTTGGAAGATGTTTTATATATATATATATATATATATATATATATATATACAATTTTCTATTCTGTTTCATTGTTTTTCTATGCTATTCTTTTCTATTCTATTCTAAACTTTTCTATTCGAATTTGAATTCATTCTATACGAAATTCGAATTTCGGAAGATGGCTTCTGAAAGTGGAATTTTGTATAGAATGAATTCGAATTTGAATAGAAAAGATTAGAATAGAAAATAATAGACTAGACAAAAAATAGAACAGAATAAAATATAATATATATAATTTTTTGTATTCTGTTCTATTGTTTTTCTAGTCTTTTCTCTTCTACTCTGTTCTAATCTTTTCTATTCAAATTCGAATTCATTTTATAAGAAATTCAAATTTCGGAAGATGGTCATATATATATATATATATATATATATATATATATATATATATATATATATATATATATATATATATATATATATATATATATTATACATATACATATATATGTATATTATACATATACACACACACACACACATATATATATATATATATATATATATATATATATATATATAAAACCATCTTCCGAAATTTGAATTTCTTATAATATGAATTCGAATTTGAATAGAAAAGATTAGAATAGAGTAGAAGAGAAAAGACTAGAAAAACAATAGAACAGAATAGAATAAATTATATATATTATATTTTATTCTGTTCTGTTCTATTGTTTGTCTAGTCTATTATTTTCTATTCTAATCTTTTCTATTCAAATTCGAATTCATTCTATACGAAATTCCACTTTCAGAAGCCATCTTCCGAAATTCGAATTTCGTATAGAATGAATTCAAATTCGAATAGAAAAGTTTAGAATAGAATAGAAAAGAATAGCATAGAAAAACAATGAACAATGAAAAATGAACAATTGAATAGAAAAGATTAGAATAGAAAATAATAGACTAGACAAACAATAGAACAGAATAAAATATAATATATATAATTTTTTGTATTCTGTTCTATTGTTTTTCTAGTCTTTTCTCTTCTACTCTGTTCTAATCTTTTCTATTCAAATTCGAATTCATTTTATAAGAAATTCAAATTTCGGAAGATGGTCTTATATATATATATATATATATATATATATATATATATTATACATATACATATATATGTATATTATACATATACACACACACACACACACACATATATATATATATATATATATATATATATAAAACCATCTTCCGAAATTTGAATTTCTTATAATATGAATTCGAATTTGAATAGAAAAGATTAGAATAGAGTAGAAGAGAAAAGACTAGAAAAACAATAGAACAGAATAGAATAAATTATATATATTATATTTTATTCTGTTCTGTTCTATTGTTTGTCTAGTCTATTATTTTCTATTCTAATCTTTTCTATTCAAATTCGAATTCATTCTATACGAAATTCCACTTTCAGAAGCCATCTTCCGAAATTCGAATTTCGTATAGAATGAATTCAAATTCGAATAGAAAAGTTTAGAATAGAATAGAAAAGAATAGCATAGAAAAACAATGAAACAGAATAGAAAATTATATATATATATATATATATATATATATATATATATATATAACATCTTCCAAAATTCGAATTTCATATAGACCGAAATCAAATTTGAATGTAAAAGATTAGAATAGAATAGAAAATAATAGAAAAGAATAGACTAGAAAAACAATAGAACAGAATAGAAGAAAATATAATATATATATTATATTTTCTTCTATTCTGTTCTATTGTTTTTCTAGTCTATACTTTTCTATTATTTTCTGTTCTAATCTTTTCTATTCAAATTCGAATTCATTCTATACGAAATTCAAACTTCAGAAGCCATGTTCCGAAATTCGAATTTCGTATAGAATGAATTTGAATTTGAATTGAAAATACTATTATAGAATATAAAATAGTAGAAAAGAAAAGCATAAAAAAACACACATATATATATATATATATATATATATATATATATATATATATATATATATATATATATATATATATATATATATACATATTCTATTGCTTTATTATTTTATATTCTACCTTATTGTTTTTTTTAGAAAAACGTTTTCTATTTTTTTTTTAATTTGATTATGTTTTCGAATTCGATTCGAATATGTTTTCGAATTCGATTCGAATATGTTTTCGAATTTGATTCGAATTCGTTCGTTTTTTTTCGGATTCGTTTAAATTCTTTACTTTTGTCATTCGGAAATTCGGATGCATCCGAATTTCCGAATAATGAAAAATTCGTCCGAATTTCGATTCGGAACGAAACGAAATGCACATGCCTACTACACAGAGGCATTACATTCAGGCTGGGTGACAAGCAGGATTGAAACAGCGGCAAGATGGGCATCAGGAACAGGTTTAGCAGACACCATGTCATCAGGCTGGGCAAAAGACAACGGGTCATCTGGCTGGGCAGCAGGCTCCAGGTCATCAGGCTGGGCAAAGGACACCGGGTCATCTGGCTGGGCAGCGGGCAGAGGCAGAGGCACTTTAAGCTGGAAGACATGCACTGGAAACTTCAGGCTGTACCATGGGCACCAGAACCTCAGGCTGGACTGTGGGCATCGTTACATTTGTATGTGGATACAGGGCTGTAGATAGTGGATGCATGTAGAAGCATGCATCTAGATGCATATAGAAGTGAAGAGCAGAAGAATGGTGAGACAGAGGGAGCAAATTTTGAAGGGAGATTTAGTGGAGCTGATGAAGGCAGCTGAGAAGCAGAAGTGTTAAAGGCAGGGGAGGTGCAGCAGGAGGAAACAGGGTACTGGTACTTCATTGGTAGAAGGGTGTATTGGGTGGCAACTGTGGTTGTTGGGGGTAAAGGAGAGGAAGACATCCCAGCAGGCTGGTATCTAGCCACAGAAATGGGTGGTTGGGAGCTGACAGAGGCTGAGTACAACAAACTTGACCAGGCCTGTAATAATGATTAGGGATAAGCATAAGAACAATATGCAGTGTTCTGGGCAAATTCGAAAACCGCCGGAACACCGTTAAAGTCTATGGGACAGGAACATGAATAATCAAAAATGCTCATTTTAAAGCCTTATATGCAAGTTATTGTCATAAAAAGTGTTTGAGGACCCGGGTCCTGCCCCAGGGGACATGGATCAATGCAAAAATTTTTTTTAAAAACGGACGTTCTTTCGGGAGCAGTGACTTTTTTTTTAATGCCTAAAGTGAAACAATAAAAATGAAATATTCCTTTAAATATTGTGTCTGGGGGGTGTCTATAGTATGCCTGTAAAGTGGCACATTTTTCCCATGTTTAGAACAATACCCCAGCAAAATGACATTTCTAATTTGTTGCATGTTCGCATGTTCTGCTGCGAACCGAACCGGGGGTGTTCGGCTCATCCCTAATAATGATTGCACAAAATCAGGTTTGCACATTGCTCATCTGACCAGAGACTGCATTGAATCAATACATTCTGCAAGCACCTGTTGAGGACAAGCTGAGTATTGTTCAAAGAAAAAGGCTGAGTCATCTTCCAATAGCCAAACCAAAGACTCTACCTGAGCTGCACTAAAAGGGGGTGTATAGTCATCACCTCCACTAGAGGTATCAGACAGGGCCAACTCTGTACAGATCTCAATCAATGGTTGCACGTCTTCAAACAAAAAACTACCTTTATCAATAAAAAAATCAATAAAAACATGAGCTAGACGGATGTATTCTGACAACTGTTCCCTAGTGCATTCACTTAATGTCTGATAAAAAAAATCTCTCATCTGTTGCCAGGAGCGAAAATTACAGAATATCTACCAGATGCATCTTTTAACAAGTGCTCAGACCCAATTCCCAGGTGCAACCAATCCAATTGTATGGCTTTAGAATTCTGTCAGCGATGCTATACACAGACATTCAATACAGGTAATCAGATCGTTGGGCTGCACCAAGGAATCAGGAACAAACAAGTAAATGAAAAAGTATGTTTTTTTAAGATAATGACACACATGCAAACCTATGGAAGAGCCCTGGGGCCATCATTAAAAAAAATATATACAGAATTATACGTTTGAAAAAAATATATATTTTTTAAGGAATTTTGAGTTTATTATTTTTTTTTATAAAATTCTGAGTTTGAAAGTCAGAATTCTGAGATTGAAAGTCAGAATTCTAAGTTTAAAAAATAAAAAATTCTACAGAATTCTGAGATTTAAAGTCAGACGTCTGAGATTAAAAGTCAGAATTCTGAGATTCAAAAGTCAGAATTCTGAGATTTAAAGTCAGAATTCTAAATTTCAAAGTCAGAATTCTGAGATTCAAAGTCAGAATTCTGAGTTTCAAAGTCAGAATTCTGAGATTCAAAGTCAGAATTCTGAGTTTATAAATATAGTAGTCTCTATTAGGAAGATTTTAGGACCAATGAGCAATAATGTAGTAACACCCACAGACATACATGTCTTCTGCTCTGTATATGGATATGTAAATCTATCTTAGTTACAGCACATGGTATAGGGAAGCAGGCAGTGCTGGGTTCTCTGGTTCTTCTACTGTATTAATAGTCCCTTGGTTTGCTGTCTTATCCTTCTTCTCTGTCATCTGCTCCAACATAAAGAGCCATGTTGAAAACGTGTGTATTGTGTGTGAGTGGGGGGGGGGCACAGCTTCCATAGATAACAGAACACAATGGCCAGCACAGCTCTGCACCCCAACTTGTAGGACACATTGCACTATTGCCCCTACATGAGGGAATTGTGAATCGCTAGAAGGCAGCAGGACAATGTGTGTCTATGGTCATAACGGATTGATCATAGCAATTACTTGTCCAGTCTAATACAGTGGTTTCACAAACAATTAACCTCATATCAAATATAAAAGCAAGCCTAACTTACAGATGAGAGTTAGCATTATGGTTAGAGCAGCAGGTTTGTATTGGTGAAGTTGTGGGTTCTAATCCAGGTGAGAGTACATTTTATATATATATATTAAAATATGATATAGTGAGGGCTTAAATTGTATTTTATCAATATATCCAAAATGATTTCAAGGTATATTAACAAAGACACACTGATATATTGAGCACACAAAGTTGTAGTCTATGCTGATTACTATAAATTAGAGAGTAGAGATTTAAAAGAAAAAAGTGTGTATATACTGTATTATTAGGGTGATCAGATGGGATCATTAGGGTGTCATCTTCAGTTTCCCCCGGGGGCAGTTCACAATTTCAGGAGACTGGTCATAACGGATCGATCATAGCAATTACTTGTCTGGACTAATACAGTTGTTATATTAGGAGCCCTTAAGTGATAGCATAGTGGTTAGAGTAACAGGCTTATAGTGTATAGCACATTTTTAAGTTATATATATATATATTTTCAATATATTGATTTTATATTAAACATATTTTAAAATATGAGTTAGTGAGGGCTTAAATTGTATTTTATTGATATATCCAAATTGATTTCAAGGTATATTAAGACATATTGATAAAATATTTGTATATGTTGACTACTATAAATTAGAGAGTAGGGATTTTCTTTACAAATCGGTGTATATATTGGGATGATTTTGGTGACATGGGGCCAGTTCTCAATTTCAGGAGATTGTCCCTGGAAGCTGCATGATAACCATCATCAACTTAGCCCTGGGCTCTGCACTATAATCTGTGCGTGTGTTCTACAATTTACATGCACACGTCAATATCTCCCCTTCACTGATTGGCTGCAGTTTATCCCCACTGACACGGATGCAGCGCCATTTTCCTCTTAGCTGCACCGTTGACACAGGGAAATTTTTTCCAGCTAATGACACCACCGATGCAGGGTAATTTTTTCCATCCCGACACCACCGATGCAGGGTCATTTTTCTTCTTCACTACTGTTAGTCCCTTATGTGTCCACCAGTTGTAGCCTCCCTGGCGGTTTTCCCGAGTGTGGCTCGGGGTTACATTTCAGCACCATTAGCGGTAACCCCGAGCCACACTCGGGATTGCATCGCAGGATCCTGGTGTGGCTTTACTTACCTTGTCCCCGGGATCCTGCGATGTCCCCCGCTGTGTCCGCGGGCTTTGTCCTCCTCCGAAGCCTCTCCTTCCCTACTCCGTTCCCTGCGAGCGGCGCGACGCACGGCGGCGGAGCCTGGCGGCAAATAAAAAAAAATGTAAAAATCATAACACATACAGTACTGTAATCTTACAGATTACAGTACTATATGAAATGATTTCACATCCCTTTTGTCCCCAGTGCTTTGTCCTATACCCTGTATGCAGTTTTATGTGATATATACTGTTCTTTCTGCCTGGAAACTGGAGATTGTCCATAGCAACCAAAAAGTGTCCCTTTACGTCAAAAGTGGCTTTAGACCAGCTAGAAAACAGCGATAGTAAATTAGAACACTTGCAGAATTGAGCGATAGTGAATCGTGTGGAAATTTATTTTATTACTATTTATTTTTATTTTTTTAAATTATTATTTTTTTTTTATTATATTATAGTTTATGTTTTTGTGTTTCAAACTTTATCATACCCGGGATATCTACTAGACTCTTGTTTGGACAGATTTAAGTGTGTTATTGTTAAGAATTACAGACCTACAATATAAAACGCCAAATTTCCATGCAAAATAATTGTACCGCTTTCAGCACCTAAAATCCGAAATAATCATACCGCCAGGGAGGTTAAACTCTTACATACTGCAAATATATATGCATATACAGGTACAGTATTTTGCTCTGCATGCCACTATTTTTCCAAAATCCCCTGTTCCACCTGAGAGGGGGGAGCAGGCACAATTGGGTACTGGATGAGCTTGTCCTATCTCTGCTGGGAGACTGAGATGACAGTAGGCTATAGTCATCCTCACTGATTCATTTTTGGGACTCTGTGCCATTACACTGATCACTGCCAGAGACACTGAGAACTATATTGGTCATTGCTAGAGACAGAGCTGTCTTCAAGAATCATCGGGTCCCATGTTGTGTACCTAACAACCCCTCTTCCCCGCTCAATGTTACTGTTGGTGCTCATGTGTGTGCTATGCAGCCACAATATGTAGTGGGGAAATCGAGACCAATACTCCTCGTTCTAAGATCTTCTCCCATTGTTCCATAGTCATTGCCCCCACGTCTCTCTCCCACTCCAATGGTATAGGTGCAATGTAAAATCTGGACTGCCGCACTCCGGATTGGAATAATAAAGGTAAAATCTTCTTTATTGAAAAAATGACATGGTATAAAATGCGTACATTGCTCTGTTGAAGTGATACAGCATAACCGCTGACGCGTTTCACGCTCCCATAGAGCGCTTACTCATAGCTGGTTTGTACAACAATGAAAGTCACTTATATACACATTATACGTCTCACACATGACCGCATACTGATTGTATAACTCTAAACAGCTGATCGTTAGATTGTATGGCCTCTTAACATAGAGTTAATTGGGTGTGTGTTTTATGGTGGAGTGTTTATTGAAGACGTGAATGTGCAGACAAGATGTTTCTATAGACAATACAAAAATATCCATAAATAAAAAGTTTATATTGTCTCCCACCCCACTCTGCTCTTGGAAGGTCCTACTCCACTTATTATTCTAGCCCCCAATCTGGAATATAGCTCGGAAATTAGTCCTCTGGTTGAGGCTGGTTTATTTATTTTTAGGAGTATGGGGATCTGGGTCCATTCAATAATTTGTGACCTAAACTGTGCTTGAATAGCATGTCTAATCTGCAGGTATTTGTAGAACGCTTTGTTTGATATGTTGTATTCCTGTCTTAAATCTAAGAAGGTCTTCATGAAATTACCCTCACATAGTTTAGTCGGTTAATGCCCTGCCTCTCCCATTACCTGGGCCTCTCTATACCCCTTACTTCCGCCAAGTTTTTATTATTTCATGAGGGGGATATTCTGTTACCCCATTAGTGCCTTCTTTGTCTGCCATACTTTACTAACTAATTTTATTGTCAGACATCTATGAACAAATGAGTCAGCCTCTAATACCTCCACTAGTATACTGTGTGGGGCCCCCCATTATCATCATTCTATTGCTGGAATTCCCACCTCCTAGGGTTCCATAGCCCGCTAGATGTTGCAACTGGGATGCCAGGAAATATGATCTTGGGTGCGGAACCGCCATGCCCTTCTTTAATCGGTAATTGCATGGTTTGCAAACTAATCCTAGATTGGCCCTTCTTCCATATTAAAGCGGGATTCCGTCCTAAAAAAAAAAAAAATTAAAGTCAGCAGCTACTAACACTGTAGCTGCTGACTTTAAATAAGCACTTACCTGTCCTGGGTGCCCGAGGCCAACCCGTCCCTCGGCTCTCTCCCCCGGCACCGCCATCCTAGGTAAGGGAAACAGGCAGTGGAGCCTTTTGGCTTCACTGCCAGTTTCTTACTGTGCATGCGCGAGCAGCGCTTTATGAATGGGACGCAATGTGTTGGGGGGACACACAGTTCCCATAACACACCGCGCCCCATTCCCCAGAAGACAACGCGGGAAGCAGAAGACTTAAGATCACTGCGGTGTAGGAAGTGGCATATTAGGAAGACTGCCTAGCAACAGTCATTTCACGTAAGTAAAAAAAAAAAATTTTTCTTTTCCTCCATTTTTTTAGGTATTTTTTTTTTCAGGGTGGACCTCCACTTTAATTCCCTAAATTGGGATTCTATTTTTTTTAAACCACTTTTGGCCTATCCAAGTCGGAGAATTGTCTAACAAATATAGTATCTGTGGTAGCCATATCATCTTTATTAGATTACAGATAGAGGGAGTCGGCTCCAAATATCTCCTTTTTGCTTTAATTTAAGTAGTAATGGGGCTAGATTATTGTTGACGTACTGATTTATGTCACTCGTAATTCAAATACCCAGATATTTCAGCTTGGCAACTACTTTCAGGTGGGGAGTTCCAGACGGTATCTGGTTACCAAGTGGGTCTACCGGTAGCAGAGCTGACTTCTCCCAATTGATAACCAGACCAGAAAATCGCCCAAACTCTCCAACCATTTGTATCACTGTATTTAATGAAGTTTCAACATCACCCAGGAAAAACAGGACGTCATCCGCGAACAGTGCTATCCTGTCCTCTTCTGTCGGCCTCTGGAATCCCTGTATATCTAGCATTGATCTAGTCATAATTGCTAGTGGTTCCATCGCAAGGGCGAACAATAGGGGGGACAGGTGGCAACCCTGTCTCGTCCCTCTCTCCAACTGGAACAATTCTGAATGTTCTTTATTCATTTTTATTTTAGCTCTTGGTTCGCTATAGAGTATTCTCACCCATCTAATAAAGGAGGGGCCAAACCCAAATCTCTCTAGCACCCTCCATAAATAGTCCCATTCCAGGCTATCAAAGGCCTTGGTAGCGTCCAAGGCCAATATGGCCCTAGAGCCTAAATTGTCGGTTGGAATCTGCATATTTAAAAAGACTCTTCTGATGTTAATACTAGTTGACCTGTTAGGAATAAAACCCGACTGGAGGGGGCGTGGCTTAGCCAGCGAGCGAGATGGCAGCACACTAGAGGAGCTCCATGGACAGACACAGCCGACAGCACTTTACCCTGAGCACCTGGGTCAGGAGATGGGCAGACTGACTCACCAGACCTCTCACCCCAAAACACGCAGCACCCCAGCTTCCTCCACGTCCAGGAGCATATCGGAGCTACTGAAGGCTAAACCCGCGGACCGCAGCAGCATGGCGGGACACAAGATGGCGGGCTCTCAGCATGAGGAGGATGAATATAGTGAGGACTCGCAATCCGCTCTGGAGGACACAGGTAGGAGTGGGACACGCTCGCACAAACCCCTCACCTACGCTGACATGTCTGGCTTTGCTGCAGACATTAAAGCAACGTTTTCAGCGGCCATTACAGACCTGAAGTCCAATCTGCTGGTGTTGTCTGATAAGATGGAAGCAGTGGAAGTGCAGGGAAAGCACAGAGACAGAGCTCTTCTTAGATTAGACAAGATTGCTGACACACATGTCTCTCATTTCAATAGCAACACACTTTCAAAAATTCTACTCACAATTATATGACTTACCCCCACAACAAAATGAACCGGCACATAGAGGACCTCGATAACCGAGGAAGAAGGAACAATATAAGGGTGGGAGGGATCCCTGAGTCAGTGGACAGTGACCAGATAATACCTGCCCTGAAACGTGTTTTCAACAGCCTGTTAGAAAGGCAGGAGGACTCAGACATAGAATTTGTTAGAGCACACAGAGCGCTCAGAGCTAGAGGCCCAGATACTGCTCCCCCAAGAGACATAATATGCTGCCTGCAGAGTTTTCCCCTCAAGGAAGATATCATGAGGAAAGCGAGGAGAAACGAACATATAATCTTTAATGGGGCAAATATCATGTTATATCAAGATCTCTCACAGATCACCTTGAAAAATCGCAGGGCCCTGCGACCCCTCCTAGATAAATTAAGGGAAAGTGACATACGATACACATGGCGCTTCCCTTTTGCCCTGGTGACCACAATTGCAGGAAAACAGCTCATCCTGCGCACACCAGATGACCTCCCTGAGTTTTGTGCCGCATTGGACTTAGACTTAATTGATTTGCCTGAATGGTATCAGGAGTTTTCGTTACCTCCTCATGCCAGATGCCCACCCAGCTCCCCTTTATCTACTCCTGAGAAACAACTATCTAAAAAAATGAAGCATGGAAAGGGGGGGGGACAATGAGGGGGACCCCCGCCTCGCGCTCCATGCCATCTAGGTTTCGCAAACTTGACTAATTGTCACGACTAATACTCACCGAGGCCAAGATGCCGAGAGAGGCTCGCCCTTATGACCATGCGCACCCAGACCCCCGGAGTTGATACAGGGAGCTGGGGGCACGCGGAGGCACGGGCTTCCGGTAAGCAGGAGATCCGTAGGTGGGAACTGAGGCACTGGGAGTCCGTATATCAGGCAAAAGGTCAGAACCGGGTATTAGGCAGGAGCAAGTCCGTTAAGCAGGCAAAAGGTCAGAACCGGGTATCAGGCAGAGGCAGATCCGTTTAACAGGCAGAGGTCAGCACCGGGCAATCAGGCAGAGGCAAGTCCGTTTAAAGCAGGCAGAGGTCAGAGGGATATCAGGCAATCAGGCAGAAGCTAGTCCGTTAAGCAGGCAATAGGTCAGAGAGGTATCAGGCAATCAGCAGTATAAGTGTTTAACAAGCCAGGGGTTCGGTACACAGAGCAGCAGACAGGTTTCACAGGAACAACTAAGGCACAGGGAACAGGAGGAGCTGACGACAAACCAGCAACCCGACTCCCCCCGGCCAGTGCGTCAGCGTGACGCACTACCGGGTACCCACACAGGCGACGGCGCGCACATGGGGACCGCCGTGCACCCACACGCGCCGCACCATCAGGCCGCGGACGGGTGTGCGGTGAAGCGCCAGACCACCGCGCATGCGCCCCAGAGCATGCGCTCACAGTCTCCTGACAGTGCCCCCCTCCTAAGGGCGGACACTGGACGCCCAGGCTAGCCATCAATTCCGGGTGATCTTGGTGGAAGGCTTGGAATAGCCGTGGAGCATGCAGGTTCCTAGCGGGTTCCCAAGAATTGTCTTCCGGTGGGTAACCCTTCCACTGGATCAGGTACTGTAACTGCCTGCCCTTCTTTCTGCAGTTCAGGATGGACTCCACCTCGAACTCATTTTCGCCATCCACCCTAATTGGCGGAGGAGGAGGCTCTCCTCTTCCTGGAAAAGGGCTAGGCACAACAGGCTTCAACAATGATACATGGAAGACAGGATGAATCCGGTATGTCTTGGGTAGTGCTAGCTCAACAGCCACAGGGTTAATGATTCTCTTGACTTGGAAAGGACTGATGAACTTGGGTCCAAGTTTTCGAGATGGCAAAGGTAATTTAAGGTTAGTGGTGGATAGCCAGACCTCCTCTCCTAAGTCAAACTTTGGGTTCACCCTCCTGCCCCGATCGTATTGTTTTTTTTGTAATCTTCTTGCGCTTTGTGTAACATGTCTTGAATCTTCTGAAAGTTGGATTGCAACAAGGTTATCCTGTCCTGGACTGCAGGAACTGTCTTTTCAGGGATGTCATTAGAAAGGAACGTGGGGTGGAACCCACAATTTGCCCAGAAGGGTGTTTGGTTGGTAGAGGCATGAACTGAATTATTATAGGCAAATTCAGCATATGGGAGAAGACTTGCCCAATCGTCCTGGGAACCTGAGCAGAAGCAACGGAGGTATTGCTCCAACGTTTGATTTGTCCTCTCCGTTTGGCCGTTGCTTTGAGGGTGATACGCTGAGGAGAGACAGACTTTGATGCCAAGGGTCTTGCAGAGTTCCCTCCAGAATTTAACGTAAATTGCACACCCCTATCCGACACAATACTCTTTGGTACACCATGGAGCCTAACAACCTCTTTCAAAAAGATATTGGCTGTGTCTGTGGCAGAAGGAGTGCCCCTCATAGGTAAAAAATGGGCCATCTTGGAGAGACGGTCGATAACGACAAAAATGGTGGTAAAATTTTCTGAGGTTGGCAAATCAACAATAAAATCCATGGACACATCGGCCCATGGCCGTTCCGGGATGGGCAAAGGTTTGAGCAAGCCCCAGGACTTAGCGTTTTGGCCCTTGTTCCGTTGGCACAGAGGGCAGGATGCCACATACTCCTTACAGTCCCGTCTCCATCCAGGCCACCAGAAGGAACGAGAAATCAGCTCAGACATCTTCTTTATACCGAAATGTCCCGCCATTTTATGGTCGTGACAAATTTTAAGGGTTAAAGGCCGTGTCTCTTGCGGTACGAAAATTTTTCCTCGAATCCAAAAAAGATCCTCATATTTCTTCAAGGAATGCACTTCTGGTTCAGTACACGAGCTAGATGAGGATCTGATGGATGACATTAGGTCCGCCTGAGTCAATCCAAGAAAGTTTTGTGGAGAGAGGATAGTGCTTGGTGCTGATGTTTGAAAATCTGCTGAGAACATCCGAGAGAGTGCGTCTGCCTTTCCATTCTTTGCCCCAGGTCTGTAGGATATATGGAAGTTGAAACGGGAAAAGAAGAGAGCCCAACGGGCTTGTCAGGGTTTTAGTCGTTTTGCTGTTCGGAGGTATTCTAGATTCTTGTGATTCGTAAAGATCATGACCGGGTGTACTGCACCTTCCAGCAAATACCTCCATTCCTCCAAAGCAAATTTTATGGCCAGCAGCTCCCTGTCACCCACATCATATCTGAGTTCCGGCGGACTGAGTCTCCTGGAAGCGAAGGCTACAGGGTGTAGAATGGCTTTAGGTCCCTGTCTCTGGGAGAGAATCGCTCCAGTTGCGATTTCCGATGCGTCTACCTCCAGCACGAATGGTTGAGTCGGGTCAGGATGACGAAGAATCAGGGCGGAACTGAACAACTTCTTCAATTTCAGCAAAGCTTCTTGAGCGGCTGGGGACCACTGAAAAGAACCGTGCTGACGGGTTAGTTGGGTGATAGGTGCCACAATAGCAGAGAATCCAACAATAAATTTTCGATAGAAGTTGGCGAACCCTATAAACCACTGTACCCCTTTTTTGTCAGATGAGGCCGGCCACTCTTGAATTGCCTGAATCTTCTGTGGGTCCATTGCGACCCCATTGGTTGAAAGGATGAACCCAAGAAATTGTATGGTCGATTTTTTGAATTCACATTTTTCAGCTTTCAGGTATAGCTTGTGTTGTCTTAGTATGGTAAGGACCTTTTTTACGTGTCCCTTGTGCATTTCCAGAGTGGGGAGAAAATAATATCATCCAGGTATACAACAAGGAAGTCATCCAGGTATTCTCGGAAAATATATCATTCACCAGGTGTTGGAAGGTGGCCGGGGCATTACAGAGTCCGAATGGCATCACTAAGTACTCGAAATGCCCGAACCTGGACCTAAAAGCTGTCTTCCACTCATCCCCAGCCCTGATCCTGACGAGATTGTAGGCCCCCCCGGAGGTCGAGTTTAGAGAATACTTTAGCTGATCGGAACCATTGAAATAGCTCGGGAATGAGTGGTAGTGGATACCGGTCCTTAATAGTGATGTTGTTGAGCTGCCGATAATCTACACAGGGTCTCAAAGTACCATCCTTCTTCCCAACAAAAAAGATACCGGCTCCAGCACGTGAGGACGAGTAACGGATGAAGCCTTTTTTGAGATTTTCATCAAAATATTGTTTGAGAGCTTCGAGCTCAGTTTCCGAGAGAGGAAATATACGGCCGAACGGGATCTCGGATCCGGGCAGGAGGTCGATCGGACAGTCGTAAGACCGATGAGGTGGTAGGCGGTCAGCCATTTGTTTACTGAAGACTTCTTGAAACTCAAGGTACTCGGAGGGGACATGTTGGAGGTTGCCTGACGGAGAAGTAATCGTAGCACAAACTTTAGGAGCCGTGAGGAGACAATGTTGAGAGCAATACTGAGAGGAGAATGATACCGCCTTGGTGCTCCATTTGATCTGTGGGTCATGAGCCTGTAACCAGGGCAAGCCCAGTATAACAGGGAAGATGGGTGAATGAATAAGGTCGAGCCGTAGAAACTCCCGGTGGCCGGAGTCGGTGGTTACCAGAATAGGTTGGGTTTCCTGGGTGATGGGTCCTGAGCGAGGAAGAGATCCGTTGGCCAGATGTACCCGTAGACCTTGAGTTTTGGTTTGCAGAGGAATATTCAGACTGTGGGCCAAGGCAGCATCTATGAAGCAACTGCATGCTCCGTAATCAATGATGGCCTGCAAGCGGGTCTCCCATTCCGGAAGCTGTAGGGAAACAAACAACATCACGTAAGTCTTTGGGATACTGTTGTTTGGACAGTTCAACACATTTGGCTGAGGGGACTTACTAGGCCTGATCGGACAGTTGCACAGGAAGTGTCCGGCTCCTCCGCAATAAAGGCACAGGTTGGACTGCCGTCTGCGTTGCTTCTCTTCAGAGGTCAGCGGGGCCCGGACCAGGCCAAGCTGCATAGGTTTGACCTCAGGAACTGGTGTAGCAGCAGCTGTCGTTGAGGTCGGGGTCTGAGCTGAATGGGGTCTGGATAGCGCCCAGGTGGGGTGCGGGCCTTGGAAGCGCTCTGAGCGTCACTCCCGCAGTCGCCTATCCAATTTCGTGGCTGCTTGGATTAATTCTTCCAAGGAAGCAGGGGTTTCCATCCTAGCTAATTCATCCTTGAGTAACTCGGAAAAGCCTTGGCGGTACTGATAGCGCAGGGCCGGCTCGTTCCAATTTGTATCGGCCGCCCATTTACGAAATTCCACCGTATAGTCCTCAATAGGTCTTCTTCCTTGGGACAGGTGGTGCAAGATGGCCTCAGCTGTAGCCATACGCTGCGGGTCGTCATAGAGCTGGGACATACTCTCAAAGAAGGCATCAATTGTATTTAGAACTGGACTGCTCTGTTCCATCAAGCCGTGGGCCCAGGCTTGAGGTTCCTCAGACAATAAGGAAATCGCAAATCCCACTTTAACGATTTCTGAAGAAAAGGTTCTAGGCTGGAGGGCGAAGTAGAGGGAGCATGCGTTTTTGAAGGCCCTGAACTTCTTACGGTCCCCTGAGAACCGTTCCGGTGTGGGGACCCTGGGTTCCGGGAGCGCCATGACGACTGTGGGATTGGCGGAAGCCTGAGGGAGCGAACCCCCACTGCTGGGTGCGGGAGCTGCGGCTGCAGAGGGCAGTGACCATGTAATTTGCTGAAGGCGGTTGTCAATTTGGGTATATCCTTCCTGTAGCTTTTGTACTGAGTCAGCGAGAGTGGATACCTGTTGACACAGGATCTCCAAAGGAGAGCGCGCTCTGTCGGCCTCGGACATCTGGCTGGTTCGTACTGTCACGACTAATACTCACCGAGGCCAAGATGCCGAGAGCGGCTCGCCCTTACGACCACGTGCACCCAGACCCCCGGAGTTGATACAGGGAGCTGGGGGCACGCAGAGGCACGGGCTTCCGGTAAGCAGGAGATCCATAGATGGGAACTGAGGCACTGGGAGTCCGTATATCAGGCAAAAGGTCAGAACCGGGTATCAGGCAGGAGCAAGTCCGTTAAGCAGGCAAAAGGTCAGAACCGGGTATCAGGCAGGAGCAAGTCCGTTAAGCAGGCAAAAGGTCAGAACCGGGTATCGGGCAGAGGCAGATCTGTTTAATAGGCAGAGGTCAGCACCGGGCAATCAGGCAGAGGCAAGTCCGTTTAAAGCAGGCAGAGGTCAGAGGGATATCAGGCAATCAGGCAGAAGCTAGTCCGTTAAGCAGGCAATAGGTCAGAGAGGTATCAGGCAATCAGCGGTATAAGTGTTTAACAAGCCAGGGGTTCGGTACACAGAGCAGCAGACAGGTTTCACAGGAACAACTAAGGCACAGGGAACAGGAGGAACTGACGACGAACCAGCAACCCGACTGGGTGCTGGAGTCGTCAGAAATAGTCTCCCCCCGGCGAGCGTGTCAGCATGACGTGCCACCGGGTACCCGCACGGGCGACGGCGCGCACACGGGGACCGCTGTGCACCCGCACGCGCCGCACCATCAGGCCGCGGACGGGTGTGTGGCATGCGCCCCGGAGCCCGGCGAGCATTCGCATTCTCCTGACACTAATCCAGTAACCTTTTCCCCGGAACCTCTCTAAAAGTCTACTGCACTAAGGAATGAACAGCAGGATTAATTACTGTTACTGTCCAACCTCAGGAACTCACGGATAAGAGAGACTAACTAGCTTTACATATATCACAGCAGTTAACGACTAAAGCAAACATAACCAAACAGAGATCCTAATATAAAGTTGACTTTGGTACTTTGCAGTTACGGTCTAGAAGTGGTGCACCACCCCATTCATCTTGAGAAGAGATACTTTGAGACATGAACTCCAGGCGGATCTACAGCTATACGGGTTTTGTATTGACTATTTACAGTTTTCAACATACAAATCGTCAGATATTATCTACCACAGGCCACAGGTCGGTCATGCGATGTTGTTTACCCCATATAATCCGAAAGGTAGATACTGACTTCTGAGGGTGGACAGTGACCTAATGCAAGAATCATCGACAAGGAGCTATTAACAGAAGAGAACCTAAGGAAGGGACTCAGGGACAGGAAGCTTTCTCTGGATCCAAATATAAATGTTGCCTGAAAGAGGCCGTGTCGTTCTTTTTCTCCGTTATACCTGATTCAACAGTTACCTAGTGTACAACAAATTTTTGGGTTTTTTTTGTTTTTCAAACTTTCGGTCGCTGACTTCCCACGTACCCACAAAAGTGTATCTGAGCTGAGTTTTCTTGACTCCAGTACACTACTTAACTACTTTAGCGTAGTGTGTTAACTAACTAAAGTAAATATAATTACTCTTTTTGGAGGTGTGCTCACCTCGTTGTTACTTCTTCTTCTACTGACTCCTTTTCTTTCTTCCTTTATCTCTCTACTTACCTCTCCTTTTTATCCTCCCACCAACCAATATTGTA
The DNA here is from genome assembly GCA_037953035.1 of Aquarana catesbeiana. Classification (NCBI taxonomy): domain Eukaryota; kingdom Metazoa; phylum Chordata; class Amphibia; order Anura; family Ranidae; genus Aquarana; species Aquarana catesbeiana. The sequence goes on from JBBHAA010001475.1 coordinate 2,465,033, forward strand.
CTACGGTGGAGATTGGTCGTTAACTGGCACATTAGAATCTTTTACAGGTCACACGCACTGACTTCAGCTATCCAATTAAACTGATGGCTTACTCGACACTGGGGAAATTCCCCAAGGTGATTTCACATAACATAAGAGGACTCAATATCCCAGAAAAAAGGACTTCGCTCCTACGGGAACTGAAAAAGGGTAAGCCACACTTTGTTTTCCTCCAGGAGACTCATTTTAAAACAGGCCACATTCCAAGACTCACTAATACCTATTTTACTGAGGCATATCATGCAACGAATAACAACGCTAAAACTAAAGGAGTTTCAATCCTGGTGAGCAGAGATGCCCCATTTGCCCTCAGAGAGAGTCTACTGGACCCAGAGGGCAGATACATTTTTCTTAAAGGTATACATTATGACAGACCCATCACGTTAGCAAATGTATAGTTCCCCAATTCAGGACAGGTTACCTTTTGCCAAAAAATAGTACGAGAACTGTCGGGGGTTCACATCAGGACTACTTATAATGGGAGGTGACTTTAATGTGCCACTAGATCCAGCAGTTGATTCCTCTTCGGGGAAATCGTGCATCAAATACAGTGCCCTTAAAAAAATTAAAACCCTCCTTAACTCCTTACAGTTAATAGACTCATGGAGGTTTCTTCACCCTGGCGATAGAGACTTCTCCTATCATTCAGTTCCACATAATAGATACTCCCGCATAGATTTACTGTTCATAACTCAGAGAGACTTACATAATGTTACAGACGCACAAATAGGTGTTCAGGTGCTATCTGATCACGCACCAATATCCTTGACGATAGACTTAAGCATACCAACCCCTAGATCAAACATATGGAGACTCAATCCTTCACTTATAACAGACCCAGAACTAATGCCCAAAATAACCACAGCATTGTCCGATTACTTTAGAAATAACACTACCCCCGAAATGGACCCCATGACAATATGGCAGGCACACAAATGCTGCATCAGAGGGGAATTAATCAAACTAGGATCCCAAAGAAAGAAAAAACAGGAACAAGAAGTGACTACACTGATAAATAAAATTCATAAGTTGGAAAATAGTCATAAACAGTCCCTATCACTGCAGTCAGCTCAGGAACTACTTGACACTCGCAAGACATTACAACAAATCTTTGATCACAAAACTAAAAGAATGTTATTCTTTAAAAAAGCAATATACTATGAGACAGGAGACAAAACAGGCAGAATACTAGCTAGAGCATTGAAAGAAGCTAATTCAAAGAATAACATTGCTGGGATCAGATCACAAAAGGGAACACTAGACGTCACAACAGAGGCAATAGCAACACACTTTCAAAAATGTTGCTCACAATTATATAACTTACCCCCACAACACAAACCCCACGACATAAAAGTGAACAGACAACAAGCCATACAAGACTATCTCACTGAGAGTGGGCTTCCCAAACTCAGTGACACAGAGACCTCCCCCTTAGAAGAGGAAATAACAGAACTAGAAATTAAGTCGGCAATAAAAGATCTCAAACCGGGGGAAAAGTCCGGGCCAGGACGGCTTTACGTCCATTTATTACAAAACGTTTGACCAAATTCTAACACTTCCCTTACATAGAGCTTTAAACGCTCTGTCCTCAACTTCTACAGTACCAACCGAATTCCTAGCAGCGCACATTCCAGTAGTACCAAAACCAGGAAAAGACCCTACCGAATGCACAAGCTATCGACCTATTTCACTACTGAATTTAGACTTACAAATCTTAGCAAAAGTGATGGCAAATAGATTGAGGTCCACTCTGCACTCAATAATAGGTCCAGAACAGGTAGGCTTTATGCCCAACAGAGAGGCAAGGGACAATGTGGTCAAGGCCCTTTTACTGACACATGCAGCTAACAATGGGGATTGTGAGGGCCTTCTCCTGTCCACGGACGCGGAGAAGGCCTTCGATAGAGTCTCATGGGACTATATGCTAGACACATGTAAATATGTCGGGCTGGGCCCGCGGATGATGAAGTGGATCTCAGCTCTCTATGACAAACCGTCAGCCCAGCTGAAGATCAACGGTACGCTGTCAAATAGGGTCTTGGTCACAAACGGCACTAGACAGGGGTGCCCACTGTCCCCTATACTATTTATTCTTTCTTTAGAACCATTCATTAGAACGATAAACCTAGATAAATCAATCACAGGATTTAAAGTAGCGGATAAGGAATACAAGACTGCGGCGTACGCGGACGACCTTCTATTCTTCCTGACTAATCCACACGTAACAATTCCTAACTTGATAAAACAATTTACACATTATGGATACCTGGCAAATCTTAAAATAAACTACACAAAATCGGAAGCAATGAATATATCTCTCACGGACAAAAGTCTGAACAAAACCAAAAACAACTCCCCTTTAGGTGGCAAACAAAATCCTTCAAAAGTCTAGGGATTAAATTAACACCAAAACTAACATCCCTGTATGAACATAACTTCCCAGCTCTGCTACAAGAAATAAAAAAAGACCTAAAAAAATGGCACAATAAATATTTCTCATGGTTTGGGAGGGCAGCAATACTAAAAATGGTCATTCTTCCTAGACTGCTATATTTACTCAGATCTCTCCCAATTAAGCTTCCACAAGTATTCTTTAAGAGCTTACAATCTACCCTTATACAATTTCTCTGGGGACATAAAAAAGCCAGAATCAAATTCCAATTACTCACTAGACCAAAAGAACAGGGAGGTATGGGAATACCAAATTTTTACAACTACTATCTTGCCTCTCACCTCACAAGGGTGATTGACTGGCACTGTCACGCTGAGTCCAAAGACTGGGTTACTTTGGAGACCTCACTACACCAAACTCCTCTGAAATTCTTCCCTTGGATACCCTGGAAGATTCAAAATTTCCAATTCAGAGAACACCCCTTGACAGGCACTACACTCAACCTATTCCAGAAAATAGCAAACACCACGATATTGACCTCAGTCCCTAGCCCACTTTCCCCGCTGATGGACAACCCTGACTTTCCTCCAGGACTTAAAAACAAGACTTTACAGACACCTAAAGGTAAACAACCACTACTAGCTGTGAATTGTATACATAAAGGCAACATTAAAGATATCAACACACTCAAAACAGATAGTGAACTTCTGAAACTTCCCATATGGTCATATTTTCAAATACGTAGCTACCTCACTAGCAAGCCAAGAAAATCCCTCTGCTTTAGGCAGTTAACAGAATTAGAGGAAATATGCCTAAAAGGTACGCAACTATGTAGAGCGACTTCAATCTCATATACCTGGCTACAAAAGCCAAAAGAGACAACAGACGATAGAATCAAAGTTGCCTGGTCCAAGGCCTTACAAATGGAGATTACTGACAAACAGTGGACTGCAGCCTGCATTATGTCACACAAATGCTCCATAAGTACTAAAACACAAGAAACGTCATACAAACTCCTGACACACTGGTACGCAACACCTGATAAGCTTAAGAAATTGTTTCCTCAATCCTCTGACAGATGCTGGAGGTGTGAGGAAGAAAAAGGTACTCTGATACATATCTGGTGGGAGTGCCCTATACTAAGGGCATTCTGGAATAAAGTCAGGGAACTTGTGAAGCTAATCACAGAGACAAGTTTGAAACGCAAAAAATCATTGACAAAAAACTTACTTAATGCGGCTAATGCCGCGTACACACGGTCGGACTTTCTATCCTACTTGGTCCGGCACACTTTCCGACGGACTTTGTCCACCAGGTGCGCCGGACTTTAAAACGGACGGACTTGGCCACACACGACCAGACTTTCCGACGGGCTAAGTCCGCCCGTCTTTCCGACGGACTTTCGCCGGAGTTCCGGCGGACTTTCAGAATGAACGGACTTGGCCACACACGGACAAGTCCGTTCATTTTGAACGTGACTCAGGTGCGACGGGACTAGCAAAGGATGTCAATCTTGCCGCTTTTATTGGCGAGATTGACACCTTGCGCGCCCCGTCGCGGGGCATACCAGGCCCTTAGGTCTGGTATGGATTATAAAGGGAACCCCGCTACGCCGAAAAAATGGCGTGGGGTCCCCCCTAAAATTCATACCAGACCCCGATCCGAGCACGCAGCCTGGCCGGTCAGGAAAGGGGGTGGGGACGAGCGAGCGCCCCCCCCTCCTGAACCGTACCAGGCCGCATGCCCTCAACATGGGGGGTGGGTGCTTTGGGGGAGGGGGGCGCCCCCCCACCCCAAAGCACCTTGTCCCCATGTTGATGAGGACAAGGGCCTCTTCCCGACAACCCTGGCCGTTGGTTGTCGGGGCCTGCGGGCGGGGGGCTTATCGGAATCTGGGAGCCCCTTTTAATAAGGGGGCCCCCAGATCCCGGCCCCCCACCCTATGTGAATGAGTATGGGGTACATGGTACCCCTACCCATTCACCTAGGGAAAAAGTGTAAGTAATAAAACACACTACACAGGTTTTTTAAAATATTTTATTAAACAGCTCCGGGGGGGTCTTCCTCCGGCTTCGGGGGTCTTCTTCCGGCTTCGGGGGTCCCTCCGCTTCATCTTCTCCCGGCGTCCGGTTGGTTCTTCTCCGCTCTCTTCTCCCGGTGTTCCAGTTCTTCGGCCGGCTCCTCTGCTGTCTTCAGGTAGCTCTCTTGCCAGCAGAGGTCCGGACTTCTGGGCTTCTGGGCTTCTGGGCTTCTTGTCTTCTCTTCCCCAGATGTTGACACAACGCTCTCTCCGGCTGGACTGCTCTCCGCGGGCTGCGTTGTGACTTATATAGGCAGAGACCCCGCCCCTTTTGATGTCACAGTCCCTGGGCATGCTGGGACTGTGACGTTGTAGGGGGCGTGGTCAACATCACCCAGTGACCACGCCCCCTAAAACGTCACAGTCCCAGCATGCCCAAGGACTGTGACATCAAAAGGGGGCGGGGTCTCCGCCTATATAAGTCACAACGCAGCCCGCGGAGAGCAGTCCAGCCGGAGAGAGCGTCGAGTCAACATCTGGGGAAGAGAAGACAAGAAGCCCAGAAGCCCAGAAGTCTGGAAATCTGCTGGCAAGAGAGCTACCTGAAGACAGCAGAGGAGCCGGCCGAAGAACTGGAACACCGGGAGAAGAGAGCGGAGAAGAACCAACCGGACGCTGGGAGAAGATGAAGCGGAGGGACCCCCGAAGCCGGAAGAAGACCCCCGAAGCCGGAGGAAGACCCCCCCCGGAGCTGTTTAATAAAATATTTTAAAAAACCTGTGTAGTGTGTTTTATTACTTACACTTTTTCCCTAGGTGAATGGGTAGGTACCATGTACCCCATACACATTCACATAGGGTGGGGGGCCGGGATCTGGGGGCCCCCTTATTAAAAGGGGCTCCCAGATTCCGATAAGCCCCCCGCCCGCAGACCCCGACAACCAACGGCCAGGGTTGTCGGGAAGAGGCCCTTGTCCTCATCAACATGGGGACAAGGTGCTTTGGGGTGGGGGGGCCCCCGCAGGGCACCCCCCTCCCCCAAAGCACCCACCCCCCATGTTGAGAGCATGCGGCCTGGTACGGTTCAGGAGGGGGGGCGCTCGCTCGTCCCCACCCCCTTTCCTGACCGGCCAGGCTGCGTGCTCGGATCGGGGTCTGGTATGGATTTTAGGGGGGACCCCACGCCATTTTTTCAGCGTAGCGGGGTTCCCTTTATAATCCATACCAGACCTAAGGGCCTGGTATGCCCCGCGCTCGCCGCAATAGGAAAATTTGTTTTTCCTATTGCAGCGAGCGCGAGATGCAATACCCTGCCCTCGTGTCGTATCTGGTCCGTCGGACCAGCATACACACGAGCGGGCTTTCCGTCGGACCAGCACACACACGAGCGGACTTTCCGCCCGAAACTGAGTCCGACGGAAAGATTTAAAACTTTCTTCAAATCTAGGTCCGGCGGGCTTTTGGGAAGAAGTCCGCCGGAAAAGTCCGCCGCCGCCCACACACGGGCGGATTGTCCGGCACACTCTGGTCCGCCGGACCAAGTATGCCGGAAAGTCCGACCGTGTGTACGCGGCATAAGTCCTTAATACCACTTAATTGGAAGAATAAGAATCCTCCATCCATACAAAACTGGTTAAAAAAAGTCGCTGAAATCAGCTACATGGAAGACACCATAGCGCAGTCCACAGACAAAGCAGAAAAATTCCAAAAGACATGGTCTCCGTGGTTCGCTTTTAAATTTTCTAAAACTTATGAAGAGTTGATGATGCAATGAGCATTACAAATTGAAAATATAACAAAGAAACATAAGCTGTATGTAAGCAATAACGACCACTCTCCACCAGACGAGATAGATAACATAATGGAAGTAATAAAAATTATTTATAGCATGTTATCTCTGACTACAATATCCCACCCAAAAACCCTTCTCTACTTTCCTAACTATACTATACTTTTCTAACTCTTAGAATCAAGGCTGTTTATAATAGCAGAAATTACAGTGAAACATTGAGTATCATATGATACCACATAGGACATAGTTATGATGTACTATAAGCTAAGTACTAGACGAACTAAATACTATATTAGCCCAAATCTACCTTGAAGCAGTGAGATATTGTATTTCTGTTGTAGGCCAGAAGTATGTTTTCGAAATAACCTGTGATCTATTCATTGCTTTGATTCATTGTTTTGATTGTAAGATGTTAATAACTTTCAAATAAAACTTCTTTTGATGAAAAAAATAAAACTCGACTGATCAGGATGTATAAGATTTTGGATACATCCATTTAGACGGGTTGCTAACACTTTGGCCAAGATTTTTACATCAGTGCATAGTAATTAGATTGGGAGATAAGAGGAAACATCCAATTGGTCCTTCCCCTCCTTGTGTATTACAGTGATGGTGGCTTCCGACATTGAGGTGGGGAGTCTCCCGTTGGTTATGCCCATCCCAATGTTTTTAGCAGTTCTGGGAGTAGTACCTCACCATATCATTTGTATATTTCTACTGGGAGCCCGTCCGGGCGTGGTGATTTTTGGCTGGGCATCTCGGCCACTGCCCGCTGTAGTTTCTTTAGGGTCACTGGTGCTTTTATATCTAATCTATCCTTTTCTGTCAAGGTCGGGATTTATAATCCCTGAAGAAAACCTTCCATTCTTTCACTCCCAACTCCCCTATTGGATTTATACAGAGACTTGTAATATTCACTGAATGTGTGCATTATCTCTGTCGCGTCAGTAGATATCTCTCCACTTGATGTCCTGACCGCCGAGACAGTAGAGGGGGGGGTATTTGATTTAATCAAGAGGGACAGCATATGGCCCACTCTCTCCCTTTCCCCAAAATAGCACTGTGCCTGGAATATTTGTCCTCCTTGTAGTGGCCATTTTATCGACTTGTTGCTTATCTAGCCATTCCCTTTGCCTATCTGGAGTTGGGTCCTCGACATATCGCTTCTCTGCCTACATCGCCTCGTTCCTAATGTCCCTTTCCCACTCTTTAGATTTCCCCTTAGTTCTTGCCACTTGTTGGATCAAGAGGCCTCTAAGATAGGCCTTCAAGGAGTCCCAGACCACTCCAGCTGATGCTGTGCCTGTATTGATTTGTACAAATTCATTTAGTCTAGTCACCACTTCTACGGGTTTGCCAATCAGTTCCAGCCAACAAGGGCTGATTTTCCATTTTCTAAAATGGGCTTTGCCCCCTATATTTATTGTCAACACAAACGGGGAGTGGTTCGAGACTCCTCTTGGACCATACTCTATATTATTTACCAATGATATTGCCTCTCTATTACCCAGGGCCATGTCTATTCTAGAGAGAGTAAGGTAGGAACTTGAAAAGCATGAATATTGCCTTTCTTGCGGGTAGCGCATTCGCCATATATCGCTCAGCCCCGCTTCCTCCAAGAATCGGGATAGCCGACCCTCTCCTGCTGTATTGGGCCTGTTTCTCGGTGGAAATCTATCTAGGCTCTTGTTTAGAACTTCATTGAAGTCTCTCACCACTAATATTGGGGTTCCTACTTTATCCAATGTGAACTCCAACAGTTTATGTAAAACCTCAAGCTTGGAGGGGGAATATAAATGTTTGCAAAAAAACCCATAGGGTTTATTCTCAATCGAGCAAAATAAAAAAATATACCGGCCCTGCTCATCGATACAGCGCTCCCTGCAGGAGAAGGCTACTCCTCTACCAATCATTATGCTCACCCCCTTTGAATAGGAGGAGTAGACTGAATGGTATTGGGATTGGAACTTCTGGTTACAGGATTGTATCACAGTATCGCCAGTCCAATGCATCTCCTGCAGGCAGAGCAGCCCGGGTCAACTCCCTTTCATTGCAGAAAGGACCGTGGCTCTCTTAATTGGATCCCCTAGGCCTCGGACATTCCAAGAGGTTATACTGAATATCTTATCTTGCATGGAAAAAGGTCAAAAATAAATCAAGAGTAAATAAAAAAAAAAAAAGGAGAATAAAGAGAGCAATTGATCTGACAGTCTCTCTCTCCCTCCTCCACCCCAAGTGTTTTCTCCAATCTGTGTGTTCCTCCCTCCCTCTATATCTCTCCCCTTTCTCTATTTGTACCTTCTGTTGTGCTAGTATTTGTGGTGTATATTTCTTACCCCCACCCTACCCCCATCCCTCCCACCTACCACCTCCATCCGTCCCATGTACCCCTGCCCATCTGGGCCTACCCTAAGGGCTTCACCGGTGATCTTACCATTCTTCCCCCGCCATTCCCTCCTCACATTGCAAACCAGTGTCATTAACAATGTTAGTGCAAAACATAGCCAGTTTGGGAGCCCCATTTGCTCCCTTACTCCCATTCTTACATACATTTGTAACATTCAACCAAGAGTGTGTCTCCCCTCCCCCGCTCCCTCCCATTTAATCAATCAAATCTTCTTGCAGTGGTATTTTAGTGATATTTCAGTGATAATCAGACCCCCCCCCCAAAAAAAAGGGAAAAGGGGAAGGGAGGGAGATTGAGAAAGAGGAAAAGGGCCGCCGACCCTGGGGAGGTAAGGTAATCCTCCACCAGTCTTACCCCTCCTCCTCTCCCCTCCCCTCCCCCATGCAAAACATAATCAAAACAATTAAAAAAAAATACAACAATTCAAATAATTCCATGCTCATTATATTGTACAGTTCTATAGATCTTTCATGTTTTCCTCCAGCCATTGCACCACTTCAGTCCGTGAGCTAAAAAACAAAGTTCCACCCAATGCTGTCACCCGCAAGTGGGCTGGATACAGCAAAGCATACTCAATCTTATGTTTCTGCAAAGTACGCTTAATTGGAATGAATTCAGCTCTGCGCTTTTAAAGATCTGGCGAAAAGTCAGGATACAATGAGACCCTAACCCCATTTTACATAATGTCCCCCATCTCTCCAGCCTTCTGGAGTAGGATCACCTTATCATTGTAAATAACAAGTTTCAGGAGTAGCGGCCTGGTGTAATCGCCCACCTGTTGGGCCTTGAAGGGGACTCGATGGGCTCTTTCGATCGCAAAGAGTGATGTAAAACAGGTGATTAAGGAAAACTGCCTACCGTGCTTTCATTGCCTGGATCTATGGATTCCCATTATGTGCAGTGAAAGTAGTGAGAGAAGTATTTCCAGATCCTAACGGCTCATACGTAGGTTTCCTTTATTCTGAAGATTATGATGCATCTGAGATGGCATTTCATTAAAGCTGTATTTGAAATTATTAAATATGTCTTTTCAATAAAAACTAATTATTTATAGAAAAAATATTGTAATCTTTTTTTTTTTTTTTTTTAGTACATTTTATTTTAGAATTATTTAAAAAAATTATATTAGAATAAGAAAATGATAAATTATTAATAAAAACACGAATGCTAGTCTTTTTTTTTAATGTACTTCAAAAAACTAAAAATATAAAAAAATATATTTAACATTATATCAGAAAAACACATTCACAATGTAACAAAAAAATGACAATCTATTTTTTCAATTTTTTTTTTTTTTGGATGATTATAGCTTTTAAAAATAAATTTTATACATACGACAATTTATGGTTTATTTATCAACTGTTGGAAAGCGTGTCATATGTTTTTATGACAGCAATACTTGTTTCTGGCCTTTTAACTGGAGATATATTTTTGGGCATTTTCGGGTTTTTTGGTTTCCACAAACTAGTTATGGTGCCCTCTACAATGGAAATCATGTTTGAAAGCATTATTATTGCATGTTCATTATCCATTTTCTGAAAAATATAGCGCACAATCTATTTTTTCCTACCTCTGGGAAACTTTCATGTTTTTACGTTCCACCAAAATTTCCTCACCACTGGCATCTTTTTTTTGGTCAGAGCAGGTTTGCATATCACATTATGATTGTGGCTTAATGCCGCCAATTTTGTTCTGGCATCCATAGAATCAAATCGATAATGAATTCTTTTTGGATGATATTTTAGAATCATACTGTGATACGTTTCTATAACACCGGTCTGACAAAAAAAGTGAGATGTTTCATGTCCTTTTCCAATTTGGGATCCAATACAATTGTGGACAATGCATGAAATGCCGGTGTCTGTTGGACAGTCGGAGCATCCACATCGATCTCATTGTGCCGGCATTTGTGCTCTATATCTCCAATTCTCCATACATGGTCATTTACTACATGATGTAGTACAGATTGCCAAAGTTCTTTAAAAACGTCCTCGTTTCCTTGGCAAGCTCTACACACCAATAGAAATGGTTTAGTATGGATCCAATCCAGGGCTAAATTAGACTATACAATTTTTTTTTGGGAAATTTGCACCAATTTTCTTTTTAAATTTTACACATAATGCCAAATGTCAAATGATGATTTATATTTTCATATTTTGTAGTTGTTAATCATTTTTGTATGCCAGTGTGTCGATCTGTTCCCACAAATCGAATATCTAATTTTTTGCCAATTATCTAAACTTCTTGTAAATCCAAATTTCTCCATTGCGACTGATGAAGTGGTTTGTGACACCTGCAACCAACTCAAAGTCCACCTTTTTTTTTGGAAAAGAGATCCATGAAAGTGTAAGTGGAGTATTTGGCCGAAAAGCCAGGGCTGTCACGTTGGCCATCCCCGACAAGAAACAATGGTTGTCCAGACAATTCTTTTATCACATTGCCATTCTTTTCTTGCCAACTGTAGTCAATTGCTTTAATAACGTATTGGTTTTGCGCTCGGTTGTACGAGGATTTGCCAAATATCTCTATTCCGCAAAGTTCGAATATTTCTAAAACTTTTGTATAGCTACCTCCACTTACACAGATGGCACCAGACAGCAAAATGTTAACAGCTGGATAGTTTTTGATTTTTGGCTGGCTCATGCGATGTGATGCAGAACATGTCAAATAGACAGAAACCATCGTTCCAATTATTTGTTTGTCTATTTTTTTTATTTTCGAAATACAGTCTTCATCTGGACAACGCATTTGATACAGCATTTGATCCAGGCTGCTTTCGATAATACATTTTTTTTTTCTTTTACCCAATTTAGAGGATATGTCTGTTTTTCTTCTGTTTCTCTGTCTTCTACACTTTCACAAATACTAATGTCATCTTTTTGTGGTGTATCACAATCAGACACGTGGAAAATCGGGTCCTCATAATAGGCCAATTTTCATTTTGGTCTGATTTCTGGACTGTCATCCTCTGACTGAAAAGGTGAATTGATAATTGTTGTTGTTTGCAAATTAGGTGTCAAGACAACGGAGGCTGATAGTGGCACCGGAGGGGGTGTCATCAAACCTTGCCCAGAACTCCAGTATGAATGATCCAAAGTTATCAATCTTCCACTTGCTATTTTGCAATAACTTTCTTTCGATTCAGACATAGTGATATCAGAAAGGCCTGTTTGTGTGCCAGCATCGTTCATTAGCACTTTAGTACCTTGGCATGTACATCTTGTGCTGCCAACAGAAGATTTAGATGTTCCCGCCATCATGGAATTCAATTGTCAAATTTTGTTCAGACTCGTTTTCCATTTATTTTCTGATGCTGTCTTTGTAGATGTTTCATTAAAAATTGTTGGGACCGATTCTGGTTTTAATTTTCTTTGTTTTCCTTGCCCAATAAAACAAGCACTGTTGAAGTGTGCAGAACACATTCAAAACAAGTTCCCACGCAAGTCTTCTTTGATTAATGGAATGTATTCCTCAATCATTCTGGGCTCCATACCAGCATTTTCAAGCCAAATTTTAATCTGTTGACTATCCTTAGGAAATGTATAATAATTGATATCGGGCAGATTTTTATGCGAACCGCTGTTGTGGCTGCAAAATTGAGCAAAGCAGCTAGGCATTTCTATAGAATAAATAAGAGTAACATTAGCGTATGTAAAATAGATTATAAAATTGATTCCTTATTGCTGATAATAACATTTATTAAATTGTAAAAAAAATATTTAAAAAAAAAAAAAAGTAATATATTATAAAATTAATTTATTTAATAAAGCATGTATTTTTAATGTTTTTAATTTGGAAAGTTATATAGATAAAATATGAATAATAAAAAATAATTTTCTTACTACTTACCTACTTTTACAAATTAGATCTAGAATTTTATAATAAAAAAAAAACAAAGCAATCTAATTACATAAATAAAATATTGAAATTAGATAATGAAGTAAAGACAATAACTATACAATTATATATTATAAATATTTTGAATTTTATTAATAACAAGAAAAATTAACATATTTAAAATAACTATAAATAAAAATTGTCTGAGAGAGAAGAATGATAGATTAGTGGGTAAAGCCTTTTTAAAAATAGAAAAATGTTATTGACAAAAAAATTATGTAATACAGACATTAAAACAAACAAAAAAAAATTGTAAAAATAAGTTATATATTTTTTTTTCCATAAAGAGATTTTTATTTGAAAATGTCAGATATGAAGTACATACAAAACAAGTATATAACAGTTACAAAGAAGCGACCATGACCCCTTTTGAACAAAGGAAATATATGGAAGAGTTATGCCCTGTACACACGGTCGGATTTTCCGCTGGAAAATGTGTGATAGGACCTTGTTGTCGGAAATTCTGACCGTGTGTAGGCTCCATCACACATTTTCCATCAGAATTTCTGACACACAAAGTTTGAGAGCAGGCTATAAAATTTTCCGACAACAAAATCCGTTGTCGGATTTCCGATCGTGTGTACACAAATCCGACGCACAAAGTGCCACGCATGCTCAGAATAAATAAAGAGATGAAAGCTATTGGCTACTGCCCCGTTTATAGTCCCGACGTACAAGTTTTACGTCACCGCGTTCAGAATGATCGGATTTTCCGACAACTTTGTGTGACCGTGTGTATGCAAGACAAGTTTGAGCCAACATCCGTCGGAAAAAATCCTAGGATTTTGTTGTCGCAATGTCCGATCAATGTCCAACCGTGTGTACGGGGCATTAGTGCGGTATGGGTCATGGTGAATAGAACATAACTATACATATTTATTCATATTCTGTCATAAGTCAAAGCATAACAATACATGGACAACCAATATATTGATATTTGAAAGAAGAGGCACCCGCTCTGGGTCAGGTAGCGTTGTAAATGGGTGCAATACCCGTGAGACCAATATCTCTAGGTCTAACTTGGGTCATGAAACATATATAAAGTTTGACTACAATGAAACGGTGGGCATTCAGGTGTTTCTATTGGGGTGACTCTGGGAGAATTTTTTGGTTGATTAGAGACTGTCGGAGAGGGTTTAAGGTTATGTTAAAGGAGTAGAAAAAGAGTAGGGATGTGTGTGGGGAGGGGGTGAGAGCAGGAAAGGAAGAAATAGAGAGAGGGGGGAAAAACAGTAAGCCGGCGCCATCCCCCCACGCCACACCACCCACCAACACTAGATCTAGGTATTCCTAGTCAAGTAAGGGAAGAATACTTTATACTTCTCTGTGGTTTGGAAGTGTTTTCCAACAAGCCGAGATAATCGAAAATTTCTGTAGACGTTCTTGAGAGGTATAAATTAGTTCCTCCATCTCCTCTACCCTGGTTAGCAATTCCCGAATGGAGGGGATATCTGTAGATTGCCAGTGCTTAGGAATTTATAGTCTGGCCGCGTTAACCATATGCATGGCCTGTGATTTGTAATAGGCTCGTTTAGGGAGAGTCGTGTGATGGAGGAGATATAGAGCAGGATTATAATTTAGAGTATAGGTTGGTATTTGTGAGATAATGGCGTGTACTTCCTGCCAGAAAGGTTGAATCAAGGGGCGCTCCCACCAAATATGGATCATGGAACCTTCTTCTTTTTTGCACCTCCAGCAGATATTTGGAATTGTAGATGAGAATTTATGTAACCTGGCCGGGGTTCTGTACCATTTGGTTGCGATTTTGTACTCATTTTCTTGGATTGCTACATTCATTGAGCTCTTATGTGCGTAAGTATATATGTTTTCCCAATGTTCTCTTGTGTGGATCATATGTAAGTCTTTTTCCCATGCGTTGTGTGAGGCTATAGTTTGTGTCTGGCAGGGTTTGTCCTGGAGCAGAATGTAGATGTAAGAAATTAAATGCCTTTGAGGCATGTTGCATGAGCATAAGGCTTCAAATGGGGAAAGTTGTTTACACCACGTTGAGGTTTGGTCTTTAGCAGTGAGGAAGTGTCTTACTTGTCTGTAGGTCCAAAAGGGGAATTTGTTGGTCTGGGATAATGATACTAATGCCCCGTACACACGGTCGGATTTTCCGATGGACAATGTCCGATCGGAGCGTGTTGTCGGAAATTCCGACCGTGTGTGGGCTCCATCGGACATTTTCCATCGGATTTTCCGACACACAAAGTTGGACAGCAGGAGATAAAATTTTCCGACAACAAAATCCGATCGCGTCAATTCCGACCGTGTGTGGCCTGTTCCGACGCACAAAGTGCCACGCATGCTCAGAAGAAATTCCGACACGGGACAGCTCGTTCTGGTAAACTTAGCGTTCGCAATGGATACAGCACTTTCGTCACGCTGCAATGTTCAAAATGGTTTAATACAGCGCACTCTCTTCTTCTTTATAATGTGATGAAAGACACATAGCGGAGGAGAGCAAAAAAAATCCCAAGAAATTCTTTAAGTATGTAAACAGTAAAAAAGGGAGGACAGACCATATTGGCCCCATAAAGAATGAGGAAGGACATCTGGTTACAAAGGATGGGGAGATGGCAGAGGTATTGAATTTATTCTTCTCCTCAGTCTTCACGAGTGAATCGGGGGGCTTCAGTAACCAAAACTGCAGTGTTTATCCTCATGACACAACACAGGAAGCACCTACATGGTTAACAGAGGACGGAATTAAAATTAGACTTGAGAAACTTAACATTAATAAATCACCGGGACCAGATGGCTTGCATCCGAGGGTACTTAGGGAACTCAGTCAGGTGATTGCCAGACCGTTGTTCCTAATTTTTACAGACAGTCTATTGACTGGAATGGTACCAGCTGATTGGAGAAAAGCCAATGTAGCACCAATATTTAAAAAGGGACCAAAAAACATCCCTGGGAATTACAGACCAGTTAGCCTAACATCAATAGTATGTAAACTCTTGGAGGGGATGATAAGGGACTATATACAAGATTTTAGTAATAAGAATGATATCATTAGCAGTAATCAGCATGGATTCATGAAGAATCGTTCTTGCCAAACCAATCTATTAACCTTCTATGAGGAGGTGAGTTGCCATCTAGATAAAGGAAGGCCCGTAGACGTGGTAGATCTGGATTTTGCAAAAGCATTTGACACAGTTCCCCATAAACGTTTACTGTACAAAATAAGGTGCGTTGGCATGGACCATAGGGTGAGTACATGGATTGAAAACTGGCTACAAGGGCGTGTTCAGAGGGTGGTGATAAATGGGGAGTACTCAGAATGGTCAGGGGTGGGTAGTGGGGTCCCCCAGGGTTCTGTGCTGGGACCAATCCTATTTAATTTGTTCATAAATGACCTGGAGGATGGGGTAAACAGTTCCATCTCTGTATTTGCGGACGATACTAAGCTAAGCAGGGCAATAACTTCTCCGCAGGATGTGGAAATCTTGCAAAAAGACCTGAACAAATTAATGAGGTGGGCGACTACATGGCAAATGAGGTTCAATGTAGAAAAATGTAAAATAATGCATTTGGGTGTCAAAAATATGAATGCAATCTATACACTGGGGGGAGAACCTCTGGGGGAATCTAGGATGGAAAAGGACCTGGGGGTCCTAGTGGATGATAGGCTCAGCAATGGCATGCAATGCCAAGCTGCTGCTAATAAAGCAAACAGAATATTGGCATGCATTAAAAGGGGGATCAACTGCAGAGATAAAACGATAATTCTCCCGCTCTACAAGACTCTGGTCCGGCCGCACCTGGAGTATGCTGTCCAGTTCTGGGCACCAGTCCTCAGGAAGGATGTACTGGAAATGGAGCGAGTACAAAGAAGGGCAACAAAGCTAATAAAGGGTCTGGAGGATCTTAGTTATGAGGAAAGGTTGCGAGCACTGAACTTATTCTCTCTGGAGAAGAGACGCTTGAGAGGGGATATGATTTCAATTTACAAATACTGTACTGGTGACCCCACAATAGGGATAAAACTTTTTCGCAGAAGAGAGTTTAATAAGACTCGTGGCCACTCATTACAATTAGAAGAAAAGAGGTTTAACCTTAAACTACGTAGAGGGTTCTTTACTGTAATGCCCCGTACACACGGTCGGACATTGATCGGACATTCCGACAACAAAATCCTCGGATTTTTTCCGACGGATGTTGGCTCAAACTTGTTTTGCCTACACACGGTCGCACAAAGTTGTCGGAATTTCCGATCGACAACCACGCGCTCACGTACACCACGTACGACGAGACTAGAAAAGGCCGGTTCAGAACCAAGCGCAGCACCCTTTGGGCTCCTTTTGCTAATCTCGTGTTAGTAAAAGTTTGGTGAGAGACGATTCGCGCTTTTTCAGACTCGTGGCTTTCAGATCGTTTTCTGCCGTTCAGTTTGTGCTTGTGGGTTTGTATCTGCTCTTCAGTGCGTGCAGTCAGTTCGTATCGGAGTTTTCTGTGCGATCTTGTCCGCTCGTTGCTGTTTTTCAGGTCGCTCTTCACAGGCCTTGCTGTTCTTCAGTGCGTTCTGTTACTTCGTTCTGAGCAGCTGACCGTTTTCTAGCCATGTTTCGTATGCGTACTCCTCGTACAGTTCGTGCTGTGCGGGGGCTTGGTGTTGGGGTCCTGACTTTGACACAAGTCGAGTCCATGAACAGGGCGGGGAGGAGTTTATGGACCAAGAATTGGTTGCTTCAGTGTGACCAGTTCTGTCATATGCCTTTGCTCCGTGAGATCCGTGAGAATAATCCTGGTGATTTCAGGAACTTTCTCAGGATGACGGACCCCGTGTTTCACCGTCTGTTGGCTTCGCTGACCCCCTATATCAGCAGGCAGGATACCTGCATGAGGCAAGCCATCACTCCGGAGCAGAGGTTGGTCGCTACCCTGCGGTATTTGGCGACAGGGAGAAGCCTGCAGGACCTCAAGTTCTCGACAGGCATCTCCCCCCAGGCTCTTCTTTGTGGACATTTACTGCTTGTGTTTGTTTGAGCTGACCCTGACAGAAATGTGTGGAGTCCAGAAAATGTCGTGATTGTGTAACCTTATACAATGCACTGTTGGCTGTTATTTACTAAATGCAAAGACACTTTTCACTACAAGTGCACTTGCAACTGCACTGAAACTGCACTTGTAGTGCAAAGTGGATTTGCCCTTAGGAAATTACCCCCATTTTCTCAGAAAACAGCAATTACATCACCCCAAAAGTGTTGTAGCGTGGGACAATAATCCACACATTCTTGATGAACAATCTTTTTAATACCTGCACAATCACATGTGCATTTACCAAAGGTTTTTCTGACAAACCAACATGTTTGTTGTATAACAATTTTTGTGGTGTCATTATCCAAAATCAAAATGTGCATTTTATAGAAAACAGGCCTGTGTAAAACCCACAAGAAAGACACAAATCTTGATCTTACAAAGTTCACATTTGGTAGAACTTGAAGGCAATATCAGACATGAGTATTTAGGAACTGTGTTTGATATTGCGTTCAGATGGGGGGAAATCACCCCTGGAAAAGCCAAATTTGGAAGATGCACACAAATTTCCCAATGTCAACATGAGCTATCTGCCATCACGGGGGATGAAGGGATGTGTTTTGGGGAAGCAAACCCTTCCTCACCGCTACTTTATTATTGTGGAAGGGGTTGCATCCCCAAAACGCGTCCATTGATCTCCCATGATGGCAGATAGCACATGTTGGCACACTGTGTGCATCCTCCAAATTTGGCTTTGGGAAAAATCACAAAAACATTTAGCACATTGTAGCAGACAAAAGAAGAAAGTGATTTTGAGGGGCTTTAAACTCGCCCCAAAACATCAATGATGTTTTTATATTTTGGAATAACATCATTGATGTTTTGCTTGATGTTTTCCAATTGTAAATTACACCCCATGATCTCCCCGATCAGGATCTGGGCACTTTCGGATGTGAAAGGATCTTCATCCACAACCTCACGATCACCTAAAAAGAGAGGAAACCCAAAATAAATTAGGTCTAAAAAAAATGCTGCCATCCATCTCTTATCTGAGCCTGTGGTCGCAGACACTCACCTGTTGTGGTGACTACTTCCACCACGTCTTCATCCTCCTGCTCATTTTGTGTTGGTATTTCCCCTTCTTCCAGAGGGGGGGGCTCTGGTCTCCTCGGATGAGGGGTGTCCTCCGAGTCTTTTCTCCCCTATGTAAAACAAAAATGGTATAATTATCACACAGATATTTGATGGCAGAACTATAAAGATGAAACATTGCTTGGAAGTGGGGTACAATTATCTATTTTAGCAGAGTTCCAAGATGTAGCTTTTTTAGTGTCCTTTGTCAAGCTTCAATACTTTACCTGTTTTGTACAAGCTTCACAGATGGAGACCCCCCCTATAGTATACACTGGAGCACCTGTGTGCCCCCCCTAATAAAAATGGTGTTCTTGTGTCCCACAGTAGTGCTCCAGTGTCCAGATGTGAAAACAGCTGCTCAGTGTCCTCTCCTTACACACAATCTAGTTTGCATTTCATTCTAGTAACAAAGCCATCTACACAACCCAATTCTTTGAAGACAAGTATAGGGCCTCAAAATGGTGGCCAAATGCATATGGGCTAAACAATGGTATTTTATAGTCCGAAAAAAAAATGTGTGATCCGAGCGAATAATGTGCCCATGAACATGAAAGTTGCCATTTTAAACTGTACAACAGTTCCTAAAAGCACATGGAGCAGCACGAACGTAATAAACATAAAGAATAGGAACACAGCACAACTACTTACTTTTTTGCAGCACTCTCCGGATCTTTCTGTACTGCTCATGTTCTCGTAATTTCAGGTCCGACCACCGCTTCCTGAGCTGATCTTTCGATCGCCGTACCCCGAATTTCCGGTGCAGACTCCTGACCACTTTCGCCATGATCTTGGCCTTTCGTATATTGGGGTTGGGGTAAGGCCCATACTTTCCATCATAGTCGGCCTTCTTCAGGATGTCCACCATTTCCAACATCTCCCCAAAGGACATATTTAAGTCCTTCAATCTCCTTCTGGATCGGGACGTTTCAGGCTCCGGCCTTTCCTCCTCCTCCTCGTTGCTGTAATTAGCATGATCCTGCTGTCTATCCGCCATGTGCTCTTCCTCCACTGCGCCGAACAAAAAGGGGCGGGGAATAGAATAGAAAGAACGTCAGGGGCGGGCGGAGTTATACACATGCGCAGTGTGTATAAATCGTAACGCGCGCGTCTTACGTACGATCTGTGAGCGGAGGAAGGAGCATCGGAGACGCCGATCGTGCTAACGAAGGTAGGATCTAAACTTGGGCCTATACTGCTTTGAAATTGAAGCCTATATTGTAACAAGATTAGGGGAGTTTGGCCTGACATTAGGGTTTGTCTTGTGTTGTGTCTTGCAGAGAAAATGGATGGCTTCAACGACCACAATTTCCTGCCCCTGTTTATTGACAAGTACAGAGAGCTGCCCTGTCTGTGGCAGGTCAGACACCCCCACTATAACCACAAACAGAAGAGGCAGGCAGCGCTGGAGAAACTGCTGGAGTTGGTGAAGCCGGTGGTCCCCACAGCAACCATCCCTTATTTGAAAGCTAAAATTGGTGGCCTGAGGAGCACATATCTTAGGGAGCGCAAGAAGGTCACAGATTCCCTGAGGTCCGGAGCTGCAGCAGATGACGTTTATGTCCCCAGGCTGTGGTACTATGAGAGACTGCGATTTCTGTCAGACCACACTGAAGTCAGGGAATCCCTCTCCACTCTTCCTTCCACTCTTCCTTCCATCCCAGCTGAGGCTTCTGATGTCCAACCTGGGCCTTCCAGCCAGGAAGAAGTGGAGGAGCCCAGCTGGAGTCAGGTATAGCATTGTTCTACAGATTTGTGGGCAATAAATAAATGATGTTTACTAGATGTTAGTATTGATCACTAATTGCTGCTTGAAAGTGTTTTACATATCAATACACAGTAGTGGGCACCCAAAATTGGGACAAGAATGCAAAATGCTGGGCTCAGAAGGATAGTCTGTTATATTTGTTAACATTGAATTTGCAGCAGTCAGGAGGTGAAAATTGTGTGTGATTGATGAAAACAATACTAAAACTATGTCCCTTTTTCATACACAGGAAGACCTCAGCCAGGAGGAGGTTGTGGAATGTGGCAGTCAGGAGGAGGCGGGGATTAGTGGCAGCCAGGAGGAGGCAGGGCTAAGTGTCAGCCAAGAGAAGCCAGGGACAAGTCGCAGCCTGACTGAGTCTCAGGTCCCTCCCCTCCGCCTTCCATATAAAAGAGCCAGGAAGGCCACTCCCAGTCCTGTGCAGGATTCAGCGTACAGGCTGATCCAGGAGGCTTCGGCGTCCCTCAGAGCCTTCCCCAGTCCTGAAGAGGCCTTTGCCTGCATGGCTGCCACCAAATTGCAGGGCATGCAGGAGGGCCAACGCAAGATCTCTGAGGACCTGATTTATAAAGTCCTTCGTAAGGGGGAGAGTGGGGAACTGACACACAAGACGGATGTCATTGAGATGGACGATCCTCCTCCTCTTCCTCCTCCTCCTCCTGCTGCCACAACTCCACCACCACAGCCAAAGCCTGTAAGGAAGCGTGGAAAGAAGACCTGAGAGTGATGACCCTGGGTTCAGTCTGGTCTGACAGAATCTGCAGTCTCTCGTATGACCACAGCCTGGGGACACAGATGTCATCTGCTGCTTTCCGGATCTCTGGGACTTCTGGACCAGACTGCCCTCCCTTAGATATGGACTCCTCAGGCCACCAATTTTGCTTTTAAATAATTGATGTCTGCCCTGGGAGTCCAAGGCTTCGCCCACTTCTGCAGTTTCTCCAGCGTTGCCTCCCTCTTTGTTTATAGTTGTGACCCCTTAATAAAATATTTTTAGGTAAATTCTACTCTCCTGTGTGTGTTTTCATCCAAAAAGGACAGTTTGTTGTTGAGTATTCAGGTACATTTCTAAAGTACAATGTGAAATTAACAAGGGACAACAACACCAAACAATCTCCTCCTACAGATTAAATAGAACAACATATCAATGGTGTTGTGGGAACTTGTCACAAAAAACACACAAACATTTTCGGGAGTACAAATCAAAATCACCAAAAAAATAAAAAATAAAAAGAGAAACACAAAAAAAGATTCTACATTAAAGTAAAAAAAAAAAAAAAAAAATATGTTGTCAGATGTGAGAAATCAAAATATATTGAGGGAATCCCGATAAATAGTAACGAAAAAAGTTTGTGAGTAGTGTGTGTGAATATGAGCATCAAAACGACTTAATTCTTGTCACATTATAAAGAAGAAGAGAGTGCGCTGTATTAAACCATTTTGAACATTGCAGCGTGACGAAAGTGCTTTATCCATTACAAACGCTAAGTTTACCAGAACGAGCTGTCCCGTGTCGGAATTTCTTCTGAGCATGCGTGCGTCGGAACAGGCCACACACGGTCGGAATTGACGCGATCGGATTTTGTTGTCGGAAAATTTTATCTCCTGCTGTCCAACTTTGTGTGTCCGAAAATCCGATGGAAAATGTCCGATGGCGCCCACACACGGTTGGAATTTCCGACAACACGCTCCGATCGGACATTTTCCATCGGAAAATCCGACCGTGTGTACGGGGCATTAGAGCGGCAAGGATGTGGAATTCCCTTCCACAGGCGGTGGTCTCAGCGGGGAGCATTGATAGCTTCAAGAAACTATTAGATAATCACCTGAATGACCGCAATATACAGGGATATGTAATGTAATACTGACACATAATCACACACATAGGTTGGACTTGATGGACTTGTGTCTTTTTTCAACCTCACCTACTATGTAACTATGTAACTATGTAACTATGTGACAAGAATTAAGTAGTTTTGCTGCTCATATTCACACACACTTCTCACAAACTTTTCTTTGTGTTTTTTTATTGGGATTCCCTCAATATATTGTCATTAGTTGTCACATCTGACAATCTGTTTTTTTTTTATATATTTTTTTGTTTTTTATTTTAAGCCTTTTTTTTTCGGTAATGTTTGGATTTTTTCAAAGGCTGATCTTTGTTCAATGTTATTTATATTTTTACTCCAGAATATTTTTGTGTGTGTTTTGTGTGTCAAGTTACCCCAACACCATTGATATCTTTTATTATTTAATCTCAAGGAGATTGTTTGTTGTTGGTGTCCCTTGTTCATTTCACATTGTATATTTGAAATGTACCTGAATCCTCACAAACAAACTGTCCTTTTTGAAGTAAAACACATAGGAGAGTATAATTCAAAACAAAAATCCTTTATTAAGGGATCAGAACCAAACAAAGAGGAAGGCAACACTGGATCAACATGAGAAATTAGTGAAGCCTGGGACCCCCACGGCAGACATCAATTCTTCAACATCAAAATTGGTGGCCTGAGGAGTCCATATGTAAGGGAGGGCAGTCTGGTCCAGAATTCGCAGAGATCCGGATAGCAGCAGATGACATCTGTGTCCCCAGGCTGTGGTACCACAAGAGGCTGCATTTTTTGGCCGACCAGACTGGATCCAGGGTCCTCACTTTCTGGTCTTCCTTTCACGCTTCCTTCCCGGCTGTGGCTGTGCAGTTGGAGATGTGGCAGTAGGAGGAGTAGGACCTGGAGGAGGAGGAGGACTGGGAGGACCTGGAGGAGAAGGAGGACGAGGAGGAGGACCTGCAGGAGGAGGAGGAGGACTATCACAAAGGTGTGTCTGAGGTGTAATTTGGCCCCTCATACCTTTCTCCAGAGCCTCCGATATGAGGGCCTCACACATTACTTGTTGGCCCTCCTCCATCCTCTGCATTTTATATGCAATGACGGCAGCAATGTCCTCCTCCACGGTCTGTCGTGCTCCCAGGACCTCTGTAGCCCTCCAAAAGAGTCCTCCGGTAGCCTCCTCTAGGGCACTCCTCCTACTGCCACTTTCTCTTTTCAGGGGGGGAGGAGGGACCTGCAGATCAGCCAGCTGGCTCGGCCCGGCCACCTCCTGGCTGAGACTTCCCTGTGTATGAAAAAGGGACATGGTTGTAATGTTTTGCATCATCAATCACAATCCTAAATTAGTACTCCCAACTAACATCTAGTTAACATCATTGATTGGACAAGCAGAAATATTTAGCGGAATGCTATACCTGGCTCAATCTGGACTCCTCCACATGTGGCCTGGAAGGCCCAGGTTGGGCGTCAGAAGCCTCAGCCAGGGGGGAAGGAAGCGTGGAAGGAAGACTGGAGAGGGATGACCTGAGTTCAGTTTGGCCTGCCAGAAAAATGCAGCCTGTCGTAGGACAACATCCTGGGGACATAGATGTCATCTGCTGCTCCGGATCTCTGCGAATCCAGGACTTTCTTGCGCTCCCTCAGATATGTAATCCTCGGGCCACCAATTAATATCTTTAAATAGTTGATGTCTGCCGTGGGGATCACCTGCTTCACAATTACCAACAATTGCACCAGTGCTGCCTTCCTCTTTGCTTGGTTCTTGTAATGGGGGTGGGTAATCTCCCACAGACAGGGCAGCTCCCTTAGCATATCTATGAATACTGACTTGAAGTCATTATCTTTGAGTACCATATCCATGTTCACTGCAAGACACAACACAAGACAAAGCCTAATGTCAGACAAAACTCTCCTAATCTTGTTACAATATAGGCCTCAATCTAGAAGCAGTATAGGCACAAGTTTGTCTCTTACCTTCGTTCTTAAGATCGGCGCCTCCAATGCTCCTTCCTCCGCTCACAGATCGTACGTAATACGCACGCGTGTTACGCTTTATATATACTGCGCATGCGTGTAACTCCGCCCGCCCCTGACGTTCTTTCTATTCTATTCCCCGCCCCTTTTCGTTCGGCGCAGTGGGTGAAGAGCACATGGCGGAGTCACAGCAGGTGCGTGCTAATTACAGGAACGAGGAGGAGGAGGAGGAAAGCCCGGATCTGGACACGTCCCGATCCAGAAGGAGACGTTTTAAGGCCACAAATATGTCCTTTGGGGAGATGTTGGAGATGGTAGACATCATGAAGAAGTCCGACTATGACGGGAAGTATGGGCCTTACCCCAACCCGAACATCCGAAAGGCCAAGATCATGGCGAAAGTGGTCAGGAGTCTTGAGAGGAATTTCGGGGTCCGAAGATCAAAAGATCAGCTCCGGAAGTGGTGGTCGGACCTGAAATTGAGAGAGCCAGAGCAGTACCGAAAGATCCGGAGAGTGCTGCAAAAAAGTAAGTAGTTGTGCTGTGTTCCTATTCTTTCTGTCTTTATTCCGTTCGTTCTGCTCCATATGCTTTTAGTAATTGTAACGTTTAAAAAGGGCAACTTTAATGTTCATGGGCCCATTATTCGTTCGTATCAAACATTTTTCTTTGGGCCTCTAAAACACCATTGTTTAGGCCATATGCATTTTCCCACATTTTCTTTGGGCCTACTTGGATGCCAAATATTTGTTTGTGTAGATGGGTTTGTTACTAGAATGAAATGCCAACTAGATTGTGTGTAAGGAGAGGACACTGAGCAGCTGTTTTCACATCTGGACACTGGAGCACTAGTGTGGGACACAAGAACACCATTTTTATTAGGGGGGGCACACAGGTGCTCCAGTGTATACTATAGGGGGGGCTTCATCTGTGAAGTTTGTACTAAACCGGTAAAGTATTGCAGCTTGACAAAGGGCAATAAGAAAATTACATCTTGGAACTCGGCTAAAATAGACAATTGTACCCCACTTCCAAGCAATGTTTCCTATTTCTAGTTCTGCCATCAAATATCTGTGTGCTAACTATACCATTTTTGTTTTACATAGGGGAGAAAAGACTCGGAGGACACCCCTCATCTGAGGAGACCAGAGACCCCCCACCTATGAAAGAAGGTGAAATACCCCCAACCCAAGAAGAAGAAGAGCAGGAGGAAGAAGAAGATGTGGTGGAAATTGGCACCACAACAGGTGAGTGTCTGCGACAACAGGCTCAGGTAAAAGAGATGGATGGTGGCAGATTTTTGATACCTGTTTTTGTTTTCTTTATCTCTTTTTAGGTGATCGTGATGTGAGGGATCCAGAACGTTTTACATCAGAAAGTGCCCAGATCCTGATCGGGGAGATCATGGGGTGTAATCTCGAATTGCACAACATACAGCAAAAAATCAGTGATGTTATTAAAAAAAATAATAACATCATTGATGTTTTGGGGCGAATTTAAAACCCCACAAAATCTAGTTTTGGGATTGTGTTCCAATTTTTAAAATCTTTTTGCAATGTTTTGAAAAGCCAAATTTGGAGGATGCACACAGTGTGCCAACATGTGCTATCTGCCATCACGGGAGATCAATGGACGCGTTTTGGGGGTGCAACACCTTCCTCAATTATAAAGTAGCGGTGAGGAAGGGCTTGCTCCCCAAAACACGTCCCTTGATCCCCCGTGATGGCAGATAGCACATGTTGACATTCTGAACTTGGTGTGCATCTTCCAAATTTGGCTTTTCCAGGGGTGATTTCCCCCCATCTGAATGCTATATCAAACACAGTTCCTAAATACTCATGTCTGATATAGCCTTCAGGTTTTACCTAATGTGAACTTTGTAAGTTCAAGTTTTTTGGCTTTCTTGTTGGTTTTACACAGGCCTGTTTTATCTTAAATGGACATTTCGATTTTTGATAATGCTACTCCAAAAATTGTTATACAACAAACATGTTGGTTTGTTTTAAAAACCTTTGGTAAATGCACATGTGATTGTGCAGCTATAAAAAAGTTGGTTACTCAAGAATGTGTGGATTATTGTCTCAACACTACAACACTTTTGGGGTGATGTAATTGCTGTTTTATGCAAACATGGGGGTTATTTCCTAAGGGCAAATACACTTTGCACTACAAGTGCAGTTTCAGTGCAGTTGCAAGTGCACTTGTAGTGAAATGTGTTTTTGCATTTAGGAAGTACCAGCCAACAGTGTTTTTTATAAGGTTACCCAATCACGACATTTTCTGCACTCAACACATTTCTGTCAGGGTCAGCTAAAACAAACACAAGCAGTAAATGTCCACAAAGGATTTCTTTTGTTTTTTTTTTAATTCGAAAAAGGTTTCACATAATGTCTGGCATATTGATAGCCCCCCTACCCGCAAAGAACTCCAGGTATCGTAACCAGACATCACGGGCATTCAGGGAGGGCAAGCCAGGACAGCCACTTTCAAGCGCCGTCAGTGTTGTTGGATGTAGGATTCCGGCCTCAGGCCCAACTGAGCCAGCATAGTTGGCTGAATGTTTTCTTAAAAAATTATGGAGAACACAGCAGGCAAGTATTATATGGTTCAGTTTATACTCCGCCATATGGGTGGGTGTCAGAAATAGTCAGAACCGGCTGGCCAGGATTCCAAATGTGTTCTCCACCACTCTTCGGGCTCTGGCCAGCCAGTAAATAAAAACCCTCTGTTCCGGGGTGAGGGTCCTCATCGGGAATAGCGGCATCAGGTGGTCCCCCAGCACAAACGCTTCATCAGCGACGAACACAAATGGGAGACCTTCAACATTGTCCTCTGGAGCTGGCAAGTCCAAGCTGCCATTCTGGAGACGCCTGTAGAACTCCGTCTGGGCGATGACTCCACCATCGGACATCCGGTCATTCTTCCCCACGTCCACATACAGGAACTCGTAATTAGCCGACACCACCGCCAACATCACTATACTATTAAACCCCTTGTAATTATAATAGTACGACCCCGAGTTGGGTGGTGGGACGATGTGGACGTGTTTCCCATCAATTGCCCCTCTGCAGTTAGGAAAGTCCCACCGCTGGGCAAAGTGGGAGGCCACAGTCTGCCATTCCTGTGGCATTGAAGGAAACTGTTGAGGAAAAAAACAATACACATTACTATTTTTTCACAGAAACATGGCAAGCAGATTAGACACAAACATTATGGGGCAACCTCCAGATAGCATTTATTAAGGGGAATTTAACAACGCCAAAGTATAAGGTACACCTATCATATTCCCCCTCCCCCCTCTCATGGGCCATTTCTAACATTATAGGGGGGGGAACTCTTGGACAGGTAACCCTCTTCACTTCATTGAGAGATGAATGCCTAAATAATGGGTATTACTTGGAACAGCCCCTCCTTAGTTACACTATTGGCAGACCACTGGACAGGTAAGAAGTGTCTGAATACAAAGATATAAATACACACTGTACACATTTGAGCACATTTGAACATTCTGCTATTACCTATCAAGATACTAATAGGATACAAGAACTTTAAACAGTACCATTGGAAAGTATACAGGCAGGCCCTTGCACTACATGCTTTGGGGAATTCATCCATAAATCTGACCATTAAAGAGGTGGGTATAGTGTGTATGGGATTGGCAAAGTCAGCAGATAGATGATTGAGGATACATAGAGAATTGGGATCAGCTGACTTAGCAGTTGGGGGAGGGAGGGTTACTAAAAATTTGGGGAAACCACAAAAAAAAGCCTCTGGCACTCTGCCTGAATTTAAATCAAAAATAACATTACCAAACATTTTAGGGGGTGTTTGGGGTAAAGCACTACTATGGAGCAGATAAAATACATTGTTAAGTGACTACATGAGGTGAATATAGGGCAGGAGACACCATGCTGGGGAAGTTATTGAAGGGCAAATATGTATGAAGGACCTAAAATACTAATTACATAAAAATCCAGCATGCATGAGGACAAAGGGGACATTCACAGCATATTACAATCATGGTAATTAGGGAATGAGGAAAGAAATACAATATATTAGCAAACATTCAATACAATAAAATGTGATATTAAAGGATAAAAATCTTACCTTCATATACTCCTTCTGCAGGACCTGTATGATGGCAGAACAGGTCTCTGGGATAATGATCCCCAGAGGCTGGGGGGAGATGCCTGTCGAGAACTTGAGGTCCTGCAGGCTTCTCCCTGTGGCCAAATACCGCAAGGTAGCGACCAACCTCTCCTCCGGAGTGATGGCTTGCCTCATGCAGGTATCCTGCCTGCTGATATAGGGGGTCAGCGAAGCCAACAAACGGTGAAACACGGGGTCCGTCATCCTGAGAAAGTTCCTGAAATCATCACGATTATTCTCATGGATCTCACGGAGCAAAGGCATATGACAGAACTGGTCACGCTGAAGCAAACAATTCTTGGTCCATGAACTCCTCCCCACCCTGTTCATGGACTGGACTTGTGTCAAGGTCAGGACCCCAACACCAAGCCCCCGCACAGCACAAACTCTACGAGGAGTACGCATACGAAACATGGCTAGAAAACGGTCGGCTGCTCAGAACAAAGTAACAGAATGCACTGAAGAACAGCAAGGCCTGTGAAGAGCGACCTGAAAACCAGTAACGAACGAACAAGAATACAATGACTACCTAAAGTCACGCGGAACTTGCTTGCACGCACTGAAGAGCAGATACAAACCCACAAGCACAAACTGAACGGCAGAAAACGATCTGAAAGCCACGAGTCTGAAAAAGCGCGAATCGTCTCTCACCAAACTTTTACTAACACGAGATTAGCAAAAGGAGCCCAAAGGGTGCCGCGCTTGGTTCTGAACCGGCCTTTTCTAGTCTCGTCGTAGGTGGTGTACGTGACTGCGTGGTTGGCGATCGGAAATTCCGACAACTTTGTGCGACCGTGTGTAGGCAAAACAAGTTTGAGCCAACATCCGTCGGAAAAAATCTAGTCTGCTCTTTCGAAAGAACTGGTGTGCTAGTACCTCCTCCTGTGGCCATTCCCTTTTCAGGAATGTATTGTATTCACCTGGAGGAAAGTCTGGATTGCTGCGTAGAGGGGTCAAAGGTCCCGGTCGAGAGGATAGTTTGAAGTGGTTTATGGATCACTTAAAGGCCAATAACGAGGGGAATATGAGGGGATGTAATTTGAGGGTCTGGGACCAATGGTTGGGTGTGACCCAGGGGAAGTTGTGTGTCGGTCTGTTTGTGAAATGGTTCTCTAATGAAAGCCACACTTTCCCAGACTTGTGGACTCGCCAGTCCACAATCCTGGTTAAATGGCATGCCAGGTAGTATTTGTGGAGGTCAGGAAGGCCAATTCCCCCATTCGTTTTAGCGCAAGTTAAGCGAGAATATTTGATGCGTGGAGCTGCTGTCTTCCAAATAAATGTAGAGCATGCCCTTTTGTACGCTGCAAAGAAGGAAGGTGGTAGGTGAATTGGGATCGTCTGCATCAGATATAGGAGACGGGGTAGAACTACCATTTTTATTAAGGCCGCTCTGCCCACCCAGGAGACATTGAGATCGGCCCATTCCTTTAGCTCTAATTGAATTTTACAGAGTGGGTAAGAAGTTTTGGTTGTATAGATCTGTTATTTTCCTGGTGATTTGGATACCCAGATAGGTAATGGCATCTTTTTTCAATTGGAAGGGAAAGGATTCCTGACAATGGGTTACCTCCTGTGGTGGTAATAAAACATTGATGGCATGTGATTTGAAGTAATTCATTTTCAGGTTTGATAACTCCCTGAATTGTTTTGTTGTTTTATATCACTTAGTAAGTTGGGTAGGGATACTCTAGGGGTTGTTTAAAGACAATAAAATATCGTCGGCAAAAGCCGCTACTTTGAATTCCCTATTCTATATAAGACATCCTTTTATATCGAGATTGTCTATTAATCTGTTTAAAAAGGGTTCCAGTGTTAAAACGAAAATCAGGGGAGAAAAGGGGCAACCCTGTCGAGTCCCGTTTCTGATAGAGAAGGCGTCCGACAGTAGGCCATTGACTTTTACCTTGGCTGATGGGTTAGTATACAAGGCGTTAATATGCGTACACATGCGTGGTGGGAGCCTGCATATAGTCCCATGCCACCCTGTCGAACGCCTCCTCAGCATCAAGAGAGAGAAAGAATCCCTGGGTCTGTGATGAGGTAAGCCAGTGGTGTAAATTCAATGTGCGTATGGTATTATCCCTGGCTTCCCTGCCAGGGATGAATCCCACTTGATCCGATGAGATGAGGCTAGGGATAAGGGGTAATAGTCTATTGGCGAGTATCTTGGCGTAAAGTTTAACATCTACATTGAGTAGGGATATGGGCCTATAATTGGATACTTGTCACAGGTCTTTGCCTTCTTTTGGGATGACTGTGACGTGTGCTTCTAGTAATCTGCCTGGTGGAGCATGGGGGTTTGCTAAGGAGTTGAATACTTTTAATAGTGTTGGTGTCAGTTCTTCCATAAAGCATTTGTAATATAGTAGAGGAAGGCCATCGGGTCCTGGACTTTTACCCACTTTCATTTGTTTTATTGCCAAATTGAGTTCCTCTAAGGAGAGGGGACTTTCCATGGCCTCTGCTTGTTGAGAGGTGATTGGTTTGGGGCAGCATTGGGAGAGAAACTCATTTATTTTGGCAGGGCGACTATCTAAATTTAATGATCCTTCATTGTCACGTGATGAGTTGTAAAGTTTGGAATAGAACTTTTTGAATTGTTTGGCATATCCTCATTTTTAGAGAAGAGGTTGCCATGTTTGTCGCGGATCTGGTGGATCGTGGACTGAGATTTGGCTGATTGGATTGTGCGAGCTAACAATCTCCCACTCTTATTACCGTGTTCATAGAACACCTTCTGGCCTAGAACATACCGTCGTCTGGTGCGTTTTCCTAGTTCATCTAGGAGTGTGGAGTGGGCCTGCGTGAGTTCTTGAAGAGTTAATAGAGAAGTGGACTGTTTATGCGTTCTTTCAAGTTTCCGGATTGTCTCAATAAGGAACTTAATCTGTTCTTGGTGTTTCTTTTTGTTGGCGGTTGCTAAGGAGATTAGTTTACCTCTGATGACACATTTGTGGGCCTCCCAAAGTGTAATGGGTGTGATGTCAGGGGAAAAGTTTTCTTTGAAATAAAGTTGGATTCTAGAGCGTATTTGTTGCAGTGTCCCTGGGTCTTTCAAAAGGGAGGGATTCAGCCTCCAGGATTTTGTTTTTTTGGTTGAGTCCGCAAAGGTGAGCATCATCGTGATGGGATGGTGATCGGACAAAAACATTGGTTCAATTGCTGCTTGGGAGAGAGATGTCAGGTCGGTTTGGGACAAGAAAAAGTAATCTATTCTGGAATACTTTTGATGAGGTGGGGAGACAAACGTATAGTCTTTGTCAGTTGGGAATAAGGTGCACCAGGTATTGTGCAGTTGCAGGTGTTGTAGTTGTAGTTTAATTTGGCGGAGAGCGCGATATGGAAGGGTAGATGTACCTGTGGAAGTGTCTAGGATGGGATTCATTGGGACATTAAAATCTCCCCCTAAAAGCACTATACCCTCTTGGAAAGAAGATAGTAGGTCGCATACCTTCCTGAAGAAAGATAGTTGGTGTTCGTGGGGACAATACACATTAGCTATAGTGATTGGTTTAGATGCATATGTGCCCTTAATAAAGATGTACCTACCCTCAGGGTCTATTCTGGAGTTTGATAGCTGAAAATTAGCAAATTTGGAGATGAGAATGGAGACCCCTTTGATTTTTGCATTGGGATTAGTGGAATGTAGCGCCTTGTTGTAGATGTGGTTCGCTAGCTTAGGTATAGTATGTGTACAGAAATGTGTTTCTTGAAGGAGTAGGAAGTGGGCTCTGTGCTTAGTTAAGGCTGACAACACCTGTGATCTGTTCTCCGGAAGGTTTAAGCCTTTAACATTGAGAGATAGGCATTTTAAGGTTAGTTGCTGTTGTATTGTCAATTTTGATTGCATGTCTTAAGGAAGGGAGGAGGAACACGAGATGTTTGGAAGCTAAGGTAATGCTATCTAGTTCAGTCACCTCTAGCTTGGGCACCTAAAAGTTATGCGTGGAGGGTCTCAGGCAGACGACAGGCCGGCGAGGGGGACGGACCCCGCCCAAAAAAAAAAGAACATACGAAGAAAAGAAAAAAAAGGGGGGGAAGGGGAAACAAAGAAAAAAGGAAAAATAGAGAAAGGGAAGATAGTATCGAGAAGAGAGAACGAGAGGGGGAAGACAGATAGGAGGGAGGAGGAGGGGGGGGTAGTCTATAATGAGTCGTCTGGATCTCATCTCTGTAAGAAACACACGTAGTGTAAGTGTGTAAATACCAGAGGTGGAACTGGAGATTCCAATCCACCTGAAGTGGTAGAGCTAGGGTGTCAGCTGAAGTCCGCAAGGACAGCTGTGAGGAGACTAATTGACTCTAATTGACTTAGCACTAGGGAGGATGAACCTGTACCACAGATATAATAGGGGGTGTGGGCTGGTATGTCACAAATCTTTAGGGGAAACCTCTGCACTAAAGATTTAATACCAGGGAAGGGGAGACACAGGTCTCAGGTAGTAATATTAAACAGTATCACATGGTAAGGTAGTGACGTATGTAATTATTCTGCAATATACATCTAATGAACAGTTATTTATATTTAGGGTAATCTTAAACCACACAAAACAGTATACAGCAGCAATGAACCCAGGGTTATGAGAATTCTAAGACAGTGTGAGAGGTTATCTGATTAAACATAGTGGCCAGGTAATTGGATACTGTATGTTGGGTGTTGGGGTTGGAATCCTTACTCCTTAACCACTTCAGCCCCGGACCATTTGGCTGCCTAAGGACCAGAGGACTTTTTCCAATTTGGCACTGCGTCGCTTTAACTGCTAATTGCGTGGTCGTGCAATGCTGTACACAAACGAAATTTGCGTCCTTTTCTTCCCACAAATAGAGCTTTCTTTTGATGGTATTTGATCACCTCTGCCGTTTTTATTTTTTACGCTATAAACGGAAAAAAAACAAAAATTTTGAAAAAAAATTATATTTTCTACAGTTTGTTATAAAAAAAAATCCAATAAACTCAATTTTAGTCATACATTTAGGCCAAAATGTATTCGGCCACATGTCTTTGGTAAAAAAAATGTCAATAAGCGTATATTTATTGGTTTGCGCAAAAGTTATAGCGTCTACAAACTAGGGTACATTTTCTGGAATTTACACAGCTTTTAGTTTATGACTACCTATGTCATTTCTTCAGGTGCTAAAATGGCAGGGCAGTACAAAACCCCCCCAAATGACCCCATTTTGGAAAGTAGACACCCCAAGGAAATTGCTGAGAGGCATGTTGAACCTATTGAATATTTATTTTTTTTGTCCCATATGATTAAATAATGACAAAAAAATTTACAAAAAGTTGTCACTAAATGATATATTGCTCACACAGGCCATGGGCCTATGTGGAATTGCACCCCAAAATACATTCAGCTGCTTCTCCTGAGTATGGGGATACCACATGTGTGGGACTTTTTGGTAGCCTAGCCGCGTACGGGGCCCCGAAAACCAATCACTGCCTTCAGGATTTCTAAGGGCGTAAATTTTTGATTTCACTCCTCACTACCTATCACAGTTTTGAAGGCCATAAAATGCCCAGATAGCAAAAAAAAACCCCAAATGACCCCATTTTGGAAAGTAGACACCCAAAGCTATTTGCTGAGAGGCATGTTGAGTCCATGGAATATTTTATTTTTTGACACAAGTTGCGGTAAAGTGACTTTTTTTTTTTTTTTTTTTGCACAAAGTTGTCACTAAATGATATATTGCTCACACAGGCCATGGGCATATGTGGAATTGCACCCCAAAATACATTTAGCTGCTTCTCCTGAGTATGGGGATACCACATGTGTGGGACTTTTTGGGAGCCTAGCCGCGTACAGGGCTCCGAAAACCAATCACCGCCTTCAGGATTTCTAAGGGTGTACATTTTTGATTTCACTCTTCACTGCCTATCACAGTTTCAGGGGCCATGGAATGCCCAGGTGGCACAAAACCCCCCTAAATGACCCCATTTTGGAAAGTAGACACCCCAAGCTATTTGCTGAGAGGCATGGTGAGTATTTTGCAGCTCTCATTTGTTTTTGAAAATGAAGAAAGACAAGAAAAAACATTTTTTTTTCTTTTTTCAATTTTCAAAACTTTGTGACAAAAAGTGAGGTCTGCAAAATACTCACTATACCTCTCAGCAAATAGCTTGGGGTGTCTACTTTCTAAAATGGGGTCATTTGGGGGGGTTTGTGCCACCTGGGCATTCCATGGCCTCCGAAACTGTGATAGGCAGTGAAGAGTGAAATCAAAAATTTATGCCCTTAGAAAGCCTGAAGGCGGTGCTTGGTTTTCGGGGTCCCGTACGCGGCTAGGCTCCCAAAAAGTCTCACACATGTGGTATCCCCATACTCAGGAGAAGCAACAGAATGTATTTTGGGGTGTAATTTCACATATTCCCATGGCATGTTTGAGCAATATATCATTTAGTGACAACTTTGTGCAAAAAAAAAAACAATTTGTCTCTTTCCCGCAACTTGTGTCACAATATAAAATATTCCATGGACTCGACATGACTCTTAGCAAATAGCTTGGGGTGTCTACTTTCCAAAATGGGGTCATTTGGGGGGGTTTGAACTGTCCTGGCATTTTATGCACAACATTTAGAAGCTTATGTCACACATCACACACTCTTCTAACCACTTGAAGACAAAGCCCTTTCTGACACTTTTTGATTACATGAAAAAATTATTTTTTTTGCAAGAAAATTACTTTGAACCCCCAAACATTATATTTTTTTTAAAGCAAATGCCCTACAGATTAAAATGGTGGGTGTTTCATTTTTTTTTTTCACACAGTATTTGCGCAGCGATTTTTCAAACGCATTTTTTGGGGAAAAAACACACTTTTTTAAATTTTAATGCACTAAAACACACTATATTGCCCACATATTTGATGAAATAAAAAAGATGATCTTAGGCCGAGTACATGGATACCAAACATGACATGCTTTAAAATTGCGCACAAACGTGCAGTGGCGACAAACTAAATATCGTTTTAAAAGCCTTTACAGGTTACCACTTTAGATTTACAGAGGAGGTCTACTGCTAAAATTACTGCCCTCGATCTGACGTTTGCGGTGACACCTCACATGCATGGTGCAATTGCTGTTTACATTTCACGCCAGACTGACGCTTGCGTTCGCCTTTGTACGAGAGCAGGGGGGGACTGGGGTGCTTTTTTTTTTTTTTTAATTATTTTTTTGCTTTTTTATCTTATTTTTAAACTGTTCCTTTCATTTTTTTTAAATCATTTTTATTGTTATCTCAGGGAATGTAAATATCCCCTATGATCGCAATAGGTAGTGACAGGTACTCTTTTTTGAAAAAATTGGGGTCTATTAGACCCTAGATCTCTCCTCTGCCCTCAAAGCATCTGACCACACCAAGATTGGTGTGATAAAATGCTTTCCCAATTTCCCAATGGCGCTTTTTACATCCGGCGAAATCTAAGTCATGAAATGCTCGTAGCTTCCGGTTTCTTAGGCCATAGAGATGTTTGGAGCCACTCTGGTCTCTGATCAGCTCTATGGTCAGCTGGCTGAATCACCAGCTGCATTCTCAGGTTCCCTGTTGAGACTGGAGAGCCATAGAAAAACACGAAAGATGGTGGGGGGGGCATTCCCTCCCACTGCCTGTAAAAGCAGTCTAGAGGCTAATTAGCCACTAGGATTGCTTTTACATGAAAACCGACCGCTGGCTGAAAAGAATGATACCAAGATGATACCTAAACCTGCAGGCATCATTCTGGTATAACCACTCAAAATCGTGAATGGCGTACCTGAAGACAAAAAAATGGTTAAACATAAAACACAGTAAACGGTAAAGTATAAAAAATTGCATACCTGAAGAGTAAACATGATAAAACATAATAACAATAAAACATTGCAGAATAGAATACAGTAAAAAAAAGAGCAGAACAATAGAGAGAGAATAGAGAGAGAGAGAACAATAAAACGACAATTATTTTTTTTTTATTTTATATATATATTTTTTTTACACTTTTTTTTGTAACTGTAACTTTTATAACTGTAACCAGTTCCAGGTTCGGGTCTCTCAAAATGCGATGGCATCTTGGGAGACCCTGTGAAAGTGTGCCTAGTCTGTGCAATGCTGTACCCTACGCTAATACTCAACTAGTGAATGGTAGCGTTCAAAACATTCACCAATGCAAAGACCAGGATTGTCAGGACAGGAGGGACAATAATAGCGGGTGTCACACCTATATCCGCGCTTGCTGCAGACACGACATCTTTTTTGGGGGGTTCGTTGGGTAGGGGTACTCGGGAGGACATAAAGAAAATGCCTCTCATGCAGCCGACTGCATTTGGTTGGGGATGTGAATGGGGGAAGTACGGGCGCTGCAGAAGTGGTGGGTTCCCAATTAGGATTGGCAAATGTAGCAGGAAGGGCACTATGGGCACGACGGGCCTGTTTGTCTTCTTCTTGGTGGCAGCGGGACACTACTTGTGCTTGCCACCTCACCAGCTTGAACTGCACTTATGGGACTCGCCACGTCACCAAGTGTTACTGCAGTGCTGGTTTGACTACGACCGGGGTGTACTAGGCCGCTGGTGCTTGCCAGTTCACCAAAACGCTACCAAAAAAACTGTTAGCGATCGCAGGGATCAGGCCTGACTCTGCGAATGCTGCAGTTATGCGTTTAGTGTTATGTAAGTGACAGTGATCGATCGATACTGCACTTGGGTGACCTGGGCTGGGCCGGGCGGAGGGGCAAAACGCAGGTGCTAGCAGGTATCTGGGCTGATCCCGCTAACTGTGTTTTTGGGAACCCTAAACTGCTGGGGACGCTAGTATAGATCCGATCGGATCAGATATTGATCCGTTCAGATACTATACCACTAAGGGAGG
Organism: Aquarana catesbeiana; assembly: GCA_037953035.1. NCBI lineage: Eukaryota > Metazoa > Chordata > Amphibia > Anura > Ranidae > Aquarana > Aquarana catesbeiana. Next base: position 2,502,259 of record JBBHAA010001475.1, read on the forward strand.
CGTATGCTGCGTGCGTGGGTGTTAGCGGTACTGGCGCTAATCTGACGCTGCCTGGGGCGACGCATATCACAGCCGGGTGATCAGGGGGCTAAACCTTTATTCGGTAATAAACGGCGGGTGCCCTGACACTATAAAAAATAAACGAACTAACCAGCGTCACCCGTAACGGTTATACGGTGATCAGTGGTAAAAGGGTTAACTAGGGGGCAATCAAGGGGTTCAAACCTTTATTAGGTAGTATATGGGGGTCTCTGTCGCTATAAAACGCTGACGGCGAACCTAAATATTTACCTCCCTAACTAGCGTCACCAGTGACACTAATACTGCGATCAGAAAAATGATTGCTTAGCGACACTGGCGATGGAGGGTGATCAAGGGGTTAAAACTTTATTAGGGGGGGTTAGGGGGGTACCCTAGACCTAAAGGGGGCTAACACTCACTGTCCTAACACAGTAACTGTCACAAACTGACACCATGCAGTAATAAAAAAAAAAAAACTGCTTGGTGTCAGTGTGACAGGGGGGGGAGGGGGGATTAGGGGGGTAAAGGGGGGTGTTTTGTGTGCCTGGCATGTTCTACCGTGTATGTGTAGTGTTACACTCACATTGCAGTCTTCTCTCCTCGGCGCCGGAACGGAAAATACCGAGCCGAGGAGAGATGACATCATTTCCTTTGCTGTTGTTTAGCATACAGCAGCAGAGGAATGATTTGATTGGGCGGCGGTGATCGCGAGGGGGGCCACGAACAGATGGTCTCCCCCTCATCTCCGATCGCTGCTGGACAAAAATGGACCGCCTCGGGCACCGGGGGGGTCCAATAGGACCCCCCACCCGCGGGAGGCAGATCACGTATATGTACGTGATTCTGCTTGCCCGTGCCATTCTGCCGTCGTACATCGGCGTGAGGCGGTCCTTAAGTGGTTATGCCGGAATTTTTTTTTCACAATTCTTGTTGATAGGCACAGTCTTTCAGATTCAGCATTAGCACTAAATTGTCCATAAGAAAAAAACAAGTATTAATCTGAATCTTTTTGTTTGTCCCTTCTCTCCTGATGTTTATCTGAACAAATTTGCGGTGTGGTATGGCACAGACAAACTGCCAACCAGATGATCATCTGTCATCCATGTTCCAGAGACCTCTCCAATCTCGCTTCACTAGGACTCTGGAAGTGAAAAACAAGAGCAGAATCAAATTCTTATCCATAATATCTGCTCGCTTACTATGTTTACTTACAGTTCCTTCCTTGGAACCCAGGAACTTAGTATTCCTGGTTTCTGCAACTCTGACCAACCTATCATTACAACCATGACCTCTTTAGGCTGAACCCACTCTAAAATGAATCCCCCTGGTATGATCAAAATTTAAAAAAAAACAAAAGTCAATGTTGCTTTCCAAAAATTCTAATTTTAACCATTAAAAAGACAATGCATTATCTGTACTTCCAGACTTATGCACTAACCCCCCTTTCAGGTTGACAAAGCGTAAGCCTTGTAACTTTTTTCACCTGAATGAACATAAAACAAAGAGAAAAAAAAACTCCAGAGGCTGGAATGGCTTCCTACCAACAACTCTTGTCTTAGAGCCCTTTCACACTGGGGCGGGGGGCAGCGTCGGCGGCAAAACGCCGCTATTATTAGAAGAAAGGGTTAAATACCACTGCAAAGCACCTCTGCAGAGGCGCTTTGCCGGCAGTATAGCCGCGCCGTCCCATTGATTTCAATGGGCAGGAGCGGTAAAGGAGCGGTATACACACCGCTCCTTCACCGCTCCGAAGATGCTGCTGGCAGGACTTTTTTTACCGTCCTGCTAGCGCATCGCTCCAGTGTGAAAGCCCTCGGGGCTTTCACACTGGAATGCAAGCAGCGGCACTTGCGGGTCATTTTGCAGGCGCTATTATTAGCGCAATAGCACCTGCAAACCGCCCCAGTGTGAAAGGGCTCTTAGACAAAATGTATTCAGCTGCTAATTGGGGGCATAGCCAATGACCCCCCTTTCAGGTGGACTAACCTAACAATTTTTCCACCTGAACAAAACAAAAATGAAATAGATGACTAAACAAATACCAAAAATATAAAAAAAAATAACAACAAAAAAATTAAATTCTGGCCATTATCACACAAAAACAACATAATTACATAGTTACATAGTAGGTGAGGTTGAAAAAAGACACAAGTCCATCAAGTCCAACCTATGTGTGTGATTATGTGTCAGTATTACATTACATATCCCTGTATGTTGCGGTCATTCAGGTGATTATCTAATAGTTTCTTGAAGCTATCAATGCTCCCCGCTGAGACCACCGCCTGTGGAAGGGAATCCCACATCCTTGCCGCTCTTACAGTAAAGAACCCTCTACGTAGTTTAAGGTTAAACCGCTTTTCTTCTAATTGTAATGAGTGGCCACAAGTCTTATTAAACTCTCTTCTGCGAAAAAGTTTTATCCCTATTGTGGGGTCACCAGTACAGTATTTGTAAATTGAAATCATATCCCCTCTCAAGCGTCTCTTCTCCAGAGAGAATAAGTTCAGTGCTCGCAACCTTTCCTCATAACTAATATCCTCCAGACCCTTTATTAGCTTTGTTGCCCTTCTTTGTACTCGCTCCATTTCCAGTACATCCTTCCTGAGGACTGGTGCCCAGAACTGGACAGCATACTCTAGGTGCGGCCGGACCAGAGTCTTGTAGAGCAGGAGTATTATCGTTTTATCTCTTGCGTGGATCCCCCTTTTAATGCATGCCAATATTCTGTTTGCTTTATTAGCAGCAGCTTGGCATTGCATGCCATTGCTGAGCCTATCATCTACTAGGACCCCCGGGTCCTTTTCCATCCTAGATTCCCCCAGAGGTTCTCCCCCCAGTGTATAGATTGCATTCATATTTTTGCCACCCAAATGCATTATTTTACATTTTTCTACATTGAACCTCATTTGTCATGTAGTCGCCCACCCCATTAATTTGTTCAGGTCTTTTTGCAAGGTTTCCACATCCTGCGGAGAAGTTATTGCCCTGCTTAGCTTAGTATAGTCTGCAAATACAGAGATTGAACTGTTTATCCCATCCTCCAGGTCGTTTATGAACAAATTAATCAGGATTGGTCCCAGCACAGAACCCTGGGGGACCCCACTACCCATCCCTGACCATTCTGAGTGCTCCCCATTTATCACCACCCTCTGAACTCACCCTTGTAGCCCGTTTTCAATCCAGGTACTCACCCTATGGTCCATGCCAACGGACCCTATTTTGCACAGTAAACGTTTATGGGGAACTGTGTCAAATGCTTTTGCAAAATCCAGATACACCACGTCTACGGGCCTTCCTTTATCTAGATGGCAACTCACCTCCTCATAGAAGGTTAATAGATTGGTTTGGCAAGAACGATTCTTCATGAATCCATGCTGATTACTGCTAATGATATCATTCTTATTACTAAAATCTTGTATATAGTCCCTTATCATCCCCTCCAAGAGTTTACATACTATTGATGTTAGGCTAACTGGTCTGTAATTCCCAGGGATGTATTTTGGGCCCTTTTTAAATATTGGTGCTACATTGGCTTTTCTCCAATCAGCTGGTACCATTCCAGTCAATAGACTGTAAAAATTAGGAACAACGGTCTGGCAATCACTTGACTGAGTTCCCTAAGTACCCTCGGATACAAGCCATCTGGTCCCAGTGATTTATTAATGTTAAGTTTCTCAAGTCTAATTTTAATTCCGTCCTCTGTTAACCATGGAGGTGCTTCCTGTGATGTGTCATGAGGATAAACACTGCAGTTTTAGTTACTGAAGCCCCCCCGATTCACTCGTGAAGACTGAGGAGAAGAATAAATTCAATACCTTTGCCATCTCCCCATCCTTTGTAACCAGATGTCCTTCCTCATTCTTTATGGGGCCAATATGGTCTGTCCTCCCTTTTTTACTGTTTACATACTTAAAGAATTTCTTGGGATTTTTTTTGCTCTCCTCCGCTATGTGTCTTTCATATACTATCTTAGCCGTCCTAATTGCACCCTTACATTTCTTTTTGCATTCTTTATAAAGTCTGAATGCTGAGGATGATCCCTCAACCTTGTATTTTTTGAAGGCCTTCTCCTTTGCTTTTATATGCATTTTTACATTGGAGTTAAGCCATCCAGGATTTTTGTTCGCTCTTTTAAATTTATTACCCAATGGGATACATTGGCTAATGCCCTTATTTAATATGCTCTTAAAGCAAACCCATCTCTCCTCCGTATTCTTTGTTCTTAATATTTTATCCCAATTTATGCCTTTTAGCAAGGTTTGTAGTTTAGGGAAGTTGGCTCTTTTGAAATTCAGTGTCTTTGTGTTCCCTTCATGTTTCCTATTTGTGTGATTTATACTGAAACTAATTGACCTGTGATCGCTGTTACCTAAATTGCACCATATTTCCACATCCGTGATCAGGTCTGTATTGTTGGTAATCAGTAGATCCAGTAATGTTTTATTTCTAGTTGGTGCGTCTACCATCTGACCCATAAAATTGTCCTGCAAGACATTAAGGAACTGGCGAGCCTTAAATGAATGCGCGGTTCCCTCCGCCCAGTCTATGTCTGGATAATTAAAATCCCCCATTATGATAACACTTCCCATCCTTGCTGCTAATCCAATTTGTGATAGGAGATCCGTCTCCACTTCCTCCCTCAGGTTAGGGGGCCTATAGCATACTCCCAGTATTCCTTTCCCCTTAGCTTCATCCCTTTGGAGCTCTACCCATAAGGATTCCACCTCCTCTCTAGCTCCCTCAGTGATGTCATCTCTCACATTCACTTGTACATTATTCTTGATATATAGGCATACCCCTCCCCCTTTTTTACCCTATCTATCCTTGCGGTATAGGGTATACCCTTGAATGTTTGCCAGCCAATCATGAGAGCTGTTGAACCAGGTCTCTGAAATTCCCATAAAATCCAAATCCTCCTTGTACAACAGTATCTCTAGTTCACCCATCTTGTCCGCCATGCTCCTGGCATTGGTGAACATGCCACATAGTTTAGACCGGTCGCATATTGTCCTCGTATTGGGTGTTTCAAGATTGCAACTAGGATTTGCTACTATACTCACCTTGTGTTTTTGTGCTTTGGTTAACCTACCACTAATGCCCCCAATACTACCCTCTGGAATATCTTCCACGCTGGCTATCTCTGTCTCTGGACCCTCCCCCCATCGCCTAGTTTAAAAACCCCTCTAACTTTTTGGCCATCTTCATTCCCAGCAGATCTGCTCCTCATTTAGGTGCAGTCGGTCCCTTCTATAGTACCGGTTACCGACTGAGAAGTCGGCCCAGTCCTCCAGGAACCCAAACCCCTCCTTACTACACCAGCTCTTCAGCCACTTGTTTACTTCCCTAATCTCCCTCTGCCTTTCTGGTGTGGCTCGATGTACCGGTAGTATTCCTGAGAATACTATCTTGGAGGTCCTTTTCCTCAATTTAGCTCCCAAGTCCCTAAAATCGTTCTTTAGGACACTCCATCTGCCTCTGACTTTGTCATTGGTGCCAACGTGCACCATGACAGCCGGGTCTTCCCCAGCCCCACCCAGTAATCTGTCCTCAAGATCCGTGATGTGCCGAACCCGAGCGCCCGGTAGACAACATACTGTTCGGCGCTTCAGGTCTTGGTTACAGATTGCCCTCTCTGTCCTTCTAAGAATTGAGTCCCCTACCACCAGAATCTGTCTTTCCTTTCCCTTTGCTGCCCCCCCACTCTCACTGGAGGAGTTCTTCCCCTGGCAGCTAGGAGAGTCCCTCAGCTCCAGCAGTGCTGGTCCCTGACTGGTTTCACCAATGTCACTCAATGGAGAGTACTTATTGGGATGCTCCAGTCCTGGATCGATCTCTCTGGCACTTCCCCCTCTACCCCTCCTGACTGTCACCCATCTACTCTTTGCTAGTGCCTGCACCTCTTTGTCTCCATCCGCCTCTGTGTTGGCCCCTGCCGGCACCTGCCGTGTACGTTCCTGGCTCTCCTTTAGTATGGAGGGACTTCTCAGTGCTGACAGTTGCTTCCCCAGATTCAGAACCTTGGCTTCCAGGGAAACAATGTGCTTACATTTTGCACAGCAGTATTCGCCCTCGATCGGATGATCAAGGAACGCATACATGCGGCAAGATGTACAAAGAGTCGCCTCTCCACACCCGCCGGGCATCGTACCTATTAAATTTAGTGAGGATTTGGGGATTTTACCCTGTCCAAATTACCTAACAGCTAGCTTCCTGGCACTAATACTCAAGACAATACACAGGTACACAACAAGACAATACACAGGTACACAACAAGACAATACACAGGTACTCACAGACCTACGTGCAATCGCAGAACAGTCGCAGACCTACGTGCACTCGCAATACTCAAGTATACAGTACACAATACACAAGTACTAACGATCCACACACACTACACAGAAAACACTCAGATACTCACACTACACAGGTACTATGACCTCTGTTATAACCTCCTGTTTTAAACTCTGGTTTTTAACTCACCACTTATACCAGTTCCACTTACACAAAGTTCCACAGCCTCAGACTGAGCACGCTCAGACTGAGTTCTACACACAGTTATGTAGGCACCTGTGAGCAATTAACCACCCCCCTTAATTGATAGACTGAAGACTGAAGAACATGACAAGACAACCACCATAAAACAATGACAAACACTCAACTTTTAACTAAAGACATCCATGGACTTTCCTCCTGAGAAGAGTAAGTGCTCATTTCCATCTGAAAGACAATTACCGTATTTATCGGCGTATAACACGCGCCGGCGTATAACACGCACCCCTATTTAACCAGTTGCCGACCGCCGCACGCCGATGTACGTCGACAGAGCGGCACGGGCAGGCAAAAGGGCTTACCTGTACGTCCTTGCCTGCCCGCGGGTGGGGGGTCCGATCGGACCCCCCCCGGTGCCTGCGGCGGTCGGCAAATCTCCCCCGGCGATCGGTGGTGAGGGGGAGGCCATCCATTCGTGGCCCCCCCCTCGCGATCGCTCCCAGCCAATGGGATCATTTCCCTGCCTCTGTATTGTACACAGAGGCAGAGGAAATTATGTCATCTCTCCTCGGCTCGGTAGTTTCCGTTCCGGCCCGAGGAGAGAAGACTGTAATGTGAGTGCACCAAACACACACACACACACACAGTAGAACATGCCAGGCACACAAAACACCCCGATCCCCCCCCCAATCACCCCCCCCCTGTCACAAACTGACACCAAGCAGGTTTTTTTTTTTTTTTTCTGATTACTGTATTGGTGTCAGTTTGTGACAGTTACAGTGTTAGGACAGTGAGTATTACCCCCCTTTAGGTCTAGGATACCCCCCTAACCCCCCCAATAAAGATTTAACCCCTTGATCACCCCCTGTCACCAGTGTCACTAAGCGATCATTTTTCTGATCGATGTATTAGTGTCGCTGGTGACGCTAGTTAGGGAGGTAAATATTTAGGTTCGCCGTCATCGTTTTATAGCGTCAGGGACCCCCATATACTACCGAATAAATGTTTTAACCCCTTGATGGCCCCCTAGTTAACCCTTTCACCACTGATCACCGCATAACCGTTACGGGTGACGCTGGTTAGTTCGTTTATTTTTTATAGTGTCAGGGCACCCGCCGTTTATTACCTAATAAAGGTTTAGCCCCCTGATCGCCCGGCGGTGATATGCGTCGCCCCAGGCAGCGTCAGATTAGCGCCAGTACCGCTAACACCCACGCACGCAGCATACGCCTCCCTTAGTGGTATAGTATCTGTACGGATCAATATCTGATCCGATCAGATCTATACTAGCGTCCCCAGCAGTTTAGGGTTCCCAAAAACGCAGTGTTAGCGGGATCAGCCCAGATACCTGCTAGCACCTGCGTTTTGCCCCTCCGCCTGGCCCGGCCCAGCCCACCCAAGTGCAGTATCGATCGATCACTGTCACTTACAAAACACTAAACGCATAACTGCAGCGTTCGCAGAGTCAGGCCTGATCCCTGCGATCGCTAACAGTTTTTTTTGGTAGCTTTTTATTGAACTGGCAAGCACCAGCGGCCTAGTCCACCCCGGTCGTAGTCAAACCAGCACTGCAGTAACACTTGGTGACGTGGCGAGTCCCATAAGTGCAGTTCAAGCTGGTGAGGTGGCAAGCACAAGTAGTGTCCCGCTGCCACCAAGAAGACAAACACAGGCCCGTCGTGCCCATAATGCCCTTCCTGCTGCATTCGCCAATCCTAATTGGGAACCCACCACTTCTGCAGCGCCCGTACTTCCCCCATTCACATCCCCAACCAAATGCAGTCGGCTGCATGAGAGGCATTTTCTTTATGTCCTCCCGAGTACCCCTACCCAACGAACCCCCCCAAAAAAGATGTTGTGTCTGCAGCAAGCGCGGATATATGCGTGACACCCGCTATTATTGTCCCTCCTGTCCTGACAATCCTGGGCTTTGCATTGGTGAATGTTTTGAACGCTACCATTCACTAGTTGAGTATTAGCGTAGGGTACAGCATTGGACAGACTAGGCACACTTTCACAGGGTCTCCCAAGATGCCATTGCATTTTGAGAGACCCGAACCTGGAACTGGTTACAGTTATAAAAGTTAGTTACAAAAAAAGTGTAAAAAAAAAAACAAAAAAAAAACAAACAAAAATATAAAATAAAAAAAAATAGTTGTCGTTTTATTGTTCTCTCTCTCTCTATTCTCTCTATTGTTCTGCTCTTTTTTACTGTATTCTATTCTGCAATGTTTTATTGTTATTATGTTTTATCATGTTTGCTTTTCAGGTATGCAATTTTTTATACTTTACCGTTTACTGTGCTTTATTGTTAACCATTTTTTTGTCTTCAGGTACGCCATTAACGAATTTGAATGGTTATACCAGAATGATGCCTGCAGGTTTAGGTATCATCTTGGTATCATTCTTTTCAGCCAGCGGTCTGCTTTCATGTAAAAGCAATCCTAGCGGCTAATTAGCCTCTAGACTGCTTTTACAAGCAGTGGGAGAGAATGCCACCCCCCACCGTCTTCCGTGTTTTTCTCTGGCTCTCCTGTCTCAACAGGGAACCTGAGAATGCAGCCGGTGATTCAGCCAGCTGACCATAGAGCTGATCAGAGACTAGAGTGGCTCCAAACATCTCTATGGCCTAAGAAACCGGAAGCTACGAGCATTTTATGACTTAGATTTCGCCGGATGTAAATAGCGCCATTGGGAAATTGGGGAAGCATTTTATCACACCAATCTTGGTGTGGTCAGATGCTTTGAGGGAAGAGGAGAGATCTAGGGATAGAGATAACAATAAAAATGATTTAAAAAAAAAAAAATGAAAGGAACAGTTTAAAAATAAGATAAAAAAGCAAAAAAATAATAAAGAAAAAAAAAAGCACCCCTGTCCCCCCTGCTCTCGCGCTAAGGCGAACGCAAGCGTCAGTCTGGCGTCAAATGTAAACAGCAATTGCGCCATGCATGTGAGGTATCACCGCGAAGGTCAGATTGAGTGCAGTAATTTTATCAGTAGACCTCCTCTGTAAATCTAAAGTGGTAACCTGTAAAGGCTTTTAAAGGCTTTTAAAAATGTATTTATTTTGTTGCCACTGCACGTTTGTGCGCAATTTTAAAGCATGTCATGTTTGGTATCCATGTACTCGGCCTAAGATCATCTTTTTTATTTCATCAAACATTTGGGCAATATAGTGCATTTTAGTGCATTAAAATTTTAAAAAGTGTGTTTTTTCCCCAAAAAATGCGTTTGAAAAATCGCTGCGCAAATACTGTGTGAAAAAAAAAATGAAACACCCACCATTTTAATCTGTAGGGCATTTGCTTTAAAAAAATATATAATGTTTGGGGGTTCAAAGTAATTTTCTTGCAAAAATAAATTATCTTTTCATGTAATCAAAAAGTATCAGAAAGGGCTTTGTCTTCAAGTGGTTAGAAGAGTGGGTGATGTGTGACATAAGCTTCTAAATGTTGTGCATAAAATGCCAGGACAGTTCAAAACCCCCCCAAATGACCCCATTTTGGAAAGTAGACACCCCAAGCTATTTGCTGAGAGGCATGTCGAGTCCATGGAATATTTTATATTGTGACATAAGTTGCGGGAAAGAGACAAATTTTTTTTTTTTTGTTTGCACAAAGTTGTCACTAAATGATATATTGCTCAAACATGCCATGGGAATATGTGAAATTACACCCCAAAATACATTCTGTTACTTCTCCTGAGTACGGGGATACCACATGTGTGGGACTTTTTGGGAGCCTAGCCGCGTACGGGACCCCGAAAACCAAGCACCGCCTTCAGGCTTTCTAAGGGCGTAAATTTTTGAATTCACTCTTCACTGCCTATCACAGTTTCGGAGGCCATGGAATGCCCAGGTGGCACAAAACCCCCCCAAATGACCCCATTTTGGAAAGTAGACACCCCAAGCTATTTGCTGAGCGGTATAGTGAGTATTTTGCAGACCTCACTTTTTGTCACAAAGTTTTGAAAATTAAAAAAAGAAAAAAAAATTTTTTTTTTCTTGTCTTTCTTCATTTTCAAAAACAAATGAGAGCTGCAAAATACTCACCATGCCTCTCAGCAAATAGCTTCGGGTGTCTACTTTCCAAAATGGGGTCATTTGGGGGGGGTTTGTGCCACCTGGGCATTCCATGACCTCCGAAACTGTGATAGGCAGTGAAGAGTGAAATCAAAAATTTACCCCCTTAGAAATCCTGAAGGCGGTGATTGGTTTTCGGGGCCCCGTACGCGGCTAGGCTCCTAAAAAGTCCCACACATGTGGTATTCCCATACTCAGGAGAAGCAGCAGAATGTATTTTGGGGTGCAATTCCACATATGCCCATGGCCTGTGTGAGCAATATATCATTTAGTGACAACTTTGTGCAAAAAAAAAAAAATTGTCACTTTCCCGCAACTTGTGTCAAAATATAAAATATTCCATGGACTCAACATGCCTCTCAGCAAATAGCTTGGGGTGTCTACTTTCCAAAATGGGGTCATTTGGGGGGGGGTTTTGTGCCATCTGGGCATTTTATGGCCTTCAAAACTGTGATAGGTAGTGAGGAGTAAAATCAAAAATGTACGCCCTTAGAAATCCTGAAGGCGGTGATTGGTTTTCGGGGCCCCGTACGCGGCTAGGCTCCCAAAAAGTCCCACACATGTGGTATCCCCATACTCAGGAGAAGCAACTAAATGTATTTTGGGGTGCAATATGCCCATGGCCTGTGTGAGCAATATATCATTTAGTGACAACTTTTTGTAATTTTTTTTTTTTTTTTGTCATTATTCAATCACTTGGGACAAAAAAAATGAATATTCAATGGGCTCAACATGCCTCTCAGCAATTTCCTTGGGGTGTCTACTTTCCAAAATGGGGTAATTTGGGGGGGTTTTGTACCGCCCTGCCATTTTAGCACCTCAAGAAACGACATAGGCAGTCATAAATTAAAGGCTGTGTAAAATCCAGAAAATGTACCCTAGATTGTAGACACTATAACTTTTGCGCAAACCAATAAATATATACTTATTGAAATTTTTTTTACCAAAGACATGTGGCCGAATACATTTTGGCCTAAATGTATGACTAAAATTGAGTTTATTGGATTTTTTTTAGAACAAAAAGTAGAAAATAGCATTTTTTTTCAAAATTTTCGGTCTTTTTCCGTGTATAGCGCAAAAAATAAAAATGGCAGAAGTGATCAAATACCATCAAAAGAAAGCTCTATTTGTGGGAAGAAAAGGACGCAAATTTCGTTTGGGTACAGCATTGCATGATCGTGCAATTAGCAGTTAAAGTGACGCAGTGCCAAATTGTAAAAAGTGCTCTGGTCAGGAAGGGGGTAAATCCTTCCGGGGCTGAAGTGGTTAAGAGGGAAGTTTCAGGAAAAAAAAAGTTTTTTTTCAAATAAACCACTTTCAAGCAAAATAATGGTCTGTGCCAATCAATGCAGCCTGATTAGTGCCTATCTGCAGCCTCAATGCAGCCAAATGCCCATCTGCAGCCTCAGTGCCCATCTGCAACCTGATCTGCTCCCTTCGAATGCAGCCTGATGCCAATCTGCAGCCTCAATGCAGCCTCTGTGCCCATTTGCAGCCTGATCTGCAGCCTGATCTGCACCTATCCAATGCAGCCTGATGCCTCTATGCAGCCTCAATGCAGCCTTTGTGCCCATCTGCAGCCTGATCTGCACCTGTCCAATGCAGCCTGATGCCTCTATGCAGCCTCTGTGTCCATCTGTAGCCTGATCTGCAGTCTGATCTGCACCTATCCAATGCAGCCTGATGCCTCTCTGCAGCCTCTGTGCCCATCTGCAGCCTGATCTGCAGTCTGATCTGCACCTGTCCAATGCAGCCTGATGCCTCTATGCAGCCTCAATGCAGCCTCTGTGCCCATCTGCAGCCTGATCTGCACCTGTCCAATGCAGCCTGATGCCTCTATGCAGCCTCTGTGCCCATCTGCAGCCTGATCTGCACCTATCTAATGCAGCCTGATGCCTCTATGCAGCCTCAATGCAGCCTCTGTGCCCATCTGCAGCCTGATCTGCACCTGTCCAATGCAGCCTGATGCCTCTATGCAGCCTCTGTGCCCATCTGCAGCCTGATCTGCACCTATCCAATGCAGCCTGATGCCTCTATGCAGCCTCAATGCAGCCTCTGTGCCCATCTGCAGCCTGATCTGCACCTGTCCAATGCAGCCTGATGCCTCTATGCAGCCTCTGTGCCCATCTGCAGCCTGATCTGCACCTATCCAATGCAGCCTGATGCCTCTATGCAGCCTCAATGCAGCCTCTGTGCCCATCTGCAGCCTGATCTGCACCTGTCCAATGCAGCCTGATGCCTCTATGCAGCCTCTGTGCCCATCTGCAGCCTGATCTGCACCTATCCAATGCAGCCTGATGCCTCTATGCAGCCTCAATGCAGCCTCTGTGCCCATCTGCAGCCTGATCTGCACCTGTCCAATGTAGCCCGATGCCTCTATGCAGCCTCTGTGCCCATCTGCAGCCTGATCTGCAGCCTGATCTGCACCTATCCAATGCAGCCTGATGCCTCTATGCAGCCTCAATGCAGCCTCTGTGCCCATCTGCAGCCTGATCTGCACCTGTCCAATGCAGCCTGATGCCTCTATGCAGCCTCTGTGTCCATCTGTAGCCTGATCTGCAGTCTGATCTGCACCTATCCAATGCAGCCTGATGCCTCTATGCAGCCTCTGTGCCCATCTGCAGCCTGATCTGCAGTCTGATCTGCACCTGTTCAATGCAGCCTGATGCCTCTATGCAGCCTCAATGCAGCCTCTGTGCCCATCTGCAGCCTGATCTGCACCTGTCCAATGCAGCCTGATGCCTCTATGCAGCCTCTGTGCCCATCTGCAGCCTGATCTGCACCTATCTAATGCAGCCTGATGCCTCTATGCAGCCTCAATGCAGCCTCTGTGCCCATCTGCAGCCTGATCTGCACCTGTCCAATGCAGCCTGATGCCTCTATGCAGCCTCTGTGCCCATCTGCAGCCTGATCTGCACCTATCCAATGCAGCCTGATGCCTCTATGCAGCCTCAATGCAGCCTCTGTGCCCATCTGCAGCCTGATCTGCACCTGTCCAATGCAGCCTGATGCCTCTATGCAGCCTCTGTGCCCATCTGCAGCCTGATCTGCACCTATCCAATGCAGCCTGATGCCTCTATGCAGCCTCAATGCAGCCTCTGTGCCCATCTGCAGCCTGATCTGCACCTGTCCAATGTAGCCCGATGCCTCTATGCAGCCTCTGTGCCCATCTGCAGCCTGATCTGCAGCCTGATCTGCACCTATCCAATGCAGCCTGATGCCTCTATGCAGCCTCAATGCAGCCTCTGTGCCCATCTGCAGCCTGATCTGCACCTGTCCAATGCAGCCTGATGCCTCTATGCAGCCTCTGTGTCCATCTGTAGCCTGATCTGCAGTCTGATCTGCACCTATCCAATGCAGCCTGATGCCTCTATGCAGCCTCTGTGCCCATCTGCAGCCTGATCTGCAGTCTGATCTGCACCTGTCCAATGCAGCCTGATGCCTCTATGCAGCCTCAATGCAGCCTCTGTGCCCATCTGCAGCCTGATCTGCACCTGTCCAATGCAGCCTGATGCCTCTATGCAGCCTCTGTGCCCATCTGCAGCCTGATCTGCACCTATCCAATGCAGCCTGATGCCTCTATGCAGCCTCAATGCAGCCTCTGTGCCCATCTGCAGCCTGATCTGCACCTGTCCAATGCAGCCTGATGCCTCTATGCAGCCTCTGTGCCCATCCGCAGCCTGATCTGCACTCATCCAATGCAGCCTGATGCCTATTCACAGCCTCACCATCTCTCATGCAGTGCAGGAATTTAGGAGCGGGACGAGCGCCACCGGAATCACTGAGCCGTCATCTTGTATTTTAGGTACTTGGCTCTCACACACACACGTCCCGCCTCCGCCATCGCTATTGGACCAGCTCCTGTGATTGACAGAACACTGATCCAATGCCGGAGGTGGGACGTGTGTGTGATGTCAGAGCCGAGTAAACAAGACATGACGGCTTGGTGATTCCGGCGGCAATCGTGAATAATGACGGCTCGGTGATTTCGGCGGCTATCTTGAACAATGACAGCTCAGTGATTCCGGCGGCGTTCGTGAACGAACAATGACGGCTCAGTGATTGCGGCGGCGGAGGCGTTCGTCTCCCTCCTTCTCCGAGGTACGCTATCGGTGTATAACACGCACCCCTGATTTTCCCCCTATTTTCAGGGGGGAAAAGTGCGTGTTATACGCCGATAAATACGGTAGTTAATGGGAAAAACAAAAAAACAAAACATCTGTACCTCATCACAACATTTGTAACTTCATTTGTAACTCTTGAATCCATTAATGCCTGACTATTGTTTATTTTATTTTTTCATTGTTTGCAAACAATTACTAATTAATGAGCTTATGGTACCATATGATAATCGATTATGCCTTTACAATAACCTAACCCCTGTTTTGCTAAATTTGCCCACTGTTGTTCTCACTTTAAAGGACCTGCAAACAAAGCACAGACATTAGTATCCAAACCAGTTTTAACTTCTTCCAAGGTCTCTGTAAAAGGAAGACAAAGACAGTGATTACACACAATTATCATGACAATTTACTTTTTGAGTCCCCCAAGCCTTTTGGCATTAATTGTAATGCTAGGGGAACAATTGTCATATTTTATTTAAACATGAAGCTCACATCTAAATCTTATTGATAGCAAGGAAACAGTGACCAGAAAATTCCTAGCATCCATGCAGCTCACTAAGTGCTGCTAACATTGTTTCCCGGCAGTGTTACATTTGAATAACCATGCAGCTACCTTCATTTTGACTTTACGTAACTGTTCTACATATTGATGAATTTCAGATTGTAGTCTCCGCATTTGGGTCTTAAAAGGGAAATGGGTTTGAATACTATGGCCTCCATGCTTTGGGTTGCTGCCCCATGGGGCAGAGTACACTTCATAATGCCTCATAATGGTTGTTTTCAGCTGGTGCGGTCTTCTTTTGATATCATTATTCGTCGCCCAACAATACTTAGCGATGTGACCCCCCCTTTTACACAAAAACATTTGAGGGCTGGTCTCTCTGTATAGGCCCTTCTTTGAGCATATGGCACTGGAAACTCACATTGCTGGGCATTATTACTACCATTACTATGATTGGAATAAACAGACTTTACACTTTAATCGTCTGAGGAGGAGTCATCAGAAGTTTCCATTGTTTCAACTCCTGAATCAATTTCAAGCGCAGTTATCACACTTTTATTTAAATCTCCAACATTGATTTCTGTCATAGCAACATCACTTGCAGCAATAAGAGCGTCTGGTTTTTCTGCATGTTGTTTCACTTCTATCTTTGCTGAGAACTGCGCATGTGCGGAGGGTACCTCCACCATTGCACATTCAGCTTTTGCATGTTTGGAGGATAACTCCATTATGGCTGCCTGTGCACCCTGTAATTCCTCCCTAAGCAGTGTGATAACATGCAAATTCTCAGCCTCTCTCTGTCCTAAAGATGCGATACATTGTTCCTTCAACATACATGTTTTCTCCAACTCATCTCATCCCTGTTCCAATATACATTTCTCAATCACTAATTGTTGAATGTGATCAGCAACATTTGCATCTGCTTTTGCAACTACTATACTAATATATTCTCAGTGACATTTTCAACCTGTTCCAAGAATTGCTTTTTTTTCCGCACACCACTGGACTTGTTTTTTTTCCGCAACGTATTTCATCTTCAACAACATGCATATAATATTGGCCATTTTTTGCTTCTTGCCTTTTTTGAAAAACTTTTTATATCTTGCGGCATCATTATAATTATTACATTGCTTCAAAAGCTCACTAAATTGGTGTGTTAAATCATTCTCTTGTATAGCCATGCTTGTTAATGAAACTTTCAATGACTTCCATTGATATGCTAATCTGCAACTAGCTACACTGAAGTTGCTCAACCAGTTGCTTACACAATGCACACAGATAACAACAGATACAAAACACACAGAGATACAGATAAAGCTGTTTAAAAGCTATCTTTCACCTGTAGTCCCACAACCAAAAAAAACTGCTACAAAGCCGTTTAAAAACAAATTTGTTCCTTGTAGTTCTACAGCCTACCAGACACAAAGCAGACTTTCAATCAATGCCTTCCCGTTAGGTTGCAGGCCACATTGAACTCCTATTGGAACAGAGAGCTATTTCACTCTCACGTGGGTAAAGATAAAAAAAATAAAAAACTTAAAAAAACTTAAAAATTTAAAATAACAATCTATATTTCTCCCACTTTTTCCTCAAAGATGTATGGCACTTCCTGTCAATCTCTAACCAAGGGTGATCAGCCCTTTACTCGCCAGGCCACTTGACCAGCTACACCGGATTATAACAATTTGCACTCACAATACAATAAACGTTTAACATATACACATATATCAGCCAAAAATCTCACCAGGTTTTCGTGCGTCCGCTAACTGATGAAATATTTCACAGAACTTTCATGACCATCCAAGCGTGGTTTCAGAATTTGCGAGCCAGTGCCAATCTTGTCCACACTAGAGACGATTTTCAGTTCTGGGTGTACTTGAGGATTTATGCTTACAGGGACTCAAGACAAAAAATACATTAGGTTTTTGTGGATTCTGTGTAAAAATAAATACTACACGCCTTCTGCTGGGGTGCCAAATGATGTAACCGCTGCAATATTATACAATATCACTGCTGCACAATGATATAACAAACACCTCTGCTTAGTAAACAAGTTACATTTATTTCCCAAGAAAATAGGAATATAATAAAACAGCAGAAGTAGGAAATTACCATAAAGGTATTAAAAGGAATTACAATGTTACAAAACTTATAATCAGAACACAATATCTTAAACAGCAGATATCTACAACATATAACAACAATCAAACATATAATACAAGAATATGAAATATACTTATCACACATGGTTTCATCTGCTGGTTCTGGATGATAAAAGGGGTCTGGGCCACATGGATTTTAGGCCCAAGCCCTCAGTCAGAGCAAAGTCCCAAGATGACCGAGAGACAGCCTCATGGCAGGCCTTGCAGCGAAAACAGAGAAAGAATTCTCTGTCACAACCCTTTTTACAAACTCACTCATCACTCATTCAAACTCACCCCATTGCCAGTCCCATTTGCTTTGGACCAATCAGTGTTCACATGACAATCCTCCTTATATTACTGACTGTTCTGCCATACTTGGCTCTGAGGGCAGTATTGCAGTCCATGCGCCCTGGGCCATCTTTGTAATCCATCTCTGAAGCTTCTAGCACACCAGGTGGGCTGCAGATAAGCCCTTTTGCTATACAGATTCTGTTTGGGGCCACATTCCTCTGTACCTTTTAAAACTGTGGGACTGCAAGTGTCAGCATGGCTGGTCTTGGAAATAAGGAAACATATGTACAACATCCAGAAATATGATAGTAATTCATGTTAAATTCCAACATATCCCTTCCAGCCATTTGGGTAGTAGCATGAATCTAACATGAATATTGCTTCAACAGCAAACGATAATAGAACGTAGCGGACTATGATCTATCAGAAATCTACTAGATCTGTGCTGAGTGAATGTAGATATATTCCAATATGTCTGAACTTTATAGAATCTTAAATTGTATGGCTTGCTAAAGCTGTATAAACATGTTAACCAATAGCGCCATCTCTATAAATGAATTAGAGTCTATCCCGTTTTAGGGAATATTTAACAGGCCCTTGACAGGTGCCACTAGAGGCGGATTTGAAATGGCCACAACTGAAGTCAATTTGATGGATGACATGGTTCGACCAAGGCGGAACAAGCAGGCGATCGGTTTATCCAATTAAAGGTCAGGAGACAATCACATGTTCAGCCCTGGCCGACCCACAAACCGTCCTAGATTGCAATGGGAGGTATACCCATGTCTGTCATCATATCCACATTCATATTTGTAAATGTAGAGTATTTGTCAAACGTGAACCAACCCAAATTATCATGCAGACCTTCGTCCTGTAGATAATATAAAATGTATTCAAGATACATATATACTGAGTGTCCTGGACCTGCCCAACTCGTGATTTTGGGGATTTTCAGTGTTGGAGAGTTGCAAGACATAGTCTTCTTGTAAGCCAAAGTTAACTCCGTTTAGTTCCAATCTTTGGCACAAGATGGTGATCCAGGATAAGGAGTCGCTGTGCGGGGAAAAGTTCACATGCTGAAACAAAAGTCTAAGTTGCTTGATAAAAAGCAATGCAAAAGAGAGAGCAGAGGAAGGAGGATGAAGATTCATTGTCAGCGTTTTGGGAATCAGTGTTTGGGTCCCCTTCACAGTACAGGTTGTCTGTAGGAACGTTAAAGGAGTGTTATAGGCCGACCCAGAGCCAAAGAAAAATATATATATCATGACTTTTTTTGGGAAAATGAGTGCCTGCGGGCTTCTAATAGAAATCAGGTAGCATCATGGGGTCTAGATCTTTTGGTGGAATAAGGTGACTTACCCTCGCCGGATCCCATGTGCTTGTCTGGTTTGGCTTTCTTTGAAGAGGAAGCTTTGGAAGGCGATGTTTGCGGTGTATGGGGTGGGGACATTCCCTGTGGAGGGATATGAAATTTCCTGTACCAGTCCGGTAAATCGATCAGGGGGAGTTGTAGTTGATCACAGAAGGCCGGGATGTTCTCCGGCATCCTCCACTAATGTTGCTTGCCAAGAAACGTGGCGTTTAGGGCAAAGGGAAAGCGCCAACGGTACGGTATGCCTTTGTCCCTCAGTGCAGCAATCATGGGGCGCATGGCTCGCCTGTTTTGCAGGGTGATGTGAGAGAGGTCTTGGAATAGAGCTATGGTATGGTCATTAAAGAGAATTTGCTCATTCCTTCTGGCTTTGTTCAGAATTTCCTCTTTTAACGTAAAGCTTTGTAGACAGCATACAATGTCCCTTGGTGGGGCTGTATCTGAGGGACGTGGTGCAAGAGCTCTGTGTGCCCGCACAAAATCAATGTCAGTGTCCTTGGGGCGGTCAAGAAACAAGAAAAATAGCCCTGGGACTTTAGATGAGGTGAGAGAGGTTTAGACAATGTCCACAGCGAACACTGAGACAAAATCAATTTATTCATTTTAAAATGTTATGTAACGGAGCGGTAACAACAATGATTGTGAGTTACCAGGCATAATAGCCAATGTACACAACACAGATGAACGTAATATACAAAGATTTATTACAAATGTTATACATCAATGAGCAACAATAAAACTTGAAAGTTGCTCGGTCAGTAAATACACATACAAAATAAGATGATAAAATGTACATACATGTGGACAGGGAAGTATGTGAACATAATACAGACATCAATAATACCCAGCATGTACCGGCATAAAACAAGCATCAATAAAGCCCTATGCATTTCGCGAGACCCTGCTCGCTTCTTCAGGGGCGGATGCATGAATGTTGTATCTGCAATGTAAGTAATAAGATCAATAAATGTATGTGGTTGGTGAATGGGGGCAGATGGAATGATTGGCAAGAGAGGCCTGATGCAGAGACCTCATACTTACCGAAGTCTGAGATAAATCGCCAAACGCTGGATATCAAGATGGCAGCTGTGTGATGCATCCAGCTCGGGAGCTGAGGAGGCGGAACAAAACAAAGGCCACAATAGGGGAACATCCGGAGGATCAGCACGGTCTGGATAGGGGTATTTCTCACTGCGGTCTCCACTTAGCCCCTTAAAATTGTGTCTGGAAAATGACTGCAAGGATGCACATATATCAGAGGGCATCATAAATACAAAATGAGCTTATTGTATAGGGTTCTAAGCTTTAATTTATATATACATAAAGATGTAAGTGAATTAAGCTTATAAGAGTATCTTGGTATGAACAAACTAACTGAGATAGCGAATATAGTAAATGCATGAATGCATGGTTATAAAACTGGAATGGGCAGAGAAACTACAGGGCAATGTAGAATGATATAGTATTACATGTGTATAAAAAGCAATGTAACAGACCCAATAGATGTCAGGAAAGTAAAAAAGTTGTACCTCAAGGGAGTGAAAAACATCCAATGGTTGTCAGTTTGTTCTTAGAGATGTGACCGCTCTATCCAATCGCCAAGTAGTGAATCAGAATCCCAGCCGTGCTGAACGTCCAGATATACCCACAAGACCCCGAAGGCTACGCCCCCAGCGTCATGCATGGGCGGTGACGCATGGGCGTCCAAAAGACATCCACCATCAAAGGGGGGTGCACAGATGCAACAACCACCCAACCATCTGGGATGACCCACACAGCCCACACCTGAATTACCTCAGGGAGACGTCAGTGTATGGGCGTGGAAAACATGGCGCTGATGTGCAGGTGGCCACCCCCGTCAACAGACAGGAGAGGACAGCAAGAGATCAGGAACAGAGCTCCCCTATGCACATCGCAGCCCCCGAGCTGGATGGAAACCACCGCCACAAAAGACAAACAGCGAAAGGGGAACAGCTCAGCCCAGCAAGGCCCCCTGGGAGCAGTATGCAAATATAACTGGCCAAAGGGTGATAATACACTAGATGTAATATGGACAAAGGCTAATGGTAACAACAGACCAGTGTGTGGGCTGAATGGGTGTCTTCCACCCGGGTTCAATCAAAAAAAGGAAGATTAAGGTCTAGTGTGACCCCTCTGACACCTCCATCCCTAATAGTGCACAAAAAACAAGAAAAATAGCCCTGGGACTTTAGATGAGGTGAGAGAGGTTTAGCCAATGTCCACAGCATCCACAGCGGGCTTCTAATAGAAATCAGGTAGCATCATGGGGTCTAGATCATTTGGTGGAATTAGGTGACTTACCCGCGCCGGATCCCATGTGCTTGTCTGGTTTGGCTTTCTTTGAAGAGGAAGCTTTGGAAGGCGATGTTTGCGGTGTATGGGGTGGGGACATTCCCTGTGGAGGGATATGAAATTTCCTGTACCAGTCCGGTAAATCGATCAGGGGGAGTTGTAGTTGATCACAGAAGGCCGGGATGTTCTCCGGCATCCTCCACTAATGTTGCTTGCCAAGAAACGTGGCGTTTAGGGCAAAGGGAAAGCGCCAACGGTACGGTATGCCTTTGTCCCTCAGTGCAGCAATCATGGGGCGCATGGCTCGCCTGTTTTGCAGGGTGATGTGAGAGAGGTCTTGGAATAGAGCTATGGTATGGTCATTAAAGAGAATTTGCTCATTCCTTCTGGCTTTGTTCAGAATTTCCTCTTTTAACGTAAAGCTTTGTAGACAGCATACAATGTCCCTTGGTGGGGCTGTATCTGAGGGACGTGGTGCTAGAGCTCTGTGTGCCCGCACAAAATCAATGTCAGTGTCCTTGGGGCGGTCAAGCAGCTCATTAAACACGGCCTGAAGGGCTGATTTAATTTGAGCAGGTTCTATTTTTTCAGGGATCCCTCTCACCCTGATATTCTGCCTGCATCCTCTATTATTATTTATTATTATTTATTATTATTCAGGATTTATATAGCGCCAACAGTTTACGCAGCGCTTTACAATATAAAAGGGAGACAATACAGTTATAATATAATACAATACAATACAATAGGATTAAGAGGGCCCTGCTCAGAAGAGCTTACAATCTAATAGGGTGGGGCAGGTGGTACAAAAGGTTGTAACTGTGGGGAATGAGCTGGTGGAAGTGGTAGGAGATTAGTTGGAGACGTGATAGGCTTTCCTGAAGAGATGAGTTTTCAGGGATTGCCTGAAGGTAGCAAGAGTAGGGGCTAGCCGGATAGATGGAGGTAGCGAGTTCCAGAGGATGGGAGAGGCTCTGGAGAAATCCTGGAGACGAGCATGGGAGGAGGAGATGAGAGAGCTTGAAAGCAGGAGGTCTTGAGAAGAGCGGAGAGGACGATTTGGGTGATATTTGGAGACAAGATTAGTGATGTAGCTTGGGGCAGAGTTGTGAATGGCTTTGTATGTTGTGGTTAGAATTTTGAATTTAATTCGCTGGGTGATTGGGAGCCAGTGTAGGGATTGAAGTAGAGGGTTGGCAGACACTGAGCGGTTGGTAAGGTGGATAAGTCTGGCAGCAGCATTCATGGTAGACTGAAGAGGGGAGGAGCCTATGGAGAGGCAGGCCAATGAGAAGAGAGTTGCAATAGTCAAGGCGAGAGATAACAAGGGAGTGAATGAGGAGCTTGGTGGTTTCATTTGTTAAAAAAGGGCGAATTTTAGAGATGTTACGGAGGTGAATTCTACAAACTTTTGACAACGATTGGACTTGAGGCTGAAATGACAAGTCAGAGTCTAGGATTACACCGAGTACCCTGGTGTGAGGGCAGGGACTGATGGTTGCATTGTTGATTTTGATGGAAAAGTCATGGAGGGGGACACGGGCGGGGGGGAATATTCATAGCTCAGTTTTAGAGAGATTTAGTTGAAGGAAGTGGTGCGACATCCATGCTGATATGTCAGTTAGTAAGTTAGTAATGCGAGAGGAGACTGAAGGAGTGAGGTGAGGAGTAGACAGATAGATTTGGGTGTCATCGGCGTATAAGTGGTATTGGAAGCCGTGGGCAGTTATTAGGTGACCAAGGGAGGTGGTGTAGATAGAGAAGAGAAGGGGTCCAAGAACCGAGCCTTGGGGGACCCCCACAGAAAGGGGCAATGGAGAGGAGGAGACAGAGTTGTAGGACCTACAGGTCCTACAGGTGTCTATTGATGAAGATTAAATGAGTGGCATGAGATGTGACTGTGGTTGTCAGCCTCTCCACTGCTCTGTCTCTTTTAGCCTCTGCTCTCTCTGTATGGGAGAAACGGTCTGATAAGGCCAGGAAGTCTGCTCTCAGGTCCGGTTATGGCAGAGGAAAATGTGCTTTTTACGTTGGCAGCAATCTTGGTCATCTCTGAGAGTCGTAGGGGGTGATCAGTGTTCTCCGGATCTCTTACCATGTCCTCTGAGGCCGGCAGTGAGTCCTCGCTGTGTTCTGCCTCCTGTCCCATTAGCGCCATCTTGGCTGCAGAGCGGCCCCTTGTTCTGTGTGATTGGAACTCGAATAGCTCCCGTATACTGTGAGATGTGGAAAGCAATCGTTGTTGGCGGCAGGAAGGCAGTCTATCTCGCTTGCCCATCGCCGACTTTTATGAGGCTGGAAGGGGTTGTATAAGCCGCGGTCTTGCAAGAGCTCAGTTAGGCAGTGTCCATTCCCGTTGAGCTCCAGGCCAGGCCCCCTCTTTTCAGTGTGTTGGTTCATTGCAGGAAGTGTCTGGGTGTTTAATATCTACCAGGTCAGCCCTAGGGCCTGCGATGATACAATTTATAAGTTTGTGTTTTGGATCCTGATATGTAAATACATCATGTTTATTTGTGGATTCCTAATCTGCCCGGGTAGTTGCTGCCTAGGATTGAGGGCAAAGCGGAGCTTCAATTCACACTGCACATGTGTAAACCGGGCCTAAGTGATCAGATCACCTGGAGCCGTGTTCTCCCATTGTTGCCTCATCAGTGCCACATCATCAGTGCACATCAGTGAAGGAAAAAAAATACCTGTTTGCAAAATTTTATAACAGAAACTAAGAAAAACGTTGTATTTTTTTATTTTCAGTCTTAATTGTTTGTTTAGCAAAAAATAAAAAACCCAGAGGTGATTAAATACCAAAAAAAAAAAAGTGCAGAACTGTGCTATGGCCACCAGATGGTAAAAATACATTGTAGATGTCGCTGCACTTCACAGGGGGTGCAGTACCACACTATGGCCGCCAGGTGGCGAACCCTCAGGTAAGCTCCATTTCATTGCCACCCAGGCTCCGCCTCTTTTTGACCCCAGATATCTCACAGGACCTGCTACATATATTTGGTAAAAAAAATCCCAATAAACGTATATTGATTGGTTTGTGAAATAGTTATCACGTCTACAAAATAGGGGACAGATTTAGAAACTTTAAAAAAAAAAAAAAAATTTCTAGTAATGGCAGCAATTTTTAGGGGGACTGCAACATTGCGGCAGACACATCTGACCCCAAGTGACACTTTTTGGTGACCAGTGACATTATTACAGTGATCAGTGCTAAAAAATTATTCTGCTACATATATTTGGTAAAAAAAAAAAAATCCCAATAAGCGTATATTGATTGGTTTGCGCAAAAGTGATAGCAACTACAATCTATGGGATTATTTTATTTATTTATTTTTTTACTAGTAATGGTGGTGATCAGCGGCTTATAGAGGGACTGCGATATTGCGGCGGACAAATTGGACACCTAACTGACACTTTTGACACTTTTTTGGGGATCAGTGACACTAATACAGAGATCAGTGCTAAAAAATATGCACTGTCACTGTACTAATGATACTGGCAGGAAAGGGGTTAACATCAGGGGCGATCAAAGGGTTAAATGTGTTCCTAGGGAGTGCTTTCTAACTGTGTGGGGGAGGTGCTTGTACTAGGGGAAGGCAGATTGGACCCACAGATTGGCTTCCGCTGTGTCCAATCACAGCAGGAATGGGGGTCGCGTGCACACCCCAGACCCGGAGATTCAGGATCACGTACAGGTATGTGATTCCTCGCAGAGAGGCCACTGTATATGTACTGTATACGGTCGTCAAGCAGTTAATTCCTCTTTAAGGAGTTATTGCTGTGGAGGTCGGGGGCGGGGCAAGGCTCTGAATCATTCACTTCTGTCTGAAATGTACGATTTTAGTCCTTGTGTGTCAGTAATGGCAACCGCCAAGAAGAACCTCCTGCCGTCTCTTTTCCTTCTGCACACTTCTTGCTTTCCCTCTCCCCCGCAGGGGGGAGCACCAAAGCTGTACCGGTGACTATATCCTCCTCTCTGGATCTCTTCACTCCCATAGATCAGACCCCCCAGGAAGCATGTGACCAAGCCTTTTATAGAAGTCCCACCTCTGCCCAAGCAAATTAATGATTGGTCCAGAGGGGTCTTCCAGAACTACCTGTCACTCTATACTTGTATTCCTCCCATCCTCCAGGCCAAACCCTAGAAAATAGAGGAAACTGTCCAAGCAGAGTGCAGGGGATCACACCCTCCTCTACTCTAATAAACCTCCCATGCCAATCAAACCCACCAGCTTACACCGCAGGGTAAAACACTGGCTATTTTGGCCTATTTCTACACCTAACTCTCTAATATAGCACTCACCTAAACAGGTGGGCGCTACAGAAGTATATAGGTCATTGTAAAACTGATGGAAGTCATTTAATATGTCAGAATTAAGAGTACGTGTTTCCCCTGTAGCAGACTTGATGGCTGTAATAGTTGTGGAATCTCGTTGTTCCCTAGCTACTAAAGCCAGAAGGTGTCCTGTATTTTCCCCCTCCTCAAAGTAGCCCTGCTGGAGAAAATATCTCCTCTTCTCCGCTGCTGACATTAGAACTGAGTTATACATAGATTGCGCCTCTGTCCATGCATCATGATTGGATTGGGAGGGGGATCAGCTACCAGTGCCTGTTCTCTATTCATCATTTCCTCTCTTACTCTGTCCTCCAATTCCCTAGAGCGATTCTTGATGCCCGTGATTTCTCTGATGAGGCAGCCCCTCAGGAATGCCTTGAGCGAGTCCCATACCTCCGCTGCACTGGCAGACTGTCTATTAAATTGCAGGAACTCTCTCAGTGCACTCAGAACCCCATCCGGAGATGGGAACAGGGTCAGCCAAAAAGGGTTCACTCTCCACAATGGACGGCCAGATGAAGCAGCAGTATCTAGCCCTACCCAAAAAGGAGAGTGATCTGACAGGAGACGTGGCTCATATGCAGAGTCCCTCACCCCCTGCATAAGTATATAATTTCCCAGTCCTAGATCAATACGAGAGAGTCCACCATGTGTAGCCGTGTAGCAGGAGTAACATCTAACATCAGTATGCCTTACTCGCCACACATCATGGAGCCCCAGCTCTGAGAGCAAGGAAGCGAAGGCCGTCCTGCCTGTGGTAGATCCAGCCAGTCTAGGAGTCAAAGGCAACCTGTCCAGGCATGGGTCCTGGGTGTTACTGAAATCATCCAGGGCCAACACCGGCAGAAGGCCATGAACTGAGCTAAGCACTTGAGGGGTGCCGCTGAGAATGGCGGAGGAATATATACTGCTGCAATAATACAAACGAGCCCATTTAGTTGACACAATATAAAAAAAAAATATATATCCCCTCTCTGACAACCCGCTGCTGTATGCATTCAAATGAAATAGTAGCAGAGATCAGTACACTAACCCCCCTGGAGTAGGAGGAGTGTGCGGAATGGAATTCTGTTGGGTATTTGCAAGATTGCAGCAGGCAGACAGAGTCGGGCTGCAAGTGTGTCTCTTGGAGACAAATTAGCTGTAGTTGCAGCCTACTAAAATATTTAAATATTGCATTTTTCTTAACCCCGTCTCCAATGCCTCTTACATACCATGACAATAGCAGCATTCCCGCATTAGCTATATCAGCCATTAAAGTTTTATTCAATCATTACAGCATTTAGAGTAAACCTTAAGCTGAGGTGCATACAAATCGTGTCTGAGTGCAACAACATTACCGGACACTTATGCCGCGTACACACGAGCGGACTTTACGGCGGACTTTGCCCGGCGGACTGGATTTCGTCGGACAATTCAATCGTGTGTGGGCTCCAGCGGACTTTGTTTGCTCAAAAGTTGGACGGACTTAGATTTGAAACTTGTTTAAAATGTATCCGTTGAAATCGAGTCTGGTCGAAAAGTCCGCTCGTCTGTCTGCTAGTTCGACGGACAAAAAGCCACGCTAGGGCAGCTATTGGCTACTGGCTATGAACTTCCTTGTTTTAGTCCGGTCATACGTCATCACGTACGAATTCGACAGACTTTGGTGGATTATGTGTAGGCAAGTCCGTTCATTCAGAAAGTCCGTCGTAAAGTACGTCGAAAAGTCTGCCGTAAAGTCTGCTCGTGTGTACGCGACATTAGAATGAGTGTTCTTGCACCACCCAGTGGATGTTTGGAGCATGGCCAGCAAAGTCAGAGTCTTCTGATGTAATTTCTGTGGAGATGTAAACTTCCAGGGGAGAGAGAGAGAGAACAGCACATTGGTAAATCAGTACTTTCTTTGGCCAACTGGGCCCATAGGAAAACAAAATAACACCCCCAAACTCACAGAGGGATAAGTCCTCGCAGGACCATCTTGTGGGGGCTCAATAGTAGCTATGTGGCTGATGAACAGTTTGCACCACAATAAACTGAGCGCAGAGAAAACAAACAAAACAAAAATAACTTTTTATTGTGGTGT